>CM076675.1:36070919-36670919 GCA_038501925.1 Xenopus petersii
GAAGCTCAAACATTCTTCTCTCATTCCAGAAAGCAGGAGAATTCATACAAACTGGTTTGCATACTCCTAATTTAATTTTACAGGCGGCCCTAAAGACCATAAGGAAGTGAAGGGACCCAGGAAAGAAAAGGTTGCAAGGGGTTGTGAGGGATGTAGTTCAGTAAGGGATTGGCTAGAGGGCGATAGAGAGAGTAAAGCTGGCCACAGACATAAAGATAAAGTCACAAGAAAATTGGTTTTATTCAATTTTCAAATCGTGTCCTGACATTTTTTGTACCATGGCGATTGGTCGTTTAGACAAAATGTAAAGTTATATGATTGTTGATTATGTTTAATACATTTGGCTGCAGTCATTGCCAACTATAAAAAAGTATCTGGTTGAGAGTTTAGTAAAGTGGGAGATGATGGTTGGGGGAAAGGATCCAAGGCCCTGCCAGTGTCACGTGGAAAGATTCTATGTGAACTTGTGAGCTCAAGATTTTCTTTACCCTCATATGCCAGGCTGTGGATGGGAGGTATTTTAACTCCATACTATAATAAATCGTATAAATACTAGTGTAATATGCCTACAAATAGCAGGTGTCATGCTTTAAGGAGAAATGTGACTGGTATAGCAATAAACCTGCACCAAAACTGTAGCTGGTGTGTAAAACCTGATTCTGTCCAGGTTGAGCACTGCTCTTACCTGGACTTCCTCTAAGGTGTCCATTGGACACGTATATGAGAAGCCAGGAACCTAAGGAATTCCGGAATTCTGATTTTTGGTAACACAATTACAATACAACCTGTTATCACTTCTACACAGGACTTTATGTCACATAAATATAAACCAATTCTTTGGAAAGGAAAGACATGTAGAATATCTGTCATGGAGTTGTTAAATTTACTTGAAGTAAAAGCCAAACTCAAGTGTCTGCTTTTCTGGGTTACAGGGAAGGTCACACATCGATTGAACTGAAAAGAAAGCGAGAGGAATTGAAGTTCCTGGTCTTTATATAAAGTAAATGAATTTATAGAAACTAACAGAATTACTATACATTTCCCCCAAGTAGGGATTAATATTTTGTTGCAGTGTGCAGCATGAACTATGATTCTGTTGTGGGAAAAGTAGCATAAGTCATGCTCTCTGTTTGGAGAATTACCAAAAAGGAAGTGCTGTACCTATAAAATTGCAGCCCTTAACGGGCATGTAAAGGCAAAAAAATAAAATCCCATTTTACTTTCATTAATAAAAAAGAAACCTATCTCCAATATACTTTAATTATAAAATGTGTACCGTTTTTATAAGAAACCTGACTGTATGCAGTGAAATTCTCCCTTCATTTACTGCTTTGGATAGGAATTGTCAGACGGTCCCTAACTGCTGGGCAGGGAAACAATCATACGTATGAACAGCAGGGGGAGCCCCCGCCTTACTTCCCAGCCATGCAGAACTCAAGCAGCTTTGTTTATGACGATCCCTAAGCAGCCCAGACCACACTGAGCATGTGCACAGTCTTAGTCTTGCAAAGATGTTTAACAAAGTTACAAGATGGTGACCCCTGTAGCCAACTTTGAAAGCATAAATTATGTGTTTGATTAGGCTTGTGGTGCAATAAGATCATGTTTATATTTAGTATACAAAATACAGCATTTCTAGCCTTATTCTATTTTAGACTTTACATGCCCTTTAACTACTTGCGGCTTCTAAAGGGGACTTGTCACCCAGACATAAAAAATGTATACCGTAATAAAAGGCCTTTTCAAATTAAACATTAAACCCAAAGCAGGATCCATGGGCCTTTAGCTACACTTCTGCCTGTGTTCAGAAACTGCCAGTATTGAAACAAATGCAAATAATATATGGTGATAATGTGATCTAAAGCTAAAACTGTGCTGTGGAGACAATTATTTTCCCTCAGTAACGTTTATGATTTTTCAGAAGGGTGTCTCCTTGGTGAAGAATGTTTTGAGATTTTTGTGCATTTCTGCAAAACAAGCATGGGAGCCTAAGGGCTTCTCCCGTTATGTTCCAAAAATCTATTTGTCATGTCATCTGTGAGAACAGGGTGTGGTTAAAGGGAACATTGACTGTAGATCAGCTGCACTTTACACATAAGGGTAATGACACTCGCAATAAATCTTGCCTACAGCTGTTGATAAAACCTCCTATGTGCCATTGCCCTAAGCTTCGTGGCACACATGGGGGCTCATTTATAAACATGAGAATATTTGCACCTGAGCAGTAACCTAAAGCAAGCAATCATATCCTTTGCTTTTTTTTTTTCGTTCTACCTGAAGCTTGCTGAAAAAAAGGCAATCACTGATTGGTTGCTATGGCTTACTGCCCAGGAGAAAAATTGCCCAGTCTTTATAAATGAGCCGCATTGGTTTTTGACTGCCGATGTCTTTCTCCATTCATTCCTTTAGGCCAGGGGGTCCCCAACCTTTTATACCCGTGAGCCAAATTTAAATGTAAAAAGTGTTGAAGAGCAAAATAGTCAATAGAAGTACCAAGGGGTGCAAAATATGGGATGTGATTGGCAACTGGTAGCTTCTATGTTGACTGTCAGCCTTTAGGAGGCTCTGTTTGGCAGTACTCATTTTTATGTGTATAAAGCTGTCTTCAAACCAGGAATTCAAAAAGAAGCACCTGCTTTGAGGCCACTGGGAGCAACATCCAAGGGGTTGGAAAGCAACACGTTTCTCATGAGCCACTGGTTTGGGATCATAGAGTCTGAAATGCTTCTCTCCACCTAATGTATATAAACGAGGCAGAGAAAAGTGAATAGGCTGAAATCGGTGCTTCCTTTTTCCGAATTTAAAAGAACAGTTTCTGCCAATGTGTGGCTACACAAAGCCAAGCGGAGATCCGCCTGAAAAAAAAGTGAAAGCAGCCAATTTGAAGCCGATCTCCCCTTGCACAGGCAAGAATTGTTTTTTTAAAGGCAGAAACAGGAAACATTCATTTCAGGACATTCTCTTTTCACCACCGCATTAATATTCATTTGAGAGAAATGTTCCAAATGCTCGTGTGCCATCAGACTTACTGACAAGTGCCTTGGCTGATGGACACAGAAGGGCAGATTTATCAAAGGTCAAAATGTTAGCGTTTTTTTTAATTCGAATGAACTGAAATGACCTCGAAATTAGAATAGTATCTTATGAATATCTAAAACTCGAATGAATATTACCAACCCGAAAACGCAAATCAAACTCGAATCGTGTTTTTTCTCCCAAAAAACTTGAATGTCAGGAAGGCTATTAACATCTTCAAATGGATCACTGGACCTCTCCCGTTGACTTCTACATAAAGGAGGTTTTAGGTGGCGAATAATCGAATTCGAGTTGTTCCCAGGGTCCAGGTATGATAAATCACGAATATGGATTATTCCCAACTCGAATTTGTGAGTTTTGACCAAAAAATCCAACTCGAGAATTTGAATTTACAATTAAAACCTTAATAAATCTGCCCCAGAACGTGGTTGCATCTGCAACCAACAGACTTTCTGCGAATCGCTTTCACCTGCTCTGACTGGCTGATTTCAGCGTGAGTATTCTGCACTGCTAGCAGCATGGCTGAATTTTTTGTTTGTTTGTACAGGTTTGGGAGCCACTATCCGAAAAACCCATTATCCAGAAAGCTCTGAATTACAAAAAGCTTGTCTCCCATAGACTCCATTTTATCCAATTTATTATAAATGATCTCCATGATTTTTCTGTACGTGATCCAAATGTAGATATAATTAATCCTAATTGGTAGCAAAACCATCTTATTGGGTTTATGTAATGTTTACATGATTTTCTGATAGACTTAAGGCATGAAGATCCAAAATACGGAAAAATCTGTTATCCGGAAAACTTGAGCATCCTGGATAACAGGTCCCATACCTGTAGTAGGAAAACAACATTCGGTTGAGGTAGCACACTAATGAATGATACCTCAAAGACTATCAATAAAATACAAACTTTCAAAACCATTAAAGTGGACCTGTCACCCAGATACAAAAATCTGTATAATAAAAGTCCTTTTCAAATTGAGCATGAAATCCAATTTCTTTTTTTTTATTTAAGCATTCATAGCTGTTGTAAGCTCATTTAAAAATATCAGCTGTCAATCAAATATTGTCTGCCCCTCCTCTATGCCCGTGGCATAGAGGTGGGGCAGACAATTACTTTCACTTCAGCACTTCTTAGATGTCACTGCTCTCCCTACATTCCCCCAGTTCTCTTTACCATAGGTAACTGTGTAGCCAGGGCATGGGAATGGACATTGGGTCCCCCATTCTGGTGCACAAACAAAATTCTGAGATGATACAAGGCTTGTCTTAATAACAGTGTCCACAAAATGGCTGCTGCCTGCTTACTATAATTTTGAAATCCCAGACTGAAGGAAACAAGATTCAAATAATTTATATAGTGTAATTAAAGTTCATTTTGCTTGACTAATCTGATAAAATAGGATTTTGAATAATTTTTTTGCGTGACAGGTCCCCTTTAAGTAGATAGAAAAGACCACCCGAGACCCACCCTCCGTGCAGCTCCTGTCTTGAAAATACACAGACTCACTGGGTGCTCAGCCTCCCAACTGTGATAACATCCACTAAGGTAAAGAACAGGCAGTACTCCAGTTATTAAAAAGTGGTGATTTATTGTAACAGGCCGTGAACTGTCCGGCCTCAAAACCATTACATGGCATCCACTACAGTTAAGTGTATTTTTTGTTGTTTAATAAGTCACAATGCCAGCCATAGTAGCTTGAGAGAGAAATATTTTCCCACATACAGTATATGTGCTAGGACAATGATTTAAAGGGGACCTGTCACCCTAAAAAATAACTCCAAATCCTATTTTATCATGTTAGTCAAGCCAAATAAAATCTAATTACACTTCATAAATTAATTATATATTGTGTCTTTCTGTCTAGGAATCCAGAATGATAGCAAGCAGGGAGGCGCCATTTTGTTATTCAGGCAAGCCTTACATCATCTCAAATGATGTCCAGCCCCATGCACTGGTTACACAATTAAATGGTGAAGAAAGAGGGGGCATTTAGGGAGTGCAGTGACATTTAGGAAGTGCTGAATGGAAAATGAAGGTAAGTTCCTGCTCCGCTAGTATGCCTAACGCATAGAGGAGGGGCAGGCATTATTTGATTGATAAGTTTACAACAGCTATGAATGCTTTAATAAAAAAATTATTTGGATTTCATGTTTAATTTGAAAAGGACTTTTATTAAGCAGCTTTTTATGTCTGGGTGACAGGTCCCCTGAAGAAATTGCTTGGTTTAGGGATAATATAAAGTGTCACTCTAGTACTTTTTCTTTTCAAAATAGCGTTGCCTGTGCACCTTGAAAAAAATGTGCAAGGCATTTAAAGGAAAACTATACCCCCCAAACAATGTAGGTCTCTATTAAAAGATACTGAGTAAAAGAGCTGATATGTAAAACCCTGCTTCATGTAAATGAACCATTATCATAATAATATACTTTTTTAGTAGTATGTGCCATTGGGTAATCATAAATAGAAAATTGCCATTTTAAAAAATAAGGGCCGCCCCCTGAGATCGTACGATTCACTGTACACACATACAAACCACATGTAAGGTCACATGAGCCAATTAACAGACAGAGTTCTGCCTTTTGCTTCCTTACTTCTTCCTGTTACAGTTAGAGTTGTAGTATTTCTGGTCAGGTGATCTCTGAGGCAGCACACAGACCATCACAAAATGGTGGTTCAAGGCAAAAGATATAAAAAGGGCAAGATTTACTTAAATATATATTCCAGTTTGGTAAGATTCTTTAATACACGTATGTCATTCAATTTGATATAAACAAATAATTTATGCTTTCAAAGTTGGCTACTGGGGGTCACCATCTTGTAACTTTGTTAACCATCTTTGCAAGACTAAGACTGTGCACATGCTCAGTGTGGTCTGGGCTGCTTAGGGATCATCATAAACAAAGCTGCTTGAGTTCTGCATGGCTGGGAAGTAAGGCAGGGGTTCCCCCTGCTGTTCATAAGTATGATTGTTTCCCTGCTCAGCAGTTAGGGACAGTCTGACAATTCCTATCCACAGCAGTAAATGAAGGGAGAATTTCACTGCATACAGTCAGGTTTCTTATAAAAACGGTACACATTTTTAATTAAAGTATATTGGAGATAGGTTTCTTTTATTAAAGAAAGTAAAAATGGGATTTTATTTTTTTGCCTTTACATGCCCTTTAAGGATTTGAATTGGCCAGGCACTTGGATTTAGCTGAATCCTGCTGAAAAGGGTTAAAATGGCAAATCCCGAAAATTAAATTCTGAAATTGGTTCTGGAATATTTAATGAAGTCAGAAAAAAATACTTCCTGTAAAGCTCTTTCCTGCCACACGGTATAGTCGGACATGTTTTATATTGCAGCAACATTCCCCATTTATTGGGTTCCTGCAGCTAACAACATGGAAATGTGCATTGTCATTTCTCAAAGATTTTATTGGAGCCACACAACTGCATTACCAGGAGTTATGGTTTATTTCTATAGTGCAACAGGATTTTGGTAACTACTTCCTTTCTTCTTACAGGGCAGAAGACTTTTTGAGTCTAATAACCAAATAAACCTTCAAGGGGGAACCACATGGATATCTGAAGGGACATCCATTTTCGGTACCTGAAGTTCTTTTAACTGACATAGTGATGTTATTGATACATAAATGAGAATAAAAATAAATGACTGGGGATGTGCTTTTAGCTGGCCATAGACGCAAAGATCCGATCGTATGAATCTCCGTTTCATACGATTTCCGGAGTGTCGTGACATTTTTCGTGCCATGGAGATCGGTCATTTGGACAGGTTAGAAGCTTTCTGTCGGCTGCAGATAATATCTCTGCATGTATTGCAGATCGTACGATTTTCAGAGGGAGACTGTCACTAGCTTTTGTGGGACATATCTTTTGTACGATTGCTGTCAGGGGCAGAACATCGGCTCATCTGTTCATTTACTACTTTATTTGATCTGAATGGTTAGTGGCAGGTCAGGAGATGGCACAGAACGATCTTTCGTCCGATGTGAAGGTAAATCTGCATATCTATGGCCACCTTTAATCTTCTTCACAGATTGCCTTTGGTGTAATGTTTAAGCACAGCAGCAACATGTTCTGGTCTTCCAATTGCCCCCCATCTGGCTTGGGGGATGGCACAGGGGACATCTGGGATGACAAAAGAATATGGCAGTGCAACAATCCTTAACCAGCATTCCTGGCTGGTGCATTTCTTTGATGAAGGGGTAGCAGGCAGGCCATTGGAATTACTTGGTGGGTCTTAACAACTTGGCACGCTTCCAACAATTGTATAGTTTCTTCCCTTTAATTTGTTAAGCTTCGTTTTGTTTACAAGCCTTTGGGGAGATTAGTCGCCCGCAGTAGAGAAGACGTGTCGCTGGGTGACTAATCTCCCCATGTGCCACCACCCTTATAATAAATTTCAAATTTACAAGTGAGCAGAATGTATTTGTAACAATTTTTGTTGTGACATTAGGTATTTTAGAAAAAAAATGGGTTCAGTTATGTTGTCACGCAACAGGGTTGCAGGCATCCAGTAGAATTACAGCACTCAAATGAAAAGCACCAAGAGGAGCAATTTAGATGGTTTAGAAGTTTTCATCAGGAGGAGATTTTCTAGCAATGCTCGCCATCAAACAGTACTGCTAAAACCGGCTTGTCTCGTGCTACAAGGAAGCGCTGGTTCCAGCAGGAACAACATTCTTAAGCATTTGGTTGCTGCTGGGAATTCACCTATTACAGACTAACCTTACAGCACACACAGTAACATATAGTCTAAAAAGAGAAGTAGGTTTACATTTAAAACCATACACCAAGGTAGTATGTCTGGGCTCTGTAAAACAAAAAGTTGCATGCTCCACACACAAATAATACAGAGAGCTCAAGTTCTTTACTCATGGCACCTGTAGGAGCAGCGGACTGGACACATGCACCAGCACTTGTTAGAAGCATCTGTTTTAGTTTTTTTATTTATTTGTTTATTTTAAAACCCTATGTGCTTCATTTATAAACTTATAAAACATGGATATTTCCAACTTTCCACAATGTCAAATTGTAGCTATGACTTGCATTTCAATATTGCTCTGTTGAATTTCCCCATGAGCAATATAAACCATTGTTTCAGCACTGCACACAATGGTATTTCAGCTTGCAGGGTGTGGATTTTAAATACAGTCTTTGCAGAGCTGAAGCATTCTTTCATTAAGGTCACAACCTGCAGCAAATACACCCAGCGGGCTTCTTTAAACTGAAGCAGGGGAATGCTTAATGTACGTATAAGCTAGACGTCAATGTTTGCTGTTAGATAGGAACTGGAAAGGGGACGTGGCACAATTTATGAAGGTTACATATGTAAAACCCTGTCTTGTGCAGGGGACAGAATTGTTTCAGTAAGATCTGGGCCAAAACGTCTTTCAGAATTCAAAACAGCACAAAAATGAAACATTTTAAATCAGTTTTAAGATTTTATTGTGGAAAAAGGACATCAAATACAACCAGTTGAATTGGAAGCAAACGATAGAGAAAGATGCCTATAGTGTTTTTTTTTTTTTTTTAGAACGCTCGTTCGATGGTCTGTCGCTTCTCTCCCAAAGCTTCCATCTTGTTATGTTTTCTATGACTGAAAGCCAACACAAAACATACGTCGGCATGGAATTTATAAGGAGCTACTATGCAGGATGCCGTTATTCATATAAAAATATAATTTTGCAGACACTTACAGGTATGGGATCCGGAAACCCGTTATCCAGAAAGCTCGAATTAGATGCCAAACTGCACCCCTTGACAAGCCCGTGGCAACTGAATAGGAATGAATTTTGCTCTACTGAAAGGGATACAATGAAAGGAAATGCTTGATAGGTTAATATGGATTAATGCACTGCTGTCATTTAGAATCAATTCAAGCATTATGGGATTTAACGGGTTTCAGGAATTTGGGTTGCAGAAGGCATTATATGGTGCTTATCAGCTGGCCCTTGGAATTTTAATTTTCAACAAAGGCATGCACAAAATACAGCAATTATGGTTTCCCTGTGGGTGAAAGTATTTTGGAGGGGGGACGGAGCCATGCTGTTGTAAATTTCTGAAAATTGAAGACCCAAAACATTTCTGCAGTGGCGGTCATAGAACATGGTGAATGTGTATAGACTTCTAGGCATACCTAATAACTGGCCTAATCTACTTACCATATTGTGCGGGGTATAGCAGCAAGATTAGAGGGATTGACTTGCAGCCTTGCTGTATCCATTTATTTTCCTCGAAAACATCAATAATCCCAGATGAATAGTAGCCGCTTTCAACAGTTCTTCAACTGGCAGCTTTAGCACAGAAGAACAACATAAAGCTTGCCACTGAAGAACTGCTTCTAGTGGGCCAGCAACACGTTGGCAAGAGAGACTGGGCTTCCACTCTGCAAAAGGAAGAACATCTCTATGATTCAAATGCATGCAATGGTGATAGACCATCAGAGTACTGGGGTGTCCTGCTGCCCCCAACAGCTTCCCATCTACGGCCCCGGCCTGGCTGCTTCTCAAGCAAGTAATCTTAAAATATAGGACAACAATGTGACCAAGAGCCCACAGGCATTGCAGATTGTAGGGTGCACTGCTCCCTTATGTTTAAAGTAGTGGATGTTAACAAATTGTTAAAAATATACATAAAAATATCCCAAAAGTTTTGGAGCCAAATTGGATTTCTTTTTTTCTTCTTTTTTAGGCCCTAAACTATACTGAATAATATAACTGATCAGGTCACTAAAATGAATATCTTATTAAATAAGCATATAGGCAAACACGGACATGTCAGCATTAGAAGCTCACGGATATGCTTATCTCACACTAATCTGTACTCTAGCTATTTTTATGGCAATTCTCCTTTAGAGCGCTCAGAATACGTTTTTGCTGCCAACTCTCACCTTGCTAAGAAACACATCTGCTAAAATGCTCATCAGACACAGACCAAATTTCCTTTTCCGTGCATTGCTGGGACAGGAGCCGGGATGCCGAGCATTCCTCACATGTCTAACATATGATATGAATTCCAACCCAGCTGATGGCCCCTTGGTGTCATATACACAGTGTTAAAACCCAGGGGCTCCACCTCCCTGTAATCTTTGCCAGAAATGCTCTCCCTTCTCTGGATTCCCTTAGCTGGAATAAAGCAAATGAGCCTTCTCTACAGCCCTGGTCAAGGAAATAACCTAGACAGTGGAGATTTGGCTGGTTCTGGGGCAGCTAGGAAGTCGCAAGTTGGCTCTTCTGATCTAGAGAAATTGAATTTATCTTTTGATTAAAAAAGGATGGGTGTTTATTAAATTAATTTGTATTTTCCCTAACATGGACGCTCATATTTCTGGTCTTCCACTGGAGGACACCAGGAAGGACAAGCATTAAAGGGATAGTGACACTTTCTAATTATAGCATGAATGTGTCACTATGCTTATACAAGTCTTAGTGTCACTCATTTTATCGAATGGAGATGACCACTGCCCACCCCCCATGTCAGGGTTACCACTAACCTGGGCCAATTTTTGAAAGTGCTTGAAGAGCAGCATCCTGAGTTATGCTTGAGGGGTGGCACAATGTTCTGATAGGCTAGAGGACAAACATTAACAGCTGTAGCACTTTAAAGAGACACATCCGTTTTTGCCCCAGTGGAGCTTGCAATCTTGGGTTCCTATCAAAGTAACACACACTCTGGGGGTCATTTCATCATAATGCAGTTATGGCAACTCCCTTTATGTTTTTGACATGGGAGAAGGTACCTGGATGAAACCCAGTCAACTATGGAGAGAACACACAAACTCAGTCACCATGAATCCCATACCCGACTAGCCATTTAATGAGGTACATTCTACCTTGGCCACTGTGCAGCCATTCAGCACTGCACTTTAACAATCAAGGGTGGGTTTTACGCAGAACAGACCGAAATGACATTTTTGTTGGGGTTGCTGTTTTCCTGTGTTACCTGCCTCCACCTTTGAGTCCACTGGAGAAATAAGAAAAAAAGCTGCATTGTATGGCTGATCGGATCATTTCAATCAGATTCCAGATTAGCTAAATACCTGCAAGAATGGCATCTCCTGGACAACCGCACCACCAGGACACGTTTCCATAGAACACAGCCATCTCAATTGGTGGCTTCACTCCTGACCCAATTAGTCACTCTGCAAGCTTAACTACACTAACGTCATGCCGTGAGTCAGAGTCACAGGATTAGACAGACAGCAGCTATCCCTGTCTGCTCACACATGACATTGGTGAAACAAATCCTTGCGTATCCACCTTGAACAAGAAATCAGAGGCTGCATAATAAAGCAAGGCTGGGAATATTGGGGAGGGGGGCAAACACATGGCAGGTAGATGAATTTGGAAACAATATAGGGCTTCCCCCAGCACCAGATGTCAATGAGAAAAGACCCAAAAAGTGAAAACTCAGGACAAGGGACACAGTCCACTTTGTTCATTGGCTGATAAGCCTGGGGCCTGACCAGACATATGTGTAAGAATATGCTACAAGTTTAAATTCAGTATATTCCTAAGGACAATGTCAGTGTTACTTGACAACTCTAGAAACGTACTGACAAGACGCAGCAAAGTTAAAATGCACGGAGCTGCTGTACACTTCACACATTTTGCCTCTGGTCCCCCAATGACCATTGCAAATATCTGTGCGTCTGTACATTAATGGCTACGTATTTCACCTCCATCACAATGTAGATTCTAACTTTGTAGGGGCAATATTTGTTGTGTGTGAAGCTTGTACAGGTATGGGATCTGTTATCCAGAACGCTTGGGACATGGGGTTTTCCAAATAATAGATAATTGTGTAATTGGGATCTTCATAACTTAAGTCTACAAAAATAAGATTTAAACATGAATTAAACCAAACAGGATTGTTTTGCCTTGAATAAAGGATTCATTATATCTTGTCTGGCATTAAGTACAAGGCACTGTTTTATAATTATAGAGAAGTAAATCATTTTTAAAAATGTGGATAAAACTGAATCTATGGGAGGTGGCCATTCCACAATTCAGAACTTTCAGGATAATGGATCCCATACAAATTTCAGCATATATTACTGTATGCGATGGGCACTCCATAATATGCCTCACTTTATTCAATGTGTTTAAAGCTCTGCCAAAAACACCCAAGACATTGTGGGAAAGCAAAGAGACTGCTTGCTTCAGCGAGACAGCTAACTGTACCCATTACCTTAAATTCAGACAATCACTAAAGGCTTTCGCAACTTTTTAGCAACTGCCAATAGGTTACAGTCTCCTCTGCGAACAAACAAGTGTTGCTGATGGAGCTTTGGAAACTGGGAGAAAAGTCAAATGTGTCACAATAGCAGAAGTCCTATACAATAAAGGTACAAAGCTAAACAAGGGTAGTAACCCAACAGACAGCTGCTTTCTGGCTGACCTATGGCACTGGACACAAACAGGTTCCATTAGACCATAACTGCACAACAAACAGTTTGGCACAAGGACTTTGATACCGATATCAGCTGAACCCAACAAACCTGAAATGCAACATGAGCAAAGATTCCAGACTGATTCTGTTACTGTCCAAATCCTAAGACACACACACACAAAAAAAAACCCAAAGAAAATCCAACCTTGCGATTCCTTTATCTGAAGATTTCCTAGTGCCTGATACAGAGGGTACATAGCATATATACAAGCTGCCAACATCTGATACTTTATACTGGGCCTGTATGGGGCTCTTGTCTACTTGAAAAGTCAGGGCATACATTGAATCTCAGTTATAAGGTAGTAAAATATGGCCCGGGTAAATTTTCTTTCTGGGTTCAGGTTCTGACGTTTTCAGCAGAAAAGCCCAGAGCCAACAGAATTCTGTGCACTACGAGAGAATTTGTGGTTTCTGTGGGTTATTATTTCTAGGGGGAAATATATAAGTACACTGGCACACTTTTTTTTTTTTTTTGGCATAATCTATATTTCCACATTTTGTAAAATCCTTGGTTTTTGCCATTTCCCAAGCCATATGGGGCAAACAGAGTTAAGGTGGCCATACACGGGGAGATCCGCTCGTTTGGCGATGTTGCCAAACAAGGGATCTTCTCCCGACATGTTCACATTGAGCTGGGAGATATCGGGCTTATCCGATCATGGGCCCTGGGCCCAACCAGGGCCAGATTTACATTGCGGGCCCACTGCCGTTTGTTGCCCCCTCTCCCTTCCCATTTATTCGTGCAAATTTGCATTATCGTGACCCGAGCAATGGGGAAATTTAAAAAAAAATTGTATCTCCTGCGCAACCCAAGTGCATTTGAACCAATGTGGGTGTGGTTGGGCAGCATGCCGGCCCCCAAAATCCTGCTGCCCTAGACCTGGGCCTTGGTGGCCTTTGCACAAATCCGGGCCTGGGCCCAACGACCGGATCAGAATGGAGGACATCGGTCAGATCACGGGACCACATCAACGAACAGATGTGGCCGTGATCGGATGGGATCGTTATCTGCCCGACTTTCAGCCAGATATCGATCGGGGACGCCCGTCAGATGGCCCCACACACGGGCCAATAAACTGCCGACTCAGTCTGCCGGCAGCTTTTATCGGCTCGTGTATGGGGCCTAAAGCAACATAGAAGTAGCTTCAATTTCCCAGGTTCTTGCAAGGTAGCTAATTAGATTACCAGTGCACACAGGTGTAAAGGGAGGGGGTTATTTATGCCAAGCTCATTGTCTCTATTAAAACAAACTAGATTATAGGTCCTGTTATCTGGAAACCCGTTCTCCAGAAAGCTCTGAATTAGTGGATGGCCATCTCCTATTTTAATCAAATAATTCCGATTTTTAAACATGATATTCTCTCTCTGTAATAATAAAACAGTACCTTGTACTTGATCCCAAATAAGATATAATTAATCCTTATTGGAGGCAAAACAATCCTATTGGGATTTATTAATATTTCTAATTATTTTTAAGTAGACCTAAGATATGGAGATCCAAAGGAAAGACCCCTTATCCAGAAAACTCCAGGTCCTGAGCTTTCTGGAGAACAGGTCCCATACCTGTAGTAAGTATGTGCAACTACTGCTTTATAGTAATTTTAATAATGTATGGATTTTTCTAATTATAACAATAGGGAGACTGTATTTTCAATGGACAGTTGGGCCACACCCAGGATTTCCCCCAAATAAGAAATCTATGGGGGGATGCAGCTGTTCAGCAGACTCCTCAACTGAACACTGGATTTGATGCATCCCTTATGTGAAAAAAAATAATAAAAATATTGGTGTAAAAGGTTATCCACAACAAATGGACAACAGATTCTTGCTTATGGTTTATGCGGCTGAAGTATCACAGCTAATTGCAGACTGGTTGCTATAGTTACTACGTCAGAATAAAATCACACCGATTTTATGAGTTTCCATGATTATTATATTAGAATTTACTTGAGTTTGGTTAATTATAGCTTAGCTGGGATCAAGTACAAGGTATTGTTTAATTACTTCTAGGGATTCACCGAATCCACTATTTTGGATTCGGCCGAACCCCTGAATCCTTCGTGAAAGATTGCAAAATTTGCATATGCAAATTCGGATTCGGTCAGGCAGAAGGATTCAGCCGAATCCGAATCTTGCTGAAAAAGGGCAAATCCTGAATTCGGTGCTTCCCTAATTACTACAGAGAACAGGGAAATCAATTTTAAAAATAACTTGATTAAAATGGAGTCTATAGGAGATGGCCATAGCGTAATTTGGAGCTTTCTGGATAATGGGGTTCCAGATAACCACTGTGCCTGTCATTTCCAGAAGATAGCGGCCCGTGTGTGCAATAAATCAAACGCGTGTTCACAATGAAATCCATCCTTTGGGGAGGTACTGGCTTTTCTCTGCTGGCAGACAGTTTGCACAACCCCTGGAAAATAAATCCCCAGAAATAAACTGTAACCTGTTCTGTACACAGGCCCGATCCTCTATTACGTACGATATCCTGGAAAAAAGAGAAAGCAGGGCAGTAGGGGGAAAAAAAATTATCTATACTGAGAAATAGAATAAAAGTAATTTTAGTTTAGCGATGGAATTAATACGATTAAAGGAGTTTTACACCTTTAAAATTAACTTTTAGTATGATGTTGAGAGTGATATTCTGAGACAATTTGTAATTGGTTTTCACCGATTATGTGAGATTTTTGAGTTCTTTAGCTTTTTATTCAGCAGCTCTCCAGTTTGCAATTTTAGCAATCTAGTTTCTTTGGTCCAAATTACCCTAGCAACCATGCATTGAATTAAATAAGATAGGAATATGAATAGGAAAGGCCTGAATAGAAAGAAGAATAAAAAGTAGTAATAAATATAAATGTGTAGCCTTACAGAGCATTTGTTTTTAGGTGGGGTCAGTGACCCCCATTTGAAAGCTGGAAAGAGTCAGAAGGCAGGTAATACAGAAACTATAGAAAAGAAAAAATTAAGATCAATTGAAAAGTGGCATAGAATGAGCCATTCTCTAACATACTATAAGTTAACATAAAGGTGAATTACCCCTTTAATAGAACAATTCAGAGTGATCTCCAATAACGTAGAGAAAGAGGAAACCCTTGATTTCTGATGGCAATGTAAGAGGGTGTGAGAATGTAGCCTAGTGTTAATTACAGGTATGGTATCCATTATCCAGAAATCAGTTATCCAGAAAACCCAGAATTACGGAAAAGCTGTTTCCCATAGACTCCTTTTTATCAAAATAATCCAAATTTTAAAAAAGGACTTCCTTTTTCGATGTAATAACAACACAGTACCTTGTACTTGATCCCAACTAATATATAATTAATCCTTATTGGGAGAAAAACCAGCCTATTGGGTTTATTTAATGTTTACATGATTTTTAGAAGACTTAAGGTATGAAGATCCATTATTCGGAAAACCCCATGTCCCGAGTATTATGGATAACAGGTTCCATACCTGTACAATATATATGGTCTGTGCCCAGTATAGTTTCCATTGTGTTGGACCTAGCAGAACAGCAAAAGCATAACTTACTATGGCAGGAAGCAGCTTCTGCCCGTTTCCTGCTCAGTTCTATGGATCCTGTCACACGTTCAATAGATAATTCCTGCTGCATTAAAAATGGCTAATCTTTCAGGTCAATAAGCAGAGGGCACACAGGTTACACACATAAAAACTTCTAATAAAGCAGCACTTTGAGTAATGTTTACACTGCCATGTGGTAGGGTATATGTCCCCTTTATCACTGGATACAGAGGTTGGCTGCAGCAACAATATTAATATTCTGCACCTAGTGCTCAATTGGATTTCTACAGCCACAAAGTTTCAAACAATGTATGCCTTTCCCGTTATGATGTTTGTAACCAAAGAAAGCACTTGCCCGATTATCGGGTTCAGGTATCCCTTATGGAGGAGGAGTCTTCACTAGGGCAGCAACAGGAGATCAGGTGCAGTCAAAGGGTGTGCAGCTTTAAACTCCTCCACACAGTGTATTGGCTAGCGAGTGACACCAGCTCGGGCAGTAGTGCTTACAATCATGCCTGCTGCTGAACCCAAAATCATGATTTGCTTCTCTGGCATATATAAAGGTATGGACGTTGATTTAGCTTCTCAGACTGCAAACCAAACTTGCTGAAAATCCAAAATATGGCCCTCTGGCTGCAGGAGGCAGAGAAGTATGCTGGGAAGACACACTTTTCACAACACAATGTGAAAACCTCCTGTATTGCACGGGGCCTGCACTTGTTTAATTCTGCTTCTGATGGTATCCGGCCCAGTTATATGTAATCAAATAACACAATCCCTTCTGTACCAGTAACACAATCACTACCAGTTTGTGAGCAAAGTAAACCAGTAACACAATCACTTCTGAACCAGTAACAGAATCCCTTCTGTACCAGTAACTAGGGTTGCCACCTGGCCAGTAAAAATGTTGCTTAATGCCAGTTATTTATAGGGAAAAACAAAAATACAGAATGCCCGGTATTTTATTCCAGAAAATGTGGCAATTCTACCAGTAACACAATCACTTCTGTGCCAGTTTGTGAGCATATAGTAATCCAATAACACAATCCTTTCTGTACCAGTTTGTGAGCATAGAGCAAACCAGTAATACAATCACGACTGTACCATTTGTGAGCATAGAGTAAACCAGTAACACAATCACTTCAGTGCCACTTTGTGAGTTTAGACTAATCCAATAACAATCCCTTCTGTACCAGTAACACAATCATACCTCCCAATTTTGGAAGTAAAAAGAGGGACAAAAATTTTTTTCCCGCACGTAGCACAGCAATTTTTGACCACACCCCTTTCTATGGCCACACCCCCTAATTACCATGTTTGTTTTACAAAATTTGGCAGGTTATGAAAGTTTGAAAATATTTCTCATCTAAACTGTGTTTTTGTGTCTCAAAATTGTTACAAAGTATCTTATTTGCACCGGTTAGCTGTTCTGGGCTCTGCTAAAAGCCAATTACCGGTAAGTGAGAAACTTTGTTTCTTTTTCTGGCTGTTCAGTGCAAAGAAAAGAGGGACTTTCCAGTACAAATGAGGGACTGCGGGTTGAGCTGTCAAAAGAGGGACTGTCCCTCCGAAAAAGGGACAGTTGGGAGGTATGCACAATTTATGTACCAGTTTGTGAGCATAAAGTAAACCACAACATAATCACTTCTGTACCAGTAACACAATCACTTCTGTACAACTTTTTGAGCATATAGTAATCCAATAACAATCCCTTCTGTACCAGTAACACAATCATTTATGTACCAGTAACACATGACTTGGGGCATCTGGGAAATAGACAATATGTCTAGCCCCCATGTCAGATTTCAAAATTGAATATAAAAAAAATCTGTTTGCTCCTTTGAGAAATGGGGTTCAGTGCAGAATTCTGCTGGAGCAGCACTATTGACTGATTCATTTTGAAAAAATGTTTTTTTCCCCATGACAGTATCCTTTTAAGGTTGCTATCAGCTAGACTGGCGCACACACACACGCACACACAGGCAGGACAGTGAAAATAAAAGGGATTATATAGTTTTACATAACTGTTCCCTCAGCCTTTGACTCACGAACTGGTTAACTTTTACAAAGCAGCTGTGGAAATGGGAATTTCGTTGTCAAAATCAAGTGCAAGGACAATGGTGACCAGCCAGGTGAGAAGAGAGACTTGCTCTGGGCAAGAGACTGGAAAGCAGCACAAAGTCCCAGAGTGCAAAGCAAGGGCGGAGGCAAGAGTGCAGCGTAACACAGGGTTTCAGAATAAGGAGTGAAAGGTCCCAGTTTGTGTCTCTCTCCAGGGCACGGCCCAGGCAAGTGGCTGCCTCTCTATCACCCCCAGTGTTAGGCAAAGTAACAGCAGCTTGTTGCATAAGAGTCAATCAGAGCTTGTGAGGAGCAGCCCAGCACTCAGGGGGTCAATGATGGAAAGCAGCATATGGGAGACGCATACAATGCAGCAGGCTTCAACCTGTAGTAGCTGCTCTCTGACTGTTCCATAACGACAGCTCCCAACATTCTATAATAACTACAGCTCCCAAAATTCTATAATAACTACAGCTCCCAACATTCTATAATAACTACAGCTCCCAGCATTCTATAACGACAGCAGCTCCCAGCATTCTATAACGACAGCTCCCAGCATTCTGTAACAACGACAGCTCCCAGCATTCTAGAACTACAGCTCCCAGCATTTTATAATAACTACAGCTCCCAGCATTTTATAATAACTACAGCTCCCAGCATTTTATAATAACTACAGCTCCCAGCATTCTATAACTACAGCTCCCAGCATTTTATAATAAACTACAGCTCCCAGCATTTTATAATAACTACAGCTCCCAGCATTCTATAACTACAGCTCCCAGCATTCCCTTCCAGTTCCCCCAACTCTGAGAGACAGCCACGATATCCGAATGAAAGTGGCAAACAGAGGTCGGGGTGGGGGCAGGGGGTGAGACTGGTGATAATGTGTTAGTTGGTGCAAATGGACAAGATGCGGCCGAGACGCAATATGAAGAGGGAGAGGGGCAGTGGGATAGGGTGCTAAAGAGATAGGGTGACAGCAGAGAATGAATGGGGCAGGGGCGCAGCTCAGTCGGGACGTGCTCTGACAAGTCCTTACCGTTACATTCAGGCTCCGGGTCACGTCTGCGCGATGGGTGTGGCCCAGTCCTTTCATTCGCAGGGATCCGCAGTACGGTGCGAAACCGGCAGCCCAGACGAACTGAAAGCACTAGCAGGAGTTTATAGCTGCTAATCTGTATGGCGCCTACATGGGCAAGCTCCTTCCTAAGCTCCTATAGGCGCCCCCACCCCATGCAAGTCCGACTGCAGATCATTATGTGCCTAATGCCCCTCACACCCAGCAAGCCTGAAACACACCCAGCAGCCTGTCTTCAGTCTGAACCACACCAGCAACTTTGCTCAACTTGCCTGTCACTCCTCCATTACTATATGCCTCTGCCATCATCATGCCCACACCTGCCATAGGGTCACCCCCATATTCCACAACATACCATCTCCCATACTACCCCAACCTGCCTGCCACACCCACACTATCACATGCCACTCTCCCACTAACCTGCCACATCTGCAATAAGCAGCCAAACCCAGGCCTGCCCTTTCCACACGGACACTCTCCCACTTCCACCAGAGCCCCCTCTGCCCGTGTTATGTACAATATTACCTTCCCAGCAGCCTGACACATCCACTCATTTACTGCACTGCAGGCCACTCTACTGTCATATGCACACACCCATCTCCTCATCATCACTTAGCCACATTACTACTGACAGTCACCCTTACTAATCCTTACTCAATACATGGTGCCACACTGACCACCATCCAAATACACAATACCACCTTAATACCAACATGTCACCAACAAAACCCACAATACCACATTCCACCAGCCACATCCACAATACCAGCCTAACCCAACCATATCACCAGCCACATCCACTAAACCATATTCTCCATCTCAACTGCCATATGTACAATTCCACGATTACATCCTGAATAACCAGCACAAGCTAATCGCCACATGTCTAACAACATACCACAATGTACCACATACACAATACAGTATTAAATACGTGACTAACAGATCGTCAGTACCAAGTTGGAACATCCTTCATCCTATTTCCACAGCATCATACACCAATTGAACGGTCATTCTAACAATACACGATTAAAGCTCTAACCTGCTTGCCACACCTAGAAATCAATTTAGCCCCTGTCATAGCACTTTGGCTACCCCCACAACCCCCTCCTCCATCACATACATCCCTACCACACCCATGATACCCCCTTCCTTCCATCCTCCATAATATTCCCATGTACTCCCCCAGCACCACATCATACACACACACATAGCCAGTCTAACATATCTACTAACTGCTTTGGTGCCAGAATCTGCTGCTGTACGAGTACTATACATAGACAAGCTATAGAATATCTATAGAATATCGCAGCCAATCTCCCTCCAGTCTCCATAAAAGCCAGTGACACCGCTAGAAACTTCTCTACGCCCTACTGGGCCGACTCACAGTAATGGGCCCGTCACTGTATAGCCCAGTGTATAACAACAACTCCCTGTACCCGCTATGCGTCACCCTCTTACTCAGCAACTGTGTGTGCCACTCACACGGCTCTATAGGAGCAGCACTAGCCCTCCCGGCATGCTCTACTAACACACACATTCGGTACCATTGCTTAGGGACGCAGTTGGGCTACAGAATGTACAGCTCGCACTCACCACACCCAAACAGAGCCATTGCAGCTCGCTCACCTATCCCAAATCCTATTGCACAATCCTCGTTAACACAACAACCCTTCGCTCCCGAGGCTTTTTGTACTTATTTAGATGGTGGGCAGCTTGTTGGTACAGTCCCTAGGACACAACCCCCAGCGCATTATCCCACCAGAGAGACTAAACACACACTCTACTTGCCCCAGACACCCCGCCCTAAGCGCAAAAACCCTCTTAAAAGGACCAATTCCAGACGGTATCGATAGATACTAAAGCTGCCGAAAAGACCGCCGCCGGGATGGCAGAAAACATCTCGCTTCTCTAGTGACCGCTCCCATTCGTTGACCTGTCCCAACTCCCAGCAAGCCGGCTCCAAACTCCGATCAGCTGGCAAACTGATGACGCAAAGCGACTAAAGCCGACCGCGCCCAATCAGCGCAGGAGCTTCCCATCCTCCTGAATAATTAATGCCGAGAGGATTATCTGCCACACCCCCTTCTTATCGCCACAGGACACGCCCTCTCGCCACGATTGACGGTGCGTCCTGTGCAGTGACGTGTCAAAGTTCCACTAAATCCCCGCCTATCATTTCCCAAACGCACTGATTGATTTGTTAGCAATGTTCCGTCGCGAAGGATACTGGGATATGTAGTCCGCTACTGCATCCCTGCGCATCTATGAGTTGGCATTTTTAAAGCAATGATTCAATGGGCGATACTGAGAGAGTGTCAGTGCGCCTCGCGTTCGTCACGGGGCGTGGCTTCGTGTTCTGGTTTCTCTCAGACAAATGACAAGGAGTTTGGTGCGGTAATTGTTACCAGTGCTGTACGAGCAGTGTTGTTAACTGACTTGAGAGACAACTCTAAAACCAGTCCAAAACTAGCCAAGAGGCACTTCAAAATTTGTCCCAAAAAAAAGCACAATAGATGCAGTATAAAAAAGTCTAAAAATAAATGAAAATACTGTGTGTGAAAATAGGCTTTTTTAAATTTTTCAGTTTCGCAAATTTTTTCCATCGATGAAGCAAAATGAGACAGATTCGTCCATCATAAGGACCTAATACATACACAATTTCAATCAGTATTGGCAAAATAGGTCAACCTCTAGAAATTAGCTAAAATTGAGGAAAGTCACCAAAAAACGTGAGCATGCTTAAAGGAGAAGGAAACCCTTTCAGCGCAAAACCCCTCTTCCCCCGTAGCCCCCCCCCGGGCAAATGCCCTAACAGGTCCTCTCTTGCCGAGTTCACAGGCGCCATCTTTGTCCGAGCGCTCTTCTTCCTGTACTGATCGGCGTTTGACAGCGCATGTGCAGTAGGAGGCATTTGCCGGTTGGGTGTACTACGCATGGGTCTGAATTTCACAAAGTTTCCGATTTCTTTTTTCGGAAACTTCATGACTTTTGGAGCATGTACAGTAGATCCAACCGGCAAATGCCTACTACTGCACATGTGCCACCAAATGCCAATCAGTACAGGAAGAAGAGCGCTCGGACGAATATGGCGCCCCTGAACTCGGCAAAAGAGAACCTGCACGGAAGGGTGACTAACAAGTTAGGGGCATTTGCCCGGGGTGGGGAGGAAGGCCAGAGGCCGGAGGGAGGCTTGCCTAATAGGGGGAGGGCTTTCAGCCGAAAGGGTTTCCTTCTTCTTTAAAGGACCAGTAACATCAAATTTTTTTTAAAAAAAATTTGTTAGTACACAACAAAAAAAAACGCATACACAAATTATACTTTAAAAAAGCAAAGTCTTTATTAAGAAATAACTTACAGAAACTCTGCTTCCTGTCTTCTACAGAAACGGCGAAAGGGCGACCATCCATTGAGCGGTGCTTGATTTCTCCTCCCTGGCTCTCTGCTGCTGGATCCTTCAGCTGCCACATTCTGTGCTTTCTGTAGTGCAGCGGCGCTTCCAGCTTGAACTTGAGGCGGATCTGCGGTGCCGGTGTTCCTATGGGCCATGTTCTCTCTCTCATTGCTGTAACAGTTCAGGCATGGCTGAGCTGCGCGGCTCTGCATCCAGCTGACTACAAGTCCCTGCGTCCCACTGCCGGTTATGCTTTCGGAGAAGCAGATGGGACGGATGCATGGTGGGACTTGTAGTTTTGTCAGTAGCTGCGAAGCGCCAGAGAGAAACAGTTGCAGCGGGTGCGCGCAGCTGCGAGGGCTCTAGGACGCGCTACGGGTTGTTCCGCACAAACTGTGAAGAGAACCTCGGCGCCCCCTTCCAAGTCTTCTTTCTCCCCTTGCCACACAGCCGCCCTACAGGGAACTGACCCGGACTCACCTCCCCGGGCGGAGGGGGATCTTGTAGGGCCTGAGCTGTTACAGCAGTGATAGAGAGAACATGGCCCATAGGAACACCGGCACCGCAGATCTGCCTCAAGTTCCTGCTGGAAGCGCCGCTGCACTACAGAAAGCACAGAATGTGGCAGGTGAAGAATCCAGCAGCAGAGAGCCAGTGAGGAGAAATCAAGCACCGCTCAATGGATGGTCGCCCTTTCGCCGTTTCTGTAGAAGACAGGAAGCAGAGTTTCTGTAAGTTATTTCTTAATAAAGACTTTGCTTTTTTAAAGTATAATTTGTGTATGTGTTTTTTTTTTGTTGTGTACTAACAAATTTTTTTTAAAAAAAAATTTGATGTTACTGGTCCTTTAAGAGGGACGGGAGACTGGAGTACAGAGCTCAACATCTGGTAACTCCTGTCTACACAAATCAGTCCCAATGAATGCTGGGTAGTGTAGTCTTACATTACACTTGGCAATCGGCAAATTTTTAAACAAAAACTACATTACCCAACATGCATTGGGAGACACATGGTTGGCACATTAGGGCAAGAAAAAACTTTGGCTGGTTTCTACTTTGGAAAAGGCCCAAAAAAAAGCCCAAATCTGTACCTTGGCTACTTTGTACTTTCAAAACCCGCATCGGCTTTAAATTAGTAGCCCAATTTGTCTGGAAAGCCACCATCCTGGCAACCCTGGAGATGTTCCTAGGAGGCAACTTATGGAAAGCTGGATTCTGTACCATTGTACTTATATGGGAGAGGGGGATTAGTAAGGTGCTTACAAGACATATCAAGGGCTGGGCTGGAATGGAGGGGGCACCATTATGCACAGCTGTGCTTGAGCAGAAACTGGAGAAGTCAGCTCTGCCAAGCGTTGCTCCTATGATTCAACCACCCCTCCTGGCTAGTGGGTATCTGCTATGGCACAGCTGGCATTGGATATCCAACTGGCACTTTAGGAAGTGGCTGTCTTAGAAAGCTCACGGGAATGCAGTGCCCTGAAGTATGGGGGCAAGTGAGATGATGAAGAATACTGACTGTATAATGTAAGAACAATTCTATCACATGAAATTCAATCTCTTCATTAAGAACTTTAGTACAAACAGTTTCCATGTTGAAGACCCTTTCCTCTTTTTGACAATGTAGCATATTGGCTGTTGCTCTTGCTTTTCAAAGTGTTAACTAATGTTTATCCAATATAATACTGCATGAATTATATTTTTTAATTATATTTAAAGGGAAACTCCACATAAACATAATTTAAGCTTTTTGAAAAGTAAACATAATCTCAAGCAACTTTGCAATATACATCATTTAAAAAATATTTCGACTTTTCATGATTTTTAATGGTTTCTGACAGTTCCGTAAACCTAGCCCCCTGCTCTCCTGCTTTTCTCTCTGACTACTTTGCTGAACTGGCTGACTACTATTACTTTATATCAACAGCCAGCTGTCCTTAGCTGGGTCATATTTCCTTGAAATCAAAAGTATCAGAGAGTAGTTTCTGCTTTGTAGGCAAATGTACCTTTTTTCTTTATGCCATGAGTTTTATATTTAGTGAATATAACCTATTTTCAAGTTAATAGATTATTCAATGTTGAAATCTCTATACCAATGTGATGGTAGGCATCCAAAACTGCTTCCTTACAGTCAGTGCTATCTCAGCGATAGAAAAATGTATCTCAATTTTCTGAAGCAACAAATTCAGATATTTTATTAACTTCCTGGCTTTTGGATATGAGCAGGGTATGAGAATATTTATAGTATGTCCGTAAATGGAATGAAAATATTCATAGACTGTACGTCAAGTGTAGGATTAATCATTTCGGGAGATCTTTGCATAACTCAGTGTACTTGAGGCAGTGTCGGACTGGGACAACAGGGGCCCACCCAAAAACCTTAGACCAGGGGCCCACCAAGAAAATTTAGAACAGGGGTCCACTCTCAGTACTATTATTCTTCCTCTCCTCACTCAACCTCTATTCTCCTAGTCTCTTTTAGTTATACATACTATAACCTATTATTCCATCTATTTAGCCTCTTTGTTCTCATAGAAACAGGGAATGCCAATGAATTAGGCCAAATGTTTAGCAGCACAAGGGACCACTGACACCTGGGCCAACCGGGAGTTTTCCTGGTATCCCTGTCGGCCAGTCCGACACTGACTTGAGGAGATCATCAGTTTCATCTCATACTAATGAATAGTTTTTATCGGTTTCAATATACAACCAATCAGTATAACCTACCATTTGGCCAGTTTTCATTCCTAAGCAACTGGTTGTATAGGGAAGTGCAATACTATATATGTCACTAATGATCATTCATTCTTTAGAACTTGCAATCACATAAATGGGCCTTTGATTTTCTCTGCCTCAACATCATTTAATGGCTTCACTACAAAATATCTTCAATCATCTTTGTGCTTAATCTGTGAAACACAAAGAGAAGAAAAAATAAAGATCCTCTGTAAGATTTTGCTTAGTATTTGCTTCTTTATACCCCTAGTTACACGCACTTTTTTTTCTATGTGATAGCTTTAGTCATCTCCAAAGTTGAAGCACAGAAATGGGGAAATGTTTTTTCATAAAGTATCCTCTTTGTTGCTTGGAGGGAGTATTGCCACATCATAATCCTGAAAATCTGAAATTAATCATTTGATAAGGTCGCCATTATTATCGCCATTTTATTATCTTTTTAAAAATGGGGTTATCATTGGAACAATTACCACTCATCACATCCAAAACATTAGCAAGTTATGCAGTGCTTTACACTCATTTACAATAATGAGAGTACAGAGTAAAAACTGGAATCAACGAGCCCTGCTTACAAGAGTTTACAATCTAACTACAAGAGCTTACAATCTAAAGCATTTTTACACAACTTGTTCAGCAGGACAAAAGCAGAAGATTAGTGCTGTACAGATGCATGGAGGGCAGTAGAGTACAGTAGGAAAAATCTGGGACCTTTCAAGAATAAGGCAGCTATCATGGTTTTCTGTCAATTTGTGTAACTAAGTAATGTTGTTTCCCCTTGATCTTTATGTATTTCATGTGATTTTGGGCATATTGCATATGCATATTACACTATGATGATATACTATAAATTGTACCCACAGTCTTTAGGTGGGTCTACATATTTTGTGTTTACCAGTTATTACAGGGTTCATTGCATCATACACATCTGGCCTGAGACTAAAGTAGACTAACACCATACTGCTTTAGTACCAGCCACAATTTAACATACCTATAATAAATGGATAAGGTGGCATCCCTAATTCTGCTCATGGAATGATCTTTATATGTTCTCTGTTACTATTGTCATACAGAGCCAAAGTCTTGCTGCAGTAGCTATAGGCATGCACACGTTGGGGAGGGGGTGCAATGATGGGATTCAAGTTGGTGTGGTGGCTGGATGGTGACATCTCCAGTGGGCTCTGGACATCCCAGTCCAACGCTGACTGTTGCACTCAATGCAACATGGTACACACAGTTGTGTCTACCATGCTGGGAAGAACAAAAGAGAGAACTAAAGCCTTGACCTCCAGGGCTGGGGCGATGGGCCTTTGTGGTGGCATCTCCAGTGGGACCTCCTTAGCTGGATGGTGGTATCTCTAGTGGGCTCTGGGCATCCCAGTCTGACACTGACTGTTGCACTCAATGCAACAAGGAACACATTGTTGTAGGTTGTGTCTGATCTCTATGGGCTGCCATCCTTATACTGGTAACAAAAATGGCTTTAAAGAGAGAATTACTTCCATAATAGTAATGACCCAGCGAAATTTGTGCACAAATCTTGGATCTTGTTAGACTGTCTTTTTATTGTCAGTGGCACTTACATGCTTATTGTGCTGAAGGATTAGGTTGAAAGGCTAAGCGTAGGGGTCATTAGAAATCATTAGTAGTGATGGGCGATTTTATCCGCCAGGCATGGATTCGTGTATCAAAATTATTTGGACACCCATTGACTTTAATGTATTTGGACAAAAGAGTTGTGTGTATAAAAATTGCTGCTCGTGTCATAATTGTTGTGCTTCAAAATTATTTTGATGCCCATTGACAATGTGTTTAGCGAATTTTTCGGCGAACAGGACAGATTCGCCCATCACTAATCATTAGGCAATGAAAGTTTTTTTCTGTAATAGAAGCTGATGCTGGATGACTGAGGGCATATTCTGAGCCCCAGATCTTCAGTGCTAAAGGGCTGTGGCCACTTGTGCTGGTAAAGAGGCCCAAAACATGATATGCGGCATATCTAGCGTACTTCTTTTTAAGGCAGAGACACATGCTCAGATTCGGGGCCCGGCGACAAATCTCCTCTTCTTCGGGGGGGGGACTAGGCCTCTCCTGCCTTCCTGCCGGCTAGAATGTAAAGGGATGGCACTCGGAGCCCTTCGTTTTCCGAAGTCGCCCAAAGTTGCCTCACTAGGAAACTTCGGGCAACTTCGGAAAACAAAGTGTTCCGAGTGCCATCCCACCTCCGATTTAGATTCTAGCTGGCTGGAAGGCAGTTCAGAGAGTTTAGTTGCCCTGAAGAAGAGGAGATTTGTCACCAGGCGACTAATCTCCCCGAATCTGAGCGTGGCTCTGCCCTTTAGTTAGAACTTTAGTTTTCCTTTAAGCAAGAGATGTGCGCAGCCTCGTGTCGCACAGCCAGTAATATTCAGGTTAGACTCTATCAGCAAAAGAACGCAGATTTCCCCCATATAAGGATAAAGGAAACATGAAAGAGTTTCTGGTTTGCTTTGTGTAAGGCAGCAGAGGCTTGGGCTCACAGAAGTGTTTAAGTAGACTTTAGCATTTTAGTAGTTTGCATTGCCACATAAAAAAAAAAGATTAACAGATCTGGTTACAGCTAAGAGCAGGTTAGGCTATCAATCAGAAGCAGATGTCTGACCCAAGGGACCAATCGGCATGCTGGAGGGGCGGGATGAAGCAAACTTAGCTGAACTGAATGACTTGACAAATCTAGCCGCATGCAAGATGACTTAACACATTCTTTGGGGGAAGGCGGATGATGAGCAGCCTCATATTTATTCATACTGGCATTTCTCCCAGTCTAGAAAAGAAAAAAAACCTACTGGCTAGATATGATTGAACAATGTTAGCTGGTCCCAAGCATTCTATATGTATATATGAATAAGAGCAGATAGATACCTTTTCTCCAGGTTCCTTCCTAAACACTCCGCTAGGCTAATTGGCAGTTTATTTGCCCCTGCAATGGTGCTTTGTATAGCTGGCACACACATCATTTTCATTTTTGAGGTATCATTAGGAGAATATATCAGACATTGGGGCTCATTTGCTAACATAGAAGCTGCACCAGTGCTATTGCCAGTGTCAACCAATCAGCAATTAACTTTAAACTGGCTACAGCCTATTCAAAGCTATGAAAGCCTATCCAATGAAGGCATCACTGGTGCAAGTGTATTGGTGTTTATAACTTTCCCTGGCCTACAAAAGCTGCATGCTCCATGATGAAAAAAAACAGCTGGAGGTTTTAACTTTGCTATTGCTTTTTTGTCCAGATACCATTTATATACTCTTTCCTAAAAGTGTATTAAAAAATGCAGAAAATAGGTGCTAAACTGATGCAAATAATGCCACAGACAGATGGTCATCACCAGTATATGCATAAGTGACATTTGCTATACCAAGAACTGTGCATTCAGAAATTGAACAGTATAAATCTGAGCAGATGTACAGGTGGGACTTTCTAGTTGTTACTTGTTTTCTTATATTACTTTGTCAACGAACAGCATGGATAGCCACTATATGTGCCTATTAAAATACAGTCCATAAGGTGTGCACCTTTCACGGTAAACAGATAGGGGAGCGGTAATTCATCCAACCAGGTTTGGTTCATCAGACAAAGGGACAGCTCATACAGAAGTCATATTTGCTTTAATTCTGCCTCATTAATGACCTGCCCAGTAAGCACCATAGCCAGATTCACCACAAATGGATTCAAAGCTCATTCCCATTGTCGTTCAGTTGCTATTGCTAAGCTCCCTCCACACCAATAAAGCACTGCTTTCACTGCCAAACCCATCTCCTCACTATACTTAATGACCAGTATTAAAGCTGGCCATAGACGCAAAGATCCAAACAAGGATTTGTACGATTTTCGGACCGTGTGTGCAGAGTCCCGACATTTTTCGTCCCATGGAGATCAGTCTTTTGGACGATCGGACAGGTTAAAAGATTTCCGTCGGCTGACGATAATATCTCTGCATGTATCGCCGATCGGACGATATCGCTGTGAGCTTCCCAGTAGAATTTGGCAGTCATACTTTCGCACGATTGCTGTGGCCGGCTCGACAGTGGCTGCTTTGTTTTCTTTGCTGCTTATTTTATCTGAATGGTTGGGAAAGGCCAATGAACAGGCCCAGACTGGCAATCTATGGGTTCTGGCAAATACCAGAGGGGCTGCTATAAGGTGCCATAGAAATTCAATAGTTAGTGGGCTGTTTGGGCCTCTATGTTGGCTGATTGGGCCTCTGTGTACCTGAAATGACAGTTAACAGTCCAAAATATATATCCCAACACCAATTCTGAGATTCAAAATTGATATAAATGATTTCTATTTGCTTGATCCTTTATATCATTAAGAGTTACAGCGGTTTAAGAATCCGCTCACCGTTGGTAGTAATTGGCCTGGGTGCACCTGCCCCGAGCCCTGCGTTTATTACACAATCCTTCCCACGTTCCTTCCAACAGTTGTTTGTATTCATAAATAAATATACATAAGGATCAGCTTACCCTCTCCACGGGGTGACCCGGGTGCTGCCGCCCCGAGTCTGTCGCTAAGGGAGACGTTTTCAACTGTTCACATCCAAGTCGTTGCAGCGCACTCCAAAGTCAAAAGGATCGCTCAAATAGGTTGTTGGTTAAAAATTCATCCTTTATTGGTTACATCAGTTAAAAGAAGAAATGCTAACACATGGTCTGACGCGTTTCGTAACTATGTACTTAATCAGAGACCAGAGATGGTTGGGAAAGGCCAATGAACAGGCCCGGACTGGCAATCTGTGGGTTCTGGCAAATACGAGAGGGGCTGCTATAAGGTGCCATAGAAATTCAGTATTTAGTGGGCTGTTTGGGCCTCTATGTTGGCTGATTGGGCCTCTGTGTACCTGAAATGACAGGGCCTATTTTGATTCTCAGTCCAGGCCTGCCACCGAACGATTGTTTGGCCGATATGAAGGTAAAATCTGCACGTCTATGGCCACCTTTAGTTTGGAGCGATGGAATCATGGAAGCCTTTAACATCTAGTGACAGATTTTTGGAAGGATGAGTGCATTCATCTACTGCTGCACTTGTATTATATGTTTAACATTTATCATACATCTGTGCCACATAGGATGAGCACCAGGGTAAGGCTTTGACTTTTATGTGAATAATACATTTTGGTACATTTGCAAAAGGTAGGGCGTCACAATTAGAAGCTTTTTTTGCTTTTCTTTTTTGACTTGGGAGGCTGTAGTTTTCAACAAAACCAAAGTAAAAGTTAATGATCACAATCAATACATACAGTACAAGCCAGTGGATGTGTATAATGCTTCTGTATGCATTGTGGAGCCTTCAGTGTTGGCAGAGAAAAACCCAAAATGATACCAGTTGCTGACTAATTTAGGATTCACCAAAGAAAAGGTTTGTACCTCCCCATATCATGATAGTATATCTGGAGGTAGTTTATCATACAAGCATAAGAAGTGGCACACGCTCTTCCTATTGCCATCCCCATTTCATGTACAGTGCAAAGGCATTTCACCATTTTCTTTCCTGATCCATGTAATCTTTATCACATTTGTACACTTATTTCTATTACCTAGTTGTCCATTCACATTCCTATTTAATTCCTTCCCTTTTACTCCAGTTGCTTTCCTTCCTATTCACACCACTCTCTCCTCTCCACAGTTATGGTCCTCTGTGTATCTATGCATCAACTAATGCTTAAAAGTATACTGAATATATAGTGTTTAAAGTATTCAGCATTTTATTTGGAGTCTGGATGTTGAGAAGTTAATAAAGAAGTAAATTTTATGGTTAGTGATGCTCTTTGTAACTTGGGTTACACAAAACTGAGTCATTCTGTTCAGGGGTTGTATTTAAGAAGATGTAAAAAAAAAATGCAAGAGTGTGCCAGTGCATTATACTCTTTTAAATATAGAAGGAATGTGCTTTAAAGGAGAAGAATATTCTTTTTGCATTTGGGGGTGCCAAATTGTAGGCACCCCCAAGTGATTGTATTTACTTACCTGAAACCCCGGGCATGTGCTCCTATCAGCAGAAAACTGCACCGGCCTGAGGTTATACCAGTGAGCACCACGTAGCGCTCCTCTTTCGTCTTCCTCTTTCTTCTGGCAGCTGCGCATGCGGAGTAGAGCGAAAAGCTGAACTTTAACTAAAAAGTCGGCTATTTCGTTCTACTGCACATGCGTTTGCCCCCGGAAATTTGAAAAAAGAAGAAGCCGGAAGAGGATCGCTCTGTGTTGCTCACTGGTATAGCCCCGGGCCAGTGCAGTTTTCTGCTGATAGGAGCACCGACCCGGGGTTTCAGGTAAGTAAATACAATCCCTTGGGGGTGCCTAACATTTGGCAACCCCAAGTGCAAAACGACTTTCCTTCTCCTTTAAAGAGTGGTGTTTCTGGTTCCTTTAATTTCTGAAAAAAACCCTACTAGTCCCACCCTTCTTTTCCACTTCCTGCTACCTCCTTTTCCAGGCTGTGTAGGGCAGCTGGGGGCACTCAGTACACAGCACTGTAGGCAGGCCCGGATTTGTGGGAAGGCCACCTAGGCCCGGGCCTAGGGCGGCAGGATTTTAGGGGGGCGGCATGCTGTCCAACCACACCCACATTGGTTCAAAAACACTGGGGATGCGCAGGAGATACAATCTCCATGAAAATTTGCATGAATAAAGGGGAGGGGACAGGGGGGACGAACGGCAGTGGGCCTAGGGGCGCCCGCTATGTAAATCCGGCCCTGACTGTAGGATAGGAACCAATCAACAGCTAGGCTGACCTAATAAGGAACTGAAGCCTGTTTTTACTTGTGTGACCGTTGGGCTGTGATTGGCTATTCCCCTTCAACTGTGCTTCTAGCAGGGATCATTAGAACATGCCCACCCCTTATTTGCATGGGCGATTCTGTACATTTTCCCGCCTGAGGCGGCCTTCATTTTGCCTCCCCACGGCACTCCCCACGGCACTCACCTTTCAGCAGAGGGGGTCGAGGGCGGTCCATGTCGTGCCGGAGGGGGTCGTGGACTGTCCACGTCGCTAGTGCTGAGAGCGCAATTGCAAAGTGATCCGAGTGCCTTTCCGCCGGCAATTTAGATTCTAACTGGCAGGAAGGCAGTTCTGGGAGATTAGTCGCCCGAAGAAGAGGCGATTTGTCGCCGGGTGACTAATCTACCCGAATCTCAACATGTGTTTCTGCCCTTTAATAGTAACCAGCCAGCACTTAGTTCTTATATTTCAACTTTATTCAGAATATGGAAAGTCAGTTTTAATAGCTTACTTGGGACTAAAACTTTTGGGTAAAATTAAAAGGTATTCTGTGCTTCAGGGACTGTATTGAGCTGCAAAACCCTTAATTCATGGTTAGATTTATTATTTTCAAATAAGAGTATTGGATTAAAGGTGCAAAAAAAGTATCTTTTTATCACTCCCTAGATTTTAGGTGGCAATGTTTTGATTTTTTTTGAAGGTAATAACGTGTTTCATGGAATCGAAAAAATATGAGACAAATAACTCCCTATTTTTGAAATGAGTTTTTTTAATCTCCTAAATCAGTCTTTTGGCTGCTATTTTTGGAGGGGGCGCATCTGAAAAATGGTGACCGTTAATCTGATTATTCCAGCTTTGCCTATATATTATGTAACCAGGCTACAAGACTTACTTCTCAAATTTCAAAATGTTAATGTTCATTTTCATAAAAATTTCAAAATATATTTACCAGCTTAGACCTGCTGAAATTCTATTAATTCCTGGGAAAGGTAGCAAGAGAAGTCATTGGACTGCAAGTGGAATAATGGGGTATTACTTACATTTAATAATATTGATGACATTTTCATTACTTCATAAATATCCATTTCACTTCCCTCCAACTGACAAAAATGTGTTAAAACTTCATAAACAGACGTACCTACCATTAATGGCTTTTCTCTCTCTCTCTCTCTCTCTCTCTCTCTCTCTCTCTCTCTCTCTCTATCTCTCTCTCTCTCTCTCTCTCTCTCTCTCTCTCTCTTTCCTTATTAACCCAAAGCATAAATATATTAAATGTAATACTGAGAATTAATCAGTCAAGAAGCAGGAACCTAAATGATTTGCTTAGTAACCATGTATAATGTAGCTGAACTAATTTCTAAACCACCCTAAATGAATGAATGAATGAATGTTGAGCTATAAATAAATGGTTTGGTCAAAACATTTAGAGGCTTTTTAGTGTTATAGTCTGAAAGAATGACTGAAATCTCCATCAGATATAAACTAGAGTTATGGGATCTGTTATCTGGCTATGTGGAAATCTATTATCAGGAATGATCTGGATATTTGCCTGTTCGCCCAGTGTTGCCAATTCTTAGGGGTTATTTATTAAAGTCTGAATGGCAAAAACTCGAAAAATTTGAGTTTTTATGACTGTAAAACTCAAATTTTGCTGGACTTATTATATCCTGAGGATGGGAAAAGTCAGAATCTGAAAATCTGGCAATGGGAGAAGTCCTGAAGATATCCTGATCTGCACTGGACGAGTTTTTGGGCAGAAAAATTTGAATTTTTCATGATTTGTTTAGATTTTTTTTTGAAATTGTCTCAAAGTTTATTTGCCCTCAACATGTTTGACACAGATGTCCAAAAAAACTGAAAAAGACGTTGTGTCACTTTGTTTTATTTTGTAGAGACTCTGGTAGGAGGATGTCAGACTGCTGCTTGAAAAGGTTTGTGGAAGTGCTGGTATCATGTGGACACTGAGGTTGATCTGCTGCGGGATTGCCTAATGACTAAGTATTAGAACAGATATAGTATCTGTTATCCAGAAAGCTCCAAATTATGGAAAGGCCATCTCCCATAGATTCCATTTTAGTTAAATAATTCGAAAGTCTGATTTCCTGTTTCTCTGAAATAATAAAACAGTAGCCTGTATTTGTTGGTAACTAAGCTGAATGAATTAATATTGGTGGCAAAACATTTCTATTGGGTGATGATTTTTAGCTGGCTTAAGGTGTGATGATCCAAATTACTGAAAAATGTTTTATCTGGAAAACCCCGGGACACAAACATAAAAGATAATGTGGATAATAGATCCTCCTCCTATATATATTGATGTTTTATTGGCACTGAACTGAGAACATCTGAGAATTGAGTATATGCCTATGGCATCCAATTTAAACAAGAACACCAGGTACTGTTCTGGAGTGCTGGATAAGGGGTCTGGTTATAATACCATTGATGCAAATTCAACTGCAATGCTTTAGAGAAGTCAGACATGCTATTATGGACTACAACTGCCAGGCCTAGTATCCCATCATTCATTCCATGTCTTGGGTGAGCAGTTCACACAGTTCCAAGACCGCCCTGCCAAAAAACATTGAGATTTGTTTGTGCAATTTGGTGGTGCCCCTGCTGCTCACCTCCCCCACCCTGTCCCTGAGCTCCAGAGAGAACAGAGAGTTCACTGCAGGAGAAAAATGCATTGATACTGTGATTCATACAGAAGGTCAGACACACCAGAGCTAGGCCTATGCTGTGTGTTCCCTTCACCCCTTTACAGACCATTCCCAGACATTTCCTCAACAATTCCCAGCAGCACTCATAAATAACATGTGATACATAGGCCAAAACACTGGGATTAAACACTGGGCATGATTCACTCCCAGGCCAGTAGTTTTTTTTCTAACATTAGCCACATATGATTTCATGGTTGGGAAGGGTTTCCTTATATAATAGCATACTGCACCTATTCTTGTAAAATAAAAAACAGCTTTGGGTAACAATTTTCAATACATATATTTGTATAATTCAATCATAGATCATACTTTATGAGGCAGGGTAATAAAAAGTTATTATACAAAGTTCTGCACTTATAATGGGAAGTTTATTGCCTCTTTGTTTACTAAGCCCCTGATCCACCCAGACATGACAGCTATACCTAAGCCAATCTTGAACCTCTCTACCCATTCCTGACCTAAAAATTCAGAGCATTGAATTTGTCTAGGCCCCCCACGAGACCCAGCCCCTGACAACACTCCTACCTGTTCCCTCGAACCACCCCCCCCCCCCCGTGGTCCCTCTCAAGCTTCTTTTGTTTCCAGAAAAAACAACCCCAACCACGACAGTTCTCATAATTTAAGTCTTTCATCCCTCTAACGAGTTTAGTTGCACATCTCTGCACTCTCTCCAGCTCATTTATATTCCTCGTAAGGACTGGAGTCCAAAACTGCACTGCATACTGCAGATGAGGCTTCACCAGGGACCTATAAAGAGGCATAATTATGTTTTCATCCCTTGAGTTCAGGGCCGGATTTACATAGTGGACGCCCCTAGGCCCACTGCCATTTGTCGCCCCTGTCCCCTCCCCTTTATTCGTGCAAATTTTCATGGAGATTATATCTCCTGTGCATCCCCAGTGTTTTTGAACCAATGTGGGTGTGGTTGGGCAGCATGCCACCCCCCTAAAATCCTGCCGCCCTAGGCCCGGGCCTAGGTGGCCTTCCCACAAATCCAGGCCTGCTTGAGTTAATGCCCTTTTTTATGCAAGACAGAACTTTATTTGCTTTAGTAGCCACAGAATGACACTGCCCAGAATTAGACAACATGTTATCTACAAAAAACCCCTAGATCCTTCTCATTTAAGAAAACTCCCAACACACTGCCATTTAATGTATAACTTGCATTTATATTATTTTTGCCAAAGTGCATAACCTGCATTTATCAACATTGAATCTCATCTTCCAGTTTGCTGCCCAGTTTCCAAACTTAGACAAATCAGTGGCAGCATCCTGCATGGAACCTGTAGTTCTACACAATTTAGTATTATCTGCAAAAATAGAAACAGAACTTTCAATGCCCACCTCCAGGTCCTTAACTTAAGTTAAAAAGCAAGGGACCTACTACAGAGCCCTGAGGTACTCCACTAACAACACTGATCCAATGAGAAAATGTTCAATTTGCCACCGCTCTTTATTTAACCAGTAACCTTCTGTGTGGCACTGTATCAAATGCTTTAGCAAAGTCTAAGTTAATGACATCCACTACCATCCCTGAATCGTGGTCCCTACTTACCTTCTCATTAAAAGAAATTAAGTTAGTTTGGCAATAAACCATAAACGCATAAAAACCATGCTGACTCAAACTCATAGTATTATGATTTGCTATGAAGTTCAGTATCTTATCCTTTATTAACCCTTTGGAAAGCTTTCCTACCACTGAGGTCAGACTAACTGGCCTATAGTTTTGAGGCTGAGAATGGGATCCCTTTTTGAATAGCAGCACCACATTAGCAATTTGCCAGTCTCTCTGCACCATGCCAGACCTCAATGAATCCTGAAAAATTAAGTAAAGTGGTTTGGCAATAACAGGATGAATACCATCTGGCCTCGGACCTTTGTTTATCTTAACAGGTTCTAGTCTCTTTTGAATTCCTCATGTGTGAACCATGCATCATTTGTTGTATTACTAGAATTGGGACTATTAAGAAGGAAAACCTCATTAACTGGTTTCTCATTTGTGTAGACAGAGGAAAGATACAAGTTCAGAATCTGAGCTTTTTTTTTGTTTCCTATAGCCACAATCCCTTCCCAGAGACTATTATCCCACTGCTACTATTGGCACCATCTCACCCTACTATACCTGCTATCCCACAGCCACAGTCCCTTCCCAGAGACTATTATCCCCACTGGTACTATAGGCACCATCTCTCCCCATTATACCTACTATCCTACAGCCAGAAGCTATTATCCCCAGTGCTATAGTCACTACTTCACTCTTCTATACTTGTTAACGCATAGCATCAAATCAATTATCCCCTCTGCTTCTATAATTTTAAGAGATGATTTATGGCAGAATTTTGAACATTCCAGTGCTCTTCCTACAAACAAAAGCTACCCCAGAGGCCCTGTAATGTGTGCATCAGGGGTCTGTCGCCCTGCTTACAACCCCCTAAAGACAGCTCTGGCGGCAGCTTGAACAATGACAAGTTCTAGTAAATGCCTCCTTCTGCTGAGCTTATAAATTATATAGAGCGGATGTGTGAATACAGCAGGGGTATTGTGACTAGGCATGTACACTGCATTCTTTCTTTTGTAACTCCTGACAGACAACCCCTCAAAGCAGTATTATTCACGTTTTTTCCTTTTCCGCGTGTTTTCCTTTTCCACGTTTTTTCCTTTTCCAAGTCTGCATCTCATTAGTTTTAGGCTGAACGGCTGGTGGGCTGGGTTAGCACAAAAATGAGCTAATACATTGAAATACTTGAAGGTTTCAAGCAACCCGCTGCCCTTGAGATATGCACCACTGTACACTGTGTACTTTTCCTCTGTCCTGTATCCCGCAGAACCATCCCACACTTACATCCTGGCATATTTTTAGCCGCACAAACCTTCAAAGCAAAAGACTCTAAAGATTCTGCTGAAAAACTGTCATTTGTGACCATAAGCTAACATGAACACAACATATCACAGTGCTGTTGTTCATTTATATTCTTCAGAAGGTGCCGTATGTTACTGTGCTAACAGCAGAACTATGGCAAAGAAGGTGGTCCCCCCATAAGTAATGCTTTTTTAAGAGCAAGTTAATAGCAAACAATTACACTGTAAGGCTCTCTGCTGCAGTTGGGTCTTCAAGTTGCATTAACTCTTAATAAACCTGGAATTGCCGATCTTTTTGTAAAAAATATATATATAAATTCCAAGATACTGCACCCAGGCATATGAACTTTCTATTCGAGAGTCCCGGGTTCCCTTGGCATTATATATATATATATATATATATATATATATATATATATATATAATTTTTTTGGACAGCACCACCTTCCATTGAGCTACCTTGTTTGTAGCTGCCCCTGTGCATGGAAATCCAATGTATACATAACAGAACACAAACCAGCACCAAGGGTCTTGATGTGAAAAATAATGATATATTGTTACATGGTATGTAAAACCGATGTTTCAAGGTTTGATATAAATATATATAAATCTAAGCATACAAGGATGGCTCACTACTATGATTAGCAGAAAACTATTGCTTGGGTGCAAGTGAATAAACTTCATATAATAATAAACAGCACTACACTCAACAGGTACAAAAAGTTTCAAGTTTTGGTCTCAAGAACAGCAACAAGCTGTATACGCTGTATATATAAGATATATAGTATATACATGTACGGGACCTGGTTTTAATTTGATCATTTGGATTTCCATAGTTTAGCCTGCTAAAAATCTTTTAAGTTTTTTTTAGTTTGTTTTGTTTAAAATGGAGATGGCCTTCCAATAATTTGGAGCTTTCTGGTTAACAGGTTTCTGGATAACAGATCCTGTAGATAAAGTGCTTTATTACATAAATTCTACCATTCAGGCCCCAAGCAGGAGCTGATAAAGTGGTAACAATTATGGAAATTGTTTTATTCTAAGAGGAAGATCACAATAAGGTGAACAAAACATTGGAATTTCGTTTGTTTTTTATTAAAATCATTTACTCTAACTGAGCCTGTTGCGTGCGGTACTTTTTTTGTTGCTAAAAATACACTGTATATCTGTTACAGAGCAAATGCAAATCTACAGAATGACAACTGTATTAATTCTAAGGGTGTTTATTTATTATAAAAAGAAATGTAGCTTCACTGCAGCCTTATCTACTTCTCTCTTTTACTTCACAGGCTCTGTTCTTGGGATGCAGATGGCTTGCAGACGAATATACTGTATATATATATATATATATATCTATATATATATATATATATATATATATATATATAATAATATATATATATATATATATATATATATATATATATATATATAACGGTAGGTTCTTTTTGTGAATTTAAAAGTATCCAAGAACCTAAGTTAAAATGCTCGCCTGGTCTGTTTTCACTTCAGGTAATGCAGACAGAGGCTTTGTCAGGAGGCCCAGACACATTCTTGTTTCCAGGCATTTGCCATGGAAACGTTATACGTGTGCAGTACAGCTGAGGCCTCCTTACAGGGACATGCCGGCTGCCCTGTGTACCTTGGGCAAGCATTCCCCCACAGTAGAGCTGTCTGCTAGAGGGATGATTGCATAATGGTGGAATGAAAAACATTTCCTCTTCCTGCTGTCAGCTAGAAAAAATTCCACCCATTTTCAAGTGCCCCAGAAGTAGCAGGGAGGGGATGTCTTGGTGAAAGGGAGAGACAGAGACTTAATGAAAAGAGCCTGCTGTAACAGAATGCATGTCAAGGGTACAGTGATTTATCTCTGGGAATCAGCTCATCGTCTTTCCCTTCTGTTGCTCAGAGATGTTTAAGTAAAAATGTTTTGAGAAAAAAGTGCCGGCCCTCTTGGCTGATAAAGGAAAATGACCACAGGTATGGGAATGGGATATGTTATCCAGAAACCCTTTATCCACAAAGCTACGAATTATGGAAGAGCCAACTCCCTTAGACTAATCCAGATTTCTAAAAATGATTTCTTTGTTCTCTGTAATAATAAAACAGTACTTTGTACTTGATCCAAACTAACATATAATCCATCCTTATTGGAAGCAAAACCAGCCTATTGGGTTAATTTAATGTTTATGTGATTTTCTAGTAGACTTAAGGTATGAAGATCCAAATTACAGACAGATCCAATATCCGGAAAACCCCAGGTCCCAAGCATTCTGGATAACAGGTCTCATACCTGTAGAAGTAATATTCAGGTACGAGGTCAAATAGAAGACAAATATTTTATGAATTAAGAATTTATAAACATGGCCCTCCAAGATAAAATATATAGGGATTAATCTACCCACTATTGTAATATACAGTATATTAGGGATGCACCAAATCCACTATTTTGGATTCGGCGAACCCCCGAATCCTTGTAGAAAGATTTGGCCGAATACTGAACAGAATCCAAATCCTAATTTGTATATGTAAATTAGGGGTGGGAAAGGGAAAACATTTTTTACTTCCTTGTTGTGTGACAAAAAGTCATGCGATTTCCCTCCCTGCCCCTAATTTTCATATGCAAATTAGGATTCGGATTCGGTTTGGCCGGGCAGAAGGATTCGGCCGAATCCTGCTGAAAAAGGCTGAATCCTGGCCGAATCCCGAACAGAATCCTGGATTCGGTGCATCCCCATGACCACATGTGGGCCATTTAACTCAGCGGTAAATAATCTAATATCCTTTTGTATTTTACAAAGGGTGCACAAATTAAATAACTGAGCAACAATTATATCTGATGACATCATTATAAACACATGTTATATAGGATATTCATGGCTCTTTTATATTAGGGATGCACTATTTTGGATTCGGCCTAACCCCCGAATCCTTTGTGAAAGATTCGACGAATACCGAACCGAATCCAAATCCTAATTTGCATATGACAATTAGGGGTGGGAAGGGGAAAACATTTTTAACATTTGCATATGCAAATTAGGATTCAAATTCGGTTCTGCCGGGCAGAAGGATTCGGCCGAATCCTGCTGAAAAAGGCCGAATCCTGGCCGAATCCCGAACCGAATCCTGGATTCGGTGCAACCCTATTTTATCTTATATATTATTATTATAAGGAGATCTTATGACAATTGTTACAATGATAACTATTAAAGAAGTAGTTAACCTTTAAATAAACATTTAGTAAAATGCAGACTGATATTCTGAAACAATTCACAGTTACATAGTTAATTTAGGTTTAAAAAATAAGAATGCCTTCACAGCATCCTATGTAGTTATTCTATAACATGTAAAAGCTAACTTAGAGGAGAACTAAAGCTTAACTAAAGAAGTAGCTAGAAATGTTGTACATTATGTTTTGGGCTTCTGTACCAGCCCAAGGCAACCACAGCCCTTTAACAGGGAAGATCTGTGCCTCCAAAGATGCCCCAGTAGCTCCCCATCTTCTTTTCTGCTGATTCACTGCACATGCTCTGTGCTGCTGTCACTTACTGAGCTTAGGGACCCACTCACAATATATATTACAAATAGAGTATAAATGACACAATATAAGGCTGATTAGTAATTAATACAGACAATTACTACATGGCAGCACAGAAACCAGTGCAATTAGCATCAGAATTTAATAATCATCTTATATTACAGACAAACCTTATTTTCTGCTGGATAATTAGTGATGACCCCTAAGCTTAGCTTCTCAACAGCTGCTCAGAGCCCACTGAGCATGTGAGTGTCACAGACACTTTTCAAGATGGTGACCCCCTGTGACAAGTTTGAAGTCCTGGATCATTGCTGCTATTGACAAGCTGAAACTTTAGGCTGGTTCAATAAGTTCACTATATAATATATGACATTTTTATCCATATTCATTTTTAGGGTTTATTTATCCTTTAAAGGTGAACCATTATGGTAGGTGTGATCCATTTCCCTTCATGTTGGTGCAGTTCTCATGTGGTGTTTTGGCCCAATACTAGAATATTTTTCAAATACTGACTTTTATGTTATTTGAGTTTCTTATGAATTCTATTAAGAATCATAAGGGCCTCTATAGGCCTCTACACTATGGGGCAGATTTATCAAGGGTCGAATTTCGAGTTCCTGGGAGATATTAAAACTCCCATAAACTCCCATGAACTCGACATTCGACCAATTGCAATTAATTAATTAAAAAACATGTAATTTTATGAATTTGGTTGAATACGATCGACCTCCAAATTCAAATCAAATTCGATTCGAGTTTTTAAAACTTGATTCGAGTTTTTTTCTCCTACAAAAATTTGAATATCAGGAGGGCTGCAAACAACTCCAAATTGATCCCATAGGCTAAAACAACAATTCGGCAGGTTTAAGGTAGCGAATTGTCAAATTCGAGTTCTTAAAGGGCCAGTGTATGATAAATTTCAAAAATCAAATTCGAATTTAAAAAAAAAAACTAGAATCAAATTTTAACAACTCGCCAGTCGAATTTGACAGTTTTGGTCATAAAAAATCGAAAATTCACTTTGTCCCTTGATAAATCTGCCCCTGTGACTTAAAACAGACTGTGAGTAAACCGACGTGTCCAAAAGCATGCTTCAATATAATCCACACAGTTGCTATAGATAACTATTTCCCTTTTTTGTGATCCAGAAATAAAACTGTTTTAAATCCTGATTTAATTTCACTGTAATTTCTTCCTCTTGTCCTGCCTTTTATATGGCACAGAAAATGTAGAATTATTTGCTTGTAGTTGTTCATTATGTTAAAGAAAGTAGTAAATCTAATATGCTGTTATACTGCACAGTAAAAACTATGTTCGCTTCAGAATCACTTATATAAATAAGCTTCTGTGTAGCCATGGGGGTAGCCATTAAAGTTGAATGTCTAGTTCTTCAATTCTTTTTGCACAAACAGCAGCACATATCTTCAGTTGTCATTGTATGTTCACTGGCATTGTCTCTGTGTATATATATATATATATATATATATATATATAAATGATCATACCTTGGCATTTATATGGACACATCTCATTTGCATATCTGTCCTTCTGGCTCATGGTTACCTAAATCACTAGGGTTGAAGTCTGAGAACTATATGGGTTGACTTGTTGGCTTATATATGGCTACCTTTAGTACCTTAAGCACTGGGGTTGTGGTATATCCAGAATGCACTTGCCTTCGAAGTTGCGCCAGCATTGGCTTCGCCACACTTTGCCAGGCGTAGATTTGCCAGGGCTGCGCAAATTCACAAAGATCCGAAGTTGTGCACAAGTTACCGATCGTTTGCGAAGTTGCGCTAGCGATGTTACGATCAGCGGTTCGAAGTTTTGCTAGCGAAGGCAAATTTGCATACGGCGTGCCATTAAAGTACAATGGCCGTATATACAGCAGCAAACACATTACACTACACAAGGCCAGGGAACCTTAATATGTATTCTAATGCCCTACACATGTGCCCACAGTATAGTTTAGGTGCCATATGTTATCACATGTAAGGGGGAAGGAGGGTACCCTAAAAAATTTTTTCGATCTTTTTCAGCCTATAAAAAGTAAAAAACGCCAGCGCTTTTTTGGGACTTAGAAAAAATTTAAACTTTCTATCTACTCTATTGCACTTTGCCTGGTCTGAGGCGGCAAAGTAAAGTCTGGCGCAAGAGGTAACGTTCACAAAAATCTGCAACCTAGTGAATTAGCGTAGTTATGTCCCTTCGCCATAACACAACTTCACCTGTCGTATGGGTGCAAATTAGCACTAGAGGAGGTCAAAAAAACGACATCACGCTGGCGAATTTTCGCTAGCGTTAGCCACTTCGCCCTTTAGTAAATTTGCTCCCTGGGGTTTTCTGGATAAGGGATCTCCATTCTGCAAATCTACTAAAAACTGTTTAAACATTAAATAAACCCAATAGGATTGTTTTGCTTCCAATAAGGATTAATTATACCTTAGGATCAAGTTCAAGGTGCTGTTTTACTAGTACAGGGAAAAGGGAAATCACTTTCATATTCTGGAATTATTCGATTAAAATAGAGTCTGTAGGAGATGGCCTTCCCATAATTTCGAGTTTTCTGGATATCGGCTTTCCTGATAACGGATCCCAAACCTGTAGAATGTGACAAGGATACCTTGCATGGATCAAGCTCAAGGCTATCTTTGTTACTAAGGAACATTTACTGACCTAGTTGCACCTGTCAGATATGTGCTCTCGTTGTTGAAATTGTTATTCTTTCATTATTCCAATTGTACCAGCCAGTAAAGGCCCATTTCTGACTGTATGTTACGTGCTACTGCCCTTGTGCAAAGTTAATGCTTATTATACTGGAAGGAATGGGGGACATTTACTCCAGTATAATAAGCATTAACCTCCATAAACCTCAACCTCAAACCTGTTGTGCTAGTGTGATCTATCTTATAACCCCAAAATAACCCAAGATAACTGCACCTTTGTTGTCCCACAATAGAAATCACTGGCACATTCCACTGAGGGAGAGTTCGGAATGACCTTACTTGGCCATGTTTAATGTGCCCTTTCCTCCCATTCTTCTTCTGAGGCAAATCATGACAAAGTCACATGACATTTTTGTTAGGAACAAATCACGGGACTGAGACGATCCTCCGCTGCTTTATATGAAGTCAAAGGCAGATGGGGAAGGAAGCACTGGTGCGCAATCCTTATTGTGTGAGTCACTGCATTCTCTAATCGGTTGTCACCAGATTTCCACGGAATTTGCTGCAAAGGAATTCAGATACAGCTATATTACCTTTCTCTGACTCAAAGGAAGCAGATCAAACCCACCCTCTGCTTTTTCATGGCAACACTCATTCATTTTGGGAAATAAATAAACCATAACATGCGCAAACAATGCTTGCAGAGCGCAGTGGGACTTTCACTAGCAGACAAGCTTTTAAAAGGGTTGTTTGAGATAACTTTTAGTATGATGTAGAGAGTGATAAATTGCAATTCGTTTTCATTTTTTTATTATTTAAGGTTTTGTGAATTATGTAGCTTTTTATTCAGCAGCATTTTAAGTAATCTGGTCGCTAGGGTCCAAATTACCCTAGCAACCATGCATTGATTTGAAAAAGAGACTGGAATATGAATAGGAGAGGGATTGAATAGAAAGATGAGGAATACCAAGTAGCAATAACAATACATTTTTAGCCTTACAGGGCATTTGTTTTTAAATGGGGTCAGTGACCCCCATTTGAAAGCTGGACAGACTCAGAAGAAGAAAACAAATAATTAAAAAAAAAAACTATAAAAAAATAAATAATGAAGACCAATTGAAAAGTTACTTACAATAAGCCATGCTATAACATAATAAACGTTAACTGTAAGATGGACCATCCCTTTAAGTATTTATTTTGGAGGTATAGTTTTCCTTTAAATTGTGAAAGAGAGTTTTGTACTTATTCATACATCTTTTTGTGAATATCCTCTAATTCACAGATTCTGCAGTCCTGGACTGAACAAACTGGACCTTTCAGCAAGACTCACACCGTTTAGTTGTTTCTTAACTCTTCTTTCTCCACCTGTTCCTCTTGCCTTATTATCTCTCATCTTTCTCTTTTGGTTTGTTCGGGAACCAGTCTGGGTCATTAACTCTGTAAATAATAAACATTTAATAATGTCTTGCCCAAGAACCATGCCATGTACAGTGTAGCCTAGGCACTTTATGGTTTAGAAACCCACTAGATGAAAGGTAAGTGCTTGTATTAGAATGGAAAGCCTTATGCAGTGAGGATGGTTTTATCATTTCTCACCTACATCACATATTTGGCATATTATTCCAGTAGGTTATATGTAATATCAATTTAAACATCCTTTATAAAGTTGTGAAATGCTATTATTATAGAGGAGAGATAAAATGAAGCTCTCTCTTGTATGTAATTCATCTCAATCAGACTAAATTCAATGTTCAGCCCACCCTGGTTGTTTGTTCATTTATTTAATAAAACTGAATATATGTCTTTCCATAAGATACCTAAACCCGTGGAGGCCATTGGATTATGCAAATTACACCTGGCATTTCTCCCTATCACTGGCTTACTATAATTAGTGGCCGCACTCACACATTGGTGTCTGGAGAAGGCAGCTCACATCATACCAGCTAAATATACACATGGCCCGGAGACACCTGACTCTGCTGTTCCAGTGCAAGTTGCAGCCTTATCAAGAATTAATATGTTTGGCAGAGATACTTGGTCCCGGAAAAACTTTCCCGTTGACAGAGGCAAAGACTTCTTTGTTGTAACTATTTGTGCGTGACAATGACAGCAACATCCAATGTGTGAGACCTTGAGGGCAGTTTTTGTATCTATGTAGGAAAGGGATGATTGATACACAAACTCTTGACAGTGAAATTTAATTAATTACCAATAAATTGAAGTGGATGTTTAATTGTAAATTGTTTATATAAAGTAGTGTAGTAAAGTAGCGCGCACGCCCGCACACACACACGTACCTATGGGACCTGTTATCCAAAAATCTTTCCGTAATTTGGATCTTCATACCTTAAGTCTGCTAAATTCAATAGGCTGGTTTTGTTCCAATAAGGATTAACTATATCTTAGTTGGGCTCAAGTACAAGCTACTGTTTCATTATTACAGAGAAAAGGGAAAGTATTTTATATAATGTGGTTTATTTGATAATAATGGAGTTTATGGGGCTTTCTGGATAATGGATAATCTTTCCATAATTTGGATCTCAATACCTAAAATCTGCTAAAAAAAATTTAAAACAATAAACATACTCAATAGATTTGTTTTGCCTCCAATAAGGACTTATTATATCAAAAATTGGATCAAGTACTGGGTATTTTTATTATTAGTAATATTATTATTATCAGGGTCAGACTGGAGGGCTCAGGCTCACCGGGAGTGCTGTCCAGGGCCCCCCTGGCCCCCATCTTCGACGCGTATGTGCGCATGTGTGCATAGGAGCCACACGGCGCACATAGGAGTTGCACAGCGCGCATGCATGCACAGGAGCCACATGGTGTGCACGGAGCCGCACATTGGTGCACTGTGCCAGAAATCGTTTTTTGGTTTTTTTTATAGATCCAGGAGATCAAGAGAGTGAGGTCTGGCCATGAGGACCGGGGCCCACCGTGTTTTTTCCCAGTGTCCCACTGGGCCAGTCCGATCCTGATTATTATTATTATTATTACAGAGAAAAAGAAAATCATTTTTCAAAATTTGGATTATTTAGATAAAATGTAATCTATGGGAGATGGCCTTTCAGTAATTTGGAGCTTTCTGAATAATGGGTTTCCAGATAATATATCTCATACCATATATATTATTTAATGGCTTAGATATATATTTAAAGAGCTCATCAACCTAACATGTATTTTTCAGCACCCTCAGTCGCTGACAGATTTCACCTGCTCTAGTTGGTTGATTCCAGCATAAGTCAGTGGTTAGTAATGCTCTACTGCCAACCAGAACTGTTTGCAGAAAAAATGTCCGGTCGAGGAATCACACTGATATACAATTTGTACCCCAAAAACTGAATAAAAGAAATTATGATTTTTATTTGTGAAAGGGTATTCAGCACCTGCTACAGTTTAGTCCATGTTTTCAGAAGCAACAGTTTCCAATTAAAATAATGGTTGTATGAATACCTTTTTTGGTTAGGGCCATATTATACATGAAGTTGCCACTGCATTTATCTCACCATGGGGCAGATTTTCTAAAGGGTGAAGTGACTAGGGATGTAGCGAACGTCGGAAAAAAAGTTCTTGCGCAAAAATGCGAGCGGTTCGCGAACGGTTCGCGAACCCCATAGACTTCAATGGGAAGGCGAACTTTAACATCTAAAAAAGACATTTCTGGCCAGAAAAATGATTTTAAAGTTGTTTAAAGGGTGCAACGACCTGGACAGTGGCATGCCAGAGGGGGATCAAGGGCAAAAATGTATCTGAAAAATCTGCCTGTGTGTGCTTGGAAGAGATAGTGTAGGGGGAGAGCTGTTAGTGATTTCAGGGACAGATGATAGTAAGTTTGCTGGCTAGTAATCTGCTTGATACTGCTCTGTATTGGAACAAAAAAATAAATAAAAGCAGTCCTTACAAGGACTACTGTTATTGCAGCAGTCAGCAGATGAGATCAGAAGCAGGACAGCTGCCCACTGCAGCTACATACAGAGCACTGCAGTAGAAGGTAGATTACTAGCCAGCAAAGCTACCTAAGCTTAAATGTCCCTCAAACCCCTGCAGACTTCTGTCCCTCCAATAACAGAGCAGTATCAAAACGATTACTAGCCAGCAAACTTTCAACTGTCCCTGAAATCACTAACAGGCAGCAGCTCTCTCCCTACACTATCTCTTCAGCACACACAGGCAGAGTGAAAAAACGCTGCAGGGCTTCGGTTTTTATAGGGAAGGGGAGTGGTCCAGGGGAGAGCTTCCTGATTGGCTGCCATGTACCTGCTGGTCTGGGGTGAGAGGGCAAAAAAAAGCGCCAACAATGGCGAACCCAAAATGGCGAACGTCGCGCGACGTTCGCGAACTTCCGGCGAGCGCGAACACCCGATGTTCGCGCGAACAAGTTCGCCGGCGAACAGTTCGCGCCATCTCTAGAAGTGACTAACGCTGGCAAAGTTGCTATTTTCTAATGGGCGCAGGTGTTACTTCGCTAGCGAAGGAGATAGATGCTAGCGGTGATTCACACTCTATCGCCACGCAAGTTTTCGCTCTGGCGAATGGACGTTACTCCGCAAATTCACTAATATGTGGATTTTACTGAACGTTGTCTCTTTCGCCAGAGTTGCCTTCGCCAACTCGGACCAGTTATGTTACTTACATCAAAGTTTCTAAGTCCAAAAAACGCTGGCGTCTTTTCCTTTTTTCAGAGTGATAGTCTGCAAAAGTTCTTAGAAAATTCACCAGTGTTCAGCGCAACTTCCCATTTTGGTAAATTAGCGTTGTCTGAGCGAATTTTCACCCGGCAAAGTGTTGCGATGGCTGCGAAGTCGTCGCTGGCGAATTTTCACTGCTTAGTAAATTTACCCCCATGTGTTCTGGGGTTATTTTACATGAATTTAACACTATAACTATCCTGCAATGAATTCTGGGGGTATTATACATGGAACTGCCACTGCATTTTGACTGGGGTATGCATGACATTTGCACTATAATATCATACAAATAATATCCAAAAAAATGTGGGTAATATTTTCAAGGAATATAATTATTGTTCTTAGATAAGCTACTCTGGTACGTCTCAATATTCCTCTACTGTATTCCCCTCTAGTATTATTTCTTTCATATTTGGTATTATTATCTCTATTCACCCATTTCCCCTTCCTTCTTTGCTAACCCTTACCATACCCCCAACCCATACCCCTCCTTTTTTCCATCTCATCTGTATTTATAACTCAGTTAATTACTACAACATTTGTCTGTAATAAATCAAAAGTCAACAACACACTAAAATTAAATGTAATGTATGTATAGTACTATGCGTTCTGGTGATATTATCTGTGCAACAGGACGTGTTCTTTGATGTATGACATATTGTATTGTGTGTATTTAAGTTCTTGTCATACATGACGGTTGTTATATTTTTCCTGCAAGGTGTTCTGGGAGATATTTTACATGAAATTGCATTTCTCCTCCCACAGGGTGTTACATGTGTAATTTGCCTGGGACACTATGAAGGAATCAACCTCCGACTATGCTGCAGCTCAGTGGGTCCATAAAGATCTGCTCATAAAACACTGCCAGGGACCCATGTCCTTAGGGTATTTCAAACATGGCATTTGTCCTATGGCAAAAAAAAAAAAAAAACAATAATCCAAACCATGTCCTGTTCAGGCATGCTTATCAGTGCTCAGCAAGACAAGCAATTGTGCAATTTTAGCCAAAAATCCACTACAAAACTGTACTGGGTGTTTCATAATCCTTTTTCTGACCAATATTTTGGATTGGTGATTTTCTGTTAGTTGAGAAAATGCTGTGTGTGATAGTAGCCTAAAGCTGGCCATAGATGCAAAGATCATCTCCCGAGCTACCACTAACCTTTCAGATCAAATAAAGTAGTAAAAGGACAGATCAGCCGATGTTCTGCCCTGACAGCAATCGTATGAAAGTTATGTCAGACAAAAGCTGGTGATCATCAGATCGGCAATACATGCAGAGATATTATCGGCAGCCGACAGACATTTTGTAACCTGTCTGATCGACTGAACGACTGATCGGCATGGCTTAACAGATGTCGGGACACTCCACACACAATCTGAAAATCTATCAGATTTTTGCATCTATGGCAAGCTTTAGTAAGGAAATATCCCATTCAAAACACAGCCAACAACCAACAACAGACAGATGTTCTAATCTAATACAACACTTATCCAGCTCCAGAATAACCCCAACCCTCAGAATCCAACCCTCAGAATAACTTCAAATCCTGTGAATCTATGCTATATCCCAACCTTATGTGCTTTACTGTTTATCAGATCGCAGAGGAACAATTTCATTTAAATAATAAAGGAAAAAACGGGTGGAGAGTTATTGGCTGTGTCACTCAATGACAACTGTCCTCATTCCACTGGATAATGTTTCTTATAATATGGATCTCCCCAGGCCAAAACATAGTGTTAAAAAAAGTATTTTACTATGTATAAAAGCTTGATTGGCTTGAAAACTATTGAATTGGATTTCCTACAGAAAACAGTAGTCCAGAATGGATACCACTAAAACATTGATCTTTTTTCTACTACACCTTATTTTCAAAAACTGGATTCATTTCAGCTTGGATAATAGTGGTCCAAATTGCTTCTACCTGCCACTGGGGAGCAAGGATTCAAAAAGGTGTTTGTGCTCAGTGCTAATGCCAAGCAGTGTAGAGTTCTGACACTGATGGAAAACTCAAGCACATCCTGTTGGACTAACACCTGAATCTGGAATTTTATCAGTTAGGAATCAAGATCAAACTTACAGGAATTCTTCTTTCTTCTCCAGTTCAATATTTAATATATTTTATATTGCTGCCAAATGGCGTAACTAGAAGTTACTGAGCCCACAGTAAATTAATTTAGGGCCCCCAACATATCAAGAGGTTGCCCTGTTTTACTCATATATGTTGAAATTGCTCTTTATTTGGGCCTCATGGGGCCCCTATATCTCTTGGGCCCCCTGCAGCCACAGGGTCTGCTACCCCCCTGTTGCTGCCCCGAAATGTAGCTTACTAGCAGCAACAGATTAGGAAGGATATACAATAGGATATACAACATACAAGTCATCCATCGTGCCTTTACAGTAACTCAATGCATGTGTAACCATAAGTAGCAGGATCAACAGAATGTTAACACAGATACATATGTACAAAGCTTGTTTATCTGGCCATAATAGTAGCAGAAATATGTTGTTTATAATAATCATTATGAGATATATGAGGGTTTATTTTATAGTTCTCAGTATATTCCCTGTCATTATGCTCGTATGAGCCTTCTAATATGTTTTGTTTCAAAATGCAACAGTTAATAGTGCCGCTCCCACAGAATCCTGCACTGAAATCTGTTTTTCAAAAGAGCAACAAAAAAAGATTTTTGTGGGGCTAGACATGTTAGTTTCCCAGGTGCCCTAAGCCATGTGACTTGTGCTCAGTCACTTCTCCAGTTGCATTGAGTAGGAAAAACAATAGCTTATCTGAACACAGTTCTATTGTGCTGGCTCTTTCTGAAATCACAAGATTGGGCACAATGCACTGAGTTGGCTGTCTACACACCAATAATATATTTTGTATGGTAGAGTGAATTATTTCTAAAATGCACAGTGTAATTTAGAAATAAAAAGTACACCATAAATGTTCTGGGGATATTATCTATGAAACAGGCCGTGTGTTCTTTGATATATGACATATTGTATTGTATGTATTTAAATTCTTGTCATGCATGAAACAGATGTTATATTTTTCCTGCAAGGTGTTCTGGGAGATATTTTACATGACATTGCATTTATCCTCCCACAGGGTATTATATGTGTGGACACTGGGACACTATGAAGGAATCGACCTCCGACTATGCTGCAGCTCAGTGGGTCCATAATGGTCTGCTCATAAAACACTGCCAGGGACCCATGTCCGTAGGGTATGTTAGACATGGCATTTGTCCTATGGCAAAAAAAAACACCAATCCAAACCATGCCCTGTTCAGGCATGCTTATCAGTGCTCAGCAAGACAAGCAATTTTAGCCAAAAATCCACTACAAAACTGTACAGGACGTAACCTAAAAATAACAATAAGTGCTACAAAGGTGATACCTTTATCTAATGGTGGTATACACATAGAGATCCGCTCGTTTGGCGAAATCGCCAAGCAAGCATATCTCTCCCCAATAAGCCCACTTTCTAGGGCCCACAATCTGATCATAATGAAGCAACATGGGCAGTCACATCAACGAACAGATGTGGTCTGCAATCCGACGGGATTTTTTTTATCGCTGCACTATTGACATCTGCCCGACTCTTGGCCAGATATTGATCAGGGAAGCCCTTCGGAGGGCCCCACGCACGGGCCAGTAAGGTGCCGACTCGGTCTGAGTATGGCCATCTTAAAATAATCATAGCAAGCTTTCAGAACATTTTAGTTGCTTTTTCAAGCCAAACTAATATTTTCTGAAAGCTTGCTATAATTATCTTAGTTATCCAATAACGGTATCACCTTTATACCACTTTTTGTTATCTTTGTTTGTCCCTGTGACTTCTTTACCTGACATAACCTAAAGTGTACTCACTTTTGAATCGGTAATGTTGGAATGTCTTTGGATATTTGCTCATGCGTCATTTTGGTTGGAAAATGGTAAACTACATTTCATACCTACATAATAATCCAATTAAATCAGATATTGCTTTGGTTGCATAGGGAATATATTCTGTTATTCCTGCATCTGTGACCCTTCTAAAGTGTTAATGCCGGCTCAGCTCTGATTGATCTCTCCTGCAGACAGGACGGCTGCCAAAATTGCACTAAATAAACATTCCTTGCAGGTGCCTTGACCTGAGCTCTTTGATGTCCTCACTTTGGCTATACAGTGGATATTCTCAGAGAAGTCATCTGCAGGCTAAATGCATGGATTCCTGACCACGAAGGTTTCAGTTTTCACTAAAGAAACACTTGGTGGTATTTACAAGGCGATGAACAGTGAGCAATGCAAAAACCTCTAAAATAAAAAGCATTTACAACTGTGGTATAAGGGAACTGTCCCAAAATATTGAAAGTCTAACCCCCTATTGGTACAGACACAGAGAACTAATGGTTAACAACAGGGCTATTAACATTATCTAGAAGAACATAAGGCAGTAATCATGGATTTAAAAAAAAAACCCTAGCATTGGCCTAGCATTTTCTTTCAATTATACTTATTTAGGGCAACCATTACAATTGGGCTCCATCCTCCAAGCAGTCCCAACTGTGTCCCCTAGGGGGTAGGCCTTCTGACTAAAGGTGGCCATAGACGTAGAGATCTGCTCGTTCGGCAATGTCACCAAATGAGTGGATCTCTCCCCGATATGCCCACATTGAAGAATGACCCAGGGGTAGAGAAGAGAGAGCGAGAGACCCAGGGGTAAAGAAGAGAGAGACCCATGAGTAGGGAAGGAAGAGACCCAGGGGTAGAGAAGAGAGACCCAGGCATAGAGAAGAGACACCCGCGGTAGAGAAGAGAGAGAGAGAGAGAGAGAGAGAGAGAGAGAGAGAGAGAGATACCCTGGTTTAGATTAATAAGGCAGGTCACTGCACTATTTAAGACTGTATTTCAGTGCACCTTTTAATACTAGGAGTCACTGAACCATTTAATTCTGGGAGTCACTGTACCATTTAATGATGTGGGTTACTGTATCATTTAATGGTTTAAGTCACTGTGCCATTCAGTTGTTCAACTCAGAGTGCCATTTAATGTGTGAGTCATTGTGGAATTTAATACAGAGTGTCACTGTAAAATATAATCCTGGAAATCACTTTTTGTAAAAAAAAACAAAAAACACCCAGTGCATAAAAAGTGAAAAACAAAAGTGCATAGGGTGCCCAACAGCTTTTCGTTAAGAGGGGTAGGAAAAGCCAACCTATTGGCAAAATCTCCCCAACCCCAAACCAAAAGGCCTTAAAGGGTAGGGGTCTTCATATGTTTTACCACCGCAAGGTTTTGGGGGACATTTTTGTTCTTTGGACGCCCCTCTCTGCAAGGATCCCCCTACGGAAAAAAAAGGCTTTTAAGGGCTCCAGTCTTGAATCCAAAGGTTCTGAAGTCTCTTCAGAAACAACACACATGAAATTCTTTACCCACAACATCTACTCTGAACTCCATTATGTAGCACAGGACATTCCCAGCTTCCTCCTCAGAGCAGGGTTACCACTGGAGTGATTTGATTGCTTCACATTTCTTGAGGAATGATTTCCCCTCTATGGTAGCAGTAAAGTGCCTAAAGGCCGAAGTGTCCTCAAACACCCAATGAATCCAGCCGTCACTTGACCTATTAAGAGATTAATGTTGAACATCGCAGTGCTATTAATATTATATATCACTGAACCATTTCATGGTAGGAGTTAGAATGCCAAGTGATGTTGTAGGTCAATGTATCATTTAATATTGTGAGACACTGTGCATTTAATGCTGGGAGTCACTAAGTCATTTAACGCTAGGTGCCACTGGGCTTTTTAATGCTCAGATTCACTCTACTGTTTATGATCTTTAAAAGTCGGCATGACCTATTCAATTCTTTGTTTGCCACCGAATCATTTTATTGAAACAGCAACCGGAGAGATTTGTTGCACGTGGTTACATTTATTACTTATGGTGATCTGGCTTAATCACAGTAAAATGCCTCCCTTCGCATTTTAAGCAAGATTGAGCTGGATCGCAATGAGTAATAGGTTTTTACGTACTTGTGATGATGTTAATGGTCTACTATGGCAAGTCATTTTTCACCCTGGCAGCGATGTTTTAACAGTAGGTGACAAGTCTTCCCATGTGTCATCACCCTTAAAACTAGGTGGTCTCAAAAGTGGGTGTATCCACAAGGCTTAAGCTAGGGCCAGACAATATGGATTCTCCCCAGGCAGAGAATCCGCTGCAAAGCCACTCCCCTTTCTGTAGATTTTCAGCCCAAAATGCAAAATGTTGCATTTCAGCACCAAATTCCTCTTCCACGTTTGCCTGCACCGAAGACAATTCTTTTGGGTGAAGGCAGGCAGGAGCATAGGAGCAGTGGGGGAGCGGATTCTCTTCCCGTGTTTCTCCACAAAAGTCTGGCCCCAGTCAAAAAGTTTCATGCTGTGCACCACCCATTCATATTTTTTGAGTCACTTTAACCACCAAATGTATTGCATTGCTGTCATAAAAAATGTAATGTGAAACTCTTTTGAGCAGTCAGTGGATACATTTGAGGTAACTGTAGCTGTTTGCCCCATGACTTGTAGAATATAATTACTATACCTATATCTAGCTCTCTCTAGATCAGGGGTGTCCAAATTGCGGCCCGAGGGCCACATGTGGCCCACGATGCATATGAATGCGGCTCAGCTTGAAACGCTTGGTTCCCGAGGAAATAGGAGGAGGGGGGACTCTGCCCATTGCCCAGTTAGTAATAATAATATAATAATAAGTCTATTTAATATCCAGGTGTCCCATATTCCAGTGTATAGCTCCATTTGGTTATCCAACTGGCATTGTAGTTCTTTTCTGTGTATTTTCTTTACTTTTACAAATCAAACCTGTTTTTGTGTATGCCATGTGTGGCCCCAGACAATTTTATATTTTTCCAATGTGGCCCGGCGAGCCAAAAGTTTGGACACCCCTGCTCTAGATCTATAGATATACCTGTTTTTTCTAAACATACATATTATTAAATGACCCCAACGAATTGAAACATGATTATCTTACAATGGGAAATGTAATAATATTTGTAATTTATGAACTGAAAGATGCATTTGATTAATTTGGCAATGTTGTCCTTTTATTAGAATGTTTATAATAGACCTACTCATGTGCTGTTAATTGGTACGTTAATTACGATCACAAACCTTGTGGGAAGAAGGGGATTTTTCTTGTGGGTATACCATTGAACAATGGATACTTAGGTTGCTGAGGAAGTACGAAACGCTGTAGACCTTAGGCTGTTTGTCTTTTTCATTGAATGTAACAATAAAGACTGATATTTTTAAACATACATTGAACTGAGGGATCCTTGACGTCCGGTTTTCTTGGTGAAATCCTTAGCGACATACTCGGGAGGCAGCACCCGGGTGACACCACAAAGTGGGTAAGCCAATCTAAATATATAATCGCTTTTGAGGGATTGAATGGTGAGACAAGCTTTGTTACAGGTGGATTTGCCTGGAATTATAAGAGCAGGGTTCAGGGCCAGGAGCACCCGAACCACTTGAACTGAACGGTGAGCGGCTATTGGGCCCAGACGGTTATAACTGTATTGGTGGATGAGAAATATACATGAAAAAAACTCCCAAGAAGTGGGCTGGATACTTGTATATATATTTACTGTATACAGCTTATCTGACTGATGCATGTACATCAGTTCAGAGTATACGGCACATTACACTGCTCTGTGTTGCAGCCAAGCATAATGTTTAGTGTGAAATACATTTAGCTAAAATGAGTATGATTCCCATTGATCTATGATATCTGTTATGTCCCCACATACTGTAGTTAAACATCCTTCAATAAAATTAAATGATTTTCATGATTGCCCTGAAAGTATATCAGTATCTGCGAAAACATCCCTGCAGTATGTGTATCATGATCTGACTTCAGATATAGCGTAGATGTGCTTTATAAGAGAGGACACTAATGCTCCAGCAATAAATCTTAGTTATGTAAAATGTTAGATGCTTATGGGAGCAGGGCTTTCTAAACATGGAAAGGCTGAAGCTATTTCAGGAAGCAGTGACTGTGCTGAGAAGGCTGCAATCATTTGGCAAGCCCAGCTGAGGTCAGAGTGACGTCAAGTGAACCCAAGGCTGCCAGATAAAATCCCTCAGTCCAAGCTGAAGAGGCACCAATCCCTTACAAGGGGTGGTGGCACAAGCCTCACAAGCACTGAAGGCTCCCACACTCGTGACTTTGAAAGGGACTATGTTCCATGAAATAGATTGTGGTCAAACAGCAAGTAAGACAACCCTTCTAATTAATCAAATCAATATCCTCTGCACTTTGAGCTGTACAAACAGGAGCACTGCCAACTGCATCAGGTTCTAATTATAACACTAAATAACAACACTAATACAGCACACCCTATATTTCATAAACTACTATACACAGGGCCTCCATTAGAAATCACGGGGCCCTGTACAACAACATTTTCGTGGCCCCCTGGGTCCCGGGTCCCCCACCCCAGCCCCCAAGCCCCACCCCAGATCCCGCCCACTCCACACAACAGTTAAAAGACCACACAGACATCAGTGCTAAAAAAGGTAACCCCCCCCACACACAAGTTATAAAATGCTATTGATGGTCAGGGCCCCCTTATAAGTTAAAAAATTGGTGGTCAGGGCCCCCCTTACAAGTTAAAACAAAAAATTGGGGCCCCAAATTTTTTGTTTTTAAAAAAACATTAGTGCCAGGAACCCCCTTACAAGTTAAGATAAAATTGGGTCCCCAAAGAATATTTTTTAAAAAAAAACATTAGTGCCAGGGCCCCCCTTACAATTTAAGATAAAATTGGGTCCCCAAAGAATATTTTTTTAAAAAAACATTAGTGCCAGGGCCCCCCTTACAAGTTAAGATAAAATTGGGTCCCCAAAGAATATTTTTTTTAAAAAAAACATTGGTGGCAGGGGCCTATAGAATATTAAAATAATACATCAGTGGCCAGGGGATTTAAAAAATAAAAAAAACACAAATTGGTGTTCAGTAGAATTGAACTCATGGATTCAACTTCACCTCCTTTTGTGACTTTGGGTCTTTTCACTGCTTCAGGGCTTCAATTTCAGCTGTTTTCGTTTCTTTGGGTCTTTCCGCCACTTTGGGAGTTCAGCTTCGGCTGTTTTCGTGGCTTTGAGTCTTTACGGCGCTTCAGGACTTCGGATTTTCGGCACTTCCGCATTTCGGCTGCTCGGGACTTCGAAAATGGCCACAGGCTTCAGCGTTTTCAAGGGGGCCCCAGCTCTTTCGAAAAGTTCAGCACTGCCGGGCCCCTCTTCTGGCCCGGGACACTTGTACCCCCTGCCCCCCCGATGGCAGCCCTGACTATATACTACTAAGTAGACATGAAGAGACATTGTTCCTTTTAGTGCTGGCAGAGAATTAAGGTGATCTTAATTATCCTTTTTTTGTATGATATTCAAACAGGATTCTGGTAGTGTACTATTGTACTTTGCAATTGTTTTTTATCTTTATTCTTTGTCTATTTCAGAATCATTTATCATCCTGTTCTGCAACTATAAATCAGAACAGTACAAGGTCCCACATTCCTTAGCAACCAGGTAGTAGTTTAAATGACAAACTGGAGATGGAAAATAAATGGTCCTAATATAAGAATTAATGATGTACAACAAAGAAAACAAATACGATTGTGATAAATGAAACAGATATAGAAATTACAGGTTTTATTTAAAGGTCATGTTGACTTTAAAAATAAGCTTTAGTATGGTGTAGCCAGTAGTATCCTAAGACATGCTGCACGCTGCGTCTGCATCTGACAGTCGTGTCGTGGCGGAACAACGCTGCGACTTCATCCGACATTTCGCTCTTACCTTATTTCCGTCGCATGCAATTTGTCACCGGCATTTTGTTGCAGCTCGTCGGAGTGTGCCGAAAAAGTCTGTGTACTCCTACCCTAATTCTCACTTCTGATAATCTATTATTTCAAAATGCCTTATTCAGTGATGTCCAGCCTGTAGCCTTTCCATGTCCTAGACCTACAACATCCTAATCCCTATAGCAGCCAAATGGTTCTTTTAGAAGCAGTTTAGCAACAATCGGCCTCACTACTTACCATGTTACAATCCTAAATATATAAAAAGCTTTATTAAACTGACCTCTTGCCATTGAACCTAAATGAAGTGAAGCATACCCTTGTACAAGTTAGCCATTTTATATTTAATTAATATAAAATCTCTGGTTGTATTTTCCCACTAGAACACTGTACTGTCCTCCCACTCTTTTTGTTAAAACCAAAGGTTATGTGTTAAGTAACCAAGGTCCATTGCACAAGAAATGTTGCATAATTCTTAGCTTGGAACAAGGAAAGACCTTGCAGCTGGACTGCAGAAAAAAGGTCCATCCAAACAGGCACTTTGAAATGGATACTTGCCTCCTGTATCTGCAGCACATACGTAAATCAGGTTTTGTTTTTTAACAGCAGATAGTTGAATATCACAGTACAGGTATGGGAACTTTTATCCAGAATGCTCAGGTCTGGGGGCTTTCCAGATAATGGATCTTTCTGTAATTTGAATCTTCATAACTTAAGTCTACTAGAAAATAATTTAAACATTAAATAAAACCAATAGGGTGGACATCTTTTTTTAAAATGTTGATGATTTGGATAAAATGGAGTCTATGGGAGACCTTTATGTTATTTCTGAGCTTTCTGGATAACAGGTTTCCGGATAATGGATCCCATGCCTGTATCTTCAAGGCTGCGGAGAAGGACCATTTAGTCAGTCTCCATAGTAGCATAGTTTGGGTCCCTCATGTCCCTGTCCCAGGACAATCCTGATATTTACCACTAAAGACCAACTGACATATTTATCTTATTCCTGTCTACCTTCTAATTGATCCATATCTGAAATGTTCTCCAGTTTCCTTAGGGAAGGAACAATTCCTTTCTAAATAACCAGTGGTATAGTGGCTTGGCTATGCTGATGTTCTTTGGCCATTGATATAGACTGAAGCTAGTGATTGGAGCACTACACTACAAAAGGGGCTAGCATCACCCCAGTCTACAGGTACTGTACATACACAAGCATCTTAGTATTTTATAAATTCTGATTTTCTACTATAGATTGTAATTTTTGTAAAGACTATTTAACAGATACACTTTAACCAGAGACATAAGGGCTCATTTATAAATACAAGTGCAAAACTGCATGCTTGTGCTTAAACTGCATTTACAGGGTACTTGCATCATTCATGCTACTGTATGTTTGCACCTGGCATCAAAATCCAGTTTATTTTCCTTTGTCCAATAAGGTCCAGAGTACAGGTTACCTACATGTTACCTACATGGAAGGAGCTGTTTCTTTCAGGGCTCCCTCTGCATGTTGCACTTAGACACACAACTGCACCTTAGAACTGGATATCCACCTCAGGCCTGATAGTTGTAGAGACCTACCAACGACACCATAGAAGTGAGGAGTGCTGGCTTGCTAATTTGCAGACATCAGTTACAGATCAGCGCTATTGCAATACAGGTATGCGATCTGTTATCCGGAAACCCATTATCCAGAAAGCTCCGAATTACGGTATGGCTGTCTTCCATAGACTCCATTTTATCCAAACAATCCAAATTTTTAAAAATGATTTTCTCTTTAATAATAAAACAGTACCTTGTACTTGATCCAGTGGCGGAACTACTGGGGGAGCAGGGGGTGCGAGCGGACCAGGGCCCGCACCCCGTCAGGGCAGCCCGCACCAATGAAATGCAGGCCGAAAATACGCGTACGGAGGGGGGGCGGGGGCCCAGCTGCACGTCACGCACCAGGGCCCGCCCCCCCTCTAGTTACGTTACTGACTTGATCCAAACTAAGATATAATTAATCCTGATTGGAAGCAAAACCAGCCTATTGGGTTAATTTAATGTTTACAGGATTTTCTAGAAAACTTAAGGTATGAAGATCCAAATTACAGAAAGTTCCATTATCCAGAAAGCCCCAGTTCACAAGCATTCTGGATAACAGGTCCCATACCTATACTCCAACAGATCCTCCAGAAACGGAACTAGAGGGGGCGGACCCTGGCGCAGGACACGCAGCCGGGCCCCCTGTCCCCCTCCGCACACCCGGAACTGGCCGGGAATATGCGGAGCGCGGACTGCCGGGGGGGCCCGAGGGGGTGCGGGCCCTGGCCCGCTCGCACCCCTGCTCCCCTGGTAGTTCCACCCCTGAGATCCTCCTATCTCCAGCTGTTCTGCATCTCTCTCTTATCTTCAAACTCTGGTGCACATGAGGTTGCAATATACATGCAAAGTAGAATCACACACAGCATTAAAACATTGTAGAGAAGAGAGTAGAGAATTGGCCATCGACGCAAAGATCCGATTGTACGAATCATCGTACGATCGGACTTTCCCATCTCTCGACCTACCACTAACCATTCAGATCAAATAAAGTAGAAAAGAACAGATCAGCCGATGTTCTGCCCCTGACAGCAATCGGACGAAAGTTATGTCTGACTAAAGCTAGTGACAGTCTCCCTCTGAAAATCGTACGATCAGCAATACCTGCAGAGATATTACCCGCAGCCGACAGAAATCTTTTAACCTGTCCGATCGACCAAACGACCGATCTCTGCCAGATGAAATATGTCGGGACTCTCCACACATGGTCCGTAAATCAGATCTTTGCGTCTATGGCCAGCTTAACTCTGAACCTCTGGGCTTTATCTACTCAAGGTGAAATAAAATGAATATGTTATATACAGTATATAGATGTACTGTATATATATATATATATATTGGTTCTTTGGAAGGGCTCCATCTGCTGTGTGCATAATAGAATAGCAGAAAGATATATAGCCTTATTATTAACATGTATTTATATAGCGCCAACATATTGCGTAGCCTTGTTTAGAATTGGTCATTCGATGACATACACAAAAAAAAGGTAACTTAAAGGTGAACCATCCCTTCAAGGAAATGTGAATCCCTTTTTGTATTATTTTTTACTGTAAAACATCCCTGGAAGCAGAATACTATCATACTTGTGGATATGGATCCTTCTGCATCTGAATATCATTGACAGATTGTGCACTCCCATCCCCCTCCCCGTGTGCCTCAATCTCTTTCCTCCCTCGCCTCCTCTCGCCCATCTTCTTGCCTTTTTTTAGATTGATGGCTTTGGTATCGTTTCAGAATGACTCCTGCTGTATAAAATGTAGCAATCTCATCTCAGATTTCCTGAAACCCAGAATGGAAGAATAAAGAGCATACATTCCTGAAATTCCTGATCCTGCACTCTGGGCTGAGTTATATGACAGTTTAGCAGCACAGTCATGGAAAGAAAAAAGCTACAACTAATTCTTTCATTTCTCTCTGCAAAACTCACTTTCCTTAGGCTTTATGCTATAGTACATCTGGTATTTATGATTATTAGCATAGCCATACCACAATGACCCCAGACCACAAGCATTTCTTGGAGCAGTGATATGCAACTTTTTCAGTGCACTAGGCCAATTCATACCACATGTTCAAGGGCCTGATGCGTTTGTGAACACCTAAGGAACAATAACACAATGTGTCCAAAGGACTCCAGCTGGACAGCCATAACTTAGAGCAAGTTGCACCTCTGATCCACCTCCTGCCATTTCCAGTACACCCTGCACCTCTCCTGGCTTCCAGTTTGGGATTGCCCAACCAAAGAGACATAAGGCTCTTTAACTACCGGTGGGTCAGGGTGCAAAATACATATTCAAATCTGTTGTTTTTCCATATTTACCATCCCATCCATGGTGAGTGTCCAAAGGTTCACTGTTAAATGGAGCCCAAGGACCTGATTTTGTTTTTGATGAGAAGAGGTCTAGATCTGACAGTTAGTGTTTATTGAAAGAGCACTAAGGGAGCATAGGACCTGACTTTATTCCCCTTATTTGCATTCTTGGTCTTCATGAGTGACCCCTACTGGGTAATTTACTAAGTACAGAGCATGGTGCAGAGTACAGAAATGGCCACAAAGAGCCACAGTGCTCCTATCCTGCCCACACTCAACTTGCTTGTCATTCAGACACATTAGGGAGCAGCAGATACCTATACTCACTGCTTGTTTATAGCCCAACTGAACTACAGCTCTGTGCATTGAACTGAATTTAATGTAGAACAAAGTACAGAATCACCTGTTCTGTAAAGAAGGGGTCAGATTTTTGTAGGGATGCACCGAATCCAGGATTCAGTTCGGGATTCGGCCAGGATTCCATTTTTTCAGCAGGATTCAGCCGAATCCTTCTGCCCGGCTGAACCAAATCCAAATCCTAATTTGCATATGCAAATTAGGGGAGGGAAATCACATGACTTTTTGTCACAAAACAAGGAAGTATAAAAAAATCCCCCCTTCCCACCCCTAATTTGCATATGCAAATTAGGATTTGTATTTGGTTCGGTATTTGGCCAAATCGTTTGCGAAGGATTCGGGGGTCTGGCCAAATCCAAAATTATGGATTCGGTGCATCCATAGATTTTTTACTGTGGGGAAAGTTTATTAATATGCACTCTTACAGTAACTAAGGTGGCCATACACGGAGATATCTGCTCGTTTGGCAATGTCGTCAAACAAGCGGATCTCTCCCCGATATGCCCACCTTGAGGTGGGCAATATCGGGCTGATCCGATCGTGGGCCCTAGGGCCCAACGATCGGATCCTAACGATGGCTAACGGGCGGTCGGATCGCGGGAACGCATCAACGGACAGATGCTGCCGCGATCCGATGGGTTTTTAAGTCTAGTCCAATCAACATCTGGCCGACTTTCAGCCAGATATCGATTGGGGAAGCCCGTCGGAGGGCCCCATACACGGGCCAATAAGCTGCTGACTCGGTCTGTCGGCAGCTTTTATCAGCCCATGTATGGCCATCTTACGAGGAAATTACATGTGTATTTCTTGCCTTAATGCCAATAAACCACCCATATTATCTTACTATACAATATCTATACTATACTGTTCCTTGAAATGTTTGCTTCAATGTGCAGGGGCTGTGTTTTTCTCATGTGTTTTAGGCATGCCACGGTCAGACACTGGAATACACAGCACAGAATTGTAGAGATTGGGGCATTTAGTTAACATTTACTTCAACTAAGAAAGAGCCAATACAGTTATTATTATTCTGAAAATAGATAGGTATGGGATCTGTTATCTGGAAATCCATTATCCAGAAAGCTCCAAATTATGGGAAAGCTATCTCCCATAGACTCCATTTAAATTTTTAACAATAATTTCATTTTTCTCTGTAATAATAAAACAGTAGCTTGTACTTGACCCTAACTAAGATATAATTAATCCTTATTGGACAATCCTATTGGATTTATCTGACTTAAGGTATGAAGATCCAAATTACAGAAAGACCCCTTATCCAGAAAACCTTAGGTCTCCAGCATTCTGGATAACAGGTCCCATGTATGGCAGTCTGCATCCAGACTTAGATCTATAGTGAAAGCCAATGCCAGCAGAATGGCTACTTCCACTACAGTCTATAAAGTAGTGGAAGGTGTGAACCATCTGCATAAATTAGTTTACTGTAAATTTTTAAACGGAAAGCAAATGTTTTATAATAGTTGGTGCTGGAGAGATGCACATGTGCAATTATTACCTATTAAAGGAATAATAAACTATAAGGGGCAAATTACCTAAAGGGCAAAGTGACTAACGCGGGCGAAAATTCGTCAGTATGACGTCATTTTGGTACTTTGACTATTTACTATTAACGGTCGCTGGCGTAACTTCGCTAGCGAAGGAGACAGACTCTAGCAGTACTTCGCTCCCTAACGTCAGGCGAATTTGCGCTCTGGCGATTGGACATAACTATGTAAATTCACTAAGATGCGGATTTTACTGAAAGTTACCTCTTGCGCCAGACTTGCCTTCGCCACCTTAGACCAGGTGAAGTGCAATAGAGTAGATAGGACTTCCTCTATAAATTTTATAAGTCCCAAAAAACGCTAGCGAATTTTCCTTTTTTCAGGATGATAGGCTGCAAAAGAGCGTAAATTTTTTTGGGGTAACCGGCTTCCCCCCTACATTTCTTAACAAATGGCACATAGACTATACACTGGGCTCATGTATAGGGCAATATAACAACTCTATTTTATTTTATTAATGTTTCCTGGGCTTGTGTAGTGTAATGTATTTGCTGCTACATATACATCCATTAAACTTAAACTTCCCGCCACATGCAGATTAGGCAACGCTAGCGCAACTTCGCTTCGCTTGGCACAGTAACACTAGCGCAACTTCACCTGCGTTCGGCTCCCTGGACGCAACTTCGGATTTCAGTGAATTTACGTTGTCCTGGCAAATCTACGCCTGACGAAGTGTTGTGCTTTGAGTGAAGCAGTCGATGGCGAATTTTTGGAGGTTAGTAAATTTGCCCCTAAAAATGAATACGGCTAGAAATGCCATATTTTATATACTGAATTTATTGAATCAGGTTCAGCAGGGCCGCGCCGCACAGGTGCCCAAGGCAAGCCGGTGGACGCTGCGCCGGCTTAGCCCAAGTGCGCATACCCAAGGTGGCGCTCGTGTGCGCATGCGCAAGAAAAGCAGTCGTTTTTACTTCTTTTGCACTTCTGCGCATTCGCGAATTGGCGCGAATGTGCGCATGCGAAAATTGCCGAGAAATACATTTGCACGCATGCGCAGGAGTGCAAGAAGACGTAAAAACTACAAAGAGTCGGGCACCGGACTGGGGGTAGGCGACAGAGGAGGTGTGTGCCTGGCGCCCCTCCGGCTTTGCGCCCTAGGCACGTGCCTACCCCTAGTTCCGGCCCTGAGGTTCAGCATCTCTATAGTAGTAATGATTCAAGCCTTCAAAGTTGTCACAGGAGTTTCTTATCTTGGATTTTGTTAGGAGTGTCTGTGACACTCACATGCTTAGTGGGCTCTGAGCAGCTGTTGAGAAGCTAAACTTTAGGGGTCGTCGCATATTATCAAGCAGAAAATGAGGTTGGTCTGTAATATAAGCTGATGCTACAGGGCTGTTTCAATTCTGATGCTAATTGTGCTGGTTTCTGAGTTATTTACTAATAAGTCTTTAATTGTGACATATTTATATCCAGAATAACAATATATATTAGTATATTACTACCAATCATATGTTATATACATACATACTGTACATACATATCATTAATACATATCATATGTTTTTTACCCAGAGATGATTCCAATTGCCATATTGGAGTCAGGATTCAGGAAGTATCTTTACCCATTTGAGTCATATTGGAGACATGTGGGTTGTTCCCGATTTCTTCCCTACTCGAGCAACCCCCCCCCCAGCCTCCATGTGTGTGCACAAAGACTACAGAGTCTTTGTGTGCACGTTAAGCCTCATTGTGGTTTAGTATGGCTCAAAGGGGCCTTTGGTATGACCCCTGCACCCCCAGTAGTTACACCACTTTTTTTTTAAATAATAAAGTTATTTCCTTACTCAAAACAGATACTGAAACACCAGGCCATAGAGTAGTTGTGTGCCCTGTGTGGGGTTTGGTACCATTAGTACTTGCCAGGCAAAAAATACAAAATAAAGTGGGTAGTAGTACAACAGTTGCATTATACAATGGTTTGGTTAAAATGAATTATACAGTATAAAAGCAATAAGATGTACATCTGGGCATACTTCTCATGCAACATTGGTGGCACCTGTGAAGAGTAATAAGATTACAAAGTATCATTATATCGTGTCCATTCCAGTTCACTCTGTAGGGAGTGTTATCCATCTTACATTTGTCCCAAGAAGATCAGATTTTGTTGCTAGAGTCTTCTAGTCAGATACGTGTCAGTCAGTGACCCTAACCCTATAGGCACTTCTTGTAGAGCCAGCAACTTAGGGTTTTTGAGAATCTGCCTTTTAGAGAGAGCAGTTTCATTGAAAACTTGGTATGAACAGCCTAAAACTGCTCAGAAACCACTAAAAATACTCCACAGATCTGTCCAAATAGATATACATCAGTTCCTTCTTTAGATCCCCTATAAGTGAGGGGCTATGAGGGAATACTGGGTCTCATCCTAAGCATCAGTTTTGCCTGACCTCAAATACAGAGATTCAACTACCATAAAAGTATCACTGGCTAATTCTTACTGTATTTCTGCATTATTACTGCCAATTTATTCTTAGGATGTGTATGCCAGGCCATCCCCTGCAGAAAAAACCTTTGGAGGGGCCAAAACTGAACGTTCATACATTCATATTTTAACAAGTAGTTTTTAAGCATCAGTATCACTTTAATGGGATACTGTCATGGGAAAAAATATTTTTTTCCAAACGCTCCAGCAGACTTCTGCACTGAAATCCATTATATTTAATTTTGAAATCTAAAATGGGACTAGACAAATTGTCAGTTTCCCAGCTGCCCCATGTCATGTAACTTGTGCTCTGATAAACTTCAGTCACTCGTTACTGCTGTACTGCAAGTTGGAGTGATATCACCCCCCCCCCCCCAGCAGCCTAACAACAGAGCAATGGGACGGTAACCAGATTGCAGCTCCCTAACACAAGATAACAGCTCCCTGGTAGATCTAAGAACAGCACTCAATAGTAAAATCCAGGTCCCACTGCGACACATTCAGTTACATTGAGTAGGGGAAACACCAGCCTGCCAGAAAGCAGTTCCATCCTAAAGTGCTGGCTCTTTCTGAAATCACATGACCAGGCAAAATGACCTGAGATGGCGCCTACACACCAATATTACAACTAAAAAAATACACTTGCTGGTTCAAGAATGAAATTTTATATTGTACAGCGAATTATTTGCAGTGTAAACAGTGTAATTTAGAAATAAAAACAACATCATAAAAATCAAGACAGAATCCCTTATGGTCAAGTTATGTCGCCTTTCTGAAACCACAGAGGGTAAAACACGCAAAATACACCACCATTTTGCACCATTATAAATATCCTCTGGTATGTTATTCCAGCTTCATAAGTGGGAGAAAATACATTGGCGGATATCATTGATTTGCAATGGTGCAGATGTTTTGCGTGCTGTGTTTTAACTGTTTTGACAAAATCCCCTGTTTGTTGTTTCCCGGAAGCAATGTAACAGAAGTCAGGTCACCACTTTGTTTCAGGAGCCAGAGGCAGGAGTGCAGAGAATGTGAACAGCCAGGCATGTACTGCATATAAGGTTCTCTTAGCAATTAATTAAAAAAATATGCTGCTCTTTTCTTTTCTAATTCCTATAACCTACGTAGCTGTGTTGTTTTGAATATGTGTATAAATATCTGTGACAGACATCACGTCACTAATATCTGTGCAGCAATTGCACTCATACCCAGGGCAGGATTTATAAATTGTGCACTCCTAGGCCACCCAGCTGCTCACACCCCCACCAGGCCCCAGTCCGCACTTACCTCCAGTACCAACTTCCAATCACCGCAGCACGTCAACCACTCACAACCCACTCCTGCACGATCTTCTTTAATGTGGACTAGGTGGGTAACAGATTTAAATGTCTGTCAAAATCTTGCCCATTCCCCATGCAGCTGCTTGCCCACAAATTCACACAGGAGTGAGGAAAATAAAAATTATTTATTTACAGTATATTCAATGATCTTCTGCATGAGCAAGAAAGGTAAGAATGTTTGTTAATGTTTGAAACCTTCCCCCCCCCCCCATTCTGACTTAAGGGGGGATGTTTTAACCTATACGATACACAGACTTAAGTTTAGCAAGCACTTTTTTATCTGCAACAGGCAAAAGCAAGAAAAAGAAACTGCTTATTGGCTGCCAATGTCGCCAAATGATCCGATCTCTCCCCACATTGAAGTGGTGGTATCGGGCTGAGCGGATCGCGAGACCGCATCAAGTAAAAGATGCAGCCACAGTCCAACTGGATTTTTTAACCTGCCCGATCAGCATCTGGCTGACTTTCAGCTGGATATTAATTGGGGAAGCACGTCAGGGGGCTCTACACATGGGCCGATAAGCTTCCAACTTGGTCTGTCGGCAGCTTTTATTGGCCCGTGTATAGGGGCCTTTATTTCACAGTTGCTAGTGTGTGATAGAAATGGCTGATCTGCTGCTATTAGGCCAAAAGGCTCTGATGTACATGATTGTGATCTGAAGAGACAAGATCTTGAGTCAGCACACAATGCCTAGGGAATGCACTGGGGAATGTGCCGTTTGGAAATGAAGCTGCTCTGGCTGGAAACTCAAAGCTTTGTATTACCATAAACTAAATCATTCATACAATATTAAACTGGCCAGCAAGCAGCATGATAAATCCAAATAAGCCAACAGTGATGCCAAAGATAAAAAAAAAAAAGAATGAAAAGAAACGATTTAACATGATACTGGCATTTCATTTTCTGTTCACTTGATTTAACTGTCTGTCTCTATTTAACTTGATTTAACTGAGCGGTCATAGGCAATGTGCCTTGGTACAGCAGTAGTAGGAACTATCTTTCTCTGTGGCTTCTCAAGTATTGTTGATGCATTGGCCGCAGGAGTGGCCATCAGACCCCAAAGAGTGTTTGCCACGTAGCATTTGTAGCTTTAATTGATGGGAATCTTAACCTTCACCAATACGAGCCAGTACTAAATACTTTACCATAATTAGGGATCTTTCTGTGATGATCCCAGGGATAGTGTGCTGAGGTACTTGCCATACTACCCAATGTTGCAGAACTACAAAGGCAACACTATACAGGACTGACATTCTGCTTAAAGGATAAGGAATACCATTTTACACTTGGTGGTGCCAAAAGTTTGGCACCCCCAAGTGACTACTTTTATTTACCTGACACTCAATTTACAATTGGGGTGCTAAAAGTTACCTGACACCCGGGCCGGTGCTCCTATCAGCAGAAAACTGCACCGGCCTGGGGTTCTTCTAGCGAGCACCATGGAGCGATCCTCTTTCTGCTTCTTCGGGTCTTCTCGCAACTGCGCATGCAAAGACGAAAAAGAAAAAGTCAGCTATTTCGCTCTACTGACGATGCGTCTGCCCCGGGAAATTTGGAAACTGAAGAAGCTGGAAGAGGATTTCTCTGTAGTGCTCGCCAGAAGAACCCCGGGCCAGTGCAGTTTTCATCTTAAAAACCTTTGAGATAATCACAGTCCACTAGAGTGAAATTCCGTCACTGACTGTGGTGATCTCTAACTCCACTTTTTGATAAATATACCCCAGAGAGTGATATTCTGAGACAATTTGCAATTTGTTTTCATTCTTTATTATTTATGGTTTTTGCCTTATTTAGCCTTATTTAGCTTTTTATTCAGCAGCTCTCCAGTTTGCCATTCCAGCAATCTGTTTGATAGGGTCCAAATTACCCTAGCAACCATGCACTGATTTAAATAAGAGACTGGAATATGAATAGGACAGGGCATGAATATAAGCGTAATAAAAAGTAGCAATAATAATACATTCGTAGCCTTCAGAGCATTTGAAAGCCTTATTACCATTTGAAAGCTGGAAAGAATCAGAAGAAAACGTCAAATAATCATTTTTTTTCTATAAAACGATAAAAAAATGAAGACCAATAGAAAAGTTGCTTAGAATTGGCCATTTTATAACATACTAAAAGTAAACTTAAATATGAACCATCCCTTTATTATAAGTATTGCCAAACTGTAATAGTCTTAAGCAAGCCATCTGTCTCTGGAAAAGAATATGTACTTTTACGTTTGTGCCAATATGTTAAAAACACATTTCTCACTAGTCATACAAATAACAGACTCTTCTATAATGTATAATGTCACTGAAGGATGTTGGTGAATGTCAGTGGCAATACATCCCAAGAATATGCAGTAATTACTGACCTGGAAATAACATAGTCCTTTTTCTGGGAAAGGAGCAGACAGAAGGAGTGAGGGTGAATGAAAAGTAGATTTTGGAGGTATTTTCTAATGTGTATGTTAGTGAAAGATAAGACAAGATATAGTTATATAGTTATAGTCATCAAAAAATGACATGACTGAAAACATGGAAAAGTTGAGTGCGTAGCTTGTGGAGCAATCCTGGGCATCATATTAGGTACTGGCAACAGCTATGTGGCTGTACTTTTGACCAGCGCCCTCGGCAGCCTTGCCCCGTCACATCACCTGCCACCCCCTTTGCATGTGCACTCGCATATAAACGTGTAAACGAGAGCTTGTGCAAACAGACCCGCAAACAAGTGCATGAGCGAAGATACACGAGTGAGGAGAGTGGAGACAGGGGGACCAGACTAGGGGTAGGCGGTAGAGAAGGTATGTGCTGGCATCCCCCGAGCTTCCTTGTCCCAGACTAGGATGTGTCCGGGTCCTAAAGGGGACCACTGCTGAGTTGAAAAGGACCTGTCCTACCAACAAGCCAACAATGCTCACGGCTCCCTGATTGGATGCAGGGGCGTAACTATAGCGGAAGCAGACCCTGCGGCTGCAGGGGGGCCCAGGAGGTATAGGGGCCCCATGATGCTCTAGTTCATATACAATTTCAAAAAATATTGATAAAACAGAACAACCTCTGTATATGTTGGGGGCCCTAAAATTAATTTGCTGTGGGGCCCAGTAACATCTAGTTATGCCACTGATTGGATGGACTGTGGAATGCTGTCTTTGATTTTTTTTTACTGCAGTTTCAGTGAGACAGAGGAGGCAGAGCAAGTCAAGTGGCATTAGAAAAGAAGAAGATGTTGTGGTATTCTGCAAGGGTGAGGTATACTTTCAATCTATCCATTTGTGCAGTGTTCTTACTGGCATGTCTAGGGTTCATGGAGTGCTCAATGGCCATTTCTGCAGTGATCATACTGGCAAGTATGTGGTTAATGAAGTGCTCATTGCCTATTTGTGCAGTGAGCAAAAAAAAAAAAAAATAGTAACTGTATTAATATAGTAAAGTGACTGTAAGGGAATCCATAGAAAACAATCACAGCCCATGGATTAGGGAGGTGTGCATAGAAATATTCTGGATTTTTTTGTGGCCCCATTAGATTCTCTATGTTAAAGTGTCCTCACACAGAGTGTGCTAGTGAGTACAATGCATATACCGGTATGGGATTAATTATCTGTAAACCTATTATACATAAAGCTCCGAATTACAGGAAGGCCATCGACCATAGACTCCATTTTAATAAAACAATTTACATTTTTAAAAAGGATTTCCTTTTTCTGTATAATAACAAAACAGTACCTTTTACTTGATCAAAACTAAGATATAATCAATCAAGGAAAAACAAATCTTTTAAGTTTATTTAAAGTATGGTGATCCAAATTACGGAAAGATTCCTTATCTGGAAAACCCCGGATTAAAGCATTGAGAATAATAGGTTCCGTACCTGTATCAGCAGCAGTAAGTGGGATAAAAAGCGAGATTTTTATAAAAAGGCAAATTGAGTAGAGCCGAAATGTATCAAACATTACTATAATGACTCTGAGTGACTTGTATTTATTTTGTTTGCCTTTTGTACCTCCTGTCATTCATTGGCTGCAACTACACTAGGATCTCGGGAATGTAGTATAGTATTTATATTACATATTATTCAGCTCATTCTTGATAAATTCAGCCCTTCAAAATATGTTTCACCCACCAGTGGTTAAACTGTGCATAGTCTGCATTCAATTTAATGTACACATGACCTCTAAAGGAACTTAGCATGGAGGCGTCTAGAGCAGAATGTTCTACACTCACACTCATTTGCTGCTGCAATAAAAGCTCTATAGTTTGTCATCTATAGTCTATAACTGTCGCATATCTTTTGGATTTGTTAAAATGTTACAGTCAGGTATCAGAACTGTTCTAAACTAACTGATCAAACTACAATATCAGGGGTCTGTGCCTTAAATTATACCAGGGCTCAACATGATATGAATCAGTTACCTGTGAGGTTTCAGCGCGCATGAACGCGCACGGCAAGACGGACGCCGACGAAGACGCATGTGCGTCATCTTAGGTCGCTCGCCGAAACGGACGCGGGCGTCAAAAACGTCTGCTAACGTGAACGTGCGCGGCGTGATGACGCAGGCGTCATTACGTTTGGCTCCAAAATACCTCTTTAAAAGGACGCTCAGGGGAAGGCTCTGTGCTTGTTGATTAAAACCTGCTCCTGTACCTTTTGGAACCCTGACTATTTGATTCTGGTTTCGACTTCGGCTTTGGATCTCGACTTACGACTGAACTCTGCCTGCATCTGACCCCCAGCCTGTTTATCCATTTACGATTGAACTCTGCCTGCATCCGACTCCGGCCTGCCTATCCGATAACAACTGAACTCTGCCTGCATCGACCCCTGTGCCTTCTGACTACTCTTCTGCCTCTTCCTTCTTACTACTATTGCCTGCCACAGCTTGTGACACTCCTGCTGGACCTCGTCTCCTCACATCTGGACTCTAGACAGGTGAGGCCTGACATTACCTGAACACGCCTCTAGATTATTCTAATGTTTGGGTTAGGAAAAACAGTAGAAACCTCAGATAACTTTGCTCACATCTTTTCTATCCATAAGAACATCAGACCAGCCTTATTTCTTTCTCCTGACAACTTCCTTGACTACTTTATAGTCAGAAATTAACCCACAGAGGGCGACGATGTAACAAAATTCACTCATATTGCTAGTACATGTCCCTTAATAACTTGGAAACTCTTTTAATGCTTCGGGTATCGGGTAAACTTTAGCCACTGTAAGGGTACATTTATAGAATCAGTAGTTTGTTAGTAATATATGTAGGGATGCGCCGAATCCAGGATTCAGTTCGGGATTTGGCCAGGATTCGGCCTTTATCAACAGGATTCGGATTCGGCTGAATCCTTCTCCCGCCGGCTGAACCGAATCCGAATCCTACTTTGTCACAACACAAGGAAGTAAAAAATGTTTTCCCCATTCCTAATTTGCATATTCAAATTAGGATTTCGGTTCGTTATTTGGCCGAATCTTTCACAAGGGATTCAAGGGTTCGTTGGAATCCAAAATAGTGGATTAGGTGCATCCCTTAATATTTGGCCATACCCCCAAATGCACTTCTTTTTTATTTAAAAATATCTGAACTCAAGGGGGCAAATTTACTAAAGGGCGAAGTGGCCGATTTACTAACGGGTGCTGGCGTAATTACACTAGCGAAGGAGATAGACTCTAGTGCAACTTCGCACTCTATCGGCAGGCTAATCTTCGCTCGGACGAATGGATGTAACTACGCCAATTCAAGTTTTTCATTTTACTGAACGTTACCTCTTGCACCAGTGTTTATTTTGCCAGCTCAGACCACGCGAAGTGCAATAAAGTAGATAGGAGTTTGTAAAAAAAGTGTTTACATTTTTTCTAAGTCCCAAAACCACGCTGGCATCTTTTCCTTTTTACAGGGTGAAAGGCTGAATAAGAGCAAAAAATTTTTTGGGGTACCCTCCTTCCCCCCTACATTTGATAACATATGGCACCTAAACTAAACTGTGGGCACATGTGTAGGGCATTATAACAACTCTATATAAATTTTATTTAGTTTCCATGGCCTTGTGTAGTGTAATGTATTTGCTGCAGCATATACGGCCATTGTACTGTAACTGCATGCCGTATGCAAATTAGGCACAGTAACGTAACTAGAGGGGCGGGACTTGCAGCCTGGCCCCCCTCCGTACGCCCGGAACTTCGTCGAAGTCAGTGGCGCACAAGCTGCCGGGAGGCCCTGAGGGGGCGCGGGCCCTGGCCCAATGGCACCCCCTGCTCCCCCGGTAGTTACGCCACTGATTAGGCAACGCTAGCGTAACTTCGAACCGCTGATCGTATTTTCGCTAGTGCAACTTCGCAAGTGTTCGGTACCCTGTGCGCAACTTCGGATCTTCATGAATTAGCGTTGTCCAGGCGAATTTACTCCTCGCGAAGTGTTGCGATGTCAGCGAAGCCAACGCTGCCGTATTTTCGGAGGTAAGTAAATTTCCCCCATGGGCATGATCTCCCTATTATTTTTGCTTTTAACATTAGGTTTAATTAATTACATTCCGTATGCTAAACGCGTTGAAAACAATCAAGAATTTATAGCTAATTATCAAAAAAATTACAATTTTTATCATTGGCATGTTTATAAAAGTTACCAGAACAGGTAAAACTGCATTACAATGTTTAACCACAAGAGAGCATTGCAACCATTCCTTTAGTAAAATGACACTGAAATGGCAATGTTTGTAATAACTCTGAGATATTAGACAGGAATCTTTTATGTTGTTACCTGAAGCTGCTAATCACATTCACTTCCTTCCACAGTTGCTTTGAAGAGCCAAGGGGGTGCGTGCAAACTGCAAATATAAAATGAAAGTGGATTTGCATAATAGGCAGATTGAATGCTAATACAACCTGATTTATTGGGTTTCCGACTGAATACAGGTGTATAATGTCCCTTTAGGCAACAAGAAATCAATGGCTGACAGCCAAAGGGGCCGTTAAATTACAGTGATTTTGCCCAACAAACAACATATGGTAATAGACGTTACAGTTAATGTGGTTAACCAAAGAAGTTAGGGTAAGGATGGATAAAACAAGCCAAAAAGCCACGTTGTCCATTATGGGGCAGATGCATCAAGAGAATGAAAATCCTTCGACTTCGAATATCGAAGTCGAAGGATTTTGCGCAAAAACTGCGATCGGGGACCTTCCCCATAGGCTAACATTTGGTTCGGTAGCTTTGAGGTGGCGAACTAGGGGGTCGAAGTTTTTTCTTAAAGAGACAGTACTTCGACTATTGAATGGTCGAATAGTCGAACAATTTTTAGTTCGAATCCTTCGATTCGAAGTCGAAGTCGTAGTCGAAGGTCGAAGTAGCCCAAAAAACACTTCGAGATTCGAAGTTGTTTACTACGAACCCTTCACTCGAAGTTAATGAATTGGCCCCTAAATATAGGCAGAAGGAATTGGTATTTCTCATGCTTCACACATAACGCTGCCTTAAAGTAATAGTGACACTATTTCAAAAACAGCACTTTCACAATACATATAAATAACTGCTTATAACTTGTGTTTCTCATTCTAAAGTGGCTCCCCAACACATTAAGGATAATTCACTTTTCCCCAAACACAAGTGATAGAACACTAATGGGAGGGTGAGCGTGTTTCGTAATGCTTATAAAAAAAGAACTCGTACCCCAGGGAATGCTGCACTCTTCTGTAGCCAGACTGAAAAGAAGAACAAGAAGCAGACCAGGCAGATGGTAAAACAGGGCCCTGTTGAGTCCTGAGTGTCCTGCCACTCCGTAACTTATACTGTTAGAAAAGCAGTGACACGTAGGGGCAGATTTACGAAGGGTCGAAGTGAATTAGAGGGAATTTTCAAAGTATATAGGAATAGGATACTATGACTTCGAATTTACTTCAACATCGGTTCGAAGTAAAAATCGTTCGAATATTCGACCATTCGATAATCAAAGTACTGTCTCTTTAAAAAAAAACTTCAACTTCAATACTTCGCCAAGTTAAACCTGCCGAAGTGCTATGTTAGCCTATGGGGACCTTCTACAATCATTTTCTAAGTCTTTACACATCGAATAAAAATCTTTCGGTCAATCGCTGAAATCCTTCGATCGAACGATTTTTATTCAATTGCAGGATTGCCAAATTTGTTGAAAAAACTTTGAATTCAATAGTCGAATTCGAAGTTTTTTAATTCGATGGACGAATTTCGAAGTTTTTTGTACTTCGAAATTCGACCCTTAGTAAATCTGCCCCGTAATGTTGATTATACACAATGGTGAGGAATAGAAATGCCCTTGCTTAACAAGTAGGGGCAAATTTACTTAAGGGTGAAGTGACTAACGCCAGCGAAAATTCGCCAGTGTGACGTCATTTCGGAACTTCGCCGATTTACTAACAGACACAGGCGAAAATTCTCTAGCGAAAGAGACATACACTAGCGCTCATTCGCACTCTATCATCAGATTTTCGCACTGGCGAATTGATGTAAGTCCGCAAATTCACTAAGATTCGCATTTTACTGAACGTTACCTGTTCCGCCAGACTTGCCTTTGCCAGCTCAGACCAGGTGAAGTGCAATGGAATGTATAAGGCTTCCTCAATTTATTGTTGAAAAAAGTCCCAAAAAATGCTGGCATCTTTTCCCGTTTTCAGAGTGACGGGCTGCAAAAGTCTGTAAAAATATTTTTGGCTCCCCGGGCTCCCCCATACATTTTCTGACATATGGCACATAAACTATACACTGGGCACATGTGTAGGGCATTATTTTATTCTATTAAGTTTCCCTGGACTTGTGTGATGTAATGTATTTGCTGCAAGTAAGTGCTTTGTACTTTCACTTTCCGCCGTATACAAATTACCCAACACTAGCGCAACTTCACTTTGCTTGCCTAAGTAACGCTAGCGAAAATTCGCCAGCGTTCGGCGTCCTGGACGCAGCTTCACATTATAGTGAATTTGCGTTGTCCTAGTGAATTTACGCCTGCTGAAGTGTTGGCAAATTTTCGCCGCTTAGTAATTTTCCCTGTAGTGTTTGTCAGACCCATTTCCTTTACCCCCTTGGAGGTCCAGCATTTGCTGCTATTGGTTTTCATTCAGAAGAAGGTTGTAGATACATTAAAACACTTTTACTATCTAGCAGAGAAAATACGATTGTCACCCTAACTGGACTTCAGACTGGGTCCCTCCATCACTGCTCCTGGCCCCCCAATAGGAGCAAATCCCACTATTTGAGAGCCACTGACTAAGGGCTCTGTTTTGGTTTAGATGCACAGGATTTAACCGAATCACAGCATTTACTTTTGTGTGTATTTTGATTAGGAAAATCTTGAACCAAGTTGTGGATTCAGTGACACTCTATAAAGCTATTATTGTGTAGAATGATTAATCTGCTACCTCAGGTGTCAGGCTTTCTGGCCCCATTTTTTCTGCTCTAATTCTGCACATAGTCATGATATAAAGACATATTCCGAAAATCTGCGCCTGTTTTAAAGCACTCGCGTATAAGAGATTCTCGCTTTTAACAATTTTTTTTTTATATATATAAAGAAATGAACATGTTTTTTTTCTTCTCATTTTGACCTTCAAGAGACTTCAGGTAGTTCTTTGTCTTGACCACATGTTTCGTGTGCTGAGAAATACTGTATAACCATATTGTTTATTTTTTCATGTGGTTTGCATTGAGCTTCTGGTTGAGCTCTGAAGTTTGCTTTTCATTTGCACAAATGTAGGACACAGGTGGCATCTGACCTACATTGCATTATGACTGGCTGCAGATTTAGCTTTGCCTTGCCACATACATAGAAACTATTATTGTATGATGTATCAGATGTATTTATATGTATGTTTTAATGTCCATTGACTGAATTATTACTGCATTGCATCGCTGACATCCTAGTGGAATACCTCCCAACATTTTGGAAATAGAAAGAGGGACAAAAAGATTTGCTGTACGGGCCACACCCATTTTTGAGGCCACCCCCCCTAATTACCATGTTGCATTCATGAATATATATATATATACACACACAGTATTTATACAGTTTTGCTAATGAAGGTGAATGGACCATTAAGCAACAAGTCACCGTTTCCCCAAGAGACCTGCTTGTCTTAAATTCTTACAACTGTTTCTATGCTTATCTTACATTGTTACAAAAGTGCACCTGCCATATATTTTGGTCTCTCTGCCAAAAGCCAATTAAGTTAGAAACTTTGTATCTTTTTCTGGCTGTTCAGTGCAGGAGATCAAATAGAAAGTCTGGACATTTCAGTAACAATCTGGGACTGCGGGTTGAGCTGTCAAAATCAGGACTGTCTCGTGAATAACAGGACAGCAGGGAGTTATGAAGTGGTAATTTCTTGCTGTTCAGTCTGTAGAAGTTCTGCACTGCTGTGATTCTGAGTTATGTGTTTTAGTGACACTTCTGCATCTCTCCCTTCATTTTGCTGGTCCTATGTGTTTCAAATCTTAATTTCTTTGAGTCCTTACTTTAGACCTTTACTACACTTCAGTAAAGTGAGCACATTTTGAACAAGTTATGGGGGCAAATTTACTAAAGGGCGAAGTGACTAATGTGGGGGCGAAAATTCTCCAGCATGACGTCATGTCGGTACTTCACCAATTTACTAATGGTAACTGGCATAACTTCGCTAGCGAAGGAGATAGACTCTAGCGATACTTCGCTCCCTAACGCCTGGCGAATTTGCGCTCTGGCGAATGGACGTAACTACGCAAATTAACTGATGCGGATTTTACTGAACGTTACCTCTTGCGCCAGACTTGCCTTCGCCACCTCAGATTTTTTTGGGGTAACCTTTGGGCAATGGGCAATCCCATGACTATTTTTGCACACAATATACGTGATTATAGGTAAACTGAATAGAATGTGTTTGTGCTGACTTGGAAACTCTATTTATAGGTGTGTAATCTTAGGTGTTACTATATGCTAAAGCAGGCACTGTAAGTCAGCTCTGTGGTAAATAATGTTATTGTATAATCAGGAAAAGGAGCATAACATCGTTATCCCTGCCTATTGGCTGCCTTAGCATACACGTTCTGCACTCCTGTACAATATGACTTTTTGTGGGCTCTGATACAAAGTCCTATGGTTACTGAAGACTTTGGAAAATGGCTTTGGAAAAGAAGCAATATGACAACTGCTACTGCATACCTGTGTATAATTGAACAGTACATATGTAGAGTTTTTTTTGGGGGGGGGTCAAAACATGCCATGCCAAGCCCTCCTGTTAAACTATCTAGTCAATGTAAAAGAAAATAAATATAAGATGAAATGTCAAAGTACATTATGTAAGAAAGCGTGTTCCCCTCAGTTACGAGAACATCGATTTTCAAAGCAGGGGGGTAAATTTACTAAAGGGCGAAGTGACTAACGCTGGCGACCAAAAGTTACCACTTTTGGTCACTTCACCGATTTAATAACGGACACAAGCGACAATTCGCTAGCGAAGGAGATAGACGCTAGCGGTGATTCGCACTCTAACACCAGGCGACTATTCGCTCTGGCAAATGGACGTTACTCCGCAAATTCAACATGCAGATTTTACTGAACGTTACCTCTTTCACCAGACTTGCCTTCCCCAGCTCAGACCAGGCGAAGTGCACTAGAGTACATAGAACATCCTCAATCTTCAGTTACTTACATCATCATTTTTGAGTGGAAGATCTAAGTTCAAAAAATGCTGGCGACTTTTCAGTTGTTCAGGGTGATAGGCTGCAAAAGGCATACATTTTTTTTCGGGTACCCAGTTTCCCCCATACATTTTCTAACATATGGAACATTACTTTGAAGTGGGCTCATGCAGGGCCGCCATCAAGGGGGACAGGCAGTGCTGCACTTTAAAAAGAGCCGAGCCCCCCTTGACAGCGCCAAAGCCACGTGGCCTTTTGCGAAGTCCCGAACAGCCAAAATGCGGAAGTGCCAAAACGCCGAAATCCCAAAGTGGTGAAAAGACCCAAAGCCATGAAAACAGCCAAAGCTAAACTCCCGACGCGGCGAAAAGACCCAAAGTCACAAAAACAACCGGAATTAAAGTCATGATGCAACTAAAAAAACCCACGAAAGTCATGAAAGGAGGCAAAATTGAAGTCCTGAAGCCATGAGTTCAATTCTACTTAACACCAATTTGTGTGTTTTTTTTTTTTAAATACCCTGGCCACCAATGTATTATTTTAATATTCTATAGGCCCCTGCCACCAATTTTTAAAAAAATATATATTTTGGGGCCCCAATTTTTTTCAACTTGTAAGGGGGGCCCTGGTGCCAATTTTTTTTTTAAAAAATATTCTTTGGGGCCTGATTTTTTTTTTACTTGTAAGGGAGGGCCCTGGCACCAATGCTCTTTAAAAAAAAAAATTTTATGGGGGGGCCCTGGCACCAATGTTTTTTTTAACTTAGAAGGGGGCCCTGACCATCAATAGCTCTTTATAACTTGCGTGCGTGGGGGGGGTTACTTTTTTAGCGCTGATGTCTGTGTGCTCTTTTAACTGTGATGTGGAGTAGGAGGGATCAGGGGTGGGGCTTCAGTGCCAGGGTGGGCGGGGCCCAGACGGCCCCAAAAATGTTGTTGTACGGGGCCCCGTGATTTCTAATGGCGGCCCTGGGCTCATGTGTAGAGCATTGAAACTGTATTGGCCTTATTTCCCTGTGTAGTTATCAGTGAAAATGTACTGTATTAGCTGCAACATGTAACATACAGACCTCCATTCAAGTTTAAATTTCCCACCCTATGCAAATTAGCCTGAGCGAAGTCCTCTAATGAAGTTGCGCTGGGCAGACTTGAACGATATCGCTCCTTCTCTCTGATTGCTCGCCTTGCCGAAGTAACGATATCGAAAATTCGCCAGCGTCCGATGCCCAGAACGAAACATAGCATTTTATGAAATTAGCGTTGTCTGAGTGAATTTAGTAAATTTGCCCCTCTGGCTTTCTGCAAGGGATTCACAGCAGTGTGTGTGACTACTTGGAGGCACCTTACTGTATGATTCCAGTCTGCTTTTAGCAAAACTAAGTTGCTTAAGACAAGAGGCCTGCAGAGGAGACAAATAGAGGGATTACTGCAAGCACTTAGGCTAATGTTATATGAGGCTGTTTCTCTGCCTGCATATGGGTTGAATCTACACCCATATGCTCCTTGTAGTGTAGGGATAGGCATGCTAAACAGGTGGAGAAACAGCTTTGTTTTGTGTTTTCTCGGCCACTGGACTGAAAAAAAATTGTCATCAAAAGGCTCCTCTCAGCTTGTTAAATGGACTTCTGTTCAGAAAAGATCAAGCATGCATTTTTTACTGTAGGTGTGCTTCAGGCACATAATATGTGTTCCAGGCACAGAATGCCCCATAGATTTCTATGAGAAATTGCTGTTTTGAGTGCCACTGCCATCAGACAGAAAACAGTACGGGTGCAAAATCCTATAGGTGCCATGGAGGGGCCCATATGAAAAACATACATAAAACACAAACACACTAGATTGAGAAGTGATTTTATAAGATTGAATTGGGTATCAGATATACTGTACGCAGTTAGCACAACAGATCTGCTTTCAAATACATGTTCTTACTGGGAAATGTCTTTACTGAAATACCGGAAATAAATTGACTGAGAGTGCATATAGGAGCCTCTTGGGCACTGTCCCTAAGCAAGAGTTGTCCAAAGTGAAACTAATAAGCAGCGAGGGAGTCAGGAATGGGACTCTGTACTGGCTAGCAAAAGGTTTATATTATCATCCTCCAATAACCTCTATTAACTAAATGTGAAGTATGCTGTTCAGGAGGAAAATGTGCCCTCTTTCAACAAGTGTGTGTTCTGATAAAGCGCTAAGCAGTCTTGTTAGTGACAAAATTGCTGTCACTTAATCCGCCGAGCACTCATCAAGAGATTCTCTGCATGATAAAGCCCCAGTCTAAATCAAACGCCATCTGCTTTTGTGCCCATCGACCATTTGTCAGTCAGCCGTGTATCCGGCCTGGATGGGCTCATTAGACTGTTATTAAGGGAACCCATGGGCCTCGGCACTGGGAAGCAGATAAACATGCAGGTGTTTGTTTACCTAAAATTTGCTGTTCCTCAGCCGCACACTGGCAAGAAACCACACAAACTCTTAGCGCTGCTTGTTGTTCAGGGGACTGAGCAGGACAATAAGCCATTCAATGCATAGGAAAAAGCCAAGATGTTTGTTCTGTGCTGAGTAGTGTGAAATCCTACCTCAGGCTTTTCATAAGTTTGTTGTCACGGTAACAATATAATTATTACAGGTATGGGATCCGTTATCCAGAAACCCATTATCCAGAAAGCTCCGAATTAAGGAAAGGTTGTCTCCGATAGACTCCATTATAATCAAATAATCCAGATTTTTAAAATTGATTTTCTTTTTCACTGTAATAATAAAACAGTAGCTTGTACTTGATCCCAACTAAAATATGCTTAATCCTTATTGGAGGCAAAACAAGTTTGTTGGGTTTATTTAATGTTTACATGATTTTCTAGTAGACTTAAGGTATGAAGATCCAAATTACGGAAAGATCCTTTATCCGGAAAACCCCAGGTCCCGAGCATTCAGGATAATAGGTCCCATACCCTTATTAAAAACACTAAGACAGAGTCACTAGGAGAAATTGATTTTATCCCTGTGTAGAAAAATCTTCTTATTGTTGCATTATCCTTGGATTGGCACACAGAGTAAACTCTTATATTTCACGTATTATGTCATATTGGAAGGCCAGTAGATGAGAGTGGCACAGGCTAAAGGCAGACTTCAGTCTCCAACCAAGGACAAGGCCTTATTGTGATTAATAAATTATCCAGTGCCAAGCATTCTACTTTATCCAAACATAATGGCCTTAATAACAGTATAATATAGATTTCATAAAAAGTACCCCTTTTTAAAGTAGGTCAAAGGGAGCCCTTTGCACTTCTGTATAGTTGCACTTGGAGCAGCTCAGTCCTTTTTGCCTCCTGTTCTGAACTACGTGCAATTGCACATGCTGATGCAAACATTAATCTCTGAATGTTTTATATACTGTATATTATATATATTCAGATCTAACTAATCCATTTTACAGATCTGCTGCCTAGACTGCGCCAGCTCCCTATTCAGGAAAGTTAAAGCTATCCAAATAGCCATTGAAAGTGCATTTTGTGCACCTTTCACATAGTTCTCTGGAAACCTTCAGTCAAGCAATACTATATGTTTATAATGTAATTAATACATTTAAATTCAAAACTTTAAATAATCCAGAACTCACACTTAAAGGAACAGTTCAGTGTAAAAATAAAAACTGGGTAAAAAAGCTGTGCAAAATCAAATTGTTTTCAATCTTATTCGTTAGTCACAAATTGAATCTATAAATGCTGGAGTGAGCAGATGTCTAACATAACAGAACAGAAGTAGTGTTCTGGCTATTATGTGACACATCCAGTCACTCCAGTCTTTATGAATTACATTTTTTGTCTAACTAACTACAGGTATGAGACCTGTTATCCAGAATGTTCAATGCCTAGAGCAGGGGTCCCCAACCTTTTTCACCCATGAGCAACATTGAGATTTAAAAAGAGTTGAGGTGCAACACAAGAACGAAAAATGTTCCTGGGTGGTGCCAAATAAGAGTTGTGATTGGCTATTGGCAGCCCCTATGTGGACTGACAGCCTACAGGAGTGTCTGTTTGGCAATACATCTGGTTTTTAAGCAACCAAAACTTGTCTCCAAGCCTGGAATTCAAAAATAAGCACCTGCTTTGAGGCCACTGGAGGCAACATCCAAGGGGTTGCAGAGCAACATGTTGGTCACAAGCTACTGGTTGGGGATCACTGGCCTAGAGTTTCCCAGATAACAGATTCTTCTGAATTTGGATCTTCATACCTTAAGTCTACTAGAAAATTGTGTAAACATTAAACAAACATTAAATAAACCCAATAGGCAGGTTTTGCTTCCAATAAGGATTAAGTATATCTTAGTTTGGATCAAGTACATGGTACTGTTTTATTATAACAGAGAAAAGGGAAATCATTTTTTAAAATTTGGAATATTTAGATAAAATGGAGCCTATGGGAGAAGGCCTTCCTGTAATTCGAAGCTTTCAGGATAACAGGTTTCCCAATAATGGATCATATACCTGTATGTTGAAAACACTTTTTATTTTACACAGCCTCTCTAGTAACCCAGTTTTCATTTTTATACTGAACTATTCCTTTAAAGGGGGTTATCTTTTCTGGCCTCTAGGAGCTACTTGCTGTATACACCACTTCTGTTTATGGGTTTACTGTATATAATAACTCATTGTAGCTTAATTGCAGCAATATACAAAACACTCTAACCCATATATTCATAAAAGTACATCTTTATAGACATTAGACATATATAATATATGTTTGAATCATTAAATCAGATATACAGTATTATAATCTGACAGTTCTAAAAAACAGTTCTATATTTATGTTCAAACACAAAGGTTGTAACATTTTTAATTCATGGAGTTCTTATAGAAATGGGGAATGGCCATTAAATAGGCTTAATATTTAGCAGCATGAGGGGCCACTGAAACCTGGACCCACCAGGAGTTTTCCTTGTATCCTGGTGGGCCAGTCCAACACTGAATGGAGGTATTTATAAGGTATTGAAGTATTTGTTTCAGCAGTACCTGACTGTTTACATTATCTTAACTGCTGGCTCTGCCTGCTGAAACCATGTTGCAAACCAGCGGATTAAAGCCTAAAATCTGTAGGAGACCTGACTCCTCTTACGTTGGTTTGGGAGACAACAAAAAAGGATAAACAAAAGCATTTTTTAACGGCAATTACATTTACATACAAGTTTAATCCATGCAACACTGCTGTGCAAACGCAAACAATAAATCTGCTATTTTTACAGAAATAGACATAAAATCAAAAACATCTGCTATATCAGCTTTCTATCTTTCTCTCTATAAATTCTGACTTACTTCCACATTCATGCAGTGGGTAATTAAGCATCTTGAATGGTTTTTTTAACATTGCTTATTTTCTATTATTTACCCATCGCTCTCATTTATCAAACTCTTTGGAGTGGAGCCAGCTGATTACATTCCCTGGCTTATTACATGATTTTATTAACTCCTTTGATATACCTGCCGTTGTTTGGAAAAAATACTGATGATCAGAACAGAGCAAATATTAAATTGGTTTCTATTTATTGAGCCTCAAGCCATTTCGATATTTGGCCCAAAAACATCTGAAATGAAGCCAACATCATTACATTTCTGACGTCAATTCAGAATAAATATAAAATCGAGACATCTCTTGAGCCTGCACACACACACACACATTTATACGCGAGGGAGTTTTCTGAGCAGTTTGGTTGGGAATTCTTATCAAGAAGCATAGCAGCAAGCCAGGACAAAAAGCAGACAAGAAAAGAGGAAGATGGTAACCAGAGGTGCGTGGGAAAGAGCTGTGCATATATAAACATGTCTGTTCTAAGATGCCGTTTCTAATTGGCCTTTTAGAAACACTGAATATGAAAGCAGAACAGATGCACATAATAATGAGTTCCTCTGCAAAAATCACATTTGTTGTTATATTTCATATTATTTACATGGTAAGATCCTAGGTGTAAAATCCATCTCTAACAAGGTTGTCTCACCACAATATGGCATCTGAAGCAAATGTGTAATCTTAGGCCCAGAATAAATCTGCTGCAACAGTGAGTAGGATTTATGTTTAAGTCACTGTTCAGGCCACCTTGACCACAACCATTAAGCCACTTATATTTAATCTATTTCTTTATTACCGCAGGTGGAGTAGCAATTACAAAGATAACTTCCAAAAAGAAAAGGAGTAAGAGGTATATTTATCACTCCATCTTCTGACAACCCAGTACTCCATTTTTATGCCAATCCATGTTTTCCCTTTCCCTCCTTTTCTTTTATGTTATTTTCAAAATTCCATTTTCTTTCAATTTTCAAACTCTTTATCTGCGGTTGGATTGTGATTGCTTCACTTCCCACTACTCCCTGCCACCCACTAACTCTTTCTGGCTTGCATTTCACACACTCAATTAATCACGGTCTGTTTTTTTCCCTCTCATAATTAACTTTGTCTCCTCTCTCTACATGTTTGCTATTTGTACCTTTTTCACCTTCATGTGCAACATCCTGTATTATCCTATTTTCTCAGGTACCATAATCCTCTTTCATTTTTCCTGATCCATAGGTGCCATTTTCTTCCCTTATCTTTCTTTTACCTATGTGTCATTCTCACCATCACTGATACTCTTCAGTGCACCATTCTTTTATTTATGAGCTATCACTACCCTTGTTCAACTGGCTCCAGTTTCTGCCAACCTGCCTGACCCAAAGCTCTTCCTTTATAGACCTGCACCTTTAGCAGAAACCCTTTTTTTGCAGACAAGCATCTCCTTTGCTGAGCCACAGTGGTGGGACCCTCTAAGGTTCAGGGCCTAATGCAATTGTCTCACCCAACCCTGTATTAGTCCTATGACTGGATGTAGACACTTTAATGCCAGAGCTACATGACCATTGTCAGGGTCTGACTGGTCCCTGCAGACCCAGACTTGATCCCCGTCTGCTCTCTGTTGTTACTCTCCACTGCCCTCCCTACCCCAACTGCAACAAAAGTACAGGTAAATATAAGATGCTCATGGGGGGGGAAGGACTGGCGGTGGATGAGCAGGCAGCCAGCAGGGGCTCCAAAAGGGGGGGGGCTGGTGTCGCAGCTCCAGTGGGCCATGCACACCCCAGTCCAAACTTGGCCATTGCTGGACTAGGCCTAAAAGAGAAGCTCAGAAAAGCGGAGATTCAGGGTGCATTTAGATGGAGACAGTACCAAATGGTATAGCGGTTATGTAGGCTTAAGATGGAACTAAGAAGGGGTTGATGTAAAGTGTCCCAAACAGGGGCTTCCTATGGCTGGGTCTCCCGTGAGATCCTCTGACACTCTGTCAGGCCAGTCCAAACTTGAACATAGCTGGTTTAGTCAATCAAGAGTAATCTTATCTGATGAAGCTAAATTTTAGAGCAGAAGAAAGGTTGTGAGGGTAAAGCTTGTTCTGCAAGATCATCAGATTTGAAAAAACCTTGTTAAGTTGTGGGTAGCCGAGGATGAGTAGAGTATAACAGTGCTGTTTATATAAATGGCCTGTGGGTGTCACTGTGCACAGGACTTGTACTGTGCATTCACAGGACTTTCTGTACAGCTTGAAAGTCCTCTGTATGCACCATACAAGTCCTGTGCACAGTGACACCCACAGGCCATTTATATAAACACCACAATCCTGATGACCACATTGGTGAGCTAATTTAAGATATTGCATACAGCCTATCTGTACCCAACAATTCCACCAAAGTAAACATTCAGAGGGCAGCAGCTGCCAGAGAGGCCTGCAATGTTATCAGGAGAGAATCAGCAGTTCTTTTGATCTTAAACTCTATTATGGGAACCTGAGCCCCTTGCTTTAGGGTAAGGGCACGCGGGCACATTCGGGGAGATTAGTTGTTCTCGGCGACAAATTGCCTTTTCTTCGGGGCGACAATCTCCCCGAAGTGCCTTCCCCTACCTTCCCGCCGGCTGTAATGAAAAAGGGCCAGCAGGATGGCACTCACGGTGCTTTGTTTTCCGCCTCACAAGGAAACAGTGTCGGACTGACCCCCACTCCCAAACAGTTTTTTTTTTAAAAAAATCATGGCATGCCCGTCTAGCGCCGTTTGCGCACACGCGCCTAGTGATCTTTGCACATGCACGATGCGTCGCCTGGGCAAGTATGCCGAGCTGCGCTTCACCTCACAGTAGGTAGCAGGGGACCAGTGGGGGGCCCTGGACAGTAGTCCCGGTGGGTCCCAGGCACCCCAGTCCGACCCTGCAAGGAAACTTCGGACGACTTCGGAAAACGATAAGTCAATGGGGCCCCTGAATCTGCCCTTGTTACCCTTAGGGGAATTCTCCATAGGGAAAAATAATCCTTGCCCCCCCCCCAGACCATAGACAATTGTGCTCCTAAACATCCAATGCCACTGCATCATAACATAACCTTTTCACCTATAAATCTCATTACACTTTTATGCACAGGTTTATAAAGTGCAAGACATGTTGTACTAAAGGCAGTAAAAGCATAATGGACAATTGCTTAACTGGGCATTAAATGTTCCATTCTACTGATTGCCTGAAAGCAATGAAGCAAACATCTACTGACATATCACCATCAGAACATGACAATGCTACCCAAAGCAAGGCTGAGCTAGGAGCAGGCGAGTTCATCTCACATCATAATGAATACTGAGAACAAAAAAGACAAATTCCCTGCTGAAATACAATATTTTATGTTCAATCTCTTTTAAGGTTTCAAGGTTTAAGCATATGTTCTGTGCATCTGTAGAAAAAATGAAAAACAGATATTGACATAATGGTACATAATGGTACACAAAATTTCATGAGTGACTAAATGGAAAGCATAGGAACAAGAGGGGGAAAGCAGGGTTCTGAGAATTTTGGAGTACATCCTTACACCTAAAGTACATGTTTTAGTTATTCTTAAATTATATGAACTTTCCTGTCTACCTCAGCAATGGATATGACTGATGCAATGCCTCTTTGGGTGGGTTATCACTTTGCATGTGTTTTAAATACGCTAGAGAAGAATGGTCACTTTGTTGAAACCCAAAAATATGTTAATGCTACTTGGGGACTGTACTTTAATTGGCATAAGGTATTAAAGGGGAAGTAAATTCTAAAATAGAATAAGGCTAGAAATGCTGTATTTTGTATACTAAATATAAACATGAACTTACTGCACCACAAGCCTAATCAAACAAATAATTTATGCTTTCAAAGTTGGCCACAGGGGGTCACCATCTTGTAACTTTGTTAAACATCTTTGCAAGGCCAAGACTGTGCACATGCTCAGTGTGGTCTGGGCTGCTTAGGGATCGTCATGAATGATCAAAACAGCACAAGTCAAATAATATCTGCCAGAAGCCGATACAGAAAGACTGATTAATAATGATTAATAATCAGAATATACAGACTGCACTGGGTCCTATGTCGTCATGTAATCTAATGTGGATTTTATAGTTTTTGTATTGTTTAATACAAACTTTCTCCAACTCTGCAGAACCAGTGGCTGCAGCAAAATAATCCTCTAAATAGTATCCCAGTTTATCTATTTAAATCTGACTCTATGATCTTTGTCACAAATCTCTACACAGTTGCCGACTGCTCTATAGGAAAACAATCAAAGCTGCTTGAGTTCTGCATGGCTGGGAAGTAAGGCGGGGGCTCCCCCTGCTGTTCACAAGTATGATTGTTTCCCTGCAGAGCATTTAGGGATCATCTGACAATTCCTATTCACAGCAGTAAATGAAGGGCGAATTTCACCGCATACAGTCTGTTTTTTTTATAAAAACGGTACACATTTTTTAATTAAAATATAATAGAGATAGATTTCTTTTTCATTAAAGAAAGTAAAATGGGATTTTATTTTTTTGCCTTTACATGCCCTTTAAGCGGCCCTGAAGGCATATGCCATGCATGCCATAAATAAACATTTACATATTTCATTATGTACTGACAAAATTATATAATCCTCAGTCCATATGTGGGCCAATATAACAAGCAATTTTCACCAGTGTTTATCTACCAAAATGATAATGTGAATTGAATGGTCATTGGCTGACTCAGAACTTCAACACTAAGCCTACAAGGCCAGTCATTCAGATCAGTGACATTTGCCTGCATTGTATTATATGTACTGATTGTTCCATGAACTGATTGGTTGGCTATACCAAAAAGCTTGTCCTTGTATCAAATTGTAATTGTACTGTAGTAGATCAAGGGCTTCGGCTGAGCATGGGAACTACTTTAATCCTGGGAAAATTAATTACAGCTTTTATGTGTAATTATTTACACCCTTAAAGGGCATGTAAAGTCTAAAATAGAATAAGGCTAGAAATGCTGTATTTTGTATACTAAATATAAACATGAACTTACTGCACCACAAGCCTAATCAAACAAATAATTTATGCTTTCAAAGTTAGCTACAGGGGGTCACCATCTTGTAACTTTGTTATACATCTTTGCAAGACTAAGACTCTGCACATGCTCAGTGTGGTCTGGGCTGCTTAGGGATCGTCATAAACAAAGCTGCTTGAGTTCTGCATGGCTGGGAAGTAAGGCGGGGGCTCCCCCTGCTAGTAGAAGTATGATTGTTTCCCTGCTCAGCACTTAGGTATCATCTGACAATTCCTATCCACAGCAGTAAATGAAGAGAGAATTTCACTGCATACAGTCAGGTTTCTTATAAAAACGGTACACATTTTTTTAATTAAAGTATATTGGAGATAGGTTTCTTTTTTATTAAAGAAAGTAAAAATGGGATTTTATTTTTTTGCCTTTACATGCCCTTTAAATAAACAGATGCCTTATTTAAGGCTCTGTACTAAATGCAACACATAATAATGAAGACAATATTTTGTCAGTACTGGGTGTGTAACTGTGGGCTTGCCAATACCTGTGTACTCACTGTTTTCTTTACAAATAAAATACTCATTCTGACCTACATGGATGCTAGTGGGACTAATGGCGTAAACTAGTACTAGGAATGGCTGGTAGGAAAGTGACAACTCACAGTACACAACATGTAAGATTAAAAGCAAAAAGCAGGCAACACATGGAAGACACTGCAATCCTTTTCAATTCATTAATTACAAAATCCTTGAAATTACTTCTTTACCATTCTCCAACCTGCAGTCTCTGGCTCTTGTAAGTCCTATGGGCACAAAGAATTAGACCTTGTTTGAAATGCACAATCCTACATGCAAGGCTTGAGGAGCTTGGCCTAAAGGCAAGAGCAGTGTAAAAAATGGGTTTAGAAAAGACATATGGGTAATGGAACATTGGGCATTTCGATTGTTCCCCTGGCAAAATACAAATTGTCGCTCTCCATCTTTCTCTATCCTAATACTATTAAATGGTAAGCATGTTGATAGGCAGACATTGGCCTTCAAAACACCTCTCTTAACCTTTTATCACTCCTAACATTGTTGAATGAACACTGTTGTACCAAGGTCCACCTGTCACTGCTCAGAGTGCGTTCCATAAGGCATTTTTCATTTGATGGTTTTAGGAGCAGCGACAGGCTGAAAGGGGAATTTTGACCAGCGCTGTTGTCCACTGGAGAAGCAGTTGCAGTCAAGACCCATTGGTTAATGTTGCCTAGGTGAAAAAGTCATCTCATAATATCTTCCAAATGCACAAGATGGGATCCAGCTCTTTGAAACTGAATTTGATTCCTTGAGGCATTTTCAAAATGGTTTCAAGGAGGCGATTCCCATCTGGTTCAACTAAAAGATGTTTTCAGACATCTTGTTGCCTGCGAGTAAGGTCATTTTGATTGGTGAAATGAGTCACAGGTTAAAAGTCATTGATAAAAATAAGTAGCAGTGATAGGTTAGGGGAGCAAATGCAAAAGCAAGTATCCAAAAAAAAAAATGTTTGTATGCAGCTACAGTTCCTCAACTGAAAATCATATACTGTAATACCTGTATAGTGGAAGTTTAGTAGGAGTGCAAAACAGAAACCTGAACTACTGCTTCACTTTAATAACCCCCATAGCTTGTCATAATGCCAGAAAATCGGATCTTTTGCAGGATACTGCTATAAAAGTACAGTTATTTAAGGCAAATATTCATAATAAATGTTACTGTCCTTTTCCATTAAAAATAATTTTGTTTAAGCAAACCTCTATATCTGCCCATAGGTGAAGTAAAATATATCTCTCAGTGCCTAGTATAGATATATGTTGCAGACTTATATATGCAGACTTGCCCTCGTCACCTCAGACCAGGCGAAGTGCAATAGAGTAGATAAGACTTTTCTTTTTTCAGGGTGATAAGCTGAAAAAGAGCGTAACTTTTTTTGGGTTAACCGGTTTCCCCTTTATATATTTCCTAACATATGGCACATAAACTATACACTGGGCTAATGTATAGGGCAATATAACAACTTTATTTTATTTTATTAAGGTTTCCCGGGCTTGTGTAGTGTAATGTATTTGCTGCAACATATACGTCCATTGTACTTTAACTTCCCACCGCATGCAAATTAGGCAACGCTGGCGCAATTTCGCCAGCATTTGGTGCCCTGGAAGCAACTTCGGATTTTAGTGAATTAGCGTTGCCCTGGCGAATCTACTCCTGACGAAGTGTTGCGCTGTGAGTGAAGCCGTCGCTGACGAATTTTCGGAGGTTAGTGAATTTGCCCCAATGTACCTTAACAGCAATTACCCATATTATCTTAGAGACAGGATGGAAATATGTTTTAAAAAAAGCCTCTTATGTCTCAGGGAGGGTTTATCTTGTTCATTATCTTAAGCAGGACTGTCCAACGCCTCCACCCTTGTGAGGCCCCCCACATGAAAGTCTGCCTGCTGTGTTTGCTTACCTTGTGTAAACTTTAAAAGGTATCAGTACAGAGATTAATTGGCCCCTGCATTGTTTAAACCTCCATGTAGCTGAGTGCAGCTACATGGAGCAGAAATTGACCGGAAAAACTTGAAAGCATTCCATTTTTGGGCTAATCGCCATTCTGTGTAGCTGCAATGATGCTGATGCTGTGCCTTAAAATGCAGGCTGAGAAAGACACTGCACACACAATGTGCCCTCTGCCTGAGAGCTGCTTTTTTGATTGCTTATTGCTGTCGACATGCAATCTGTGCAGCCCTTTGCCATTACTATTACTAATGGCTAATTTAGTTCCCTGTGCAATAACCATTACTAATTATATTACATCCCTCAGTCATATAACTAGAGATGAGGCAGGCTGTAATTGAAAGCTCTTAAGAAAAACATAGTGTACCCTGGCAGTAATGCATGATTGAATGCAGCTGTAGGCTATAGATCTTTCATTACTGTGGCTTTTATATCAGTTTATAGAGAAGTTTATTTTCATATTGTTGATCAGTTGTGGCATTAGATTTCGGTAACACTAAATGAGTACAAGATTATATTATAAAAGCATTTGAATTGGATGGATGAAAATGGAAATTTGATGGTACATTTGCAGTTGTGCAAATATTTTGATTTATATATATATACTGACATTACACTGATTCCTTTACAAATGCATACTATGTTAAATCTCACTTTTACATTTATTTGTGACACTATGTTGCAAATTTACTAAAGGGCGAATTGTCACCAGCGACCGATTCGCACACTTCGCCAGGCGCAAATTCATTACCACTATGCTAATTCACTAACAGTTGCCTCCTGGGCGCCGAACGGTGGTGACTTTTCGTTAGCGATACTTGAGCATTTTATAGCGAAGATTTGCTAGCATTCGTTTAAGCCTTCCGAAAATTCGATAGTGATCTCACGCTTAGGTCAATTTGAATAGGGCAGGTACATTAAATTTGTATGGACGTCTTTATTAGAAAGTTGGTGCAAATGCAAAAAGTGGCCATTTTTTATTACAAATGTTCAAAAAACCTTAATAAAGACAAAAGAGATCATATAATGCCTTAGACACGAGCCCACTATAAAATGAATGTTCCATGGCCCTCAAATGTCTGCGGAAAAATGTTAACCCAAAAAAGTTTGTTAGGACTTTTGCAGGCAATCCCACTTAGAAAAAGGAAAAGTCGCCAACGGTTTTTCAACTTTAACGCAATTTTGGCAGACAGGATATGATGTAAGTGGCATAAGATTGAGGAAGAGCTAGCTTCATTTAAGCAGTTCGCATGGTCTGAGGTGGCGAAGTAAACTCTGGCGAAAGAAGTAACGTTCCGTAAAATACGCACTTTAGTGAATTTTGCGGAGCAACGGGCATTCGCCTGAGTGAAAAGTCACCTGGCGAGTGCAAACAAACACTAGCAACGGTCTCTTTCGCTAGCAAATTGTCGTCTGCGCCTGTTAGTGAATTGGCGATGTCCCTGCGGATGTGATTTCTGGCAAAAACTCGCTAGCGTTAGCCACTTCGCCCTTTAGTAAATCTGCCCCTATGTTTTCCCATTAATGATGAAAAATTCCCTATGAAATATAATCTTAATATAATATAATATAAACCAACACATTGTTTTTTTGTACAACTTGTCCACTCATATGGAATTTCAAGCTGCACTGATCTAAATTATAAATAGAGGGGCTGATATGGAGATTATGGCCCTGTACACTAATTATGAGTAATCAGTGGAACCAGTTTTCCACCAGATAGTACTGACCATGTGACTTATTCAAAGTTCTACACATAGACTGAAAATAATATTTTTAAAATACCAGGTCCTTAAGTGGCCAGATTTATATGCACATACATTACTTCTACCAATTTTAGTGCAATGGAGGTATATTTGTTTACAAAAGATTAATGTAGTGATGTATAATGCAGGCATATAGCAGTACTTATAGGCACCATTAACTAAAACTAGGCCTCCCCTACTGTCACTAGGTTTGCCACTTGCTCGGTATTTTTACCAGCCAAACCAATAAAAGTGATACTTGATGACAAGGTTATTAATGGAGAAGAAATGTAACCATTGTGGGAAGCTTTATTCTTTTCTAGGAAATGCTCCAACGCTAGCAACACAACACTGAAGCGTTGTATCTTCATCTGCAGTAAAATCTTGTTTATAATCAGTGGAGTTGATTTAGCATCCAAAAATCTTGTAGTAGTCTGAATCCAATTGTCAATCGTACTGCTGGTTAATGAGGGCAAATGAGCGCTGATATAGAATTGTTTTCTACAAAAAACTTATATTTAGGCCAGTAAATATACATGAGTGCTGTCTTTCCTCTTGGCCATCTGTTCCTTCGCTGCTAAATATATACTGTATAAATATTTGGATTAGATTATCGTGGTTAGCACATCCAAGTGAAGAAGCAAATTAATATTTGGTGAGAAAACCCCTCTAAACAAGTTTAGTGCTGTACTGAGTAAAGAGGTGCTAATGAGAGGTACAGGGATTATTTCAATGTGATGGGAAATGTTTGTGCAGTAGATAGACGCTGTATAGAACTGTGCAGGTACTGGTCTCAGTGGTCCGATATGGAGCAAGAACAAGGAAGTGTAAAAAAAAAAGGACAGTTGTGGTAAGTAAATTACAGATGAGCAGAACAGATAGTTGCCTATTCCATTTTTGTTTCACAGGTTGCAGAATTTGGAGATTTTTTTTGCTATAAATGATCCAATTCTATCCTTGCTCCTTCCATGTTTACCGCATGTACAGCCCACAATGTCTTGTTCACATCACTAAAGAAATAAGGCTGTGAGGTTTCCCCTGAGGCTAAAGCTTCTTTTGCAGTCCAGATGACTTTACAAATGGCAAGGCGGCAGGATAAAAACCTTTGAAATGACATAGGTGTAATTTAAATGATCAGTATACCCCATCCAACTTGTCAACCTCTTTATTTGGAAAGAAGCAACTAAAATGTAACCACTTTTTCAAACAAGCAACTATCCATTGCCCTTCTCCCTGGAGCAGGACCTCTAGATACCGATTTCACACACACAAGAGGTATGTACTGCAGGACTCCTGCACCATTTACAGGAGATTAAGAACATGAACATTGCTATATTCTCGTGTACTAAAATGATGTAAGAAAACTGCTTCATCCACTGAACTGTAGGGATGTAGCGAACCGCCGCCAATGTGTTCGCGAACGCCGTTCGCGAACACCGGCAAAATTTGCGAACAGTTCGCGAACAGTTCGCGAACTTCGAACATCCGAAAATCGTTCGATTCGAAGGATTTTAATCGTTCGATCGAAGGTTTTTTGTTCGAATCGAACCATCGAAGCCATTGGATCGAATGATTTCATTCAATCCAATGGCTTCAATCGTTTGATTCGAACGAAAATCCTTCGATTTTAGCGATCGAATGGTCAAATGGTCGAACGATTTTGACGCGAACGCCTATTGGCGAACGTCGCGCGACGTTCGCGAACTTGCGGCGCACGCGAACAGCCGATGTTCGCCGGCGAACAGTCCGCGACATCCCTACTGAACTGCCTTCAATGCTTTTCTGTTCTCCCAAAGGGGGAAATGATCAGTATACCAATATTTAAATAGGTCTGTCTGCCCTATTTTAACAACAGCCCATAGCAAGAAGCTACAGAGAACTTCACGGCAGAATGAATTGGTACACCCAGGGTTAAAAACATTAAATAGGTAATAAGGATGATTTACTGGGCATTACTAACACAAAGACTGATCACATTGCTTGTGGCCAGAGACTAACACAATTTAGACCATGGTATCTGCTTAGTGAAGACACTGATTAACATCTTAATTTTACAAGAAGTCATCAAGAAATCAGCTAATCAAATGGAATTAATTCTTCTGGGATACCTTCTCATAACAATTCAGTTAACATTAGTCCATATGGCTAGTGCAGGCAACTTATTGTACTATATAAGTGATATATTTCCCATAGTATTAGCACAACTGAGCAAAGATACATCAGAGGCTCTTATTCTGGGCAGAAAATGTATTCAAGCTTTCTACTATTTTGAATGATAATTTGCTAATGGGGTTGGGAGCTCTGTTTAATTAAAATCTATCAAATACAACAAAACATAAAATTTATCTCAGCGGAGTAAGCAGCATTGCAGGTACCACAAGTAAATACATTAAAGCAGATTAAATGTATTTATAGCAGTGGAGTAAATTTAGACCCATGGGTCAGGGTACAAGTATATGACCCCCTGCCAATCTACTGAATCTAATTACCAATTAGGTTAGCGCTTGTCCACAAAACACTCCTTAGGGCAGGGGCACACAAAGCTACTGGGGGAGATTAGTCGCCCAGCAACTAATCGCTTCTTCTTCAGGCCAACTGCCTCCCCGCCAGCTAAAATCTAATGGCACTCGGAACGCTTTGTTTTCCGAAGTTGCCTCACAAGGAAACTTTGGCGACTTCGGAAAATGAAGAGCTCTGAATGCCATCCCACTACCGATTTAAATTCTAGCCAGCAGGGAGGCAGTTCGGAGAGAGTAGTCGCTCGAAAAAGAATCGATTTGTTGCTGGGCAACTAATCTCCCCCTGTAGCTTTGTGTGCCCCTGCCCTTTGATTTACTGTAAAAAATCGTATACTACATATTTTCACGGATTAAAGTTTGCCAGCATTACAAAAATGGTAAATTTAGTTCAAAGAACAGATTCATTTCTTTTTATATCCATAAAATTAGGTCATACAACAAAATTAGTTTGAACAGAACTGATTGTTACATAAAATACAACTTCCCTTCACTTCGATTCCAACCCCCCCCCACGAGTATATACCTATCCAAAGATAATAGCTCAAAAGATGAAAAGGCAGCACTCCGGTGAGATAAAAAGGTGGTTTATTCCAACAGGTCACTGACCAACATCACCTGACGCGTTTCGGGAGTAACTCCCTTAATCATAGTCTTGGGGGAGTTACTCCTGAAACGCGTCAGGTGATGTTGTCAGTGACCTGTTGGAATAAACCACCTTTTTTATCTCACCGGAGTGCTGCCTTTTCATCTTTTGAGCAATTATGATTCCAGTGGGAATGCTGATGGCAGAGGACCCGGACTACCTCAATTTAAAAATGGTGCTACACTAAAAAGAACACACAAGGGGCGGCCTATTTTCTTTTTGCACTGTGTCTATCCAAAAGGTACCTGACTCGCTGCAGGACTATATAAGGCACTATAACTGCTATTTGTTTGTTCTAGATGAACTGTAAAACTAGACTGTGGAAATGTAGAGAGTAATTCATGTGCACCTTATGTTTACCAGAAAAAATTCCAAACTCCCTAGATTTTGTTCCCTATTCAAGGAGGATTAACCATGGGTCAAATGGAATTTTATTCGACCCCATAAATGTATTTCCATTCCTATGATCCTAAAGTGATAAGGAACATTGTGCAAGATCAGACTTCAGCTACTGTATATTAATTCAAATAGATATTTTGGTAAATAAAATTGCTTAAGTCAGTGTTGGAGTGTGCATCTGTCTTTAAATTCTAACAATGCTAATGGCTGCCCGAGCTCCAAGACTGCAACTCATTATATAGCAGTCTTGGAGGTGGTACAGTTCACTGATTGCTAAAAGAATCATTAGAGCCAGCTCTGTTGATCTGCACTGAAAAGTTCAGTATCTGCTTGCATGAAGATACAGACAGTGGAGTGGAGATTGGCCTGAAAAAGCCTGCTTTGGTGTTTTCTGAACACAAGCAAAAACTATGCAGATCAAAAGCCAGGGCCAGGGAGCAGATCCTCTTCTCTCTGCCTCCAAAAATGCAGACTGAGAGCAGCAGAGCCAACGTTCTGTCTGCCCTGGCCCTTAGGGAGTATCCAGTAAAATACACAGAGGCTTCATTGGAGGAAGTCTTTAGTAAAGCAGTTCTCCAGTTTGTTTCTTATGTCATAAGGGGTAATTTAATAAGACTGGCAAGATTACTAAGGGTTGCAATAGTTCACCCCACTACTTATTCAGTAAGCATATCTTTCCATGGTCTGGCTGCAGTCTGAGCCTTGTACTGGATAAAAAAAAATCCTAGGAGCAGCAGGCCACAGCATTAGGAATACAGGCCAACCCTGGGTCCAACTACAGCTTACAGCTTCATGCAAGTTAGGAAATAGGAGGGGGCCATCTACATGTCTCCTCATTCCTGCCCGTCATGATGGGATTCTTACTGCATGAAGTGGGAAAAAAGTTTGCATTGTAATTGGTTTTGGCACTTTGGACACTGTCCTCCTTAAAGTAAATGGTCTCTATAATTGAATTACCCCCATACTTGCTGTATTTAAACGGTGCACAATGTCAAGATGAAATAAAATTACATTTACAATAATTTCCTTTTCCTTAAAGCCCAAAATCAAAAAGATCAAGCTCCTGATTAAGTTGACTAGTGTGTCTAGGCCACGGATCCCCAACCTTTTGAACCCGTGAGCAACATTCAGAAGTAAAAGGAGCTGGGGAGCAACACTAGCATGAAAGATGTTCCTGGGGTGCCAAATAAGGGCTGTGATTGGCCATTTAGTAGTCCATATGTGGATTGTCAGCCTACACTGAGGCTCTGTTTGGCAGTGCAACTTGCCTCCAAGCCTGGAATTCAAAAATAAGCACATATTTGAGGCCAATGGGAGCAACATCCAAGGGGTTTGGGAGCAACATGTTGCTCACGAGCTACTGGTTGGGGATCACTGGTCTAGGCGATAGGGAACTTATACTGTAAACTAACTAATAAGAATTTAAGGTTTTTTACAACCATCTTTAAAGGGGACCTGTCACCTAGACATAAAAAGCTGTAAAATAAAAGTCAATTTCAACTTTTAAACATTATTTAAACATTTAATTTGTATTAAAGCATTCATACCTATTGTAAACTCTTTTAAAAATCTCATCTGTCAATCAAATTTTGCCTGCCCCTCCTCTATGCCCCCACTCCTACCCGCCACCCTGATTCCCCTAATTTCTCCTGCAGCCCTGACACCTACACAACATAATGAGATGGGGCATTTGGGGGATGGAGACCAAGTTTGTAATGCCGGCCCCAGCTTTGACTGGTATTTTCCAGGCTAGGCCGGTGAAATACCCACTGGGTGACAACTTTGTTTGCACCCAACCTTCCAGCCTAAATTAATTGTTGCTAGATTTCCCTGCTCTGAAATGAGGGAAAAATAGTGCTGAGTATGGAGTATGCATATGATTCCATTATACAGTCAGGCAAAGATATATGAATAACCTATCCATCCCTGTGGCGTGTGACAGCTGTAGCTAATTATACCATCTTGGAAGGAAAATCAAGAAATCATAATATAAATAAAAATACAAAATCAAATGTTGAGGCTGTTCTTATTCTGCTTCTGGTCTCACACACACCACCAATAAGGCACTTTATAACAGCAGAACTCATCTGGATTTGGTTTTGAAAGCATAATACCAACTCCATTGGTTGTTTATAAGAAAATAGCCTAGTGTAGCTCAGGAACAAAGTTTGCAAGGACTGAAAGCTGGAAACTGTCACTGTATTATTTAAAAGCAAGGCAATGAAATGAAAAGGTACACAAGTGTCCGAATAGATGCATGATGCTACAGTATTTGTTCTGTGAGTGTTGGCAGTTGTTGCACACTGCACCTTCTTCTGACACTTGCCCAATGTCTGTACAGTGAAAGCCTATTTGCTTTCACAGATATCCAAGATAGTAAATAAGCATGTACCCTCCCCTCATCAATAGCCAGCAGTACTTGTCTTTAAGTTCATATTTTCCTTTCACTGAGTAGGATCACCACTCTATAGCTGCATGATTACATAATCTGGGGGCACCCGGCATTTGATGCATTTATATAATTTATATATAGTTACATATAGATTTTGCTAGATTTTTCTGCTATGACAATGCAGCAATGTGCTAAGTTAAATCTTTGGATTGTAGCAGGGGAGATTCTGGACCCTTTGCCGCCTGAAGTGGCTTGCTGCTGTTCAGGATGCATTTGCACTCAGGGTTGGACTGGGGGGCCCGGGGTCCATTGGAACTACTGTCCCCCTACTCCAGTGCGCCTCTTGCACGCACGCATTGAGGCTCTCCTGCATGTATATCACCATGCACTGACAGTGATGCTCGGCACACATGAGCTTACGGACCAGGGCAGCCCCGAAAAAAAATTCTTAAGAGTGGAGTCTTCCATACAAGGGATCTGGCCCGGCGGGGGTCCATGAGGGTTGGGGCCCACCGGGTTCTTTCCTGGTGTCCCGCCGGGCCAGTCCGACACTGTTTGCACTCCCTGCGCTAGAAGAGCCGTATATCGGTTTTGAAAACCAGAAATTCGGCTCTTAAAGTTACCAGGATCTTATGTTGTCATCTCTGGTAACCAGTGGGGTGCTGCCATCTGAGGCAAGTTTCTTAACTCAGATGAGCAATGTAAAACAGGTATAGTTATGTTAAACGTGTCTATTTGTACTTACAGTATATCCATACATCCCACAAGGAAGCTAAGGGAGTTAAAGTGGTTGTTCACCTTCCAAACACTTTTTTCAGTTCAATTGTTTTCAGATTGTTCCCCAGAAATAAAAACTTTTTTCAATTACTTTCCTTTTTTTTTTTACTGTTTTTTCAAAATCAACGTTTAAAGTTTAATGTCCCCGTCTCTGGTGTTTGAGTCTTGCAGCTCAGCAATTCAGGTGCAGACGCTTTACTGTAGTTTACACATTTTTCAGCAGCATTTCTGGAGTATTAGCAACTATTGTATCAATTCTAACAGCTGCATGTAACCCAGGGATTTCGTTCAGCAGGGACAAAGAAAGAAATGTATCAACTAAATGTATCAATTTAGAACACTTTACAGGGTCGGTGACCCCCCTTTCCCAGATTTGCTTTAGAAGGTGAAAAACTAACACATAGATAATAGAAAGTAATTGGAAACATTCTTTATTTAAGGGGAACAATCTGAAACCAATCTGACAACCACCTGTTAGGCAGAGAAAGACATTAACCAGAGAAAGCCACTCTGTGGCAGAAAGAGGAACAGTAACACCAAAAAAAGAAAGTCTTTTAAAGTAGCGGAAATACAATGTACTGTTGTACTGCACCAGAAAAACAGGTGTATTTGCTTCAGAAACACTACAATAGTTTATTTAGAAAAACTGCTGTGTAGCCATGGGGGCAGCCATTCAAAGCTGAAAAGGGACAGGATACATAGCAGATAACAGATGAGCTGTGTAGTATACAATGGGATTCTTCAGATTCTTCATCTACTGTGTATCCTGTGCTTCAATGGCTGCAAATGGAAGCAAACACACAAATTGTACCAGTGCAGGGCAACAGAACCTTTTATTGTCATTCCTTTAAAACACTTCCATTTTTTACTGTTACTGTTCCTTTAACAACAACTGGCAGTTGTGGGTAATATATTACCTGGTCAAGAGGTTGAGGTCCATGTTAAAAATTAACATGTTTCCCTATCCCTTACACTTATTATTTAACAAAAAAAGAAAAAATATATTTATATTTTCAACTTGGATTACATAAATACAAAAGAGTAATAAAAATGAATGCCCAATGTCTTAATAATTGATGGAGACCTCCAGTGATGGAGGTACAAATCTTTACTGTAATGGGGCTGCTACTGTATACATGGGCAGATGCTATGCAATAGATATATGGGGACAAATTTACTTACCTCCGAAATTGCGCCTGCGACAGCTTCGCTGACATCGCAAAACTTTGCCAGGCGTAGATTCACCAGGACACCGCTAATTCACAAAATCTGAAGTTGCGTTCAAGGTTCCGAACGCTTGCAAAGTTGCCCTAGCGATAATACGATAAGCAGTTCGAAGTTACGCTATTGATGCCTAATTAGCATACGGCGTGAAGTTAAAGTACAGTGGACGTATATGTTGCAGCAAATACATTACACTACACAAGGCCAGGGAACCTTAATAAAATAAAATAAAGTTGTTATATTGCCCTACACATGTGCCCAGTGTATAGTTTAGGTGCCATTTGTTAGGAAATGTAGGGGAGAAGGAGGGTACCCCAAAAAAAATTATGATCTTTTTCAGCCTATCACCCTGTAAAAAGTAGAAGACGCCAGCATTTTTTGGGACTTAGAAAAATTTCCAACTTTTTTTAGAGGAACTCCTATCTACTCTATTGCACTTTGCCTGGTCTGAGGTGGTGAAGGCAAGTTTGGCGCAAGAGGTAACGTTCAGTAAAATCTGCATCTTAGTGAATTTACATAGTTACATCCATGCGCCAGATCAAAAATCTGCCTGGCGTTAGAGTGCGAAGTATCGCTAGAGTCTAGCTCCTTTGCTAACGAATTTAGCCCATCGTTAGTCACCTCACCCTTTAGTAAATTTGCCCCTTGATGTCTTGACTTATTCTTGTTAGAATTTAGTTCTATTCTGAAGCGTTGAAGATATCACAATGCCATTCCAATATGAATTAAGTGCTATGAAACTGTCTGTGTTATTTGCCTTCATTATAATAATATCATTATCATTAAGACTTGGCCCCAATGTGCCATTGCCCTGCATTGCTTGGCCCCTTCACTGTCCACATATCATTCATTTGAGCATGGAATGCTACAACACTTTTTAAGGACTGTTCTCTCATCTAGAAGAAGGTCAGTAACTATGTTTTTATTTTTGTGGACAAAAAAATTGGTCCTTCACCAACAACCCACCAATATATATAATCAGATTCCAGAACTCCATAGGGTACAACCAAATGCAAAACATTTACCTAGACATCTTCAAAGGTGTTCAGCTTCAATCTACCATCCATTTACTCAAAATTCTTAAGCCTGGTCATATGACCAATGAAAATGCACCAGTCCATAGTATTGGGGAACTCCGCATTAGCACATTATGGCAAAAGATAAAACATAGAATTTAAAGGGTGCTGAGCTTGATTTTGTCGCATTCTATAGTATTATAGAACTATTCAACAAATAAGAGTACATGTTTGAAAAATGATTTTATTATTCTAAATTTCCCAGGCAAGGAAAATACCTCAGTTAATAATATTAGAAGGCACCTCAGAGTTTAGTGATCACATAAAAGACTGAAGGCAGTAGATATTTTATACAGGCCAAGCAACCCTAAAGTGACTTATAACAGTTGAATATTTTACAACACGAAGTGGATAATTATTTTGATAATACACAGGTTTCAGTGAATTGTGTCATACAAGTGATCTCATTACAACCTTAGTCTCTAAGACAACTTTGTGAATGAATGAGTATGTGTTAGATTTTAATGACTATTTTATACTATAAGACAAATTTCTACTGTATTTGAAGATTATAGAAATCCACATTTGGCAAATGTACCCCCCCCCCATTGTAAAAGTCGCTGAGGAGTTACATTAGACTAGACTTCCACCACCCTCCCTCCACACGCCCCAGTCTCTCCTGTGCTCCTTCACCCCTGTCACTGATAGTAGTCCTATAGCTTTTGGCCTCTTCTCACCTTACCACCTGCCCGCTTGATCCAATTCCCTCAAAACTTCTCCACTATACCAATCCTTGTCTAATCAAAGCCTTAACTCACCTATTTAATCTTTCGCTCTCAACTGGACTGTTTCCTTCTCAACTAAAACATGCTCTTGTCACCCCCATTCTGAAAAAACCCTCTCTTGATCCCTCCAATCTTGACAACCTCCGACCTATCTCTCTGCTACCTTTCATCTCTAAACTACTTGAGCGCCTAGTCTACTACCGACTAACCTCATTCCTCTCTGACAATAACCTGCTGGACCCCCTACAATCTGGTTTTAAGCCACAATACTCCACTGAAACCGCCCTGACTCGACTAAATAATGACCTTTTAACTGCTAAAGCCACCAATCATTTCTCACTACTAATACTGCTTGATCTCTCAGCCGCATTTGACACTGTAGATCACCCTCTCCTCCTCCAGTCCCTCAATTCGCTTGGCCTTCGTGACACAGCCCTGTCCTGGTTCTCTTACATCACCAATCGTTCCTTCAGTGTCTCCTAATAGCATCGGAGTAGCATCTTCTCCCCTACCTCTTTCTGTTGGGGTTCCTGAAGGCTCTGTCCTGGGACCATTACTATTCTCCCTCTATACTTCCTCCCTGTCGCGATCGCCGCCCGGAGCAGGTCCAGGAGCTCCGGGCGGCGCGTCCTCTCCTGCCGGCGTCGCTCCCAAAATGGCGGCGCCCATGGCCGCCACATGGGTAAGCGGTGCCGGCGAAATGACGTCAGTGCGCCGACGTTGGCGCAAGGACGTCAATGACGTCACAATGGCGCCAAATTTGAAATAAAAACCCATTTTAGACGCCAGAATGGCGCCCAAGTATAGGAAACCTTGCTCTAAGTATTTCCTGGGTTCCCTGTGTTCTGATATTCCTAATCTTGTTCCTGATTTGTATCCTTGACCCCTGCCTGGACTTTGGACTTGCTGTTATCTGCCTGCCTTGAACTCTTGCTTGGATTCTGACCACTCTTTTGGATTAACCCCTTGGACACCGCGACCTTGTTCCCTCTAGAGGGCTTCCTCCTTGATCCTGACAACCTCCCTGGAGGGAGCTCCCGGCTCCCTGACATTATACTTGGGCCATGGATCCTACTGAGGAAGCTACGCCTGATGTCGGACGAGCGCTCCGCGGACTGGCATCCCGTATGGAGGATTATGAAGCCCAGCAATACCGCATAGGGCAGGCACTCGATACCCTTCTCTCTCGTATGCCTCCAGCGCCCCCTGCTCCCCAAGCTGTGGTGAATCCGTCCATGGCGGCCGTTTCGTCTACCACAGGTTCCTCGTCAAGTGAGCCTCGCATTCCGCCTCCTCCTCGCTTCAGTGGGGACCCACAAGCCTGCAGAGGTTTCGCTACACAGTGCCAGATCCAGTTCGAATTCCAACCCTCGCACTTCCACAATGAACGTTCCAAGGTGGGGTATGTGATGTCTCGTTTGGTGGGCAAGCCGCTTGAATGGGCAACATCTCTTTGGGAGAAGAATTCTCCGCTGACTTTTGATGCCAAGGCTTTTCTTCAAGCATTTCGTACTGTGTTTGATGCCCCGGGTCGGGTCACTAATGCCCCTTCTCGTCTTCTGCAACTCCGGCAGGGAAACCGCAGTGTCAGTGACTATGCTATTGACTTTAGAACTTTGATGGCTGAGACTTCCTGGAATGACGATGCCTATAAGGCCGTATTCTCTCAAGGTCTGTCTATTCGCATTAAGGATGACCTTGTCTCCAGGGAGTTCCCTGACCTGTTGGAGGATCTGATCGCACTTTCTATTAAGGTGGACACTCGGCTCAGAGAGCATCAAGTAGAGAGGGAGCGCTGTAAAAGATTTCAACCCTTGTTGGCACCTCGCTTCCAGAGACCTCTCCTGCAGACTCCGGCTACTCTAGTCTCTCCTTCTCCTCCGGAGGAACCAATGCAAGTTGGAAGGGCTCGTCTATCCGAACAAGAAAGAATCCGTAGACGAATGGCTGGCTTGTGTCTGTATTGTGGCGGACAGTCTCATTTTGCGAACTCTTGTCCGGTGAAGCCCACGAGTTCTGTTCCCCGAGGTATTTCTAGGGTAACTCATGTAGGGGGCACTACTCCGAAGTCTCAAGAGAACACTCACAGGTTTCTTCTTCCATTACAGATTCGCCTAGCCACTAAGACTATTGTCGGCTCTGCTTTCATTGACTCTGGAGCGGCTGGGAACTTCATGGACGCTCAATTCGCCAAACACATGGAAGTTCCCTTATTCCCATTGTCTTCTCCTCTCCGTGTCATTGCCATTGACGACAGACCCCTGGAGGCTGAATTTATCTCCATGACGACTGGGGAATTGCCTGTGCAGGTTGGGACGCTGCATAAAGAAAGACTTTCGTTCCTAATTATTTCCTGCCCGTCCGTTCCAGTTGTGTTGGGTCTCCCTTGGTTGCGCCTGCATAATCCTTCCATTGATTGGTCCGCAGGACAGATTTCTCATTGGAGCCCATTCTGCCAACAGCATTGCCTTCCTGCTAAACCCCTCAAGAAGGTAATTATCTCCTCAACCAAGTTAAAGTCTCTTCCCTCCTGTTATAAAGAATTCTCCGATGTGTTCTGTAAGAAGTCTGCGGAATTCCTTCCTCCATATCGCTCCTACGACTGTCCTGTCGAACTCCTGCCAGGAGCCATGCCCCCCAGAGGCCGCACTTACCCTGTCTCTCCTGCAGAGACTACCGCAATGAAGGAATACATCCAAGAAAATCTCCAGCGGGGGTTTATCCGCCCTTCTACCTCTCCTGCAGGGGCTGGGTTCTTCTTCGTGGAGAAGAAGGACGGAGGCCTTCGGCCATGTATAGACTACCGGGGCCTGAATAAAATCACTGTAAAAAACAGGTACCCACTGCCCTTGATTGCAGAGCTCTTCGACCAGCTGAAGGGGGCTAAAATCTTCACTAAATTGGATCTCCATGGGGCGTATAACCTCATCCGCATCCGTGAAGGTGACGAATGGAAGACAGCATTCAACACTCGTGACGGGCACTATGAATATCTCGTTATGCCCTTCGGCCTTTGCAATGCCCCTGCCGTCTTCCAGGAGTTTGTTAACGATGTGTTCCGGGATCTCCTAGGAAGGTTCGTAGTCGTGTACCTGGACGACATCCTGATCTTTTCTAAAGACCTAGAAAGCCATCGCTCCCAGGTGAAGGAGGTACTCTCTCGTCTGAGGAAGAACTCTCTCTTCAACCAATCGTTCCTTCAGTGTCTCCTAATAGCATCGGAGTAGCATCTTCTCCCCTACCTCTTTCTGTTGGGGTTCCTGAAGGCTCTGTCCTGGGACCATTACTATTCTCCCTCTATACTTCCTCCCTGTCGCGATCGCCGCCCGGAGCAGGTCCAGGAGCTCCGGGCGGCGCGTCCTCTCCTGCCGGCGTCGCTCCCAAAATGGCGGCGCCCATGGCCGCCACATGGGTAAGCGGTGCCGGCGAAATGACGTCAGTGCGCCGACGTTGGCGCAAGGACGTCAATGACGTCACAATGGCGCCAAATTTGAAATAAAAACCCATTTTAGACGCCAGAATGGCGCCCAAGTATAGGAAACCTTGCTCTAAGTATTTCCTGGGTTCCCTGTGTTCTGATATTCCTAATCTTGTTCCTGATTTGTATCCTTGACCCCTGCCTGGACTTTGGACTTGCTGTTATCTGCCTGCCTTGAACTCTTGCTTGGATTCTGACCACTCTTTTGGATTAACCCCTTGGACACCGCGACCTTGTTCCCTCTAGAGGGCTTCCTCCTTGATCCTGACAACCTCCCTGGAGGGAGCTCCCGGCTCCCTGACATTATACTTGGGCCATGGATCCTACTGAGGAAGCTACGCCTGATGTCGGACGAGCGCTCCGCGGACTGGCATCCCGTATGGAGGATTATGAAGCCCAGCAATACCGCATAGGGCAGGCACTCGATACCCTTCTCTCTCGTATGCCTCCAGCGCCCCCTGCTCCCCAAGCTGTGGTGAATCCGTCCATGGCGGCCGTTTCGTCTACCACAGGTTCCTCGTCAAGTGAGCCTCGCATTCCGCCTCCTCCTCGCTTCAGTGGGGACCCACAAGCCTGCAGAGGTTTCGCTACACAGTGCCAGATCCAGTTCGAATTCCAACCCTCGCACTTCCACAATGAACGTTCCAAGGTGGGGTATGTGATGTCTCGTTTGGTGGGCAAGCCGCTTGAATGGGCAACATCTCTTTGGGAGAAGAATTCTCCGCTGACTTTTGATGCCAAGGCTTTTCTTCAAGCATTTCGTACTGTGTTTGATGCCCCGGGTCGGGTCACTAATGCCCCTTCTCGTCTTCTGCAACTCCGGCAGGGAAACCGCAGTGTCAGTGACTATGCTATTGACTTTAGAACTTTGATGGCTGAGACTTCCTGGAATGACGATGCCTATAAGGCCGTATTCTCTCAAGGTCTGTCTATTCGCATTAAGGATGACCTTGTCTCCAGGGAGTTCCCTGACCTGTTGGAGGATCTGATCGCACTTTCTATTAAGGTGGACACTCGGCTCAGAGAGCATCAAGTAGAGAGGGAGCGCTGTAAAAGATTTCAACCCTTGTTGGCACCTCGCTTCCAGAGACCTCTCCTGCAGACTCCGGCTACTCTAGTCTCTCCTTCTCCTCCGGAGGAACCAATGCAAGTTGGAAGGGCTCGTCTATCCGAACAAGAAAGAATCCGTAGACGAATGGCTGGCTTGTGTCTGTATTGTGGCGGACAGTCTCATTTTGCGAACTCTTGTCCGGTGAAGCCCACGAGTTCTGTTCCCCGAGGTATTTCTAGGGTAACTCATGTAGGGGGCACTACTCCGAAGTCTCAAGAGAACACTCACAGGTTTCTTCTTCCATTACAGATTCGCCTAGCCACTAAGACTATTGTCGGCTCTGCTTTCATTGACTCTGGAGCGGCTGGGAACTTCATGGACGCTCAATTCGCCAAACACATGGAAGTTCCCTTATTCCCATTGTCTTCTCCTCTCCGTGTCATTGCCATTGACGACAGACCCCTGGAGGCTGAATTTATCTCCATGACGACTGGGGAATTGCCTGTGCAGGTTGGGACGCTGCATAAAGAAAGACTTTCGTTCCTAATTATTTCCTGCCCGTCCGTTCCAGTTGTGTTGGGTCTCCCTTGGTTGCGCCTGCATAATCCTTCCATTGATTGGTCCGCAGGACAGATTTCTCATTGGAGCCCATTCTGCCAACAGCATTGCCTTCCTGCTAAACCCCTCAAGAAGGTAATTATCTCCTCAACCAAGTTAAAGTCTCTTCCCTCCTGTTATAAAGAATTCTCCGATGTGTTCTGTAAGAAGTCTGCGGAATTCCTTCCTCCATATCGCTCCTACGACTGTCCTGTCGAACTCCTGCCAGGAGCCATGCCCCCCAGAGGCCGCACTTACCCTGTCTCTCCTGCAGAGACTACCGCAATGAAGGAATACATCCAAGAAAATCTCCAGCGGGGGTTTATCCGCCCTTCTACCTCTCCTGCAGGGGCTGGGTTCTTCTTCGTGGAGAAGAAGGACGGAGGCCTTCGGCCATGTATAGACTACCGGGGCCTGAATAAAATCACTGTAAAAAACAGGTACCCACTGCCCTTGATTGCAGAGCTCTTCGACCAGCTGAAGGGGGCTAAAATCTTCACTAAATTGGATCTCCATGGGGCGTATAACCTCATCCGCATCCGTGAAGGTGACGAATGGAAGACAGCATTCAACACTCGTGACGGGCACTATGAATATCTCGTTATGCCCTTCGGCCTTTGCAATGCCCCTGCCGTCTTCCAGGAGTTTGTTAACGATGTGTTCCGGGATCTCCTAGGAAGGTTCGTAGTCGTGTACCTGGACGACATCCTGATCTTTTCTAAAGACCTAGAAAGCCATCGCTCCCAGGTGAAGGAGGTACTCTCTCGTCTGAGGAAGAACTCTCTCTTCGCCAAGTTGGAGAAGTGCGTCTTCGAGGTGTCCAAGATCCCCTTCCTAGGATACATTATCTCTCCTGAGGGATTTGAGATGGACCCACGTGAAAGTGTCTGCCATCCAGGAGTGGCCTCTCCCGCTGAGTACCAAGGCAATCCAGAGATTTATCGGATTTGCTAACTACTATCGGCAGTTCATCCGGGGGTTCTCTTCCCGCATTGCACCTATCCTGGCCCTCATCCGGAAAGGGGGTAAACCCAGTTTGTGGCCTCCATCTGCCATTGAAGCTTTTCAGTCCTTGAAAGAGGCCTTCACGTCCGCTTCTGTCCTCCGACACCCCAATCCTGAACTACCCTTCTGCATCAAAGTTGATGCTTCTGAAGTCGGAGCCGGAGCCATCCTGTCTCAGAGACACCCCGCTGATGGGAAGTTGCACCCCTGTGCTTATTTCTCCAAGAAGTTCTCGTCCGCAGAGCAGAACTACGATGTCGGGAACCGAGAAAACTTGGCTGTTAAACTTGCCCTTGAAGAGTGGCGTCACCTCCTGGAGGGTTCTCTGATTCCTGTTCAGATTTACACCGATCATAAGAATCTCGAGTTCATCCAGTCCCTCAAGAGGCTAAACCCCAGACAAGCAAGGTGGGCTCTCTTCTTCTCTCGATTTAATTTTATCTTGACTTATCGCCCAGGCTCCAAGAATCAGAAGGCCGATGCCTTGTCTCGTAGCTTCACTCCGGTGGACCGCTCTCCTGAGAGACAAGAGACAATCATCCCTCCAGTCAAGATTATTGCCTCCCTGTATCCACAGTTTGCCGACCAAATCCTGGCTGGTCAGTCTTCTGCTCCTTCAGATACTCCCATTGGAATGGCATTTGTTCCTCCTGAGCTGCGTCTGCCTATCCTGCAACAGACCCATTGCTCCAGGCAAGCCGGACACCCTGGCCCAGCTAAGACTCTTGAACTCTTACGACGCCTGGTCTGGTGACCTGATATCCGCAAAGATGTGAAGGACTTTGTTGCTGCTTGTAATGTTTGTGCCACATCTAAGTCAAGCCACTCCCGCCCCAGTGGGTTACTACAGCCCTTGCCAGTTCCTTCCCGTCCCTGGACCCACCTGTCCATGGACTTCATTGTCGAACTTCCTCCCTCCTGTGGGAACACTGTGATCTGGGTTGTTATTGATCGTTTCTCCAAAATGGCCCATTTCATCCCTCTGAAGAAGTTGCCCTCTGCGGTGGAGTTGTCCCAGCTATTTATCCAGTACATCTTCCGCCTGCATGGTTTCCCGGTGGAGATCGTCTCCGATAGAGGCACCCAGTTTACCGCCAAGTTCTGGCGTTCCCTATGCAAAGACCTGGGAATTGTTCTTCAGTTTTCATCTGCATACCACCCGCAGACGAATGGGGCAGCTGAACGTGTCAACCAAGCCCTGGAACAGTTCCTAAAGAACCACGTATCCCTCTGCCAGGATGACTGGTCTGATCTCCTCCCGTGGGCGGAATTTGCTCATAACAATGCCTGCCACACTTCCACTGGAAGGTCCCCATTTATGTCGGTGTATGGCCAACATCCTCAAGCCTTCCCACAAGACTTTGTGTTGGCCGATGTTCCGGCCGCTGATGACCATGCAGCCCACATGTCTGCTATCTGGGCTGCAACCAAGTCCAACCTGGAGAAGAGTGCTCTGGTTCATAAGACGTTTGCAGATCGTAGACGTAGACCCTCTCCTCCCTACAAGGTCGGTGATAAAGTCTGGTTGTCTTCCAGGAACATTCGGCTGAAGGTACCATCTCCCAAGTTGGGTCCAAGGTTTGTAGGTCCTTTTTCCATCTTGGAGGTGATCAATCCTGTGGCTGTCAGACTTCAGCTTCCCCCTGAGATGCGAATTCCCAACGTGTTTCATGTCTCCTTGGTGAAACCCGCTACCTCCAACCGCTTTTCTGTTGTCCAGCCTCCTCCTCCTACTATCTCTGTGGATGGCCAACAAGAATATGAAGTGGAGAAGATCCTTGACTCCAGAATCTCCAGGGGATCTCTTCAGTACCTCATCAAGTGGAAGGGCTTTGGCCCTGAAGAATGTTCCTGGGAGGGACGCTCTGATGTCCATGCTCCTCGTCTGGTGAGGGAGTTCCACTCCAAATTTCCCCAGAAACCAAATCCTGGTGGTCCGGAGGCCCCCCGTGAGGGGGGGGTACTGTCGCGATCGCCGCCCGGAGCAGGTCCAGGAGCTCCGGGCGGCGCGTCCTCTCCTGCCGGCGTCGTTCCCAAAATGGCGGCGCCCAGGGCCGCCACGTGGGTAAGCGGCGCCGGCGCGATGACGTCAGTGCGCCGACGTCGGCGCAAGGACGTCAATGACGTCACAATGGCACCAAATTTGAAATAAAAACCCATTTTAGACGCCAGAATGGCGCCCAAGTATAGGAAACCTTGCTCTAAGTATTTCCTGGTTCCCTGTGTTCTGATATTCCTAATCTTGTTCCTGATTTGTATCCTTGACCCCTGCCTGGACTTTGGACTTGCTGTTATCTGCCTGCCTTGAACTCTTGCTTGGATTCTGACCACTCTTTTGGATTAACCCCTTGGACACCGCGACCTTGTTCCCTCTAGAGGGCTTCCTCCTTGATCCTGACAACCTCCCTGGAGGGAGCTCCCGGCTCCCTGACACTCCCTCTGCAAACTCTGGTTTCCACTACCACCTCTATGCTGATGATACTCAGATCTATCTCTCATCTCCAGAACTCCTAACTCATGTCTCCTCCTGCCTGTCCGCTATCTTTACCTGGATGTCGCAACTCTCTTTCCTCCAACTAACACCAGTAACATTCCGGAAGTATCCATCATAGTTAACAATTCCACTATCACCCCTTCTCCCCAGGCCCGGTGCCTTGGGGTTATCCTAGATTCTGCCCTGTCATTCACTCCTCATATTCAGTCACTTTTTAAATCATGTCACTTCCACCTAAGGAACATATCCAAAATACGATCATTTATCACCCAAGATGCTGCCAAAATTCTTATTCACTCTCTTGTCATATCACATCTAGACTACTGTAACTCTCTTTTAATTGGCCTTCCCCTCCAGAGACTGTCACCTCTCCAGTCCATAATGAACACTGCTGCGAGGCTCATACACCTCAGCAACCGCTCCTCCTCTGCCTCGCCATTCTGTCAATCCCTGCAGTGGCTTCCACTACATTTAAGAATCAAATTCAAATTGATGACCCTGACATTCAAAGCACTTCATAACTCTGCCCCACCCTACATCTCTGAACTCATCTCTATATACTCACCCAACTGCTTACTACGTTCCTCTACTGACCTGCTACTCAACTCTTCTCTCATTACCTCCTCACATGCTCGCATTCAAGACTTTGCAAGGGCTGCAACCCTCCTCTGGAACTCTCTCCCATGGTCTGTCCGGCATGCCTCACCTTTTTATACCGGTATTGATTGTGATGTATGTAACCCCATATTTTCTATGTATAGTATTCATGTGATTTAGTTGTATAATCACATTTACTTTACAGTGCTACGCAATATGTTGGCGCTATATAAATACATGTTAATAATAATTACCATATAATGACATGAGACCAAAAGCTGAGTGCTTTTATACAAGTCATGTAACTCCGAGGTGACTGCTAATAGCCTCATACTTTTTAACATATATTATGTATTATAATACACAAATTTCAGTGAGTCGTGCAACAGAAATTACATCACAAAGCGACGATTATAACTGATGACCTCACTAAGCACCGTTTAAAAGCATATAATTTATCTTGTTTATTATAAGGATATAGTGATGAATTATAAGATTAGTGATTACATTCCAGTTGCATGAATCCCTTTGGGAACTGTGTAATGTAATTAATAATTACTGTTAATATAGTAAATAAACTTTGCTGTCCCATGACCTGTATAAAATCACTTCAGTTTTATTATGCCTTTATATGGTTATGGAACTCCTCTGTGACTTATATAGTGAATAAAGTACCCCCTCTTGTCAAATATAAGGATATTATAAGTTACCGAGGAGTTTCATACATATAAAAGCACAAGGCCGAAGTAACTTCTAATATCCTCATATTTTACAACTGGGGGTACTTTATTTATTATAATACACAAGTTTCAGTGAGTCATGTGACAGAAATGACATCAGAACTCACCGTTTATAACTGATGACATCAGAACTCACCGTTTATAAGGATATAATTACAGGATATTCATGGCTTTTGTGTAATATATCCTTATACAGTACTTTACACTAGGGGTACATTATTCAATATATATTTTTAAGGCTGTTGCCATTAACAAGATGGTATATTGTAAAATACAATAATATTGTAAACATCTTCACAGATTGCCAGAAAATCACAGGACAGAAAACTTGTGACTTAAAAAGTATTTTTATGCAGAATATCATTTTGATAGAATGTAAAAATTGCGGAAAAGTACTGAGTGAGTTAAATTGAAAATCTCACCTGGGGTCCTAGGTTTGACTCCAGTAAGGCCACTATATGCAGGGCATTCATATATTCTTTCCATCCTCCTAAATGATAGAAAACAGACAGCAAGATTAATTAACTATACCATAGTGTGTGTGTAGAGCTCCACTGCAGCAGGGACAAATGTCAATGATGTATAGTCTCTATGCAGTGTGGAATACTGGTGCTATTTAAACAATAATAAATAATAATACTATGCGATTACAGCTTATTTCATTATTCTTACCCTAGTTGACTGATAAGAGATAATTGCTGGCTAGTTGCTACTGGTTACTACTTCATTGTCAAATGAAATAAATTTTGCGAAATCCTGCCTGCATGGGTTTCATTGTTAATCAATGACATAAAGACACCATCTGAGAAAATGGATGCTTATTTTAGCCCTTAATCACAGCCTTTACATGTAATGTATTTGTTTGTTGTTTGTAATGTATACCAATGAGAGATTTCTCTGTAAACCATCATTCTACAGCAGTCGGTGTCATTATTGTGGACTGACACTAGTTTTGTTACTCTATTATATTTTATTTATAGCATAGCCCCAACATATTCAGTAGCACTTTATTGAGATTATTCATCTTTTAGTACTTGCCCCCGTGGATCTTACAATCTTGTTTTTGGAGCATGGAAAAAACAGACTAATTGGAGAAAAACCCAAGCAAGCAGAGGGAGAGCATACAAACCCCTTTCAGATAGTGCCCTGGCTGGACTGAAAACCCCAGTGTTGCATGATTTTGGCAGTGGTAACCATTGCACCATTGTCATTTTCTGACAGTGACAATCATGAGAACTATGGGGCAAATTTATTAACCTCTGAAAATTCGCTAGCAGTGGCTTCGCTCACAGCGCAACACTTCGGCAGGCGTAGATTCACCAGGACAGCGCTAATTCACTAAAATCCAAAGTTGCGTCCAGAGCGCCTAACGCTGGCAAAGTTGAGCTATCGTTACTGCGCCAAGCAAAGCGAAGTTGCGCCAGCGTTGGCTAATGTGCATACGGCAGGGAGTTAATGTTCAATGGACGTATATGTTGCAGCAAATACCTTAATAAAAGAAAATAGAGTTGCTATATTGTTATATGTTATACTGCCCTACACATGAGCCCAGTGTATAGTTTATGTGCCATTAGGAAATGTAGGTGGGAAGATACTTACCCAAAAAAAATGTACTCTCCTTTGCAGCCTATTACCCTGAAAAAAGGAAAAGATGCCAGTGTTTTTTTTCTCCTAGTCTCTTTTCTTTACCTACTTTACTCTATTTTTCCATCTATGTAGCCTCTTTGGTCTCATAGAAATAAGGAAAGACCATGAAATAGGCCAAATGTTTAGCAGCATGAGGGCCCACTGACACCTGGGCCCACCAGGACTTTTCCTGGTATCCCTATGGGCCAGTCCGACAATGTGCAAAACCAGTGGATGGCCAGCTTTATTGTCATTTAATAAACAGCGATCTGGTATGTGACGACAGACCTCCACAGAAAAATGTGCTGGTCAACACAGAGGTAAAACACCTCATTTGCAATAGACCTTATGCTCCATAAGCAGTTTGTAGATAACTCGTGTTCTTTAAAAAAAAAAAGTGGTTTTATTTTTTTCTCTAAGGAATGTTACATAAACAATACATTATACAATATATTATCTCATGTTAAAACTAAGACCATTGTAGTATAAACAGCTAATCTATTACATGTCATGCAAATTGTTATGTTTTGGGTAGCCGAGGGTGAGTAGAGTATAACAGTGCTTTATTAGCAGAGTCATGCAGCCATTACACAACAGTAAGCTTTCACTTTTATTTTTAAGCTACCAGTAAGTGTGCACAGTATAAGTATGAGCACAGTGACATCTACAGGCCATTTGCATGAACACCACATATTTCCCCTATAGTAGGAAAGCATTTCATCTGTTAGACTCCCAAACTCACAGGTAACAACCAGCTCTCTCAAAGCTGCTACAAATTGTTCTGTGGATTCGCCATTACGTTGTCAACGTTGGGGTTCATTTGGCAGGTTTGGACTTTTATGCTATAGGTAAAATAGAAAATGTAGTCCATGGTACAAGGATCTGATTATCATTATGGATACTATACTTGTTCTAACATGGTTAAAAGCGTCGCAACATTACTATTCTTTTTTTTGTCTCACAGATAATCCCCCATAATTCCCTTTTTCAGCCACAGACTGCAACATATTATTGTCCTTTTCTTGTACCTTAAAATAGTGCCCTTGTCTTGTCCCACAGACAGTGCTACAATATCTGCCCTTCAGTGGCGGAACTTCCGGGGGAGAAGGGGGTGCGAGCAGGCACCCCCTCAGGGCCCCCCGGCTGCTCGCGCCCCACTGAAATCCGGGCCGAAAATCACGTATGGAGGAGGGCGGGGGGCCCGGCTGCGCGTCCCGCACCAGGGCCCGCCCCCCTCTAGTTACGTTACTGCTGCCCTTCCACTATATTACTACATACAGTAGCCTTTAGATTGTTAGCTCTTGATTACAGGGCCCTCTGGTACAATTTGTATTTTGTATCACTTATTGGGCCATATGTGATAAGAATCTTTCCCCGGCAGGGCGATATCAGGTAATCCGAACAGTTGAATTAAAACGAAGAGAAGGGTACAGACGGATCATGGAAATGCATCAACTATCTGATGCGGTCCGCAATAGCAGGGAAAATCAAACCTGCCCAATCGATATCAGTCCGTTTTTTCGCCTGATATTGATTGGGGAGACCCGTCGGAATCCCACACACACGGGCAGATAAGATGCTGAATCGGTCTACAGGACCGATATCGGCAGCTTTAATCTGCCCATGTATGGCCACCTTAAAAGATAAAGTGACATCACAGTGTCCCTTCCTTATGTCAGAACCAAATGACTACATTTTCTTGTACAACGGCACCACATTACCACCCTACTACTATGCCAGAGACACTGCAACATAACCACCTAATCCTTGTGCCACAGAATTTTTTGCATCTTCTTGTAGCAGATAAAGCCCACGTTACAGCCATACCACGAAGCCAGAGACAATGAAATGCAACTGCCTGTTCCTTGTACCACAGAACCAATTGTTTGCATCTTCTTGTACCAGACACAGTGCCGTGTTACTGTTCTTTCCCTATGCCAGAGAAAATGTAAATGCCCATTCCTTGTGCCACAGAACCACTTAACTGTATTTTCCTATAACACAAATAGTGCCACATTACAGACCTTTCCCTGTGCCGGTGCAATGTACCTCAGGTAGCCAGTCAGAACCAGACTGTGCCACATTCGCTACCGCCACCTCCAGAAACAAGGGGAAGTCGAGTGGGTCACACCGGGTGTTTTCGAAAAATAAAATAAATCCACTCTTGTGTTTAATTGGTGTTTGAAATACTGCATGAAGAAGTGGAATTAAAGTGCTGCATGTAATGTGTATCAGAACAGAATACAGAAATGTATTCAGAGCTATTTTTAATCAGTCAAGTTACATGGCACTGACTGGGTGAGGGATAGAGTTCTGCGACTTCCCAATTGATTAGGAACTTTAAACACTTTAAGTATCTCATGTATGGTCTATTCCCCGTGCAGGGGAGTGCTGACTGCTCAGAATGTGTACAAATACAAGAGGATTTCCCCACCCACTTGTGGTAGACAGGGGTTTGGCAGGCTGACAAAAAGAGAGTGTGGAGCGGTGTTATAGCCTGCATGTAGCTGCTCCTCTCATTTCCTCTTGTACCTGTATAGTTCAGCACCTTCCTCCTGCTCTGTCTGTGCTCAGCTCACACTGCAATGCTAGAATGGGCTGCGTCCATAGGCACCTTCTGTCTGCTGCTCCTGTGGTCCTGTAAAAGGTGGCTGAGTGCCAGGCTCCGGGGGAGTGTGGAAGAGTTGGAAGCAGGATACCAGTTTGTTTACAAACCTTCTGCTCTGGCCAATTACCTGGTGCAGCGGTGCAGGACTTTCCATGGGTTTGGGAGAGCACGTTGGTTCTGGAAGACTTTCCCAACTCTACAGACTTTGGTTGGACTCCTGGGCCCAGTGGATAAGGGGGTGCATTTCATCAGGGAGTACCTGCAGATGAGTGATGAAGGGCTGGTGGCCTTGGACTGGGCGGTCAAACCAGGGCAGCCCCAGAGGAGGAGGAGAGCGTCCAGTAATTCCACTGTGCCCATACTCATTGTGGTTCCCAACTCTTACGGCAAGATCACTAGGAACACCAGCAAGGTAAAACTGCCAGCACTAAAAAGCAGATGTCACTCCGATTGCCTGGCATCAGCTGTGTTTAAACTGTTATATTCCCAGCATCTAGCCATAGGATGCTGGGAGTTGTATTTCTTGGAGCCCTCAGGCTGTATAGTCTTGGGGCAGCCATAATTTGTTATTAGGTGAGAGAACAACTCATTAAAGGAGTGGTTCGACCTTTAAGTTAACTTATAGTATGTTATAGAATGACCAAATATAAGCAACTTTTCATTTGGTCTTCATCCTTTATTTTTTTTCCTCATTTTGTTCTAGCTCCTATCTAAAAAAATGCCCTGTAAAGCTACAAATTTATTATTATTGCTACTTTTGATGACTTATCATTCTATTCAGACCCTCTCATTTTCATATTCCAGTCTCTTATCCCAATCAATGCACAGTTGCTTGGGTAAATAAGACCCTAGCAACCCAGGATTGCTGAAATTACATACAGGAGAGCTTCTGAATAAAAAACTAAATAACTCAAAAAACACAAATAATAAAGACCCTTCGCAAATTGTTTCAAAATGTCACTCTAAATATCATACAAAAGTTAATGTAAAGGTGAACAACCCCTTCAAATGCTTTGGAACCAGTTCAGTCCTGAAATGAAATGCAGATCAGAAGGTAATTAAAAATAAAAGAAAAACTATAGCAAAAATGAAAATGTAATATAAGGTTCCTCATACTGACGTAAGAAACTTTCTAAATACAATCAATTAAAGTTGTGCATTGTTTCTGAAATAATCAAGTTTATATTCACTATTCCTCACTCAGCATCTGTTTTTCTTCATTCTCTCTTCATGCAGCAGTTAGGTGTCAGATGAATGATTCAATATATCTTATAGGGGGGCTTTCTTTCCTAGCAGATGTATTAGAGCTCACTCAAATAACTGATTCCAGTACAAACTAAATCTAACAAAAAAACTGCCTTTTGCACAAATTCTGCATGTAGAGAGACAGGGTTTCTGGTGATGTTAATAGAGTGAGCTCTAATACATCTTCTAGGCAAAATTAGCCCCCTGTAAGATATATTGGATCATTCATCTGATGCCCAACTCCTGAATGAAGACAAAATAAAGAGAAACATTAAAAATAAATGTTATTACTTTAGAAACGGTACCATTTGTAATAAGTTTCTTATTTCAGTATGCTGAATCTTATATAAAATTTTCATTTTCGCAATAGTTCCCCTTTAATTACACAACTAATACACACTATATAGGCTGCTGTATTGAAAGAGTTAAAACAGTTTGCCTGGGGATTATTGTTCCACCTTTCCATTCTCATTATTACAACCTATTATGATTTTTTTTTCTGTGTGTGTCTGAATTCAATAAAAGTCGTTAGCATTTTATTACTGAAATTATTACTGTATTAAAATAGGAGCTGGGCAGTAAATCCTTCAGTTTAAATGTTCATGATTTAAAGGTGAATACACAGTTTATTCCTGACGTAAGGACAGATCTGCTGGCAAAGTAAAAAATCACTGCAGTATGTTATAGACTTTTTTTTTTTTGCTTCGGTAGCCATTGACTTCACGACTCCTGAAGTTCATTACAGCAGGTGGGCAAATTAAATTTACAGTAACCTAACTAGAGGGGGACGGGTCCTGGTGCGGGACGCGCAGTCAGTCCCCCTGCACCCCCGTACGTGATAGCTCAAAAATGGTCAAAGGTGAAAACCTAAGATGCCATCATAAGATAAAACTAATCACAGCAAGTGATCTCATTAAAATTGTGTCAAAAATGCTGTGTGAAAAAGGCCTCGTGACAAGTTAGCGAAAACACAGACACATCTCTCGGTGGTCAGGAAGTGGTTAAAACAGCACAACGTTTGAAGAAAAAAGCCTATAATGGAATCCTTTTTCTTTATTGCATAGGGCTGTTGTATGGAGTCTCATCTATATCAGCTACTGTATGTGCACTGAATACTCACCCCCAGGGGTGCCCATACTTTATTAATGCAGGGTCTACTTTTAGTGATGTTGTCCCATTATGATCTTTGTCCATATGACTGTTAGCAATCTGTTCCATGCAAAATATTATATCAATTATTGAGACTTTATATTGGGACCCGTTAACATGATATGGGACCCGTTATCCGGAAACCCATTATCCAGAAAGCTCAGAATTATGGAAAGGCCATCTACCATAGACTCCATTGTAATCAAATAATCCAAATTTTTAAAAATGATTTCCTTTTTCTCTGTAATAATAAAACAGTAGTGTGTACTTGATCCAAACTAAAATATAACCAATTAATCCAGAAAGCTCAGAATTATGGAAAGGCTGTCTACCATAGACTCCATTATAATCAAATAATCCAAATTTTTAAAAATTATTTCCTTTTTCTCTGCAATAATAAAACAGTAGTGTGTACTTGATCCAAACTAAAATATAACCAATTAATCCAGAAAGCTCCGAATTATGGAAAGGCTGTCTACCATAGACTCCATTATAATCAAATAATCCAAATTTTTAAAAATTATTTCCTTTTTCTCTGTAATAATAAAACAGTAGTTTGTACTTGATCCAAACTCAAATATAATTGATCCTTATTGGAAGCAAAACCAGTCTACTGGGTTTTTTTAATATTTACATGATTTGCTAGTAGACAAAGAAATTGTTCAGCATAAAAATAAAAACTGGGTAAATAGATAGGATTTACAAAATAAAAAATGTTTTCAATATAGTTAGTTTGCCAAAAATGTAATGTATAAAGGCTGAAGTGACTGGATGTCTAACATAATAGCCAGAACACTACCGCCTGCTTTTCAGCTCTCTTGGTTTTCACTGATTGGTTGCCAGGCAGTAACCAATCAGTGACTTGAGGGGAGGACACATGGGCCATAATTGTTGTTTTTGAATCTGAGCTGCATGCTAAGGATCAATTGCAAACTCGCTGAACTTTTTTTTTTGTTTTAATTACTTACAGTATATTAGATATGTTCCTTTAAAGCAGGGGTCCTCAACCTTTTTTTACCTGTGAGCCACATTCAAAAATAAAAAGAGTTGGGGAACAACACAAGCATATAAATGTTCCAGAGTTAGGCAAAATATATGCTGTGATTGGCCATTTGGTAGCCTCTATGTGGACTGGCAGCCTACGGGAGACTCTGTTTGGCAGTATACATGGTTTTTATGCAACCAAAACTTGCCTCAAAGTCAGGAATTCAAAGAGAAGCACCTGCTTTGAGGCCACTGGGAGCCTCCAAGGGGTCAATGAGCAACATGTTGCTCACGAGCCACTCAGTGGCGGAACTAACGGGGGAGCAGGAGGTGCGAGCGGGCCAGGGCCCGTGCCGATGTGCGGCGCATATTCCTGGCCAGTTCCGGGTGTACTGAGGGGGGCGGTGGCCCGGCTGCGCGTCCTGTGCCAGGGCCTGCCCCCCTCCAGTTACGCTTCTGGAGTCACTGGTTGGGGATCATTGCTTTAAGGCAGTGATCCCCAACAAGTAGCTTGTGAGCAACATGTTGCTCTCCAATGCCTTGGATGTTGCTCTCAGTGGCCTCAAAGCAGGTGCCTAGTTTGGAATTCCTGGCTTGGAGGGAAGTTTTGGTTTCATAAAAACCAGGTGTACTGCTATACAGAGCCTCCTGTCGTCTTTCAGTCCACATAGCGGCCACCAAATAGTCATTATTTGGCACCCAGGAGCTTTTTGCATGCCTGTGTTGCTCTCCAACTCTTTTTATTTTTGAATTTGGCTCATGCGTAAAAAAAGGTTGGGGACCCCTGCTTTAAGGTATAAAGATTCAAATTACTGAAATCCGAGCATTCTGGATAACAGGTCCCATACCTGTACCATTAGTTTAAATGAACAGAAATGAAAGTTCAATTAGAATTAAGACTGACCTTAGTTCATCCGAGTCTGTTTGACCCAGTGGCTCCTCGGACTACTGTTGCTGCCACAAGCTTTGAAAACTAATGATCAGGGGTTAGCGGACATGTAGAAAGAAGGGATAATTATGTTCCTGACAACAGAAAGACCATCAGACAGCAAGAACAGTATAGATTAAGATTTTTTTTAATCGATTATATTTCCAAGGATTCGGATGAATCCAAATGCCTGGCCGGTCCAAATCCTTAAAGGAATTGTTCAGTGTAAAAATAAAAACTAGGTAAATAGATAGGCTGTGCAAAATAAAAAATGTTTCTAATATAGTTAGTCAAAAATGTAATTAAGGCTGGAGTGACTGGATGTCTAACATAACAGCCAGAACACTACTTCCTCCGGCTTTGCAGCTCTCTTGGTTTCCTCTGATTCCACCATGTTCCCGCTACCCGACCATCAATAGGCCAACTAACCTTCCAACCTGGGGGATCCGCAAATTGGAAGTGACGTCATATTTGCCAGAAAGTGACGTAACTCCAGCACCGAATCTTCACAAAAAAAATTAAAAAACTGTTGACTCTAGTGTGGGGGTGCGGGTGGTTGGCATAGGAATAAGGGTTTCAAATATCTTTATCAGGGGCAACTGCAGCAGAGATAGATAGGCTCAGGCCCTGACAGGAAATTGTTAGTTGTCCCACAGGTGCAAGGACAGTAGGAAACAGGGAAAACTGTATTTTCTGGTCTTACCTTATTCAGAAAGCTCTGAACTATGGGAAGGCCATTTCTGCAACTGTCACTTTTAGTATATCAGAATGTTTTAATTGTTTCCCTTTTATGTAGTAATAAAACAGTAGTTTGTGCTTTATTCTATCGCCCATGCATGAGCTCTCCCTGGCGGCCTGTCCGATAAACATTTGGCCAAAAATCGGGTAGTTATCTATCAGCCAGTTTTAAAAATCCAGCTCCAGCATGTGGTTCTCTACCATGGGCAGAGCAATCAGATTAGCCCAGAATGTAGGTGTTCAAATTGGGCAAAGGTCCTTCTTTGCATCCGCTGGCTTGTGCCCTCGCCAGACAAGCAGATCTTAACGTGTAAGCCCAGCTTTAGTTTAATGAATCAATATTTAAGGTAAAACAGTCCTACTGTTTTTTTTAGCATGAAGATCCAAATTACAGAAGAACCCCTTAAATGGAAATTTTCAGGTCCCAAACTTTCTCTATAATAGATCCCATACCTGTAGTATTGTCTCCAGGAAGGTATTCTATGCAATACTTTCTGTACAATTAGCACAGTAACACAAGATACAACTTCTTTCTGTAGTCAGACTTGATCCCATTTCATACCACACTTTGCTTGAATTTCCCATTCCATATTTCAGATTGTTTTGGTTAACCTCCTAGCATTTCTGTGAACAAGTAACTTGATGGAAATTATGACTCTTCATCTGCCCACTTGTTGAATGTGTGGAGTTTATGTAGTTACAAGTGACATTAAAGGTGGCCATAGATGCACAAATAATACGATGCAGCAGAAGACTTGGATATCAGTCGGCTCGTCGATTGCACTGGATGGAATATTTTGATCAGGTGCTTTTAAAGGCACCCAAACATCGGCCATTGTTAGTGCTGAATCGTCAGATACAGGTAGAATTCTATTGTTTCTACCTGTATATCTGACGATTCAGCTCTACATGTGTGTGTATTAAAACAAACTATCTTTCTTGGAAAGATCTTTTCCAAGAAAGATCGTAATTGTTAGGTCTAAGGCCACCTTAAAGGACAAACATTTTTTTGGTTTTTGGTTTATTTTCACTTCTTCACTATTTATGGGTGTTTCTGGACTGTCCGCAATAGTAGGTGAATATGCCTAGCAACCAGCCATTCCAGAACCTCTTAATAGGGCCAGACTAGGCCGTCAGTGTAACTGGAGAAGTCCTGTGGGCTGCAGCATCAGATCCGTGGGCCAGTAGCAACATTTTCTTTCTGTATGGATGTCCATCTGGCCGGAGGTACTTGGCATTGATGTGCAGGTTGACAAGTTGTTGTCCCTAATCTGACCCTTCTATATCCACACCCGATGACCCACGGGAGCTTAAAGTTATATATCTGCACCCAACCTGTCATGGAGGGGGCAGGCATGTGTCTTAACAATAGATGCTGTCAGATTCAGATGTGGGCCATAGTTAGGTTATGTTATGTGAGTGTTGGCTCAAACCCATGGTTCCTGCGGTCTTTGGGCCCGCACATCACTAGTACTTAGCATGAGGGGGAAAGGGTAGGGTTCACAACAGGGGGACCTCAGCAGTGGTTTCATGATGGGGGTGGAGGGGCCTTGGTAGCAGGTTGGCAACAGGGGTGGGGGACTGCAGGTATATGGGAACTTGTGGTGATGTTTCCAGTGGGCCCAGTAATCAAGCCAACACTGCCTCTAAAGAACTTACTGAGGGGTGGAACTGAAATGTGGTGGATGCTTGGGACTGCCTCTAAGGAATCCTATTTATATAGTTATTAGAGTAGATGCCCTATAAAAAAAATAAAAGTGTTACTTTTTCTACTGGAATTTGTCATTGGGTTTGCAGTCACTTATATCGATATAAAACTTTCTAAATGTGCTGGATTATATGTGGCAAACCCTGGCATTTAGGGGTACATTTATCAAAGAGTGAAGTTCCACCACTAGAGTGAAATTCCGCAGCTCACAATTCATTTCTATGGGATTTTTATAGGCGTATTTATCAAAGGGTGAACTTTCACCCATTGATAAATACGCCTTTCAAAATCCCATAGAAATGAATTGAGAGCTGCGGAATTTCACTCTAGTGACGGAACTTCACTCTTTGATAAATTTACCCCTTTGTGTGATGTATTTATACTCAATTGTTATGCACAGCCTTATAAACAGGCCCCTACGTGTCTTCAGCTATTTGGCACCTCCACCAGAAATTAATGTTTTTGCCACCCCCAAGTTTGAATTGGCAAACCTTTGCTATTTTTAATTGCTGAGTGAAACAACTGGGTTTGCTTTTCTCTTCTCTGTGTGAGCCTCAGAATGGTTCTAAGAAACCTGGTTAGTCTGATAAAGGAAAACTGCCTCCCCCTGCTGATAAAAACAGCACATGCAGTTACAGGTGAGATGTATAGAGAAGACACATTAACATCAGTCCCTTAATTGATAGTGGTGGATGCAAATTGCTGGTGAAGTCCCAAGTGGTTTTCTACAATTCTATGCTATCTGTTATAAATTCCCTTATTAAGATATTCCTTTGTGGGTAAATTGTAATATGGTAAAAGCATATATATGCAATATATTGCTATAATTTGTAATTGTATTAGCAGTCACCAAGTTCTGTGACCAATAAAATGCATTTAGGCTGAGGCGTGAGTGCTTCTACACTTGCCTCAGGCAGCAATAAGGGAAACCAACTGCCCCATGTTAGGGCAGAATTTCTATTTTTTTTTTAACCTGGATGTCTGTTCTTTTTCAATCTTTTTATTGTAATTTTGCAACATATGCATACAAAAGAACATTTATATTGAATCAGTATTTAGTAATTGGAGAAATAATTTGAGTAAATATAATCACAATGGCAGTCAACCTCCAGCACCAGTCTAATTATGTTGACAAAGTAGCAAAACAATAAGTAAATATACGTTTAAGTTAATAAACCTAAACATAATAATCAAGTACAGCTATTCATCAATACTAATAGAAATGACCTGGTATGTAATCTACAGTAGCGATGCTGGATCTCATTATTCATAATAATAGCAGATTGTTTCCAGCTTTCTGGGTCATACCATGTAGTGTGTGAAAGGTGAATATTGTTAGGTGTTTAAGTGAGGAGGGAAATTTAAGATAAAAGCAGTCCAATTATTAAAAAATGAGCCCTAAATGTTTGATGCCCCTATCTGTTGGAAGCGCAACACAAATATTTCCGTCTAACCAATAAAACCTACTAATTAAATAACCAGACTGAACACCAAAACTTGTGGATAAAAAGAGGGACCAGAGGTCATAGCTTTATTAAACATTTAGCCTATTAAGTCCCCTCCACCAAATGTGGCCCAATTGAACTAACATGTCATTTTTTTAAGAGCATCCACCAAAAAGGAGGCCAGAGCCCTTTGATCTGCGGTGTCTGGTTTCCCTCTTCTCAGCACGCCCCATGGTGGTCCACACCCCAGTTCTCTGTGCATCCCTGACCGTACAATCACAGCCTACTAGCCTGGGCATAGCAGCCAATCCTCTGGTGCTTTCTCTGTCCTGAGTATGCACGTAGGACGAGCCCTTTGCCCTGCTCTCCCTAGTCCATTAATTTCTATCAATTTCCATCATTATATATGGAAATGCTCCTACAAATATGTGAATGTGACAGTGTGCTTGTTGTTCAGAGTGTTTATAGCCACAAAAGCAACATATATGTGCAGACAGACTTCTGAGTGCAGGCAATTAATCAGCAAGTTACTCGTTCACAGAAAGGTTAGCCAAAACAATCTGAAATATGAAGTGGGAAATTCAAGCAAATAGTGGGATGAACTTGGATCATAGCTGTCTACAGAAAGGAGTTGGATGTTGTGTTACTGTGATACTTGTACAGAAAGTATTGCATAGAACTCCTCTCTGGAGACAATACTACAGGTATGGGATCTCTTATACAGAAAGGTTGTAACCTGGTCATTTCTTGATAAGGGGTTCATCCGTAATTTGGATCTTAATGATAAAAAAAACATTTAAAACATTGAATAAATCTAGTAGGAATGTTTTGCCATAAATATTGATTCATTAAACTAAAGCTAGGCTTACAAGTTAAGATCTGCTTCTCTGGCAAGCGCACATTCCACCATATCCAAGGAGGATCTTTGCCCAATTTGACCACCTAAAGTGCTAATCTGATTGATTGGCCCACAGTAGAGAAACACATGTGGAGCTGGATTATTAAACCTGCCTGATAGATAACTGCCTGATTTTGCCCAGATATTTTACGGACAGGCAAATAAGCTGCGGTAGAATAAAGCACAAATTAATGTTTTATTATTACAGATAGAAAGGAAATCATTGAATAAATAGATTTAATTAAAGTGGACTCTGTCAGAGATGACCCTCCCATAGTTCAGAGCTTTCTGGATTTGGTAATCCTATCATAGTAAACCAACAGAATCACACCTCTGTGACTTTCACATGTCGCCTCTCTGAAGTGTTACAATGTGCCATTGTGTTTGGATTAGTTGCCAGTGTGAGAGGCAACTTTGGGAGACTATTGAAAAGGAATTGCTGCGTGTGCATTAGCGCAGGCAATTTTGCGCTGTAGCCTATGGGGAAAAAACGCTGAGGCAGTTCGGAGAGATAGTCGCGCAAAAGACGTGGCGATAAGTCGCCAGGCAACAAAATCTCCCCGAATCTCCTCGCCTGGCCTTACCCTTAAAGGAACAGTAATACCAAAAAACTGAAAGTCTGTTAAATAATGAACTATAATGTACTCTTGTTCTGCATACTGTTCTGTGTTTTCTTCAGAAACTCTACAATTGTTTATAAAAACAAACTGCTGTCTATCTAGTATAAGTAATTATAGAGCAACGGAACTTGCTGAGTAATCATTGAAGACGTTGTAACACTCATCTGAACAGCATATAAGGGTAAGGACACACGGGCAGATTCAGTGAGATTAGTCGTCCCGGCGACAAATCGCCTCTTCTTCGGGGCGACAATCTCCCCGAAACTGCCTTCCAGCCGCTTTAATGAAAAATTGCCAGCGGGATTGCAAAGGCAGTTCGGAGAGATAGTCGCGCAAAAGACGTGGCGATAAGTCGCCAGGCAACAAAATCTCCCCGAATCTCCTCATCTGGCCTTACCCTAATGGTTTGGGAGGGTGGGGAGAAAAAACAAAAAGGTTATCTGGTCCCTTCCTTCCCCTCCTCACCTTTTAAGCTTTAATCACCTCCATATGCAGTTTATTAAATCCACATATTTTTCTTGACATTAAAAATAATTAGCTGATTTCAGCTGGCCAAAAGTCGAGTTGTGAATTTATTACATGAATTAGGCCATCTCTGTACCATTGCTTCTTCATTGTTTGTATCTAGATACGTTCTTGAAAGTTTACAAAGCTAGTTTTTCTATATATTATTTAGGGGACTAGAGGTGTCTTTGTCAGTCATTTGGCCTATGATATTCTTTGCATAATGCCTGGGCTACAAATGCCTGGCTTTCTATAAAAGAATATGTGAAACAGGTCTTTACTTTTAAGTGCTATTCGCATATGTACCAAGGAGCTGTTATCTGGTTACCTTACCATTATTCTGCTGATGGGCTGCTGGGGGGTGATATCACTCCAACTTGCAGTGCAGTAGTAAATAGTGACTGTAGTTTATAAGAGCACAAGTCACATGACTGGGTACACCTGGGAAATGGACAATATGTCTAGCCCCATGTTAGATTTCAAAATTAAATATCTGTTTGCTCTTTCGAAAAACTGATATCAGTGCAGATTTTTGCTGAACCAGCGCTATTAACTGATGTGTTTTGAAAAACAAAAACGTTTTCCCATGACAGAAACATTTATGTTAGCTTCAAGGAGAAACCAAATGCTATATAGAGTTTTAAAGGACATTTTTTTCTGTAACTTGCTTCATTTCTCTAATCCACCCTTGTTCTGTTTGGGCAGTTTGTCTCTTGGTAATGTTTTTCAATAATGTGCCTGTTTTATTATCACATCCAGGGCGATCCTGGTCATTTTGCAGCCTAAGGCGACCTTCCTTTTGCCGCCCCCACACCTCACCACGGCACTCACCTCTTCAGCACCGGAGGGGGTTGGGGGTGGTCCACGTCACGCTGGAGGGTTCGGGGGCGGTCCACATCGCTAGTGCAGAGAGCACAATTGCGCTTTCTGCATTAGAAGAGCCGAATTGCTGGGTTGAAAAGCGGAAATTTGTTTCTTAGTTACCAGGAGCGGCATTTTTGCCACCCCTGTCAAACAGGGGGGGCACTGATGCCTGAGGCAAGTGCCTCAACTCGCCTCATTGGTGGAGTGCCCCTGACCACATCTAAAGTATTTCAGGTATCTATGGTCAGTGTTCTTTGGGGTGTTTTTACTAATGAAGGTTTGTTTTTGTTTTTTTACTTTGTTGTATTGTGATCTTGCAGACTTGTTTTAGCTTTCTATTTAAGTATTGTAAATATTTACCATTTTAATTTTTCCTGTGGTAGTATAAATATGAGTAATAAGGCCTCTAAATAGAGGTTTTGCTTAATCTTAAATGCTATTTGGGTCATCCCAGAGGAATAGGGTTTTTTTTTCATCTACATAGTTTACCCATGTAATCTTAAACAAAAACCTTAGAAAAAATGTTGAACACCCCCAGAGGTGCAGGCTAACAGAGCCACGCTCTAGAATATTTCCACATGCTGGGGCATACATGTTTCTATTAACAGTTTTTAAGAAAATGCAATTCAGTGCTAAACAACATCTCCATTTTCTGTACAGATGTGCCACTTGGCCCTGACCCACGGTTACCAGGCAGTGATCTTTAACCGTCGCAGCCACAATGGTTGTCCTCTCAGTACAGTCAAGTTGCAGCAATATGGTGACCCAAATGACCTGAGGGAAGTTATTCAATACATCCGTCACTGTCAGCCTTCATCTCGTCTGTTTGCGGCAGGAGAAGGTACTGGTTCTGGCCTTCTTTTATCCTACCTTGGAGAATGTGGCTCGTCCAGCTATATTGCAGCTGCCTGCTGTATCTCTCCACTTTTTCGTATGCAGGACTGGTTTGAAGGTGGCTGCCCTTGGCTGTGGAAGGAGATTCTACTCGTATACCAGAAGATGCATCTAAGCAGGTGACTAAAGCTACTAATGCTGAATTTTTCACCAGCTTTTGCTGTGAAAAAGACACCCATTGATTCCATTGACCCCCTTCTAAACAATATATGCCCTTTCAAGGCTACACATTTATTGTTATTAGGGATGCACCAAATCCAGAATTCGGTTCGGCCGAACCGAATCCGAATCCTAATTTGCATATACAAATTAGGGTCAGGGAGGGAACTTGCGTGACTTTTTGTCAGAAAACAAGGAAGTAAAAAATGTTTTCCCCTTCCCACCCCTAATTTGCATTTGCATATGCAAATTAGGGTTCCGATTCGGTTCGGTATTTGGCCGAATCCTTTGTGAAGGATTCGGGGGTTCGGCCGAATCCAAAAAAGGGGATTCGGAGCATTCCTAATTGTTATTGCTTTTTTTTATTACTCATCTTTCTATTCAGGCCCTCTATTATTCATAATTCAGTCTCTTATGCAAATCCGTGCATGGTTGCTAGGGTATTTTGGACCCTAGCCACCAGACTGATGAAACCAGAATGATGAGACTGAGTAAACTGGAGAGTTGCTGAATAAAAAGCGAAATAACTTAAAAACCACAAATAATAATAAATGAAAACCAGCTGCAAAATGTCTTAGAATATGACTGTATGTCATATTAAAAGTTAATTTAAAGATGAACAACCTCTTTAAATAAAAAAAAGGGTAAATACCCTTTTTCATCTGACTCTATATCTTCTTTTAACATGCCATCGACCAGAAATACCTGGTCTAGAATATGTACTTGTATTTGCAACTGACACTAAGCTGTCATTCTTTTATTATCAACTATTTCAGTAAGTTCATTGTCACTGACAATTTAAAAAAAGAAGGTTTCTAGATGTTGATTAAAGATACATTTTTACAACCGAGAGGCCTTATAGGTTCGTTAAATCTGTTTGTCAAAAGGTAGGAAACAAATAATATGGTGCTTCTGGACATTGGAAAGGAAATCAAAAATCAATATTTTTTTTCAATGAATAAAGCTGTTATAAAGCCATAAATAAAATCATATTGGCAAGAAGCCAATGATAGGTTACAAGTGATGTGCAGGCCAGTCCTAAGGCCGCAGTTTTACCCACAAGTCGGGCAGGTTCACAAAATATTGCAACCTAACTGTGCCTAACTTCTGCTTCAGGCGACATCTATTTATACTGTAGTTGCCTGGTAAGGGTTGGGTTCAGGATGACAATTTGTCGACCCGCCCATACTGTAACTATAGGTTATTTTGTTCAGAACCTTATCTCTCTGAATGTCAACAAAATCAATGAATGCATATTTTATTTCTGAACAGAGTGATGGTCATAATGCCACATAAATTTTATTAAATTCACTTCTAGAAAAGTATGGCTAGTTACACATACGCTGATCTGCCTTCAGCTCCATATTTATTATGCTCTTGATAGACGTGGCATCTACCTGGAGTGCATTTTCTGGCTACACCAATAGGCTCTTGTGAAGGGGTGAGCGATTACATAAAAGGGGCAGACCTTCCCAGATCCCGAGTGGATCTGGGAAGGTCAGGTAGAATTTTGGTGAGTAGGGAGGAGAGATAGAAGAGCAGGGGAGAAGAGGACAAACTAGAAGTTTGGATTGGGGGTGTGCCAGGGAAGGAATGACAAATAATTACAAATATACTGACAAATACATTGACCGTAAAATTGTAATACTGACCCCAGCTTTGGCTGGTATGTTACCATGTAGGCTTGTGAAATATTAGCCAGGTGGCACCCCTACTACTATCCCAGTACACTTTTTATAGGACATGCTTAGTTGGCATAATTATGCCAAATGGGTTCCTCTTTTAACTGATTCTTTTAGTTTGAAATTGAAATTCTGCTCTTCAGCCGGCTATAGCCTAAGATACTGTATTTATATAGGCTATACAATTTTGGTGCATATTTTTTTAAAAAAATTGAATATCAGGTTCAAATAGTGATTGTTATCTTCCCAGGAGATCTACCTCTACAGTCCTCATGTATTTGCAATGTTTGTCATTGAGTGCACATCATCACAACTCCATTTCTACTATTGAAGATTCTTGATAGAAAGCCTTCGGGTTCACTAAAGCTATAAAAGCAAATATTACAAACATGTTATTTACTAAATGCCAAACCTGCTAGCGATGCTAATTGTTGTTGTTGTTTTTTTTTACTTAGATACACTTCTGCCTTAGGACAGACCATTAATACTGACAGACTACTGGGAAGTAGGACCTTGAAAGAGCTAGAGGAGGTTCTTTTTTGTCAGACCAAGGCTTTAAATAGTTTGACCTGGGATTCCTACTGGGAGAGAAATGATCCATTGCGAGATATTGATGAAGTTGCTGTACCAGTCCTCTGCATATGTAGTCAAGATGATCCGGTTCGTGGGGGAACACAAACAACTGTGCCTTTTGAGTTGTTTGAGACAAATCCACACTTTTTTCTTCTGCTGACTCAACATGGTGGCCACTGTGGATTTATTAAAGAAGATCTTTCCAGTACAATGTGGAGTCATAGCGTCCTCCTAGATTTCTTTAAGTCCACTGTAGATTTTTTTACAGTAGAAGAAAGACTAAAAACCCTCTCTAAGAGAAAAGGAACAATTTCCATCTCTGGCAACAGAACACCTCACTGTGCATTGTCCTGTAGAAGGGAGCAAAGCTGTCCTCATAACATCCATGAAATATATAATTGGCAGAGATCCTACACCAGATGATAGAAAACCTTGAAATATTCTGACTGTACAGGACATCACCAATCTGTCGCTTTAAATCCCAGAATTCTCAGCCGGTAGGTGCTTTGAGACACCGTTTGGACACCTTGGTCTTTAGCAATGTGACTGAACATGAAAATAGATGCATTTCACAATAGCTACAAAAAAATTGGATTATGTTTTTGTATGAGCATCAAATGTACAAGTAAACCTTTCAGAAAATGCAATATTAAGCTTTAAAAAGAGGCATTGTGGCTTTTGTTATTGCTGTGAAGAGTCACACTGGTACCACCTTAATTATTATGATGAAAAATACAAAATAAAACAATTTTCATACACATTTCCCACCCAACATTGCCACATTTAAATTAAATAACGTGGGCTTCTTCACTCCACGTGAACACTTTGCTACAATATATTTATTGTAGCCCTTTGGCCTAAGTAAAACCTGTCTAACTTCTTGCTGATACAAAGGAAGGAGAACAACCCCTTCTAAAGCTTCTCCAATTTGCTTCAAAAAATTTCTTCCTGACTCCAAGATGCAATTGGACCATTTTCTGGATTAACTTTGAACTAAGATCTTTTACCCTATATTTTCTGTATACCCCCCACCCAGAAAGCAGGATGGCACAGTAGAATTCCATGTATAAATACCCTTAAGAATCATAGCGGAATGGCAACTTCATTTCTAAATGTAATAAAATTACCTGGTGTGCGGTGGCGTGGACGGCTGTCACGCCGCCGCGCTCCTGGTCCGGCGCCATCTTGATTCTTCTAGGGGCGTGATTGCGCCAGCGCGTATTGACGCTCGTTTTGGCGCCAATTTCGAATGTATATAAAGCCCATTCTGACCCCCAGCCAGTGCCCGCGATAGAATCTTGATTCTGGTTGTTCCTGAAGCCTTGTGCTGTCTGTTCCTGTGTATTTTGTATCTGCTATTCCGGTTTTGATCCCTGCCTGTTCCTGACTATTCTGATATCCGAATCCTGACCTTTGCCTGCATCTCGACTACTCCTGACCCCATCTGTTTGATTACCCGGTTTGACCCTTGCCTGTCTGACGATTCTTGATATCTGCCTGCCTCGACCCTGCCTGTCTGACGATTCTCTTGCCTGGTCCATTTGTACCGTGACCTTCGGCCTAAAAGACTACCTGCCGTGCCCCTCTGCTAGCCAGAACATCTCACCTTGTACCCCTTGTTAAGTCCAGGTGGCACCCAAGTAAGCTGAGGGCTCCTCCCGAAGCCCAACGGTGGTCACACTACTGGTGAAGCCGAGCTGAGACCAGGGTACTTGGCAGGGCCGGACTGGGAGTAAAACGCAGCCCTGGCAAAAAAACTCAAAGCAGCCCACAAAGAAATGCATGCTGGTCTTTTATTTACACACATGCATATTTTATATATATATATATATATATATATATATATATATATATATATTTTTTTTATATATATATATATATATATATATTATAAGTCATAAACAAATACAAAAGGAGTACATTTTAGTTTCTGGGCTTGCACTAAAGGAGAACTAATAATGCATCCTATAAGATACATACAAATGGGCATTTAAATTTATGTTTGCTTATCATTTACAGTAGGGGGTACATTATCCCTTATAATACATGAATGATACTCAGAGTTCACTGTGTAAGTCAGCCTGCAGCCTTGTGCCTTTATATGGTCACAGAACAACCCCTCAGTGACTTCTAATATCCTTATCATTTATAGTAGGGGGTACATTATCCTTATAATACATGAGTGATACTCAGAGTTCCCTGTATAAGTCTGAAGCAGTATGCCAACTGACATACTACGGGGACTCCAGTGCCTGTCTCTGCTTCTCTCCTGTTAACTGTTGCTGTTAACCTGCCTTTGTACTGTATCTCTCTCTTCCTTGTTCCATTAGCCCCCAACATTTCATGGAACATAGTGGCCCCCAACTATGTCATACTATGACAGCCCACTGTCACAAGAAATACAGAAAGAAAAGGAAAGAGGATGGATCCTTTCTGCTTTATTTTTTTTTTCAAATTCTCACTCATAACCCTTCACCATTAAGCTTTTCTTTATTCCAGCTTTCTCTCCTTTCATTCTTTATTCTGCTTCCCCATGTTCACTCCTATAAATTTTGCCCCTTTATTTTTTATTAAATCAGCCCCTCTCCTCCTTTTACTCCTATTTTTTTTTCAATTGTTTTGTTTGCACATTGCAAAACAAAAAAATGGATAATTGCATGTTACTGTGGCAGGGAGCATTACATTCACGGCTTCAGGCTCAGCACAGGCAGACCAGCAGTCAGCAGAAACAATATTATCCACACCTGTCCACAGCCTCAGTAACTACTGGGCACACGTGGACCTGCTGGCTGCTGCTCTACAATAGTGTGTGTGCTGCAGCCTGTCTGTACTTACTGAGCTGATGCGGGCGGTACAGAGAGGGGACTGAGAGGCCCTGTGCGTCCAGGTTACACTCGTGCACGCTGAGAGCAGAGGAGTGGGAGGGGCGGAGCCATAGTGGGAGCAAGTACGGAGGAGCTGGGTCCTAGAGCCCACCGCATGCAGTGAAAGGTGAGTTATCACTCAGGAGCGGCCCAATTAAACAAAATATAATGCGGCCCCTCGGGAATTTGCCCGAACAGTTACATTGTCAGTCCGGGCCTGGTACTTGGCACCTGTTCTGGTATTGGGTGCCGGCCGTGACATTATCACGTGCCATGGAGGTCGAAAGTCATGACGATGTTGCTGCTGCTTCTCCTACCGCTTCAGTTTCCCCAACTTCCGAGAAATTTAGCGGGGACAGAACTAAATTTTTTGTCTTTAAAGAGGCATGTAAATTGTACCTTAGTTTCCATCCTCACTCATTCTCATCTGGTGAGGAGGAAGTAAGGTTTGTAATGACCCTGTTTTTGGGTGACCCCCAAATTTGGGCCCTCAGGCTGCCTTCTTCCGACCCTGCTCGTTATTCCCTAGACACATTTTTTGACAGTATGGCAATTCTTTACGATGATCCGGATCGTGCATCTTCAGCCGATTCCGCGATTCGTAAGTTGCGCCAGGGGAAAAGGGATGCGGAGGTGTATTGCACCGAGTTCCGCTGGTGGGCAGTGGAAACGGGGTGGAATGATTTGGCTCTACGGAGTCAGTTTCGTTTGGGGTTATCTGACTCAGTAAAGTATAGTCTTGTAAATTACCCCCTATCTTCCAACCTGGACGATCTTATGTCTCTGGCCATCCAGGTAGATAGGAGACAAAGGGAGAGAAGGGGTGAGAGGGGTGTTTCTACTTATTCTGGGGTTACTAATGTTAAGTCTAATATGGTGACCAATGTTAAGTTTTCAGACCTCTCTGTGCCTCTACCTCAGGAGGAACCTATGCAGTTAGGCATTTTTCATCTAACTCCTGAGGAAAAGGCACACAGGCGCTCCCAAGGTTTATGTATTTATTGTGGGGAGAAGGGTCATTTCTTGAACCTATGTCCTAGAAGGAAAGGGAGGCTCCCTAACCTAAATGGAGAAGGGGAGCTCCATTTGGGCGCAGGAGTTTCCTCTCCCCAATCTTCCGCTAAGGTTTTATTACCAGTTAAACTAACCTGGCCTACGGGCTCTGTCAAGGTGTCCGCATTTTTGGACTCAGGGGCAGAGGGTAATTTTCTGGATACTGCTTTTGCAGCTAAATTCTGTATTCCTGTAGTTCCTCTAAATGCCCCCATGAGAATAATGGCAGTAGACAGAAGACCCTTAGGGTCAGGTGTAATTTCTAAGGAGACTGTAACCCTTTCCATGTGTATTAATAATTTGCATTGTGAGGAGATAGCTTTTTACCACATAGAGGATGCTTCCTCTCCTCTTATTTTGGGGTTACCATGGCTCCAGAGGCATAACCCTCTGATTGATTGGGTCTCAAGGGAGGTGGTGCAATGGGGCACTGTAATAAAATTACCTGGGCATGGTGTGGGGGGACGGCAGGGACGCTTGCCGCCCCCCCGACGGGGACGCCCGTCTCGCCGCGCTGCTCCGGTGCCGGCTTCCTAGTGCGCGCGCATGCGCACTCCAATTTAAAGGCGCGCTGACGTCATAGAGGCGCCAAATTCAAATGTATTTAAAGGGCATTCCCACAGGTTACCATTGCCCGTGATAGGATTTGTTTCCTGGTGCTTTGAGCTTTATTCTGAACCTGTTTGATCCCTGTTTTGACCCCTGCCTGGCTGTTTTGACTATTCTGACTTCTGGACTCTGACCCTTGCCTGATTATTCGACTACCTCTTCTGATTATCCCTCTGATTGACTTCCTGGTTTTGACCCTTGCCTGCCTGATTACATTTACTCTCTGCCTGCCTCGACCCGGCCTGTCCTGACTACTCCTTTGCCTAACGTCTTGTACTGCGATCTTCTGTCAAAAGACTTGTATAACTACAGTCGTGCCCCTTTGCTTGCCAGAACTCCTCGCCTTGCTCCTCTCGAAAAGTCCAGGTGGCATCTGAGTACGCTGAGGGCTCCTCCCGAAGCCAAAGGCAGTCACACTACTGGTGAAGCTGAGCCGAGACCAGGGAGCTTGGCATTAGTTCTGGTTTAGGGTGCCGACCGTGACAGGCACTATGTGTGTGGGGTATGCTTTCCCTCTGTAGTAGCAACTACATCTCTTGAGGGGTTACCTGCTGCCTATGCAAAATTTGCTGACGTCTTCTCTAAAAAGGCAGCAGAAACTTTACCCCCACACCGGCAGTATAACTGCCCTATAGATCTTGTCCCAGGGTCAACTCTTCCTCGTGGTAGAACCTATCCTCTTTCATTGCCTGAAGCCCAGGCAATGAAAGAGTATATAAAAGAGAACCTAGAAAGCGGTTTCATCAGACCTTTTAGTTCCCCTGCGGGGGCGGGCTTCTTTTTCGTTGGGAAAAAAGATGGTGGTCTTCGCCCCTGTATTGATTATAGGTGGCTCAATAAGATTACCATAAAAAATCGCTATCCTCTCCCTCTAATTTCTGAACTTTTCGATCAAGTTAAAAATGCAAAAGTCTTTACCAAGCTTGATCTTAGGGTGGCTTATAACTTGATTCGAATCATGGAGGGGGATGAGTGGAAAACAGCGTTCAACACCAGGGATGGCCACTACGAGTATTTGGTAATGCCATTCGGTCTTTGTAACGCCCCTGCAGTGTTCCAGGAATTTTTCAATGACATCTTTCGGGACCTGCTGGGGATATTCGTAGTGGTCTATCTTGATGACATTCTTATTTTCTCTTCTAATCTGGTTGAACGCAGGAATCATGTTTGTGAGGTCTTACGTAGACTAAGAGAAAATAATCTGTATGCAAAACTTGAGAAGTGTACTTTCGAAGTTGCCTCTGTTCAATTTTTGGGTTTTAACATTTCTAACAGGGGTCTTGAGATGGATCCAGGGAAGGTGAGAGCAGTCCTGGAGTGGACCCAACCCCTTTCTTTACGAGCAACCCAAAGATTCCTTGGTTTTGCTAATTATTACCGCCAATTCATCAAGAATTTTTCTCTGTTAGTTGGCCCAATCACCAACTTGACCAAAAAGGGTGCTGACCCTAGTATTTGGCCCCCAGAGGCAGTTCAAGCTTTCGAACGCCTCATAAAAGAGTTCAGTTCTGCCTCTATTTTGCAGCATCCTGATACTGCTTTACCATTCATTGTGGAGGTAGATGCCTCTGAAGTGGGTGCTGGGGCAGTCCTTTCCCAAAGGCACCCGATTACCAACAAGTTACATCCCTGCGCCTTTTTCTCTAGGAAGTTTTTGCCTGCAGAGGCAAACTATGATATTGGGAACAGGGAATTGTTGGCTATCAAGTGGGCCTTTGAGGAATGGCGGCATCTACTTGAAGGTGCTAAACATATGGTAACCGTATATACAGACCATAAAAAACTGCTTTACATTGAATCGGCCACACGGCTAAACCCTAGGCAAGCTAGATGGCATTGTTCTTCACCAGGTTTAATTTTTCTTTAACATATAGGCCTGGATCTAAAAACACCAAAGCTGATGCACTCTCTAGGAGTTTTGAATCTACCTCCTCTGACTCTAATGAGTGCATCCCCATCATTCCTAGGGAGTTGATTGTAGCCGCATTGGATTCTGACCTCTCCACCTTGTTGTCCCCTGTCCAAACTTCTGCTCCTGCAGACACTTCTTCTGGGAGAATGTTTGTGCCTGAGGAGTTGAGGGAACAAGTTCTCGAAAAGGTTCATAACTCCAAAATGGCTGGGCATCCTGGCATTTCCAAAACTATTTCTTTGTTAGCCCGTCATGTGTGGTGGCCTTCTTTTAAACAGGATGCTAAGGTTTTTGTAAATTCTTGTCCAATTTGTCAAAGGTCTAAATCCTCTCGTCAATTGTCACAAGGTCTGTTGAATCCGTTACCAATCCCTGAGAAGCCATGGTCCCATCTTTCGATGGATTTCATTGCAGATCTGCCTCCTTCCCAGGGTAAAACTGTAATTTGGGTGGTGGTGGATAGGTTTAGTAAAATGAGCCACACCTCCCTTCTGCCAAAACCTTAGCCGATCTGTTTATCTCTCATATTTTCAGGTTACATGGGTTCCCTGTTAACATTGTATCTGACAAAGGATTTCAGTTTGTCTCAAAGTTTTGGAGAGCTTTCTGCTCGTTAGTTGGGATTGATTTATCCTTCTCAACTGCTTACCATCCCCAAACCAACGGACAAACGGAAAGAGTGAATCAATCCCTTGAGCAATATCTCAGGTGTTACGTTTCTGATAACCAGTCCTCTTGGGCTGAATTGTTGCCCTGGGCAGAGTTTGCCTACAATAATACCACTCACTCCTCCTCTGGGGAGTCTCCTTTCTTTATTGTAAATGGGCTACATCCAAAAGCATTTTCTTTTTCTGGTTTAGATTCCTCTGTACCCTCTGCTAATTCCTCTGTCAATCATTTTTCTAAGGTTTGGGCCCAAGTTCATCATTCTCTTTCTGCAGCTTCCTCTGCTCAAAAGAAAGCTGCAGATAGATCTCGTAGAGTGGCTCATCAATACAAAGTGGGAGATTCTGTTTGGCTATCTACCAAAATAATCAATTCTTCTTCTGTTCGTCTCCAATTACCTGCAGAGTTTAAAATATCTAATTCTTTTCATGTTTCTCTTCTAAAACCAGCCACTCAAGTCCGGCATATTCCTGTTCCTCCCCCAGTGTTAGTCGAAGGTCAGCCTGAATTTGAGATCCAGGAGTTTCTCGATTCTCGTCTGAAACGGGGTAAGCTTCAGTACCTTATTAAGTGGAAGGGCTATGGCTCTGAGGAGAACTCCTGGGTCTCAGTCGATGATATCAAAGCTGATCAACTCAGGAAGAAATTCCATCAAAAATTTCCTGGGAAGCCTGGGGGTCCAGTGGCCCCCCCTAGAGGGGGGGTAATGTAATAAAATTACCTGGTGTGCGGCGACGTGGACGGCCGCCACGCCACCACGCTCCTGGTCCGGCGCCATCTTGATTCTTCTAGGGCACGCGCATCACGCCTGCGCGCCTCTTAAAGGTACAGGCGCGCTGGCGCAATTGACCCTCGTTTTGGCGCCAATTTCGAATGTATATAAAGCCCATTCTGACCCCCAGCCAGTGCCCGTGATAGAATCTTGATTCTGGTGGTTCCTGAAGCCTTGTGCTGTCTGTTCCTGTGTATTTTGTATCTGCTATTCCGGTTTTGATCCCTGCCTGTTCCTGACTATTCTGATATCCGAATCCTGACCTTTGCCTGCATCTCGACTACTCTTTCTGCCTGACCCCATCTGTTTGATTACCCGGTTTGACCCTTGCCTGCCTGACGATTCTTGATATCTGCCTGCCTCGACCCAGCCTGTCTGACGATTCTCTTGCCTGCTCCATTTGTACCGTGACCTCCGGCCTAAAAGACTATCTACCTGCTGTGCCCCTCTGCTAGCCAGAACATCTCGCCTTGTACCCCTCGTTAAGTCCAGGTGGCACCCAAGAAAGCTGAGGGCTCCTCCCAAAGCCCAAAGGTGGTCACACTACTGGTGAAGCCGAGCCAAGACCAGGGTACTTGGCGCCTGTTCTGGTATTGGTTACCGGCCGTGACAATAAATACCCCCAGAAGTCATAGCAGAATGGCAATTCCATGTATAAAACCCCCAGAATTCACAGCAGGATAGCACCATGGCAATTCCATGTATAAAACCCCCAGAATTCAAAGTAGGATGGCACATGCACAACTCCATGTATAAATACCCCCAGAATTCATAGTAGGATGGCACAGGTGCAATTCCATGTATAATACCCTGCAGAATTCATAGTCGGATGGCACAGGCACAATTCCATGTATAATACCCCACAGAATTGATAGTAGGATGGCTCAGGGGCAATTCCATGTATAAATACCCCGCAGAATTTATAATAGGATGGCACAGTAGCAATTCCATGTATAAAACCCCGCAGAATTCATAGTAGGATGGCACAGTACAATACCATGCATACATACCCCCCAGAACCCATAGCAGGATGGCATAGTGGAAATGTATAAATGCCCCCAGAATTAATAGTAGGATGGCACAGTGCAATTCCATGTATAAATGCCCCACAGAACCCATAGCAGCAGGATGGCAAAGGGATGCGATGTTCTATAATCAAACAATTTAATTTAGTACCCCTTTTCCATACTCAATTGCAAGTTCTTTGCCACAGGAAGACTGAATAGAGTAGAACTTAGAGACCCCATCCATCGCAGAATAATCTTACGGACATCTCTTGTTCCATGATGGGTGCAGGGGCACAGGCCACAGCCGCACCCCTGGTAGTCACAGACACACACACACAAAAATACAGCAAAAAAATTTGCAAAAAAAACAACCTTTCAAACCAGAGGAGGAAAATTCTGGGGGGGGGGATGCTGTAGCCTGTACTGCCCCCCACTGTCCAGCATCTTACTTATCTCATCATAAAGAGCAATCAAATTTGTCTGAACTATGCTTCATATATTTTTAACTTGGCACCAAGCTATGCTGACATCTATATGAATGATTTGAAGGAGAAAACTATATTACAAAATGATTTTCTGGTATAATTGATATGTGGAAGATATTTTCTTTGGTTGTAGGGGCCAAGTAAAAAAAATCTGTTGCGATATTGCAAATTTCTAAACACATAAATAAGGTACACTACACCGTTAAGTATGTACTTAACTATGATAAGGGTATTATACACTGTCCACATCGCTATATTGGAAAGACAAGAACAAGAACAGTATGCTTCCATATGATATCTTCCATACTTCTAACACCATGGGACAGATTTACTTATTTTCAGAAATCTTCACCATACTTTGTGGCGAAATGCATATTGATCAAAATGCTAAACTTCGTCTCTGTAAATAAACACTGGCATACTTTCACCGGCGTGAAAGTTTCTCTAGCGTTACTTTCTTCATAGCAAAACTTTAACATACACTAATGCTTACGTCAATTTATATATGGCGGCTACATAAAGGTCTTATGTATGTATTTATAAGTGACGTGAAATTGCTGGAAGTAGGCGAAAACTTACATGGTAAAACGGCACATAACTACACTTTCACTTAATTTTTCACTAGTGAATTGACGTCTTCGCCTTTTATTAAATTGGTGATGCCCCTGTGAATTGTTGTTTTGGCAAATTTTCTCTAAAAATAATCGTTCTTCATTTGTCCTCATAAAGGTCTCCCAAAAACCGACTTACGAGATGCAAACGTATCTCATCTAACAAAGCCAGCCAGTTGTTTGACAGTACACCTCTTTTTTTATGCAACCAAGCCAGAAATTTAAAAAGGAACCTGTTTTGAGGCCGTGTGGAGCAGCATCCAAAGGGTTGGTGAGCTCACGAGCTCAAATGTATTTACTGAACACCAATTGCTGGGAAAAAACATTTGTGACTTCTTATTGAAAAATACAGATTAGAAAAAAGTACAACAATTGTTTTAGGGAAATCCATGGTGGGTATTTTCCCATGTTTATTAAGCCAAATTTGTAATATCATAATTCAGGGGGCACAGTATCACATCTATTACAGGGCACCCACATTCATCACACGTGCACTCCATTAATTAGATCAATTTCCTTAAATGTGGGGTATGGGGTACATTGGAAAAAACAGCCATCAACATTATCAAAACGGCAAAAAGATATTTGCCAAACGCATTGAGGTCAATGGCCATTTTTTATTATACATTAGAGTCTATGGAGGTTTTGCGCTGTGAAATGCAGTGAAACTATTTGCTCATCCCTACCAAGGAATTTAGAATTCAAGCTTCTACAAAGGGAGACCTACTGGATTTGGATGCTATATACAGTACATTAGCTCCCATTGGCCATAATTACTATATAATCTCTACATGTTTCTTGCAGTTTATTGTTAATATAGATTTTCCCTTACATTGCTGCATGGGAGAAGAATGCAGAATAAATAAATATGAGCAAGATAGCAACATCCTTCCTCTTGATCTAGTCAGTGAGTATAATTGTAAGTATGTACTATTATGATACCTTGCTATAATATTGTTATGGTTGTAATATTGTAAAATACATGATCTGTTCACTTTGAATGAGGGGAATTAGAAGGAATGGATTTTGAACACACACAGACTATATACTTGTAATATATGGACATTGAATTTGACTGCTAAATGGACACTGTATTTTATGCCTTCTACATACAGCACCATGACCTTTGTGGAAGCAGTATTATGGTTTTCTATAAATTCCATGATCATCTCTATGGCATTTATAACTTGAGGAAGGGTTGAACAAGCTTCCAAACATTTGAGCCACATGTGATTGTAAACTACACCTTCAATAAATAATGGGAACACCCCACTTCTGCATCTAACAGGTACAGACTCCATTTTCTTTTGGTACATTGTATATACTGGCAGAGCCTCCACCCAGTTTTGGTCAAAACTGGCTGCCTGGTTTTCCAAATACCACCTTTGTGATGTCACTGTTCAGCCCAATGGTAGACAGGCCCCCCTACTAAAGTAACATTAGAGGTGTCAACACCCCTATTATTTCAAGAGTTACCAGATATTGGGCTTCATGCCCTTGCTGATGACCCTGTAGTTTGGTGTCAACACTTGCTGTATTAGCCCCAGTCCTCTCATACTCACTCCCACATTATATTTGTGCTTACTACAGTAAATTATATTTTTTTGTGGTTCCTAATTACATGATGCCTGGCTAAAACATTGTTGTTTAATTGCCAGTCATAGTAACCTCCTGCCTAAACTACACTTGCTTGTACTGAAGTTGCTGGTCTCCATATGGTGCCATTCTTGATCTTGTATTTACCATAAATGTAATTTGTGTGACTCCTGCATTTAGTTTTGTTGGCCACAGAGAACCAGGTAGGAAGAAGTGGTCTATATGCAGAAATGACAGGAGAGAGGACAATATACATAATGTATGGCATCTAAGAGCAATCTTATGAGACTAATATTACCCTATTATACAGTATGATACTACATCAGACTGATGAAATTATACAAGTATCTATTATTTATTATCCAGAAAGCTCCAAAATACAGTAATGCAATTACTTGTAGCAAGCAAGCAATTCTTAGTAGTGATTTTTTTCTGAAATAAGATCGTACCTTGTAACTAATTCTAGCTAAACTAGCAGTAATCCAAAACAAATTGAAATACCACCTTATCCGGAAAATCCCAGGTCTCAGGCATTCTAACCCCCTATACATACCTGTATACATATATTTTTGTGAATGTTACAAAGTCTATTTACTTAAACTCAAAGAGCTGTAGTGAGTCTGCAAGGAGGGCAGTTCTTCACTAAGGGGCAGATTTACTAATCGGTGAAAATTCGCCAGCTTCCTCTTTGCACCCATCGCAACCCTTTGCCATCGTTACTTCGGCAATGTGAGCAATTCAAAGCGAAGATGCGCTCATTCATTTCTGCCTATCTCAAATTCGTTAGAGGTCTTGTGCTCAGGTTAATTTACTTACAGTGGGAAATTTAAAATTGAATGGACGTCTTTATGTTGCGGCAAATATAAGAGAAAATTTAAATTCATACTTACCGAAATTTTCTTTTCCTGGTTACTATGGGCAGCCTTTACACCAAGGGTTATTTCCCACCTCTCAGGTCGATAGGACAGGTTAACATCAAACTCCTCCCCAAAAAAGAATAGCAACACCTATTAACCTTATATACACCCCTACTTCCTCTTTACTCTTGTCTTTTTGTCCGAGCTCATCATTAGGGAGGGTTTAGTGTAAAGGCTGCCCATAGTAACCAGGAAAAGAAAATTTCGGTAAGTATGAATTTAAATTTTCTCTTTTCCCCTGGTCACTATGGCAGCCTTCACACCAAGGGTGATATACATGAGCAATATTTTAGGGAGGGAAAATCAAAAAACTCTTTATCTTGCTGAACGAAAAAACTTTATTCACACACTGATTCCAAAATTTTTAACGCAACATTAGCTTCTTGGGTAGATCGCACATCTAAATGATAGTGCTTCAAAAATGTATTTGCGGAGCTCCATGATGCTGCCTTGCATACTTCTCCCATTGAAGCTTCTGCCTGAAAAGCCCATGAAGCACTGATTGCCCTTGTGGAGAGTGCACCTCTTGGAAACCGAACCCCGACTTCCTGATAGGCCATCTTAATGCAGTTTACTATCCACCTACTTATCGTAGTTGTGGACGCTGCTTTTCCTTTTTTATTCCCAGCTGGAATAATTAATAACTTTTTCTCTTTTCTCCACATCCTTGTTCTCTTAAGATATATCGACAAACATCTTACTACGTCCAGAGTATGCCATTCTGTTTCCCTTTCAGATATTGGCTCTGGATAGAACGCTGGTAGGATGATGTCTTTGTTCAAATGATGCTCTCTTACCACTTTCGGTAAGAACTCTGGCACTGTTCTCATCACCACCTTATCTGCTTGCAGCACTGTATATGGTTCTTCTGATGAAAGCGCCTGCAAGTCACTTACTCTTCTAGCTGAAGTGACTGCAATTAAAAAGGTTGTCTTCAGAGTTAACAACATCTCTGCCACTGTGTCTAGTGGTTCGAATGGTTCCTTTGTTAATGCTTTCAAGACTAGAGGCAAACTCCATGTTGCTGAAAGCTTTTTGACTGGCGGTCTCAGATGTAGTACTCCTGTTAAGAACTTTACTATCTTTTGGTCTCTCGCCCACTGCTTTTCTGTTAATACAGAAATTGCTGATGTCTGTAATTTTAGAGTCCTCACACTCAGGTTTTTATCAAATCCTGCTTGGAGAAAGTCCAATACATGGGACACTGTTACTTGCTCAGGAGTGACTCCTTTCTTAAGTAACCACGGCAAAAACACCTTCCATACTCTTTGATAAGTTTTATTAGTTGAAGGTTTTCTTGCGGCCAACATTGTTTTAATTACTGCCTCTGAGAATCCTTCTTTTATTAGCCTACTCCTTTCAATCTCCAAGCCTTCAGGGATAATCCCTGCGGACCTGGATGTATCATTGGACCCTGAAGAAGTAGGTCTGTCCTCATTGGAAGCGTCCATGGATTGTCTATCAACATTGCTCTCAGCAATGGATACCAGACTCTCCTGGGCCAATCTGGAAGGATTGCTATCACATTGGCCCTCTCCCTCTTTATTTTCCTGAGTACCCTCGGGATTAATGGGTATGGAGGAAAGATGTATAACAGACCCTGACTCCAATCTTGCACCAGAGCATCCGTCGCTAGTGCTTGATAACAATGCGTCCTCGCATAGAATTGCTTTACTTTTCGATTTTTTTCTGTTGCCATTAGGTCCACAACTGGTTGCCCCCATCTTTGTACAATCTTCAGGAATATTTCCTGACTCAGCTCCCACTCGTGTTTGTTGATTGTCGTCCGACTCAAAAAGTCTGCTACCTGATTGAGTTTTCCTGGGATATGTAACGCTGACAGATCTTGAAGGTATTTTTCTCCCCATCTCATAATGGGTTTTAGTTCCTCCAACAAATTCTTGCTGCAAGTACCCCCTTGCTTCTTGATGTACATCACTGCTGCTAGATTGTCCGTCTTCACCATCAAAGAAGTTCCGTATAATTGCTGATTTAGAGTTTGGATTGCCTTCCAGACCGCTCTCAGTTCCAAAATGTTGGATGATAGGTGCTTTTCTTCTGCACTCCATCTCCCTTGAACATAAATCTGATTTAGGTGTGCTCCCCAGCCCCACGGGCTTGAGTCTGTTGTCAACACCGTCCACTGCACCTCTACTAGGGACTTTCCCCTGGTCAGATTTTCTTGTGAAAGCCACCATCTCATTTCCTCTTGAACCTGATCCGCAATCAGAAATTTCTGACTCCATGACTGATCTGATCGTCTCCACTGTCGAATGAAACTTTGTTGCAGAGGTCTTATATGCCATCTCGCCCATCTTACCATTGGAATTGTTGAATTCAACAATCCCAAGACACTTGCTATTTTCCTTGCTGGCCAAGTGGACCTTTGAAGAAATTGTGCCATGACTATTCTTATCTTGATCTTTTTGTCCTCTGGTAATGTTACTAAGGCTTGTTCTGTCAAGAACCTTGCCCCTAGATATACCAGATCCTGTGTGGGCCGACATTGACTTTTTTCCATATTCAGTCTCCAGCCATGACCCTGAAGTATATCTATCACTACATCTCGATGAATCTCTAGTATTCTTGAATCTTCCGCCTTTAGCAAAATGTCGTCTAAATAGTGGTATATTAAAATACCCCTTTTCCTGATTTCTGCTATCAGAGCTTGCAAGACCTTTGTGAATACTCGCGGAGACGTCGCTAATCCGAACGGCAGGCATGTGAACTGGAAATGCTTGTCTGCCCCTATCGCAAATCGAAGAAATCTCTGATGACTCTTTGCGATCGGTATGTGCAAATATGCATCTTTTAGATCCAACGACAACATCCAATCTGTTGGTTGCATCTCCGCAATAATTGTCTGAATTGACTCCATCCTGAATTTTTTTACCTTCAGATAAACATTTATGGGCCTTAAATCCAAGACTGGCCGGTAGTCCCCCGTCTTCTTTTCCAACAGGAACATTGAAGAGTAAAAACCCGTCTTTCTCTCTTCCTGAGGTACTGGAACAATGGCCCCATCCATCAACAGTTGTTGTACATAACTTAACATAATCTCTCTCCTTTTCTTGTCTACTGGAACATTCGATATCGTAAAATAACTGTTTCTTGGTGTTCTGTCGAACTCCAGGTAGTATCCTTCTCTTATTATCTGTAATACCCACTGATCCTTTGTAGACTTCGTCCAAACCTACACAAAACGTTCTAATCTTCTGGGTATCAACGAAGTTTGGACTGCCGAATCCTCAATACATTTTTCTATCTTGCCCTGCAATTCTTGTTCCTCTTCCTCTCTGTTGTCTAAAAAGAGTACTCTGACCTCCCCTCCACTGACTGGATGTGGAGTTTCTCGTTGTCGTTCTGTTAAACCTCTGATCTCTAGGGAATTTTCTCTCCTGAAAAAACTGTTTGTTCTTATTCCCTTCTCCTCTCATTGATACCCTCTCTTGTGGAAGAAACACACTCTTACCTCCTGTAACTTTCTTGATTATTTCTTCCAATTTTTCTCCGAACAGCATTGTACCTTCAAATGGTAAATTGCAAAGGCTTATCTTTGACGCTTTATCCGCTGTCCATGATCTCAACCACAACGCTCTTCGTGCTGCAACAGATAACGCCATTGCTCTGGATGATGCTTTGACCAAATCGACTGACGCTTCCGCGATGAAATCCGTCGCAAGCTTTACTTCCTCCAAGGAATCAACAATATATGCTCTATTTACTCCCCCTTTTAGAGCTCTTTCTATATTCTGAATCCAACATTGCAATGCTCTCGAAACCGATGTTAATGCTAGTGCTGGTTTCGTAGTCGCGCCCAACGCCACATGCGATTTTCTTAACGATGTTTCAATTTTCTTATCCATTGGATTCTGAAAAGATGCCACATCTTCCACTGGTAACGCTGTTCTCCTTGACAACCGAGCTACTGCAGCATCTACTTTAGGGGGTTTGTTTAGTACCTGCTCCTCCTGTAGAGAAAAAGGATATTTTTTAAATATCTTAGTTGGAATTGGATATCTTCCTTCTGTCTTTTCCCACTCCTTTGATATAATCTCCTTTATCACTTCATGTACTGGAAAAGTTGCTTTTTCCTTTTTTAAAGACTTAAAAGGATTAAATGAAGATGTGTGCGCCTCCTGTGGTTCAGGCAACTCTAACTGTGTTCTGACTGCCTTTATTAATGGTTCTACTAGTGAGAGATCAAATGAAGATTTAACCTCTTCCTCCTCTGACCCTTCTTCTGATGAATCGTCTGACATCAGCTCTCTTACGTGTTGTCTTTCACTTCTATGTAAAGGTCTTTCTACCTCTGTTTCTAGATCAGTTCTGGATCTTTTTCTGGCTTCTTGCACTCCTTCTGAAACAGCCTCCTTTATCCATCTTAAGATGTCTGCTGTATCTGCTGCTGCATCCCCAGCCAGCCTTCTTGAGCAACGATCACAAAATTTTGAGTGTTTTTGTGCTGTATTCTGGCATGCTACACAGACCTTGTTCTTCTCCTTGCTACTCCTCTTCCTGGGCATAGGCACACTGACAAGTAAAGAACCAAAAATATGATTACAAAAGCTGCACTCTTTTACCCTCTTAAGACACAAACCTACCTCTTTACATGGCTCACCTCCTAATACTCTGGGCAGCATTTTCTGGGCTACTAGGCACCTGTGGCTCCATCATTGAGCAATCTAATAAACACCGAAAAGAAACAATCATGAGAGCCTTTTAAATAAAAAACGCTCCCTAAAACAAAAGCCTATTCTCTTACCCCTTCAGTCACCAAACGCTTCACTCTCCTTGCGTGCAGCACAAGACGCGCCTGCCTTTCCAGCGCATAGAAGTTTGATACACGCTGGACTGACGTCATCAGTAAGCGCCTGAAGTATGGGCACGTCCTGTGCTAGCGCCCACAAAGAAAATGGCGCCGTCCGCCTCTTCCCTATCCTATGTGCACAGAGAGAGAGAGAGAGAGTTCCCTGGTGCCGCCCACAACCTGGTGTAACACGCAGGTATGTTATTTTCCCTGCCTGGACGCAGAGCATATCGCATATATACCCCGGGCTGCCTAGTAACGGGGTCATGGTTAGCCTGTTCCTCTGTGAGGCAACACTTTTGCATAACCCTTCCAGGGAGAGAGGCGCAAAAACTCCCTAGGTTTTATGGATCCCATATTGGGTTCCTGGTGAGCCATAAAATAAAATATTCTCTAGAGCCTTCCAAGCCCTAAAAAAAAAAAAAAAAATTTTCTTTTTCGTCCTATCTCCAGCGAGGACAGGAAAAAAAGACAAGAGTAAAGAAGAAGTAGGGGTGTATATAAGGTTAATAGGTGTTGCTATTCTTTTTTGGGGAGGAGTTTGATGTTAACCTGTCCTATCGACCTGAGAGGTGGGAAATAACCCTTGGTGTGAAGGCTGCCATAGTGACCAGGGGAAATTACATTTCCCCTGTTAATTACACATGTCCAGGAAAACTTATTAAAGACAATAGAGTTGTTATAATTCCCTACACATGAGCCCACTGTATAGTTATTGTTCCATATGTTAGAAAATGTATGGGGGAAACCGGTTACATAAAAAAAAAATGTAGGACTTTTGCAGGCTATCACTCTGAAAAAAGGAAAAGACGCCAGCGTTTTTTTAACTTTGATGCATTTTCTACTCACAGAATATGATGTAAGTGAGAGAAGATTGAGGAAGATCTATGCACTCCATTGCACTTCGCCTGGTCTGAGCTGGTGAAGGCAAGTCTGGCGAAAGAGGTAAAATCCGCATTTTAGTGAATTTGAGGAGCAACGTCCATTCACCAGAGCGAAAAGTCGCGAATGGCCGCTAGCGTCTGTCTATTTCGAAAGCATTTTGGTGCCTGCGCCCATTAGTAAATTGGCGGTAACACTAGCAAATTGACGATAGCATTATACTTCGCCCTTTAGTAAATCTGCCCCTAAGTCTCGCTCAACCGGAATGGGGGCTCGTACGAACATGCCTCTAATGAGGGAAGCAATTTTGTATCATAGGTGCCTTGTAAAACGTTTAATATTAATAACAACCATCAAACATATATTATATGTTTAGTATAAGTCCTTGCATGCCCCATAATTATTAGTTCCACGCAGCACTAGAAATAGTTGTTTAATCATTACAACACTAGGTGGCAGTATTTATATAGCAAACATTTTACTCTGTCAAAATTTGTTGTATGTGATTGAGTACTCTCACCAGCAGAACAGTACATATGGGATATAAGCTTCCAAGACTATTAAAGTCAGCTAAATGCACCTTTATTACTGGAAACCTTTAAAGTAAAACCACAGGGCCCATTTACTTTGGGGTACAGTGTGTACTTTTATTTTAGCTTTGCACCATGGATGCACTGCCCAAACTTTTTTATCTTACTTTATGGGAAATCTATTAAATGGGTGTCCATCTAGTTCGGCTATCATCCTGGCAACATTTTTATAATCAATTTCCTAACCTATCAGGACTAAGTTTTAAGGCCTTAAATTGAAATAAAACAGCTTTAACAGTAATTCTTATGTTAAAATAAATAATAGAAGTGGGCCAAAGAAAATCCCTCCTAATTCTAACTCAATGCAATCAAATAAATGGGATCATGTATTATATTCTATATTAAGGTGCATACACCACAGAAAACCTAAGTTCATGAAATGAAGGTGCCATCGTGTATGCTAAGATTAACCCCCCAGAGGAATATGTGATGAGTTAAGGCAGGGGTGGCCAAAAGGTAGATCAGGATCTACCAGTAGACCTTTAGCTGGTGATCAGTAGATCTCAAGACACTGTCAACAAACAGCTTGTCTATATCACCCTCCTATTTCATGCTTTTCATTCAGATATTTATTATGTCAAGGTTACATAAGAAATAGTTGTTTGTTGAATATAGTACTATAAATGCTCTTATAAATCAATATAATGTTTAAGTAATATTTTCCATGGAACAAAATGCTAACAATACTTTTATAGATGTAGATCATAATGGGACAACATCACTAAAAGTAGACCTCGCATTAGAAAAGTATGGGCACTCCTGAGTTAAGGTATAGGAGGACCTTTTCATTGTAAACTAGTTTTTGCAGGTCCCAGCACTGATATGCTGGGAGGGTATGTTGCCATTGAAAATTAATCTAATGGAAACAAAGATATGACATTTGTGACACAAATAGATTCAATCTATAGCGATTTATGGTTTTATGCCACTGTCTACCACCCACACTTTGGATTGGACTTTTATGTGTTTAGATAATATTTAATAAAAGTTTTAGCACCCTATTCACATTTAGTGAAATAATCCCCTGAACTGACCTCCATGTTACTATGATACCTCTAATTGATGTGGTATCCTGTCCCTGAAGGTTGCTTAATGCAAAGTTTAATGCGTTGAATTAAAAGATCATTTCAGGTTCAAGCCCCCTTACAAGTCTAACTTTTGGACAGGACCACCGTATTTCATTAAAAAACTGAGATGTCGGAAAATATTGGTGTTCAGGCATTGTTCCAAGAACATCTACAACAGGGGTCCCCAAACTTTTTACCCGTGAACAACAACAACAGATGTAAAAACAGGAGCAACACAATCGTGAAAAATGTTCCTGGCCGGTACAAAATAAGTGCTGTGATCATTTGGTAGCCTCTATCAAAGCCAGTAATTCAAAAATAAGCACCTGTATTGAGGCCACATCCAAGGGGTTAGTAAGCAACATGTTGCTTACAAGCCACTGGTTGATGACTGATGTAGAATAACTAGTGTTGCTTCCCATTCGCAGGACTGTATTGTGGTCCGGCACTGTCCTAGGCACAGAACATTTGCATGACCAGTGACATCACCAAGTAAGGTACTGTATGTCCACTGAGCTGCAAGGTACCCCCACCTCTGCCGCTGGATTTTGTGAGAAAGCATCCAGCAGCTCTGAAAGGTGGAGAGCTTTTTTTTAGAAGAATATTTATTTACCATATAGACATCTAGGCTGTGGGTCCTGAGTGCCTATATGATAAATACCCCATCCTGGTTTTTCTAGTAGTAATCCGGTTCAAAACTGCCTGGGTGTGTCAGGATAAAAATCTGTCTAGTTCCACCTCTAATGTGACCTCCCCCAACTGTCACCTCCTTCTCCTCTGGCATCACGTCCTGCAATCCACCAGCTGTTGAATTATAGAACCACACTAGGGGTAGGTAGACAGAAGAGGTACGTGTCTGATGCCCACCAGCACCATTGAGCCTGTTCTAGTGAGAAGTTTCAGGCTCAGAATAACCAGTCCTTGTGCTGTAGCACATTTGCCATGAAGTTGGAGGTGGCAGCATGGAATGTCAGACCTTTTTAGCCAATTAAAAGGCTCCAAATAGGATACCTAGCTTGTTTCAACAAGTTTTGCTAGGGAGAAGGGTGCATTAGCAAATTAAACAGTGACCCATTAATACTTTTTATTTGAAAAAAAAAATAAAGGAAAGCTATTTGTATTTTATGCACACGGCATGATTTTCCTATGTGTTATCCGAAGCACAGGAGATTATCTGCTAGCAACCAATGAATCTTGTATTCATTCATTTATGTAGATACATGTTACTTTGACCTTCTGTCTTTATAGCTGTTGTGTAATATCAGAGAGGGTTTTCATAACATGTTGTTTCATGAGTGAAGGAATGTTTTACACAAAACTATTAAACCACTAAGCTGTAATTACACCTTCGCTGCTTCCAAATATTTATATGGAAAAATTTATAGAACCAGTTATTCAGTCAAAAGGGTGGCTCCCATATTTTTAGGGCTGGAGTTGGAGAATTAAGGGGCTCTGGTATTTTGCAGGAATATTGGAAGGACAAAATTACATATATTAGCCTTGTCCAACCTGTAGTCCTCCAGTTAATGACTACAAACTACAACTCCCCTGATAGCCTGGTCTTCACAGACATGACCGAATTTTTACTCATCTGAATGTCTGACTAATTTGGACTACATGGTTAGACTTCTTGGCTATGTGCGCAAAAAAATCTTTTTGTGCACCCATTTTAAACTTGTGTGTGTTTGTTTTTAAAAATTGTGTGCAGGTCAGTATAAATGCAAACTTTTGTGTTTTTACAAAAACATAGAAATTGAAATTACGCCACTCTTCATTCAAAAAGAGTATGGGTGAAAGTTCACCCTTTGATAAATATGCCCACCCTTTCAAAATGATCTAGCTGACTGTGGCAATATCTGACTTCCCTTTTTCATAAATATAACTCGTAAGAATTTGTGTGAAAACACAAGTTTTCCATTTATTCTGACCTGCGCACACAATTTTCATATAAAAAATATACATATTACATAAATAACATATTAAAGAGAGCATTTAAAACATGTACATACCATGTACAAAGGCCATGCTGTACAATAATTGCAACATTAACCCAAGGCACCAATTTGTCCCTTTACACATTATAGCCTGCATTTATTGCTTAAGCAGTTATAAATACTTGGCTAAAGAGCACAGAATGTTATTAGGTAATGCATTTTATAGATGGTGAAAGAATTTCCCCTTTATTGTCTTTACTGATTCAGATTGAATTCAACTGCAGTTGTGTTTGGTAAGCATTTGTAAACACATAAAAAGTACATTGAGCAATACTCATAAGTGCTGATTCAAGCATTTACGATCAGTTGTGTTTTCAGAAGCATCATTCACAATGTTGTAGAATCTAACAATCAGTAAGTTTCCAAACGTATAATTCAGTATTTGGCAAAAAGATTTGTTGGTGACTGAGATATTATTTAATATAGTGAATAAAGTACCCCCTCTTATAAAATATAAGGATATTATAAGTTACCGAGGAGTTTCAGGATCATATAAAAACACGAGGCCGAAGGCCGTGTTTTTATACAGGTCATGGAACTCCGAGGTAACTTCTAATATTCTCATATTTTGCAACTGGGGGTACTTTATTTATTATAATACACAAGTTTCGGTGAGTCATGTGACAGAAATGACATCAGAACTCACTGTTAATAACTGATGACATCGGAACTCACCATTTATAAGGATATAATTTACAAGATATTCATGGCTTTTGTGTATTATAATAATATAACATACAAAATGGAAACATTTTGGGTCTACTTGGGCCACCTGTTTTCTAGTGTTTGCCACACAATGCTTTGATGGGGTCAGAGCTAAGGAACTCAGTCAGGGTGGCCCATTTGTTAAAGTCCGACTTTATCTCAATATTATCTGAAAAAAACTCTGACCAAATCCATACAGAGTTTTTCTCCGTATTTATCAATACACTTTCCCGAAACTTTTTTGCGGGAAAAAAATCTGAATTTATGATTTTTTTGGAATTTCCACACGAAACATAGCGCAGATCAAAAAAATGTTGGGACTTCTCCCATTGACTTATATGCAACTTCGGCAGGTCTGAGATGCCAGATTTTTGGATTCTGACTTTTTCCATTCCTCGGGGTATAATAAATTCCGAAAAATTTGTGTTTTTTTAAAATTCCAATTTTATACTAAAATACACTAACTTTTCAGATTTTCTGCATTCAGGGTTTAGTAAATAACCCCCTTAATGTGTCTAGTTTGGAAGGCAGTTGCCATTACACCCCAACAGTGTTTGGACTGGGGCACCGAGGGCCCATCAGAGAACTTGAAATTATGTGCCTACCATACTGAAAAAACTAAGCTCGAAGAAGTGCCAGGCAATGCCAGCCAGGCGCCCCAGGCAACGTGGCTGGCCACATCGCACCGCGGCCCCCTGCGCAAACGAGGACACACATGCGCAAATGGGGATGCATGGGCAGAGAGCTTGCGTCAGCACCAGATTAACCTTTTCAGTGGTGGACTAAGGGTAAGATGCTTATGAGGTACATGTCTGGCGCCCCCAAGCTTTGCACCCTAGGCAGGTGAATCTTCTGCCTTCCTCTAGTTCCAGCCCTGGCTCCAAGGGGTGGCATCAGCTTGGCCTGCTCAGGGCAGTACTGAGCCCTGGGGCGCCACTAGGGCTGCCACCTTTTGCTAAATTTTTTACCGGGGGGAACAAAAAGGGGCGGGTGTGATGTCAAAGGGGCGAGAATATGATGTAAAAGGGGCGTGGCGCCATGGCACGGAGATTTCCGAACGGAGGACAAAAGCTACATTTACAGGGGATTGGGGGCGGGCTGAGGGGTCTTTTTAAGGGTATTACAAATTTACCGGCAGCTACATTGCCATTAAATTTGTAATACCGGCCCCAGCCTTGCCAGGTGGCTAGGTGCCCCTGGTGTGGGTGATTCCTTAAAAAGGCCTTTCTTTCAGAACCCCCTTGATTTCCTGTAAAAAAATCTTCTTTAACGTCAAATTTCAGAAAATGCCAAATCTATCCATGTACCACCTGTCTGGATTTCACCCAGGCAGCCTGATTTTTCGAAGGCCTGTCCAGGTAAAAAATGCCTGTCTGGATTTCCAAATTAGGAAATCCGGACAGGACATTGAAGTTAATGACATGGCAATCAGCCAATAGCTAATTGCCATGTCATCAGTTGTGCCCCTGATAGCATAAGCCCCTCCCCAGATGTCACCAGCTCCACCCTCATGGCCCGCCCCCGACATCAGAGCACAAGTCACATGACTGTCGTGTGCGCAACGGAACGAGCGGTCAACCGGCGCCATGGCCGGCCACGTAGCCTAGGGCGCCTGGCCGGGTTGGCCTGGCTCTGACTGATGCAGTTAAAAAAAACAACATGTTTTCCCATGTCAGAATCCCTTTAAAGAACAAAGTTTCTGGCTGCATAATCACACAGGTACTGTTCTCCTGGCATCTGCCAACCCCAAACTATTCCATCACATGACAAATGGTAAAATGCTATTTATCATACTAGAAGATGCGTAATCACTGCTAAAGTGTCCAATGGCAGTGTTGTATACATTCCAGTCAATGTTTAGCATTTCATGTGATGTTAATTTTTTTTTGTGTCTGGTAACCAATTAAAAACCAATGCTCTCTACAAATAGTTTTTGTGTTGATACTGCTTGCAGGTTCAGTTTAGAGCAGTAAATGTTACAACGCCATCTGAAATGGCATGTCGCAGAATAGCTTTGGACATATAGTGTATCAAGGGTCAATTGAAGAAATGGTAGGATAATAGTATTATTATTAGGTATGAGTGAAATATTTTGCCACATTTGACCTCAATAAATGCACATAGACTTTAATGTATAGCAACAAAACAATGTTGAATAATGACGCACTAAAAAAAATGCCCATTGACTTCAATCTGTTTGACAAATTTTTGGCCATTAAGTGGATTTTTGGAGAAGTGATATGGGTCAGATTCGACCATCACTACTACTACTCTTGGTATAGCTAATATTAAGAGAATTTCAGGTTTCATTGTATAAATTAGAAAAGAACTTATAAGATCAGTATTTGGGCATAAACCTAAATCTGTCCAAATATCAAATATTAACAATTAGAAATGAGTTTGAAAATGTAAATTAATAACTGACGTTCAAATTGCTTTTCTCACCCCACAGCGCTAAAATTTTTTGCACTGCCACAGGAAAAAGAAGGGGGCCACATTGCTAGAGCAGAGAGTGCAATTGTGCCCTACGCACTAGTAGAGCTGACTTTTCAGTTAAAATAATTAAACCACATGGGACATAACTGTTCAGTGAGTTTGCAATTGATCCTCAGCATTCAGCTCAGATTCAAAAGCAACAGTTATGGCCCATGTGCCCCCTCTCGAGTTACTGATTGGTCACTGCCTGGTAACCAAGAGAGGAAGTAGTGTTCTGGCTATTATGTTAAACATCCAGTCACTGCAGCCTTTATACATTACATTTTTGGCTAACTATATTAGGAACAGTTTTTATTTTGCACAGCCTATATATTTAACCAGTTTTTATTTTTACACTGAACAATTCTTTTAAAACATAAAGAACACCTCAGTGTCACACCATAACCCAAAGCTGCTGAAAATCATATAACTTATATAATCATAAAAAATATCATACAGGTCAGGTGTTTTTGCTTACAATTCTCACATTGTATAGTGGCCCAGTAGCCAGTAACAGTAAATAAATATATGGCTATGAAGTTCTTTCTAGGGATGCACCGGATCCAGGATTTGGTTCGGGATTCGGACAGGATTAGCCTTTTTCAGCAGGATTCGGCCGAATCCTTCTGCCAGGCAGAACTGAATCCAAATCCTAATTTGCATGTGCATATGCAAATTAGGGGCAGGAGGGAAATCGTGAGACTTTTTGTCACAAAATCAGGAAGTAAAAAATGTTTCCCCTTCCCACCCATTTGGATTTGGTTCGGTATTCGGCCGAATCTTTTGTGAAGGATTCTGGGGTTCGGCCGAATCCAAAATAGTGGATTCGGTGCATCCCTAGTTCTTTCTTGTTTTTGTGTTACTGGACCTTTAAAACAAGTCTTGTTTTTTATGCAGTGTTTGTTAATAGCTCTGGGGTGGGTGAATAACATAAGAAAATGTTGATGTTTAGGGGCACGTTTTGTCTGAAATTGAATGTTACTTTATTTCTTGGGTAAACTTCAAATGAGCATTACACATAAAATTAGTGTACACATAAACAAACAATACCTTTCTCCCCAAAGGTTTCTACATCATGTTGCATCATTTCCATCTAAAATTTCAGAAGACTGCAAGTATGCAGTATTAGTAATTGTAGTTCAGCAACAGTTGGAGAGATGTAGGTTGAACATCACTGTCCTGTGCAATAGAAAGATGCTAGTATAATTCATATTCTTGTAATGCCTATACACAATTCAGTCAAGAGTATTTAAATTACACAATGAAAGTCATGGCATAAATAAAGAAAGTTGATGTATTCCAATAAGCAAGCTTTAAATAGTACAGAATATTGTGTTTTATCTTAATCTCCCTGTGCCTGACAGATAAACCTGTTCTACAAACAACTGAATGGGTTGTGTAGGATCAAAGTCTATGCAGTGCACTATCAATGAATCTTAAGCTGGCCATAGATGTTGAGATTTTTAAAAGATCAGATCCTCATCGTGAGACCACAATATTCTCAGAACGATCGTACGAATTTACCATCAACTAAAAAGACCAATTTGCCAGGAAAACAAAGGGGAGCTGCCTGCTTGACCCTGCAAACATAGATAGATTGCACTGGCACCGACAAAGATTTTTTGACCTGGCCGATCAATTTCCCGACAGATGTCGGCCGAAAAATCGTAAGATGTACAATCGTTCGAATACCACTAACCGCACGATAATTTCAAAGGATTGGTCGGGCTTCCCTAAAATCGGTCGTTCGGCAAGAATAATCGTCGCGTCTATGGGGAGCTTTACATAAAGGAAATATGTGTCCCTCCCACACATTAACTTTGGGCTGGCAATAATGCCAGCAGATCCCTGACTCGGGCCAACCGAGCGTGCTGCCGCAGGCTTTGTCCTGGGGAAGAGACCAGAAGACAATACAAAGCAACAGAAGGTGGTGACTGGGAGCTCCACTGCGCTCTAAAAATGATGGTTGATCCCAATGCTATTAATAGGGAAAAATTATAAATATAATAGAAGGCCGATATTTTTTTCCGGAAAAGGTGGCAACCCTAAGTGTAACCTGTCAGTAAACCCAAAACACTTAAAATATATGGGGGGTACTCGCACTTTTGCAGATGATACGTATACAGTATATAAATTTAAAAATCAAACAGAAGGTTTGGTTCAAGTTAATGGCACTTGGCATTCTTCTGTTTATTTTGTTTCTATAGGGATTTATCATTTTTAAGACGCGGCTTGCAACCTTACCATCTCTTAACACTGCGAAATTAAATACTCAAGGCCGATTTGCACATGCGCAACTGAAGCAGATTCCTGACTTGGCCCAACTGTGCATGATCCCGCAGGCTTTGTCCTGGGGAAGAGACCAGAAGACAATACAAAGCAACGGAAGGTGGTGACTGGGAGCTCCACTGCGCTTCTCTGCATTTGAAGGGTCAGATTTTGAGCGATTTTGAAAAATGTGTTGCCGCGTGTGAATAGGCGCAGGAGACTTTAGCGCTAGCGGGTGCGAGATACCAGCAAGCCATTCAGGGAGATTAGTCGCCTCAAAGACGCAGCGATTAGTTGCCAGGCAACCAATCTCCCTGAATCTTCCCGTGTGGCCCTAGCCTTAGGGATGGGGCTGATTCGGGGAGATTATCTCCTGGCGACTAATCGCCTCTTCTGCGTGGCGACAATCTCCCCGAACTGCCTTCCGCCTGCTTGACTGAAGAATTGCATGCGGTTTCCTAAGTTGCCTCACGAGGAAACGGGCGTGGTCAAAAAATGTTGCCCCTCTTTTTATTTGCAAAATGTTGGGAAGTATGTTTTCAGTTACCTCCATTTTTTAACAGCTTGGCCCTCTTCCAGCAATGTCAGTAACAAGCCTCAAAAGTGGTAAGAAACGTGCAACAGTCCGTTTTTGTCGCTAATTTCTATCTATAGAAATGTTCAACTCAAGAAAAGACTGACAGCTCTTCAACAGGCTGGAGGAGAGAAGCAACATCGTATTGTTCCCTCATCAAGAACACGCGCTGCCTTCCCATTCACTCGCGAGCAGCCTTATGTAATTTGAACACGTGATAAGGAAGCCCGCACATTACAAAACTGCGTGGCGGGAGGGGCGTGCGACCATTTTGCCAACCCCCCACGTGGCTGACTATCTGAAGAGGGCGGGGTCCTTAGATAAAGGGTGGAAGGAACTGACAGCAATGTGACAGTCACACGAGCGCCGAACATCTTCATACATACTCTGCTTCTCAGGCGCTGGTTTCTAAGGAGACGGGCATAGGCGGGGCGCGTGTGAGGGGGAGCTGTGACTGTCCAATGAGAGAACGCGGACCGGGTTGTTTGTTGGTGGTTCATTCGGGAAAGTTACACAAGGTTGGAAAAGGGAGAGGGTGGCGGCAAGGGGCGCATTGTTAGTCGCTGGAGCGTGCTTCTACTGATCTGTCAAACCGCACCCGATCCCCCGATTCTCCCACCCCGGGAGTAGCCTGTCAAAAAAAGGTGCCTGGGGGTTTCCTTGTCCTGTTCGTAGCCATAATGGAGCTGCTAACTGTCGGTGCCTCTTTCGCCTGCTTTCGGCTCTTGAATGGAGAACTCCAAAGGCTGGTGCCACCTCCGAGTTCCGCGCTTCGCAATCCTTGGAAATGGAGGAACATTTGGACTTCCTTTGTGCACAGCCTCATTACCGGCAGCTGGGCGCTATTGGGGTGAGCTCTGGGGCTGGTGATTGGGGTGAGCTCTCTGGGGCTGGTGATTGGGGTGAGCTCTGGGGCTGGTGATTGGGGTGAGCTCTGGGGCTGGTGATTGGGGTGAGCTCTCTGGGGCTGGTGATTGGGGTGAGCTCTCTGGGGCTTGCGATTGGGGTGAGCCCTGGGGCTTGCGATTGGGGTGAGCTCTCTGGGGCTTGCGATTGGGGTGAGCTCTCTGGGGCTTGCGATTGGGGTGAGCCCTGGGGCTTGCGATTGGGGTGAGCCCTGGGGCTTGCGATTGGGGTGAGCCCTGGGGCTTGCGATTGGGGTGAGCTCTGGGGCTTGCGATTGGCGTGGGGCTGAGGCTCTTGGGGTAATATGGGGCGCAATTCTCTGTTATGGGGATCCTATTCAGAGTTGGGTGGGGGACACAATTGAATGTGTCCTAATGGTTTACTTAAGCTCCCCATAGAGGCGATGATTCTTCTTGCCGAACAACCAGGAAATTGATCGGCCAGGTCAAAAAATCTTTGTCGCTCCCAGTGCAATCTATCTATGTTTGCAGGGCCTTTCAGGGTATTTTTAGTTGATGGTCAATTCGTACAATCGTTCCGAGAAAATCGTGGTCTCACGATGAGGATCTGATCTTTTAAAGATCTCAACATCTATGGCCAGCTTTAGTGTTTGTGGCATGATCCATCAGGCTGCTGAAATATCTGCTTGACACATGTACCACATATGGAAGTTCAGTGGGCTGTGTGGCTGCTGCTTGGGTGGGGTTAGAACATCAAATGAACATACAGATGAAGCCACTTTGGCTCGTGTGTTAACAGAATATCTAAACTCATTTAACCCACTTAGGGCAGAGACACGCTCAGATTCGGGGAGATTTAGTCGCCCGGCGATAAATCATCTCTTCTTCGGGGGCAACTAATCTCCCTGAACTGCCTCCCACTGGCGAGAACGTAAAACGCTGGCGGGATGGCATTTAGTTTCCTCATGTGGTAACTTCGGCCGACTTCGGAAAACTAAGCACTCCAAGTGCCATCCCGCCGTTTGTGAACAAGGGTGCTTTGGTATGCTAATGAAAAGGTTAAGTGCATTAAAGGAGTTTAGATAACACGGTTTCTTCAGTTAACCCCAAGTCATGACGCATTTAACACACAAATCCAAGTGGCTTCAACTCTTGTTTTGGGGGTATAAGCCCCCCCCCGATGGTGGGATACATTTAGGTGAGGGGCACATCGTGTGCTTGGGCTAGTTTGACATATTTCTTGTTATTATGTCACTCCTGCCTATGTATATATGTTCTATTTATATGACTGTTTGTGTACAAATTTTTTTGTTGGAAAGGTTTGACTGCCCTTTAGAGGTGCCATGTAATGTATGTTATGGGTGAGATGGCTTAAAGGTCTGTTATTGCAAATACACTGGCACACAAGACTAGAAGCAAGCGGGGATCACTCCTGCGTGTTTAGTTGTGTGTAATATTTTGAGGAAACTTGCCCCCGATATGTGATACTTAATCAAGCACATAGGAATAATCCCTGCTTGCATCTAGTCTTGTGCGCTGGTAAGAATAGGCACATGATTGCTGCTTGTTTGCTGGAAGTGCTCATGACATTGCTGTGGTGAAACCTCCCTTGGCTTTTAGACAGAAGCGAATCAAGCAGAAATTTCTTATGGCAGGTCATGGGTTAGGCCAGGTCATGTCTTAGACCTGATTTCTGTATTGCAAGCCTCACCCTACTCCTCATGGCATTAGTCATGATTGTGCTGTGGAATTCATTCTAAATACCTTTTTGTTTCTTGATTTCAGGTTTTACCTGCACCCTGAGATGGCTGAGGATCTCATCTCCACACACTCCCCTTTCTCACACAGCCTGGTTGCTGTGTCTATAGGTGAGTCATTCACAAAATGTTCTTTTCTTGTTCATTTCTCAGTTGTGTGTTTTTTTTTTTTTTGTTTTTTTTTTTTTTTTGTTTTTTTTTATTTAAACATATTTATTTCAAAGATCGTAGGTTAAACAGTTGGTAATACTAATAAATTGGTACATATAATCATGTCAAGTAGTATCGTTGTGTGTCACAGTTTGTCGTTGTGACAATTAGGACTCCATTGTGTTTATTTAAAAACTCCCTAATGAGGATTTTCATTTAAAAGACTAGTTTGCCTTGAGGTTAACCTTTTGTATACTATAGAATGTGATATTATTGGGACATTTTCAGTTAGGGGCCGATTCACCAAGGGTCGAATATCGAGGGTTAATTAACCCTCGATATTCGACTAGGAATTGAAATCCTTTGAATATCGAAGTCGAAGGATTTAGCACAGAAAATTCGAACGATCGAAGGATTATTCATTTGATCGAACGATTAAATCCTTCGAATCGACCGATTCGAAGGATTTTAATCCAACGATCGAAGGAATATCCTTCGATCAAAAAAAGTTAGCCAAGCCTATGGGGACCTTCCCCATAGGCTAACAATGACTTCGGTAGCTTTTATCTGCCAAACTAGGGGGTCGAAGTTTTTTTTTTTAAAGAGACAGTACTTCTACTATCGAATGGTCGAATAGTCGAACGATTTTTAGTTCGAATCCTTCGATAGTCGTAGTCGAAGGTCGAAGTAGCCCATTCAATGGTCGAAGTAGCCCAAAACAACTTCGAAATTCGAAGTTTTTTAACTTCGAATCCTTTACTCGAAGTTAGTGAATCGGCCCCTTAGTGTTCAGGTGCACCGCCCTGAGCCCTCAGTATGGGGAGCAGACAAACGTAAATGAATCTGGAGCAGGCACTCAGTTGAAATTAAGTAAGAAAGATTTATTGTGAAATGTTGGGGTGTCTATTGTATATGTCTATTACTATCTTTTCAGCAAGTGTTGTGTCAATGCGTTCTCTCAAGATACAGGTTCCAAAACCCATTTTGCTTAGTCATCTTTACAATACTCAATATGTCAATCTATAACATTATCTCATGGAATATCAGGGGGCTTAATTCTAAGTTCAAACGCAGCATCATGCACTTCAATTCCACAATGGACACTCAGCTAGACCGTCTCAAGTCTCAAGAAGTAGGCCCTACCAAACTAGCTCAATGGGCAAGTGCATTTCAATTGCTAGATGCTTGGAGATGGAAACACCCTGACTTAAAGGAGTATTCATGCCACTCGACTACTCACCAGTCCTTCTCTAGGATCGACTTGGCACTAGTAACTAATGATATACTGCCCCTTATCGACAAGGTGCAATTTCTCCCCAGAATACTTTCTGACCACTCCCCGCTTCTTTTATTCCTCAGATGGTCAGCCCCAACAAATTCTAGAATATGGAGACTAAGTCCTCTCTGGTTAAACAATGAGACAGTGCAAATAGCCAACTCAGAGGGATATGTCAATTATTGGGAAACCAATGCAGAAACGGCCTCCCAGGAGGTCCTGTGGGATGCCTCCAAGGCGGTAATGCGGGAGGTCCTAGCTAGAGCAATACGGCAAGCCCGAAATCAAGTGAAAAATAGTGTTGATCTAGCAGAAGCAGAGGTCTTGCAGGCAGAGAAAGATCACATCTCTAACCCCTCACCGGAGTCATACGCACTTCTAATAGACAAACGCAATGCCCTAGAGCGACAGCACACATTGTTAACAAAGAAAGCTCTTCTATACCAATCACAAAGGTACTTTGAAATGGGTGATAAAAATGGTAAAATGTTAGCATATTTCGCCAAAACAATGCGTCCCTCTACAGCGATACCGGTCATAAAGGGAGCGGGTAATGTAATGGTCACCGACCCAAAACTACTAGTAGAGGAGTTTGCTTCATACTATCGGGACCTATATGATACAACACTAACCCACTCCAACGACCTTCACATGCCCTTTTTAGACAGTGTTTCCATCCCGTCCCTCTGCACTGATGACAGGAAGGCTTTAAATGAACCTATTAAGATAGAAGAGGTTAAAGAAGCCATTGCCTCTCTCCCACCAAACAAAACCCCAGGCACTGACGGCCTCCCCTCGACTTGGTATAAGTCTTTACAGGAGCAACTAGCCCCTCAGCTACTTAGTACCCTACATTCCTCCTTTGTGACAGGCTCATTACCCCCCTCATTCAGTGAAGCCCTCATTGTAGTGATCCCCAAACCTGGCAAAGACCCGTCACAGTGCAGCTCATACCGACCTATCTCTCTCATAAATACGGATGCTAAAATCCTTGCAAAAAGACTTCAAAGATACATCATAGACCTAATCCACCCAGATCAATCAGGGTTTATGCCAGGCAGGTCCACTAACATCAACCTGAGGAGATTATATACCAATATTGAGATATTACATGATAAGCCGGGTACAAGAGCAGTGGCCTCCCTTGATTCGGCCAAAGCATTCGACTCCATCGAATGGCCCTATCTCTGGGAAACACTACGCAGATTTAATCTGGGAGACCAATTTATTAAATGGATTCAAATACTATACCAACGGCCAACGGCAAGGGTAAAGGTTAATGGTCTTATATCTGCTCCATTTCGATTACATCGAGGTACTAGGCAGGGCTGTCCCCTGTCACCATTTCTATTTGCCTTAGCCATTGAACCCTTGGCTATTGCCATCCGGGAATCCCAACAAATTTCTGGCTTAACCCTCGGCCCAATTACGGAAAAAATCTCCTTGTATGCGGACGACATGTTAATATATCTTGCCAACACCCAAGGTTCCCTCATGGCTCTGCTCACGTTGGTAGGACAGTTTGGCGTATTTTCAGGCCTTAAAGTTAACTGGAATAAATCCATACTCTTTCCAATAGACAAACAGCCTACTCCCCTTCTCCCCCCCAATGTAGAGCTAACGTGGGCGCAGGAATTTAAGTACCTGGGTCTGAATATACAAGGGGACCTGTCCACCTTCGTACAGATCAACCTCAATCCAATACTTACAAAACTAGAGGCAGACCTTCGAGGCTGGGCAAATCTCCCACTTACAATGTGGGGGAGAATAAATCTTAAGATGATATACCTCCCCAAAATCCTATACCATCTACACAACGCTCCAATCCATATTCCCAGCTCGGTGTTTAAAAAAATCAATCATCTCATTCTCCCCTTTATATGGAACCAAAAAGTACCACGGCTGGCCTGGGAAAAGTTGACAGCTGATAAAGAAGAGGGAGGACTGGCCCTGCCCAACTTCCACCTATATTACCTAGCATCCCAAATCTATTACCTACACTGGTGGTTTCATCCTGACCCATACAACCCCAACATGGCTTTGCAAGCCAACATAGCAGGGTCACTAGAAAGCCTTAAGAATCTACCATATCACAAGCTCACAGACATGGGCAACTTCCCCTCCTCTATCACTAAACACCATAAAGCTTGGTGTCAAGGACTGAAACAGCTTAAAAAACAACCCCTGCGTCTGATTTCCTCCCTCCCATTATGGGGCAATGCCAATCTTCCACATTTTCGGACTCTAGACGACTTTCTATATTGGCCACAAAGGGGTATCAAATTTCTGGGTGACCTGCTAATAAATAACACATTCCTGTCGTTTCAAGAACTCCAAGACAAATGTGCTCCACTTCACACTCCCTTGTTTAGATACTTTCAAATCCGTCAACTATTCAGGGCACAGTTTGGAACTCTTTCCCCGGTGTTGACTACATTGGCAATGGAAGAGTCCCTGGCAGTAGAGCAACCCACCAAACTAATATCTAAACTCTACCACAACCTATTAGCAAGTATCCCCCCTCCATTCCACAAGGCACAAAATAAATGGCAATTACTTGTACCAGAGCTCACCCAAGAGGACTGGGAGGAAGCGACAGAGTCAATATATATCAGCCTAATATCCGTAAGAGATATCCGTAAGAGACAATACAAAACATTCCATCAGTTATATACAACCCCAATAAAACTTAAGGCTATGGGTAAAAGAAACAACAACAATTGCCCTAGATGTGGTGAAATGGCGGCAAACTTCTTACACATGATCTGGGCCTGCCCGATAATAAAAGCCTATTGGTCTCAGGTAATGGCTGCCCTAGCGACTACCCTAGATTTTCCACAGGTGAACTCACCTCAGGTGTGCCTACTGGGGATAGTGGACCAATTAGTACCTACTGTCCATGCCAAAACTAGGTTTCGAGTTTTGTTATACTATGCTAAAAAATGTGTTATTATGCATTGGATGGGGCCCAACCCTCCCACCAGGGACTCCTGGATAAAATTAGTTGACGAGGCTATTCCCATGATTAAGCTTACGCATGAAACTAGAGGCACAACCCGTAAATTTGATAAAATATGGAGCCCATGGTGGGAGTCGGGCCCGGGCTTGCAATCAGGAAATGAAAGGGAATAAAAGGCCCTCTGACGACTCTGACACAATTAATGCAGTGGTATGACCTAAAAGAGAGAACAAATATGTACCAATCATGCTACAATAACGACATCGACACAAGATTGTAATAAAACTGTTTAATGTTTGTAAATGTTTTATGTGTTTAAACGAATAAAGCATTACCTTTAAAAAAAAAAAAAAAAATTGTCCTCTGCCTTACGCGTTTCATGTTACAAACACTTAATCATAGGCTAAATGTGTACAGCTCAAACACCGGGTGTTAACCTATGATTCCCGGTGTTTGAGCTCTACACATTTAGCCTATGATTAAGTGTCTAACACGAAACGCGTAAGGCAGAGGACACCATCTTTTTTTACTTGATTTCAACTGTTTGATGGAAGATTGCCTTTGTTTGAGTTCCTGCTCCAGATTCATTTACAGTGGTCACAGACACCAGCATAAAATACACAATTGCTGCCAGGTTATTTTTTTTTCTTTTTTTGTTACTTATCTTCTTGTTCAGGCCCCTCTTCTGCTCATCATCTTGTCTCATATTTTCTACTGCCTGGTTGCTAGGGTAAGATGAGCCATAGCAACTAGATGGCTGCTGAAATTCTAAACTTGAGAGGTATTAAACATAAAAAATGATGCCCTTTTGTATCACTGTCCCATTTGTTTAAACGTACCCATTTAAAGGAGAACTAAATCTGAACTAAAGAAATGTCGTGCATTATGTTTTGGGCTTCCGTACTAGCCCAAGGCAACCACAGCCCTTAAGCAGTAAAGATCTGTGTCTCCAAAGATGCCCCAGTAGCTCCCCATTTTCTTTTCTGCTGATTCACTGCACATGCTCTGTGCTGCTGTCACTTACTGAGCTTAGGGACCCACTCAAAATACACAGTACAAATAGATAATGCTGATTAGTAATTAATACAGATAATTACGACATGGCAGCACAGAAACCAGTGCAACTAGCATCTGAATTTAATTACTTGGACATTTAAATTGTATGCAGTCGTTATTGACATGGCAAGCTCAGGAATGTCCACATCACCGTTGCACAAAACAATTTTTTTGTACATTTTCTATTCTTTCCTGATACTTCTTTTATACCACAATACTCTACAATCACAATAGACAGCACCAGTCTTGAAGATTTTGTTAAAAAAGCCTTTATTGGAACTTCATGGCTTTATCTGAACAAGCGCAACAACGTTTCAAGCCGCATGGCCCTTTATCAAGTTTACCACAATACTCTGCCTGTTATCTGTGACATCTCCCCACTGCACGTCCAGAAGTCCTATGCTGAATCACAAGACTTCTGTTTTCAGATTAAATCTGCCCTCTATTTGAGGGCAGAAGGCCTGGTACTATATATATCTGTTCTTTTCAAAACTCGCAATAAATACACATTGAAAGGTTACGTTTTGCATTAACTTTTACTATGTTATACATTATTCTATTGTGAGCAGCTTTTCAGATGGTCTTCATTTTTTTTATTCTAATCATTTTTGAATTATTTGCTTTCTTATGACTTTCCAGCTTTCAGTTGTTGGTTACTTTTTTATTATTATTTATCTTTCCAATTGGATCCTCTCCTACCATGCTCCAGTCTCTGGAATTCTGGAAAATTGCTCATCCCTTGTTTTTAATTAGCCTGCCCCTGAGAGGTCTCTCTATTGAGGAATGCCCCTTACAGTGTTTTCTGATGGAGACTGTAATGCAGCAACAAGAACATCTTTAGTATAGGCATACTAGCTGACTGTACAACTTCTTTCTTTTAAGAACAGCTTTTTCCTACATTTCTGCATGTGTCACATCTAGGCTTTTGTAAGATCCTAAACCTGAATATTTGTTTTCTAGATTTCTTTTATAGCACAACATTGTTCTAGTAGGATCAGGCAAGCAGGCATCTGTGCTGTAACTATAGGATTTCAAGCGTTTCTCATTTTCCATGGTTACAGTGAAACTATAATCACGTATGTAGATGAAGCAAGACCTATTTTGCTGTTTGCAGCTTGTGGGTATCTGCTGTTGCTCATTTGTAATTTGTTAGTGTATAAGTATTACATATAACCTCATAAAGTCCTAGTATAGTGAATAGTATAGATATAGATTGATGTAAATATCAATTTAGATATAATTTGTGTTATAGACTGTGTGTGCAGAACACACAATCCACATCTACAAAGGGAGAGTTTCTTTCCAAGTTATCATGTACGCACATGCATCCGAACAATCTCTCATGTACACATAATTGTTTTTCTTTATACACTTAAGAGCAGCGTTATTTTTGTTTGTGGGTGTCTGTCCCACAGAAACAGTGTATAAAAATGTTGTCTTCATGGGATTTCACAACAGATTGTTCAGATGCACGTGTAGACGTCAAAATAAATTTTGTGGGTTGCACATTTTTTTTGGTAGCCTTCATTTATATTTGTTGGTAGCCTTCTTTTATAGGCGCACACCTGCCTGTCCCTTCCCCTTTTGGATACCAGAGATGGGTGGGTCAGATGCGTTTTGGGAGTGACTGGGTTAGGGTCGGATGTGGGTTAAATTTTTTTTTTGATCCACAAAGCTCTAGAAAGAACCTCTCCCTTTGCAGTTCTTAGGTGTGGATTGGGTGCTTGAGTACCACTGAATCAAGGATTGGCAGAACCTTAAAGGAGTTGTTCACCTTTACTTTAATTTTTTTTTTTAATGATGTAGAGAGTGATATTCTGAGACAATTTGCAATTGGTTTTTATTTGTGGCTTTTGCAGTGTTTTGCTTTTTTTTTTTTTCCAGCAACTCTAGTTTGCAATTTTGGCAGTCTGGTTGCTAGTGTCCAAGTTATCCTAGCAACCATGTATTGAGTGGAATAAGAGACTGGAATAGGAGAGAGTATGAATAGAAAGATTAGTAAATAAAGTCACAATACATTTGTAGCTTTACAGAATATTTGATTAGGTCAGTGACCCCCGTTTGAAAGCTGGAAAGAGTTGAAAGAAGAAGGCAAATACTGTACTGTAAATAATGAAGGCCAATTAAGAAGTTGCTTAGAATTGGCCACTCTATCGTATATCAAAAGTTAATGTGAAGGTGAACCACCCTTTAAGATATGCATTTGCAAATTAGGGTTTGGATTCAGTTTGATATTCAGCTGAAACTTTTGTGGAGGGTTTGGTATTTTGCTGAATCCAAACATTATGGACTTGGTGCATCCCTGGCTCCAACCCTAGACAATTTTGGTTAGTTATTCATGTATTTGTCTTCCAGGTTATTTTATTCATGACTTTTTGGACATGCTGCAGAATCAGAAGCTACATCAATCATGGGAGCTGCTTTTCCATCACGCTGTGGTAAGAAATCTATCTTAGCACTATGCATAAGCAACAGATTCTGTGCGGCAATGACCCACCAATAGAAATGTGTACAAACTAGACAATTCCGTGTACATGGGATTTCATAACAGATTGCCCAGATGCACTCGTAGAAGTGGATGATCTGAACTATAATTTTTGTAATGACTCAGGTCTGTAGTGATCAGTGACATATCTAGTTAGTACAGCCTCCTTATTAAAATTGGCCAAAGGAGAAGCATTCAGTACATTTGATTAAACCAGACTGGTGGAGAATTGGGCTTTGCTAAGGACCTTTTTCTGACCAATTCAAGACCAAACTTTGATGTGATATTATCAGAGCTGAGAATTGAACCCCAGTAAAGATTCATTGGTCAACTTGGAAATAACATGGGGCTTCACCTCTGTAGCTGATGACTTTGTCATCAATAGGCCATTGATTAAAAGGACTCATAACAATTAGAACTGCGTTATATCCCCAAAATATTAGAAATCAGCTTAGATGTGCTGGTTTTATTTGCTTGTTGAGCAGTTGCATGTAGGGTGTAATACTGATTTTATCTGGCATACAGGGGTGCTTCGCCAATGAGGCAAGTTGAGGCTATCGCCTCAGGCGGCAGCACCCCACTAGGTACCAGGGGCAGCAAAAATGCTGCTCCTGGTACTTTAAGAGCGAATTTCCGGGGGAGGGGGGGCAGCAGCAACTGCTGCTGCCGCCTCAGGCGGCAGAGGGGTCTGGATCGCCCCTGCTGGCATACAGTTAAATATCATGTGTATTTTTTCAGACCTGTTTCAGAACTAAGCACCATACTCAAATGTGTCATGCAGGACTATTGTTAATATAGACACCCGATCAAAAATTGCACATTTGCACACCAAAAATACCTATGCTTTACTGCGTAATCAATCGCCTGTTGTGAAATCCTGTCTTGTTCATTTTATGGCATGAACAACATTGAAGGGAACAATACATAACTCAGGTGTTTTTTGTTTCTTACAAGGGATCAGAACAACTGATGTTATAGCGATAAGCTATACAAGCTAGTGTTTAGCACAGGTTTACAGACTGTGTATGATTATTGTTGTCAGTGACTACTTTGTCTAATGGCAACGTGACAGGGAGATCACAAGTGTGTGTTTGCGTATGCAGTTTGTCTTCAAACAGGCAGCAATACAGTCACAAAACCCCTTCATTGACTTAACAGTAATTTCCTGGACCTGTCAGTTCATTTATGGGTCCTGTAGATAATGACCTGGTCTGTAGAGTGCACAGGGTCCAATTAAATTTCTCAGAAGGCTTGAGAAAATCCTCTTTTTTTTCACCATTGCTACCACCCCTGTATTGTATGATATTTTGTACCCTATAATGAAGATGGTAAAAGGATATTAGAATTTTGTTTTTATTGTAGGAAGGCTCTTAACCTGAAGCCACATGCATTTTATCCATAATGTTGTGTACTGCAGATAGTAAATACCCAAATTGAATTGTAGCCACGCGGCGCAATTCATTAAAGTCAAGTTTTCAGAGCGTCAATTTGATACAGCTGCAATTTGAATTGTCAGGCAATTCAAATTCACTTTTTCTCATACCGTTATATTGTTAAATCAAAGGAATTTGGGTTTGGGAGTTTGGTCTAATTTTTTTTTCCTAATTATAGTGATAAAAAGTTGTTTAAGTAAATACCCCCCATGTCTACTAAAAAAACGCAGGTAATAAAAAATTAAAAACAATTGCAAAGTGACTTAAAATGTCACTCTCTACACCATCCTAAAAATAAATTTTTATCCCTTTAAAGCGGCATTAAGCACTCGGGGAAAACCCCGGAGGAAGGTTACTATATGTGACCAATATGTTTGATTTTCAATATTATAAACACTTTTTTGTTTTGTAGCCAAGACCTGTGAGTGCGGTATTCTTTGTCAAATTGTTTACAATTCGTGGCTAGCACCCAGGCATTTGGTTTCTATAGGTGTGCTCTCCTTTGTATACTATAAATAAAGAAATTTGTGTATACTTCAAAAGCAGTTTATCTGCATATGGATGAAAATGCTAAATATTCCAAAACCTCTTTTTCAGTCGTTTGAGGATATTTTCCTGCTCTACTTTCTGTAGCAGGATGAGTGCCTGGCATGAAGCAGGGCATACATGTGTTATAATTCATTTTATTTTCCAATGAAGCAAACAGATCACTGAGAACATATTTAAATAATAAACTAAGTTACTTTTGCCTAGTTCTGAATGAGTGTGAGCTTTAAGGAAGCAGTTAAAGAGGGGGTTTATATGCAGTTGGTTTTTAAGTTTTTAATTTATTTACAGTTCAGGCTTGGAATTCTAATAATCAGCTGGTTGCTAGGACTTCGTTATTCTAGCCAACATGCAGTACATATGTCAGAAATTAAGATGACTAGTAGATGGCCTGAACAGAAATATAAGAAATACAATTAGAACTAACTGCACAGTGTTTTTTGGTTTCTGATCCCCAACAACTAGAAAACACTTTGAAGCTGCAGACCAGAAAGAGGCACAAATAGGAATAATCTATACTAAAACTTTATTTCAAGGTTAACTTCCCCTTTAGCATTCTTCCTTTACTCTCTGACCTACTATAAGGTAGTAGTGCTGGAGAAATATTGTTCGCAGTGTGCTGTACCATCTTTCCAATTACTGGCATAATACAACTGAAATGACATAGTGGAAGCAAAGTACTTGTTGCATTTGCTTTTTACCAGTGTGTGTGTGTGGAAAATACCATATCAAGACATAACTATTTTTTTAAGAATAGTCTATTTTTGCTAGGAGGGCCTGTTTTGCTCTGTACTTTTTATTTATTCTATGAACAGGGGATGATGGTATTGGTTACATTATCTCAATACTAACATTAGCCACTGGTTACTCAAGTAATGAATAATGGTTTTGGTCTTTACCAACTCATTGCTCTATTTAACATGGAAATACCCAAGTGTAGCCAGCAAGAAAACCACATAAGATGTTTGTTACAAAATATATTGTCTATATTAAAGGGGTTGTTTACCTTCCAAACACTTGAGTTGTTTTCAGATTGTTCCCCAGAAATAAATACCTTTTTTCAACTGCTTTCCATTTTTTACTGTTTTTCCAGAATCTAAGTTTAAAGTTGAATGTCCCTGTCTCTGGTGTTTCAGTCTGGCAGCTCAGTAATTCAGGTGCAGAATCTAAACGGTTTTGCAACATTTAGTTGATACATTTCTCAGCCGCATTTGTGGAATATTAGCAACTATTGTATCAATTCTAAAAGCTGCCTTTGATGAAACCTAGGGATTCTACTCAGCAGGGACGGGGATAGGAAATGTATCAATTTAAAACCGTTCACAGGGTCGGCGACCCCCCTCCCAGAGCTGCTTTAGAATGTGAAAAATTTACACTTAAACGGGCACACATAGAAAATAGTAACTGGGAACAGTCTTTATTTCTAGTGAACTATTTGTAACCAACTGAACTGCAAAAAGTGTTGGAAGGTGAACAATCCCTTTAGGGTCTGGCCACACGGGAAGATTCGTCACCAGGTGACAAATCTCTTCTTTGCAGCAACTAATTTCCCTGATCTGCCATCCGCCAGGTAAAATTTAAATCACCCGGGGGCAGGCACACGGAACGCTTTGTTTTCGCCTGTAATTGCCTCACGAGGAAACTGGGGGAAGGCAGATCAGGGAGAAGAGGAGAGTTGTCGCCTGACGGCTAATCTACCCGAATCTGCCCGTGTGGCCAGACCCTGAAAGGAAACCTAAAAGAAAACACTTTTCTATGAGAGAATTGTCAGATTTCTGTGATGACTTACATTTACTTAACTAAAAGTTAATACAAAGTTGAACAACCCCTTAAAAGAGTCTGTTGTTCCTGTTACTTTTGATTTATAAGCAGCACAAGGCTAGAGGAATCTCTGTGCTTTCTTACTGTGGCGGCAGCATTGAGCTGCCTGACAGATGGCTGGGAATTAAATCAGCAGTGTGTCAAGTTCAAATGGTGGGTGTGAATTCTGCTAACATGGCCTTTAACTTCCTACCCACAAGTGTGATTATCATTATCCATTATATAGTGCCACCATTTTACCCATTGCCAACATTACACAGTGGAGCTTACAGTTAGTTCTCAACCATATACACACACTAAGCCATTTTTGGAGAGTTGGAAGAAACTGCTGCGTGCAGTGGTGTTGGGCAAAGACACAATTGTCTTTAAACCAGCGGTGGCATTACCTTATAACTAAATGCTAAAGGGGAACTATAAACACAGATCATACTAATGGCACACATGCATAGCTATCATGCAATTGTAGAAAGTTGTGTGCAATAAGGGCTAGAGAACAGTGATTGTCAAACCTTCCTGATTCATGGCAAATGCTGTGGCAAGTCTTGGCTGTTACATGGTGACACCATTCAAATGTACTGAATCAAGCCTTTAGTGCAGGGGTCCCCAACCTTTTTTTTACCTGTGAGCCACATTCAAATGTAAAGAGTTGGGGAGCAACACAAGCATGAAAAAGTCCCTTGGGGTGTCAAATAAGGGCTGTGATTGGCTATTTGGTAGCCCCTATGTGGACTGGCAGCCTACAAGAGACTAAACTTAGTTTTTATGCAATTAAAACTTACCTCCAAGCCTGGGATTCAAAAATAAGCACCTGGTTTGAGGACATGGAGAGCAACGCCCAAGGGGTTGGAGAGCAACATGTTGCTCACGAGCTACTGGTTGGGGATCACTGCTTTAGTGTTTCTTAGACTTTGTAAAGGAGAATTTAACCCTCCTCCTCTATCCACACACCACATATTACAGTCAGAAAACTGTGCTCCCCCCATTTTATTAGTGAGAAGAAATATGGTAATGGGTGCGTTTGTGTGATAATTGCAGGTTTGTGGTGACAGTGGCAAGTGGTCCAATAGGGCCTGAAACTTCACCCTTTTGTTTGTTCATATATGGGCTAATAAACACTACGGATTATTGCATCAATTCAATTGTGCTGCTGGATTTTTTGTTCTGGATGTCTTCCAGTTCAGCACCTGAGACCCACACGGGTTTAATGAAGGTAGAGCACTCCTAATTACTATTAGTGGCAAGTGATCAGACATGTAGCAGCCAAAAATGCTATGGTGTTTATTTATGTGGTGTAAATAAATGGCATTCAAATTTCCTAGTGTACTAATCAAGCTTTATATTCATTTTCAGCAACCACTTACCCCGTGTACAAATGTAGCATAACTGCATACCCCATGTACAAATGTACCATAAGCAGCCTCTTGACAACGTTGTGGCAAAATACTTTGTTCATTCATCACAGCTTTTACATGATTTTTCCTAGAACGACTTCCACCGAAACGTATTTGCCGCTTGGCTTCTTCCATTTACACCGCTTCATACACCATTTCTTTCATTGATATTAATTTTACACAGCATAATAAATAGGCACTGGACAGCTCTGGAGATATCAATGGAGCAGGCACTCAGAATAAAGGCAATCTTCCACCAGGCTGTTCAAAAAAGAGTAGAAAAAGTTTGTGTCCTCAGCCTTACGCGTTTCGTGTTCATAAACACTTAATCAGAGGCCTATGACTAAATGTTTGTGAACACAAATAATTGGGGACCCCCATTTCAGTTTCTTATCGCTGGACAGGTCTTGCACAATCTATTTCCTTAATAATACTGGATTGCTATACACACACCCATTTCAAGATCCCCAGTACATTTGTAGGATGCGAAAAAAAAAATTTCTATGCATGCAGTTACTTTTCTCCAGAGCCCTGCAAAATCTAGGGAAATTAGCACAATCAGAAAATCATAAGCTATGTGTATTTGCAACAAGCCCATGAATATAAAACACATTTTTGCTTGTGGGGTTCCAGGAACAGCCCCTGTAGGCAGCCATGTGCAAGGGACTAACGGAGTAATCTTTATAATAAGTAGAAAAATGTTTCTCTTGACTAATTGACATTTAGTACAGGTATAGGATCTATTATGCAGAATGCCTGGGACCTGGGGTTCCCAGATAAGAGATTTTATACCTTATGTGGGGAATAGCTCAAAGCAGCGGGTAGGGCTCAGGTAAAACAGTTCTTACAGAGGAGACCGGAGGCTTAGGTTTGCAACAAAATGACACAGGCTCCTGCCTGGGGTTTTATTGTTCCAACCGGACAACTTAAACAGGCACAAGTTCCGTGCTATAACAGTCAAATAACAAGGAAAACCTCACCGGTTTGCAGTGTTACAGTCCATAGGAAAGTTCCTTGCTGTGGTAACAAACAGTTGCTCTTTTGAGTTGCAGTCAAATACACAGTTTGTTCACAAACACTTCACAGCGTGTGTTCAGAGGCTCTCTCTCTGACTCCCAGTACAACACACTCCCACTCCCCGCCAGGCTCCCTTAACCAGTCCCACCTGCGGACTAATTGGGCAGCCTAATGAACTATCCTTGCTCCAGGGTCCTAGCCTGTCTTACCCTGGAGATTTAAAGGAGCCAATACCTCAGGCTGGGTGCTATATACCTCCCATCATATACCGGCAGCCTATTGGGACATAGCTCTTTGTCACACTTATTTGACATAGACTGCTGTGCACACTGAAGCACTGGTATTTTACTATGCCAGATATTCTGTATAACAAAGAGCTGCTTGGCTTTGATGGGAAGGAGTTGCACGGGAGAGACGGCGTTTCAGGTGTAAGGATCACCCAAAAGCCCTTTAATTAAAAGTTTAGGCAAGTACTTGGCTTAATCACCACTGCTTTAATCTTACAGAGAAATAGAGCTTTTCTAAAATGACCCTTCTTTTCCCTATAATTTTGTCATCATATGCTTAAGGAAGGGTGTGTTCTCATTTTAATGTCTTAAAGTAATTTTTCTTCTGAGGCCATGCATTTTCATGGCAGGAGAACCAATTGTTGGTCAAAGTATTGCCAGCTCTTTTGTTTAAAAATAAAAATCCTTATCCGTATTATTAGGAAAATATGTGGAAAAGTGCTGAACAGATAGATCTGCCTCTTGTGTTCTGAAATTGTTACTCTGGCACTAGACAGCCAATAATTGTCAGGGTAGAACTTGTCAAGAGGCAGCTGATGTGGATGCCCACCACGTAATAGTTTCCTGCTCAGTGGAACATGGTTTCAATGTGCAGTCTTTCTGAAATCTTCACTCATTCAGAACGATCACCCTGACCTACATGGCGCTTAAAAGCATTTGTTCCTTGGCAGGATCTGGAAGGGATGCTTTTGACCAAGCACAGTTAAACGGGCAGTATACCCCCTATTTTCAGCAGCCATTCAAGGAATAGGATTACACCCATATTGAGCAACTTGTGACACTTTCTCATTGAGCACATGCGTATGCTCCGGCACGAACTCCTGGTGGAGACGACACATCAGGGTCCTATTTCTTTAAAAAAAAAAGAAATGTTTCCCCTATCCAGAGTGTAGAAAACAATAATTTTGTAACTGGTGCTTTTTAAAGGAGAACTAAACCCCCTTTCTAATAAAAACCCCTACCCTCCATAGTCCTCCCTCCCTGGTCCCCCCGCACAGGAGTTAATACAAGTAAATACCCCTAAGCCGGTAATTACCCCTTGTTGCAGAGTGGGCGCAGCCAAGCTCACGAGGGCCATTTTTAGCCTTTGGGTCGTCTTCGGTAATTTTCGTCACTTTTGGTGCATGCGCAGTTGTAGCAAACCGGGAAAAATGCTCCAACTGCACATGCGCCGGTTTAGTGCTCTGAGTAATTTATTGGTGCAATCGAACTTTGTTTTAGTCAGGAAACAACACACGGGCCAATTTGAGAATGAGCCAGCAATTTGGCAGGTTTGGATGCAAGTTCATAACAATGACAGTACCCCTTTATACAATAAAAAATAGACAGGTGTGCTTAAAAGGTGAACCTTAATCTATTATGTTTAAAGGAACAGTAACACCAAAAAATGAAAGTGTTTTAAAGGAATGACAATATCATGTACTGTTGCCCTGCACTGGTAAAACTGGTGTGTTTGCTTCAGAAACTACTACTATAGTTTATATAAACAAGTTTGATTCTTGCCTAGTAACCCATAGCAATAATCAGCAGGTAGCATTTACTGGGATTTGTTTAAAAATATTTGTGGTTGCTATGGGTTGCTAGATGCAGGCAAAATTTACACGTTGTATTGCATCGCTCCATCTGATTGTAAGGTACACTATGGCGGATGTACTGTAAATGTGAATAATGAACAGTTGCTGTAAAGCCCAGGGTAGTATAGCAGCGCCATATAAATAAAGGATTATAATAAGTATAGAGAACTGAACTATGATCCTTTCAGAGAGAACCACAATGGAAAATGTTGTGATGGTTTCACAAACCTGCTGCATGCATAATTCAAAAGCCATTTGGAGTTTGGAACATTATTATATAGTGTTGGTCCCTTAGCTCTATGATCTTCAGCCTTTGAGAAACATAACTAAAAATTATATTGAAACTGCCATACGCTAAAGATCACTGGCATAGCTCATGCAAGTGATGCCTAATTGTTAGAAGTGGGTCAATAACCTGCACTCAGAAGGAAACGTGGTTGCCTCCTATACCGCTTTCTGCCTACTGATCTGTACAGCTTCTTAAATGAGAAGGAAAGGTTAAAGGTCTACCTAAATATAGGTAGTGCTGCTCTGATTCCTCTGTCAAAAGAAACACTGCATTTCTTTCCTTCTGTTGTGTACACATTGGCTTCTGTATCGGACTTCCTGCCTGCAATTTAAACCTCCTTGCCCCGGGTGTGAGCATGCTCAGTTTGCTCCTCTTCCCCCCCCCCCTGCCTTCTCTGCTGTAATCTGAGCCCAGAGCTATACTGTAAGTGAGCAGGGAGAGACTCAGGCAGGAAGTAATGTCACACCAAGCTAATACTGCAGCTGCTATCCTAAACAAACAGAGCTTCTAGACTAGAGCTTTTTACTCAGGTATGCTAAAACTTTCTGCAGAATAAATATAGTTTTAAAGCTTGCACTATTGCAGCTAATCTATTGCCAATAAAATGCCTCCGTACCTTTCCTTCTCCTTTAAAAATAGCTGATCTTTTGGTGCCAAGCGTTAAGGCACCCCCACAGTGAATGAAATCTCTAGGTTTTTGCCTGGTCCTCTTGGACCCCACTATGGGGCAACATTCATCTCCCCCATTTTCACGCTCTACCGGATACTTCCATGTGGGCCCAGTAGAGAATTAAAACTTTAGGAGACATAGTCGAGGGTGGTGAGTGTAAACGCTACGACGCCATAAGGCTGTATTTCACCCCCTACTGGACATGCTATTTCGGGACTTGAAGCTGCGGCATGCCTTTGGTGTGCAGTTTCCCCACTAGGCCCATTACCTTAAACAAAACATATTTAGATGTCTACCTGTACAGACATGACCTGACCTCTGTCCTGGCTATAGATTATCCTCTTCACATCAGGCCCTTCTCCTCTTAAAGGGGTGGTTCACCTTTAAGGTAACTTTTAGTATGTTCTAGAATGATCATTTCTAGGAAACTTTTCAATTGGTTTTCATTATTTATTTTTTTATAGTTATTTGCCTTTTTCTTCTGACTCTTTGCAGCTGTCAAATGGGCGCCGATAACCCTGTCTAAAAAATAAATACTTTGTAAGGATACAAATTTATTGTTCTTTCTAATTTTTATTATTCGTCTTTATATTCAGGCCTCTCCTATTCATATTCCAGTCTCTTATTCAAATCAATGCATGGTTGCTAGGGTAATTTGAACCCTAGCCACCAGATTGTTTAAAATGCAAATTGAAGAGCTGATGAATAAAAATCTAAATAATGCAAAAACCACAAATAATAAAAAATGAAAACCAATTGCAAATTGTTTCAAAATATCAATCTTTACATCATACTAAAAGTTATCTCAAAGGTGCACAACCCCTTTAGGAAAACCAGGACCAAATGGCAAAGAGAGATTCCCAGAGTTAACCATCTCGATGAGAGACAGATATGTACAAATACAATTTCTAAACAGGGCATACTTAACTCTATATTGTTTAGCCAAAATATATAGCAATGTGTCAGACCAGTGCCCTAAAGGAACAGAGTAGGTTTATTGTTTCACACGTTTTTAGGATTCTGGAATAAGGTTTTTCGATACGTAAGAGAAACTCACTCTTCCAAATATCTACTCTCCAGAACTATTCTTGCTAGGCTTAACAGGGGAGTTACAGCTTATTTTATTAATGCAGATAATTACTAAATGGCAGCACATAAACCAGTGCAACTAGCATCAGAATTTAATAATCAGCCCTGTAGCATCAGCTAATATTACAGACCAACCTCATTTACTGCTTGATAATTTGCAACAACCCCAAAGATTAGCTTCTCAACAGCCGTTCAGAGCCCACTGAGCATGTGAGTGTAGGAGACCCTTTCCAAGATGGTGACCCCCCTGTGAAAAAGTTTGAAATCCTGGGATCCTGAAACTTTAGACTGGTGCAATAAATTCAGTATGCAAAATATGGCATTTTTAGCTGTATCCATTTTTTTAAAGCTTTTTATTTTGCATTTTATAACATATTCAAACAATAAGACGTCCATGGTTCCGTCATTGTAGTCCTCATGGTACAGCATATGCATTTAACATTTTTGAATCCCGTACATTCCTAACATTTAGGGTCAGTTATGATCCTATATCCATTACCTTTAGATAGCTTGAACAATGAGTGCGTACAGTTACGTTGCTACTAGCTTGTCATCTCTGACATTAAGGCTCCTCTGTGGCTTCCAGCCAGTCTCGCCATACCAAGTCATATTTCTGGGGACAACCTCTTGCAGTATAAGTGAGTTGTATTAGGGGAGTGTTGCTTTTAGCAAGGTCAGCCAACCATTGAGTGTGGGGGGTTGGGGGGACATCCAATTCAGGAGGATACACTTCCTGGCATAAAATAATAATGTACAGAAAAGTATTCTCATGGCCGCCCTTGGGGTAACCTCATCTGTTACACCAAGGATGCATACCTTAGGGGTTATTAGATTCGGTAGTGCTGTTTTGTCCTAAATATAATTGAGAACCTGGGAAGTTTGGATTTGGGGGCATGACCAGATGAGGTGTAGGTAAGGTGCCTCTGGGGCCCTACACTTGGGACACTGTGGTGAATCGAGTTTGTTCATACAGACAGCCTAGTTGGGGTTAAGTGGAGTCTATGTAGAATTTTGAATTGGATCAGTCTGTCTCTGGTTGAGACTAGGTAGTCATAGGCCCCATAAGTTGCTTCTCAGTCATCATCCTCCAACTCTAGGATGTCTCTACGGGAAGAGGTGGTGCAAGGTTGCACACTTTAAGTGCTGCCACCCAAGCTTTGTATGGGGTTATTATAACTGGGTGGGTTGTGTGTAAGTCGGGAGGATTGCGAAATGGGATATATGAGAGTGACTCTGTTGAACTTGCTAGAGTGGCCTGTAGTGCGAAGTTCGGTTATATGGGTCTGGGCTAAGCCACCAGTGGATATAGTAGATCTGGGCTGCCAGTGAGTAAAAGTACCAATGTGGGAGGCCCAATCCCCCTTCACCGACCAGGACCCGCAGTTTGGCTCTAGCAAACCGAGGGGGCTTGTTTGCCCAAAGGAAAGCTGTTTGGGCCATATCAATAGACTTAAAGAAGGGATGGGGACCGGGGAATAGTGGAAGATATAGAGGAACTTGGGGAGAAATATCATCTTTAAGAGGTTGATGCTGCCCCAGATGGAAATGTGTAGATTAGCCCACATTTTCAGTTTGTCTTTCATAATGGAAAGTATCAGATCAAGATTAGAGGGTATGAAGGCATCTAAATTCTTATGTATCACAATGCCAAGGTATCTGAATGAGTCCACCTAGACCATAGGGGTGGGAGGGAATGAGCTGGGGTTAATGTTGGCGTCAATAGAGAAGCACCAACCTGGGAAAAAACATTGCCCCGCCACCACGCGCTGAATAAGCCTTTTCTTGTTTCCCCAACAATAGAATATCCATGCATGCATGCATCCGGTTGGCCTGTTCTAAGGAACATTTAATTTGGTCTTAGTTTTTTCTTTTATTGTTTTTAAATGTTTTACCTTTTTCTTTTGACTCTTTCCAGCTTTTAAATGGAGGTCACTGACTAATCTTAAACAAATTCTCTGTAAGGTTACAAATGTATTGCTCTTGCAATTTTTTATTACTCCTCCTTCTATTCAGGCCCTCTTGTCTATTCATATTCCAGTCTCTTATACAAAACAATGCATGGTTGCTAGGGTAACTTGGACAGCAGATTGTTGAAATAGCAAACCTTGATCTGTTGAAAGAAAAGCTAAATGACAAAAAACCGAAAAGCAAATGCAGATTGTCAGATTGAATATCACTCTATACATCATATTAAAAGTTAATTTAACGGTGAACAGCCCCTGCAAGTAAATATAATATAATAACGATCTTTGTTCTTTCACTCGTTCTTTACTTTACGAATGTGCAAGCTACTATTAATTCTGCTGTTACACCAGTAAAAACTTTCTTTGGCACTTATGCAGAAGTAAACCTGAAGAATAATTGAACTTTAGCACTTCATTATGTCATATAAATTGTTTTTGTTTTCTTTTTTCATAGGTTATAACGTGCTTTGGTATCTCAGTGGTCCTCCATCGCTATGTGGGTTTTTCAGTGGTTGCATTGCTGGTAGAAATCAACTCCATCTTCCTCCATCTACGGCAAATCCTGCTCATGGCCAACTTGTTGAAAACCACCTTCTACCGGCTTAACAGCCTGCTGAACTTGGGCACTTATGTTATCTTTAGAATCAGCACTTTGGCCTGGATGACCAGGTGGCTGGTGCTAAATAGAGACAATATACCACTTTTAATCTACACCATCGGCAGCGTAGGAATGGCTATCATGACTGTGATGAATATCATACTTTTCTATCGTCTTCTACATAGTGACTTTCTTAAGTCTGCCCGGGATCCCCAGCCTGAGAAAGAAAAATGAAAAGCCAGACCATTACTTGTTTTTTTTTTGTTTTTTTTTTTTTTGTTTTTTTTTTTTTTACCAAGAACCATTTGTGGTTTTCATGCAGAGGCTTCCTCAGGATTAAAATCAAAAACCTAATAACAAAGAAATCCCATTGCATGGTAACTTTTTTGAAGGCATTTGTGGTGAACCTTCTACCCAATGCATTTCCTTTGAGGAGAACCATCTGAAGGCTTAAAATCAAGAACCTATTTATACAGAATTCCATTGCTGAGCATTGGCAGTGGCTCAGAGTTTACATAGTAACCTTTTGTAGGCTTTCATGGTGAACCTTCTAACCAATTCATTTACTTTGAGGAGAACCATCTGAAGGCTTGGAATCAAGAACCTATTTTTTACAAAATTCCGTTGCTGAGCATTGGCTGTGGCTCAGAGTTTACATGGTAACATTTTGAAGGCTTTCATTGTGAACCGTCTACCCAATGCATTTCCTTTGAGGAGAACCATCCAAAGACTAAAATCAAAGAACCTACTTTTACAGAATTCCATTGCAGAGCATTGGCAGTGGCTCTGTCGCTTTCTGCCATATTGACCAACATCCAGTTGCAGATTTCTCCCAAACAAATAACTCCCATCCGTATCTCTAGATTCATTAAAGCACTTACGATCTGCTATTGTGAGAACATGTGCCTGCATTTGTTGTTATTCAACAAAATTCCAATTTAATCAATAACTGAGAAATAAGCCACCCATTTCCCTTTAGCAGAATATCCAACATCAACCACTTAACCACTCACAATATCGCCAGAACTGGCTCTTTACAATAACTTAATGAGGCTGGGCCTCATTGGCCAGAATAAATAAGAGTAGGTTTGCTGCAAAGGCTAAAGCCAATTTGGTACAAAGCAGGCCTACTTTCTACCTAGGAAGGCTCTCGTTTATACTGATGTTTTCTCAAATTCGTCTCTTACTATCTCTAAACAGATTAGAGTATGTCATACCTATGTGAACCAATATGAGGGGACTTTTTATGTGAAATTCTAATATATCTGTCATCTTAGAAGAAAATATCTGTTTTGTTGCACTGAAAAATGTTAGACATGGTACCCCTGAAAAGGGGGTAGATTACATAGATCAACTATCGGACCTTTAGTCCCAAGGGCCATATGACGGCTCTCTCCTCTATGCATACATGTAGATATGCAGCAACTGGTTGTTCTGCGCATAACATTCTAAGCTTGCACACTTTGGTAAAACTTAATTGATTGTGCTTGTGCATGAATATCGTACAGTTTAGGGGAAGCAATACTCCTTACACTCCATCAGTTCATGATGTGTATTTATGTCCATCCTGTCTGATTATCTGGGAATGTATGTCCAATTTTGGGGCTGTTTAGACAGATAATTCTGCCAAGCGTTAAATGTTTTAAAGAAAAATGTCTGTTCAGAAGGACTACTCAAGCAATAAAAATAATATGAACGTGGCCATACAGGTATCTGTCAGTTTAGATTTAAGGCCAGTTGTCTGGAGTTTTATATGGACCACTCCATATATAGCCACTTTAAAGTGGACCTGTCACCCAGACATTAAAACTGTATAATAAGTCATTTTCAAATTAAATATGAAATCCAAATTCTTTTTTTTCATTAAAGCATTCATAGATGTTTTAAAGTCATTTATAATCTCAGCTGTCAATCAAATATAGTCTGCCCCCTCCTCTATGCCTAAGGCATAGAGGTGGGGCAGGCAATTACTTTCACTTTCCATTTAGCACTTCCTACATGTAACTGCACTCGACACATTCCCGTTTTCTTCACCATTTAATTTTGTAGCCAGTGCATGGGGAGGGACATCAGGTCCACAAAATGGCTCCTGCCTGCTTGCTATAATTATAAAGTCCCAGACTGAAGGCAACAAGATTCAAATATTTTATACAGTGTAATTAAAGTTCATTTTGCTTGACTAATGTGATAAAATAGGATTTGGAATAATTTTTTTAAGTGACAGGTCCCCTTTTTAGAAAATTCTATTCTGCATATATACAGTAAGTTCTGGTCTATTAAATGCTATAATGTACTGTTATAAACATCACATGTCTAAGCATTTGCTCTCCTTTAAAGCAGATCATTTTAGTTCTTGACTCTTTATTAGTTATTGGTCTTGGTTCTTGTCTAGTCCCTGGCACCTTCTTTAGGTGCAGCAGGAATTATTGGGAGTAGCAAGAATTTCTCAATGTTTTTTTTGTTATACTCACTCTTATTGATGCCTTTCAGAGTGCAGGTGTTACCCAGGCTGTTTTCATGGCCAAGAATGGTCTCTGATTGGCCTGCCCTGGGCAAACAGTGTAACATTTGCAGTTCTACCTCTATAAAAACCGGTGCTATAATCTTAAACCTTTTACCCTTAGAAGCAGTCTTAACAGTGAGTAAGCTATTCCCCCCCGCCCTTTAATGTGTATACAGGTATGAGATTGGTTATCCAGAAACCCATTATCCAGAAAGCTCTAAATTACGGAAAGACTGTCTCCCATAGGCTCCGTTTTATCTAATTAATCCAAATTTTTAAAAATTACCTTTTTTCTCTGTAATAATTAAACACTAGCTTGTACTTATTTAATTTTTACATGATTTTCTAGTAGACTTAAGGTATGAAGATTTAAATTACGTAAAGATGTGTTATCCGGAAAACACCAGGTCCCAAGCATTCTGGACAACAGGTACCATACCTGTACACATATTTGGAAGATCTCTAGATATGTTTGTGTATATTGTATAATCTATTCTCTATTTAACATGGCTACCTCAGATGTTTACATCATTGGTTTGTCTTGGCTACTTGGCTTAAGCTGGCCACAGATGCAAAGATTTGATTGTTCGAATCCTCGAAAGATCGGACTTGTCGGACTTCCCCATCTCCAGACCTGCCACTAACCTTTCAAATCAAATAAAGTAGTAAAAGAACAGATCAGCTGATGTTCTGCCCCTACAGCAAACGTACGAAAGTCATGTCCGACAAAAGCTAGTCTCCCACTGAAGATCGGCAATACGCGCAGAGATATTATCGGCAGCCGACAGAAATTTTCTAACCTGTCCGATCAGCATGGCACGACAGATGTCTGGACACTCCACACATGATCCAAAAATCGAAGATTCGTACAATCAGATCTTTGCATCTATGGCCAGCTTTACTCTGAGACAAATTTAAGCAGAGCTGGAGAAAAAATAAAAATTTCCCTCACTTAGCAGGAGGTCTAATTGTGGCCTCTTTCCATGAAACATAATTGAATTGTACCATTAGTGAGAGTGCTAGGGCTGGGCTGCCTTCACTTGACAATGCTACTACCATAACTACATTGATTCAATGTACTTTAGCACTGAATTGAGATTTATTTACTTAGATTCTAAGACATGATTGCACTTTTTTGTGGAATTGTTTGTGGGTTTAGAAACCATAGCCGAGCTGTGCAACAAACAAGACTCAGACTGGAGCTCATACAGAAACCTGAAAGAAAACAAAAGAGAATATTTACTCTGAAGGGAACGTGTGTTTTATTTTAAATAAATGTTTTAAATGTATTTATAAAGCTGTTATGGACTTTAAGCATTAACTGCAGTTTATGAAGATGCATGCATTAACCTCCAAAATGATGCTATTATTTTACATCTCCTCTAAGCCCCTATTATGTGTTCAACAAACTTAAAAAACATATTTTTTAAAGAAGAAGGCATAATCATTGGCGAGTGCCAAAATGTAGGCACCCTCCCAGTGATTAAATTGCTTACCTGATACCGTGAGCTGGTTTTCCTGTTCTATTATAATCACAGGGGAATGCCTACGATTTTTGGCACCCCTTCCCCTAGTGATTTTCTATTCAGTTCCCCATTAATATGTGCTTATAAAGAAATATATATATTATTATATGCATACTTTTTCAGCATTTTCTTGTAACGTTCCATTTTGAGTAAAATATCTCATACCTTCCTAGTTAAAGGACAAGTATAGTCCTTATATTGGTAGAACAGTGATACTTTGTAACATCAAAAGAGATGGAACCTCTGAGCCAGTGTAATTTTTGCTTTTTAAATAAGAAAAGTACCAGTTTGGGGTAGCAGGTTAGTCATATGAATCACTGGAGGGGGCAGAGTTTCTAACAAATTGGGACCCCAGGGATTTTACTTTTACTTTCCATTAAACATGCATTTAGAACACAGCTCCCTTATGAGAGTTTGGTCGTATATGATGTACAAGGAAGCACCGTTGTGTAAATGCTTGCAAGTGCAACTACCACAGGAACCAAAAGACAAAAAGCTTGGCTTCTCATGACCCTGTAGTAATCGAGCTTTGCAATTAGACCTGAAACTTTCTGAGCTTTACAACAGACCCTGTAAACCAAGACTTGGCTTCTGTCCATAACTTCCTGCAGCTTTCTCCAGCAGTAGGCTAATGCAGAGCTACTAACGGGCTGATTTATTATGTGGTGGGAAAAAAACGGCATATTAATTTGCCACACATTGCCACGAATCTTCGTTTTAAAAAAGAAACAATGTCAAAATGGCATCATTTTTTTAAAATGTTTTTTATTTGAGAACCTTCCACCAGAACTTACAAAGGTCTGAAGCAGTGTGAAATAACGGCGGCATATCTGGTTTTCACATGCCGTAAAATAAAATACACCTTGATAAATTTGCTATTTATTTTATACCGCTTTTTGCACTATTTATTTTTGACAAATCTCATTTTATACAGTATAATAAATATTAATCTCTATATTGTAAAATGATAACCTTCATTTTATGAACACAAAATATGTTTTTTGCATTTAACAGGAATTGTTATTAAATCTATGTTACATAAATGAAGTATAAAATGTTCAATCATTTTTATGTAACCTGTACTTTCACAATAGTTCCCCCCCCCCCTTAATGGCATATGTAAATAATAAATTACGTTAAGGCTTTGGAGCCGATTTCATTTTTATTACCCACTGAGGGATCCTTGAGACACAGCCTAAAGATGCTACATTTATGGTTCTAGATGTCTGTAACAGAATCAACTTGGGCAGTTAATAAAAAAGAGGACATATTCCTTACTGTAAAGCATTTCCAAATGCTTCCCTAGTCAGTTCTGTTGCTCAATGTTAAATAATTGAGCAGGGAAGCATGAGGGTAAAAACTCAATTTTACATTGTGTAATGTCCTTTTGAAGTACATAAGCTTTATGTTGGTGGGCTTCTGCAGCTGCCTAGAAATAGACTTCATTGATTTCTTAGGGCCAAACACATAGACTGCAGAAGGCAGTGTAGCTTCTCCAAAGGCAACGGTACTATTTGTAGCAAGTTAGGGCACACGTGGCCTTTTTAAAAACGCGTGGTCAATCGTCAATACGCCAATGAAACCACACACACGATAATATGCGTTTTTCAGCCTGTAGTTTTTTCCCAGCATCATTTGTTTTTTTTCTCGTTCCCCCAAGAGTTTAGTAAAGTTTTGCCAAAAAAAGCCACGTGGAAAACAATTTACATGCAGAATGTAGCCGTATTGCTTGTCAATACACAACGTAATTATGTCACCGACCTAACACGCTGTAAAAACGTACATGCGTCATTTATCTCGTGAGAATTTGGACACCATATTTAAAACACGCTGCGTATTTAAGTTTGCTTTCAAACATGCAGATCCCATAGAGTCTATTGATTTGGTAGTTTTGTGGCGTTTCTGCTGAAAACGCCAATACTGACGTCCCGTGGCGGATTTCGGCTTGCAAGCACCATATTGTGTATTCCATTCGTTTCAGTGGTAGTGCATTTTATGTGTATTTATGCCCAACCAAGCTTTTTTAAAATCGCAATGTAAAAACGACACGTCTGGCCTTGCCCTTACAATGAGCTTGTGATTGTATCACTTCATAATATACAAGAGCCGTGAATATATTCTGTACATTATATGGTATTTAGTGATTTTATCCTTGTTGCCCTGCAATGTAATGTCTTGTCAAATTTGACCCACTGAAGCTTGTGTATTATATACAATAACATACCCCTTGTAAAATATGAGAAAAAAATCACCTTGGAGTTTTTCAGCCTGTACCGAAGCACTTGGCCTTCAACCTCATGCCTTTATGTGGTTTCCCTGTACTACCCTGTTCCTGTGACAAATATACTGTAACATACGTCGTAATGCAGTAATACATACATACATACATACATGCACAAGTGTGCTTTCTGTAATATAAGTGCACAATATCATTGAGACATGTTTGTGAGGCATGAAAGATCCCATGGCAGATGATAATATCCTTCATTAATGTCTTCCCCGGGAACCAACTTTATTCTTTGGCCATAGCCATGTATCCCCATTCCTTTCCTTGTCCAAGAAGTTTCATTATGTGAAAAGAGTCGGTAGGCTTCCGGCCTCCTTTTTTTAACACTATAATATAGATAAAACATAGGCAACTAATTACTTGTACTCAACAGATCATAGAACTAGATTTGCCAAGTGAAAGTGTTTTGCATTATAGAAGCAAAGTTCTTTTGATTTTGACTGCATATTTACACCATAGGGCCCAGATGATTACCACAAGCGCAATTTAACCACAATCTGCCTTCCTTTTCCCTACCCACAGCACAGCTCCGTTATCTTAGGGCTGAATATTTGGAAGATACAGTTTCTCCAGCCAAATCTTGCCATTATACTGTATGTGCTCTGCAGTTCTTACAGTACTATACACAGTCACTGTGCTTGATGCAAATGTAGAAACAATGCTGTACATGGAATTGGTTGATGGCACAAATACACTTTTTTTTTTTTTCGTAAAAACTTTTCAAGTTGAATCCAGAACAGTCTTCAGCCAAATCTATCACAAGTTATTTGTCAATAGATTGTTTCATAGATTACTGGCAATTTCTAAATTGATTTGATTTTTCTTTTTATGTTGTGTAACTGTAATATTCTTCATAATAATAAATGTAATTTCTAAATGAAAGTACATCTATTTCTTTTTTTCTTCTGTATTATTTTGAATAACATTAAAATGCTCTTCATGTACCTTCAGTTTGGAAGTCATTAAGACTGGTGGTACATTTTTTATTGAGGCAGCCAGATGTTAATGGTAGGGGCGGTTTTGGACAGGCATATTTTATCTGGTAAAGAACAGCCAACTGCACCTAACAACACCAGGGCTGAAGATACTCTACTGACATTTTGGGGTAAAAGGCACCATACACGCAGGGAGCATAGGGCAGGCAGAGTATGGCGAACACAGTGCATAGGGCAGGCAGAGTATTGGGGGGGTTAGGCAGAGTAGGGCAGGCAGAGTATGGCAGACACACAGGGAGCCTAAGGCAGGCAGAGTATGGCATACACAGGAAGTATAGGGCAGGCAGAGTATGGCACACACTGAGCATAGGAAAGACAGAGTATGGCACACAAAGGGAGCATAAGGCAGGCAGAGTATGGCACACAACATGAGAAGGACAGTTTTGGACCAAGCCAGTGGGACACCAGAAAAAAAACAGTGGGCCCAGGCTTTCATTGGCTCTACTGTCTCAGGTCTGCTCCCCACCTGGACCATCCTTTCTCCCCTGATCATAGGTGAAAGGCAGGTAAAAGGTTTGGGGGGATTTAACACTGGGAAAGAGACCTTTGTTTTCAGAAAGGGCCTTTAAAATCATAGCTCCTGGAGGGGTCTGGGTATTTTAGTTGATCTTGAAATACTTAACAGTGTATGTTGAGCCCATAATAAAGTTCAAAATAAGGTCCAAGGCACCACACCTGGTATTTTAGGCAATTTGTTTTTAAAGTAATAGTCCAAGGGAATTTCACTAATCACCCCAGTCCATGGGTGTATGTAACAATAAAAGATATTTGGTGGGTTTTTCCCAAAGCTGCCCCAACAGGTACAAAACGTTTTAGGCCGGAACCTTTTTTTTGTCCAAATAAATGGCTTTACATTTTTAATACACTTTTTTTCCCTTGATATAATAAATCTTTTTGGATGGTAGTTTCTTGGGCATTGCTATCATATGGCCCAGATTCTCCTGGGACATAAGAATACTACCATGCATGGCTGTTTCTTGGCCTATGTATACTGTAACTGCAAGCCAAGAAACAGCAGCTACACTCATATCTGATTGTCCTTCTCTCTGCACTAACATGCAGGCTGACACAGTACCTTTGAATGCAGACTCAGGAGTCGTCGGATTGTCTCATTTGTTAGCCCTTGTGTGGCATTAATAAGATCTCACTTTGTCCTCTGAATTGGTAAGGAAGGAAAATGTAAGCTAGGCTGAAGATTCAGGAACATAACACTGCATTTACATAAGATGGATTGTTCATTTTCTTCTGAAAACAAAAAAGTGGTTGTGTGATGTCACCCTAATGCATATCAGTTCAATTACTGACCGCTTCAGTTGTGCATTGTTTTTTTTTTTATAGGAATGTGTCATGCAGCCATTAATGGTATACGTTCAGCAAAGATCCATACTGCATTCAAATTATAACTGGCTAAAGTGAAATGATAATATTCAGTGGTCTGGGTAGACAACAGTAGGGATGTAGCGAACTGTTCTGCTGCGAACTAGTTCGTGCGAACTTCGACCGTTCGCGTCCGCGCCGAATGTTCGCGAACGTTTGGGAACGTTCGCATTTTGAGTTCGTGTTCGATTCGAATACAAATCGTTCGACCATTCGAATTCCTTTGACCGCTAAAAATCGAACGATTTCCATTCGTTCGAACGATTGTAAGCATTCGATCGAATGAAAAGCATTCGATCGAATGGTTTCGATCGTTCGATTCGAATGAAAATCCTTCAATCGAATGATTAAAATCCTTCGATCGTTCGAATCGAACGATTTTAGCGGGTGTTCGAAGTTCGCGAACTGTCCACGAACGTTCGCATTTTTTGCCGGTGTTCGCGAACACCAAATCGGCAGTTCGCTACATCCCTAGACAACAGTTGGAAAGTCTAAGGTAGACATACACTTACTTGGTAGATGAATAAAGACAGTTAAAGGGCATTTAAAGTATAAAATAGAATAAAGCTAGAAATGCTGTATTTTGTATACTAAACATAAACATGTACTTACTGCACCACAAGCCTAATCAAACAAATAATTTATGCTTTCAAAGTTGGCTACAGGGGGTCAACATCTTGTAACTTTGTTAAACATCTTTGCAAGACTAAGACTGTGCACATGCTCAGTGTGGTCTTTGCTGCTTAGGGATCGTCATAAACAAAGCTGCTTGAGTTCTGCATGACGGGGAAGTAAGGCGAGGCTCCCCCTGCTGTTCATAAGTATGATTGTTGCCCTGCTCAGCAGTTAGGGACCATCTGACAATTCCTATCCACAGCAGTAAATGAAGGGCGAATTTCACTGCATACAGTCAGGTTTCTTAAAAAAACGGTACACATTTTTTAAAGTATATTGGAGATAGGTTTATTTTTTATTAAAGAAAGTAAAATGGGATTTATTTTTTTTGCCTTTACATGCCCTTTAAGTCGAGTCGTTTGGCCAAGGAAAATTATGGAACATAACATCTTTCCACAAGTCTAACAAAAAGATCCAGGCTGTGGTAACTCACAGCAGTCCCTCAAGATTCAAGATTACCAAAATTTTCAATTCAGTTCTGTCTTAATCTATATCCCTTTTTAAAACAGGAAAGATATATATTGCTGACCCTTTTGTACTACATCTACAAATGATTTACCTGACATTAAGAAAGTGATTTTTTGACTTCTATGGTTCTACCCCCATTGAAGTTACATTGATTCAGCCCCCCGTCCGTTCTAAATATATAAAGGATATGCCATCAAGGCTTGTGAAATATGATGGAAACTTGTATAAATATATTTATAAATGCTGCTTTTCCTCCATATCCTCCATATTCCCATACAATAGCCTTTGTACTTCGTACAGAGTATACAGGTTTTATTCATAAATTCTTCTACTCAATGAGAGGACTGTATGTTGAACAATACGCTTTTTGATTAGTTCGCTTAAGCTTTTGCTTTGTTTTATTTCTCATTCACTCCTCTGTTTCCACTGAGTTAGCATTTCTATTCAAAGGCCAGTTGTACGCCTGGACCACGCTATGCATTTCTCTGATAATTTGAATTGCTCTGTGGTCATATCCTCCCTTTTAATCCAAAGCAGAATAAAGACCTTAAAGGGATAGTTTACTTTAAAATTAATTTTTAATATGATGTTGCCAACAGTATTTACGATGATTTGCAATTATTTGTTTTCTATTTTCTTTCAATATTTACATATTTTGATCTGTAGCTATCAGAGTAGAAATTCCAAAAGCTATAACCAAAATGGAAGATCAATAAGAGAGGGTCTAAAACGAAAAAGAAAACTGAACCCTCACAGTCCATGTGTTTTTTTGTTTTGGTTGCTGGTGTCAGTTTTCACAGTTGCATGCTGGAAATAAGCCAAATAGCATCACTGCAAATTCATTGTTTAAATGAACTAAATAAAGTATAGGTTGCTTAAAATAATAATAATGCTACTTGTAAAGCTCAATCCTTCTATATTTAAAAGGGCTGTTCACCTTCCAAGCACTTTTTTCAGTCCAGTTGTTTTCAGATTGTACACCAGAAATATTTATTTTTTACCTTTCCCCCCCAAAATTGAAGCTTAAAGACAAGGAAACCCTTTAGATCAAGTGGCTGTAGCTGTAGCAGATGGCTAAGTTTCTTATATTTCTCTTACGGTGCCATATTTCTCTTTTCCCTGTTGCTTTTCCATCTTGGGCGTTATGTTGCCTTTGCTGATGTCATCAATATGTCTCCCATAGATGTTCTGCACACGTGAAAATATAATGGGATAAGTGTTTGCGAGCGCTCCTGCATGAACAAGAGAAAGATTTTTACAAATGTTTTCAGCACATACAGCAATTAGAAAGAATGTCTGTGCATGCTTCCGGTCTTAGGGGCACATTTACTAAAAGGTGAATTGTGGGCTTTTGTTGCATAAATTCATCTTTGCCTTTTTACTAAAAGGCGACTACGACAATTTTCTACCGAAAAAGATAAGCGGAAGAGAGGTTTTACACCATTTCACCAGGCGAATTTTCACCCAGGCAAGTGATTGCTAATCCACAAATTTATCAAAGTGGGAGCTTTTCTATGTTACCCTTTTTGCTGGTTTCTAGCTCTGGCTAACATCCTCAACATTATTAAGTCAGTGACTTCATATCCAAAAAAAGTAATAAAAAATGACAAAACGCTGGCGTTTTTTCTTCTATTAATGTGGGATTATGTTTACAAGTTGTAACTGTTAAATATATATTATTCATTACTTTTTTCAGCATTTGAAGCTCATGCCACATTTGTTTTAGGGTAGGCTCATGTCTAGGACAATAGAGGATCTATTTTGTCTTTATTTTGCTTCTAGCAATTTTACCACCATCACTAAAAAATACATACATATGACCTCTATAGCAGTGTATTTAAAATTAGTCAAAAAAAGCTCAAAATCCTTATAATGGCTTTATTTCCATACAGCCAAATGCATTGAGAACACTGCACATTCTATTCCAAATCAAAACAGGAAGAAACATTGATCAATCCTTTACAGAAAGTGAAGAAAAGGGAAAATTAGGCTGTTCCAAAAATAGCATTGTCTGCATTCTTCTTTACAAACTCAAACATTCACTGTATAAACTGAAAAATGTTTCAAGATTTTGCTTTCCTTTGAATGACTGAACTAATATTTAGTTGTACAGGTATGGGACCTGTTATCCAGAATGCTCAGGACCTGGGGTTTTTCGGATAACGGATCTTTCCGTAATTTGGGTCTTCATGCTTTAAGTCTACTAGAAATTCATTTAAACATTAAATAAACCCAATAGGCTGGTTTTGCTTCCAATAAGGATTAATTATATCTTAGTTGGGATCAAGTACAAGCTACTGTTTTATTATTACAGAGAAAAAGGAAACCATTTTTAAAAATTACTTTTTTTTGATATGATGTCACTGACTTAACAATGTTGAGGATGTTAGCCAGAGCTAGAACCCAGCAAAAAGGGTAACATAGAAAAGCTTACACTTTGATAAATTTGTGGATTAGCAATCACTTGCCTGGGTGAAAATTCTCCAGAGAGAACTGCTGCACATCTGTGTTGAATGGAATCCACCAACTTCTGGCACCTGTTACATTCCACATTTCTTCTGTATTTCTTTGTTTTGCATCAGAAACAGCATTTTTGATGTCACCCCACACATTTTCTATTGGATAAAGGTCAGACGATTGGACTGGCCACTCCATAATGTCAATAATATTGGTCTGGAACTAAGATGTTGCTGGTTTACTCCCATTTCAAAGGCATTTCCTCTTCAAGTATTTTTTTTTTAATTCAAATTTGCAGGGTACTAAGTGCAAGAACATTTTCACATCTTACAAGTTATACATGACAGAATATGATTTTTACCATTCCCAGTTTCTTACCAAAACTATCAATCATTTATGACCTCTGCAAGTATTTTAATGTATTGAAACTGATCCATGATACCTGGTATGTGATAAATAGGCCCAACACCATAGAATGTGAAATATTCCCATATCATAATGCTTTATTTGGGGGTCGTCTGACAAATTGTGTGTGGCCCCTAGACCCAAAAAGAACAATCTTACTTTCCTCAGTCCGCAAAATGCAGTGCGCCAATTCTCTTTAGGCCAGTCAATGTGTTCTTTGGCAAATTGTAACACGTCTTTTTTTTCAAAAATGGGACTTTGCAGGGGCTTCTTGCCGATAGCTTGGTTTCACATAGGTTCTTCTAATTGTAACAGTATCACAGGTAACTTTAGACCTGTTTTGGCAACTCTTCTATCCATTTGAATGGTCGTTTTCTTCCATGTCCTTCAGGTTTTGGTTGCTATTTCAAAACATTGAGATCATTTTATCATTTTCTCCACTTCTTTATGTTTTTCCCTTCTCAAATCAACTCTTTAATCAAAGTAAGCTGTTATTCTGAACAATGTCTGGAATGACACATTCCACTCAGATTTTCAAGGAGAAATGCAGTATAACCAACCAGTGATCACCTGACGAATGGGGCCACGCCCCCGAAACGTTGTGACGCAATAAACGTACCAGGGGTTGCACCCCGGTTTGAATAGCTTTGTGTGCCAGCCTGCTTTACTTTCTTCAAGTATATTTTGGGAGTGCCGTCTCCCTGAAGAGCTGTGCACCTAGCGTGACCGTCCAGAAAGGGCCTGAGTGTGCACGTGAGTTTGTATGTATTTTGTATACTTAACATAAACATGAACTTACTGCACCACAAGCCTAATCAAACAAATAATTTAATCAAACTAATGATTTATGCTTTTAAAGTTGGCCACAGGGGGTCACTACATTGTAACTTTGTTAACATCTTTGCAAGACCAAGACTGTGTGCACATGCTCAGTGTGGTCTGGGTTGCTTAGGGATCATCATAAATTATCAAAAGAGCACAAGTCAAATAATATCTGCCAGAAGCCGATAAAACAAGACTGATTAGTAATCAGAATATGCAGACTGCACTGGGTCCTGTGTTGTCATGTAATCTAATGTGGATTTTATAGATTTTGTATTGTTTTATACAAACTTTCTCCAACTCTGCAGAACCAGTGACTGCAGCAAAATAATCCTCTAAATAGAACTGCAATTTATCTGTTTAAATCTGGCTCCATGATCTTTGTCCCTGCAGCTGGAGTTGGAAACAGTAAAAGGGATGTAAAGGCAAAAATAAAATAAAATCTTTACACAGTTGCCAACTGCTTTACAGGGAAACAAACAAAGCTGCTTTAGTTCTGCATGACTGGGAAGTAAGGTGGGGGCTCCCCCTGCTGTTCATAAGTATGATTGTTTCCCTGCAGAGTAGTTAGGGACCATCTGACAATTCCTATCCACAGCAGTAAATAAAGGGAGGATTTCACTGCATACAGTCAGGTTTCTTATAAAAACAGTACACAATTTTTAATTAAAGTATATTGGAGATAGGTTTCTTTTTCATTAAAGAAAGTAAAAATGACATTTTATTTTCTTTGCCTTTACATGCCCTTTAAACTTCCAGACTCTGGTATTTCAGTCTGGCAGCTCAGTAATCCAGGTACAGATTCTGAACTGTTACAATTCACTACATTTCTCAGAAGCATCTGTGGAATATCAGCAAATATTGTATTAAATACTGTATAACAGCTGCCTTCAATGGAACAGGAACACCAAAAAAATGTAAATATTTTAAAAGTATGACATTATAATGTAGTGTTGCCCTGCACTGGTAAAATCGGTGTGTTTGCTTCAGAAACTCTACTATAGTAAAAAATGAAACTTTACACTACAGTATTGGAAAAACTGTCACAAATAGAAAGTGATTATTTCTGTAAATATATAAATAAGGTAGATAAAAAGGGAGCCAGTGGAGTAGACACACGGGGGGGTATTTATCAAGGGTAGAATTTCGAGGGGTCAAAACCCTCGAAGTTCGACCATCGAATTGAAATTCCTCGACTTTGAATATCGAAGTTGAGGGATTTTTAGTGTATTTTAGCGTATTTGATCGATAGAAAATTCGAACGATCAAAGGATTTCTATTCGACCAAAAAAAACTTAGAAAAGTGCTGTGGAAGGTCCCCATAGGCTAACATTACACTTCGGTAGCTTTAATTTGGCGCAGTATGAAGTCAAAGTTTTTTTTAAAGAGACAGTACTTCGATTATCGAATGGTCAAATAGTTGAACGATTTTAACTTAGAATCACTCGAATTGAAGTCGAATGGTCGAATATAGCCTATTCGATGGTCGAAGTACCCAAAAATTTACTTCGAAATTCAAACTTTTTGATATTCGAACCATTCACTCGAGCTTTGGAAATCTGCCCCAGGGTGTTGTGGCAGTCTAGAACTAGGACTCAGGTTGGCAGTCAGTATATTGTATAAACTAGTGATGTGAAGGCCTCTTCCTGCTCTCCCACCACCTTACACTGCTGGCTTCCTAATTACCACTTTTATAGACGTGCGCCTGCTCACCACACCCCTTTTGTGACATCATCAGCGGGCCATTTGGCGCGGGTCTATAAAAGGAACCCAGAAGTTGGGCACGAGCAGACACCGGTAGAGGGAGGGTATCGGGTGTGGGTTTTATCCGAACTGCAGTAGTATAAACCTACCTGGCATAGGTGCCTTGTTCTGCTGGACACATTATCTTATGGGGGGTCGACTGCATGAAATTCTTCACATATAAGAATTTCCAAATGTACATAGCTAGCGAGAAGTATGTGGATTCAGAATATGACACATAGTTTAATTGCATTGTTTTACAAAGTGTTTTATTTTTCCTTTTTTTAGCAAAGCATTCATATGGATACTGAGTAGTGATGGACGAATTTGACCCGTTTCGTTTTGCCAAAAATTTGCCACCGGTGAAATGTCGCAGACGCCCATTAAAGTCTATGGGCGTCAAAAATTTTTTCTAATTTTTTGAAAAACTCGAATCGAATTTGAATAACTCCCTAGTCGAATTTTACAGTTTTGACCATAAGAATTTTCAATTAGACCCTTGATAAATCTGCCCACTCATGCAAAGAAGGGTCAAACCTGTGGCCTGAATATTACTGCAGATGACAACAGGAAAGATACCGAAAATATTCAAAATTCTTTTGTGTGTTGCTTGTGTTATTGAAACGGATGGTGTCTTAAAACCAGAACTAACTCCAAGGTCCTGGTCTCGACTCAATCTTCTGCCTCTAGCAGCCGCCTTTGGCTTCAGGAGGAGCCCTTCGCTACTCAGATGCCACCAGGACTTAACATGAGAGAACCAGGGAGAGAGTTTTTGGCAAGCAAGGGAACCAAATGTATAAGGAAAGGATGAGGGAGCAAACAGCGTAAATGTGGAACAAGCCGGGTCAAACCAACAGACAATGCGGTACCAAATCAGGGAGCAGGAGCGTAGTCGAGGTCACAGGCCAGGGTCAAAACTAACACATGAAGTACATTACAAAATCATGATCTGAGAGAATAGTCAGTAAATAGGCAATGGTTAGGACAGGCAGGAAACTTGGAATGATCAAGAACAGGCAAGGTCAATAACAGACTGAACATACTAGAATAGCACTCAGGAATTATGCAGATTAGACCTTTACGTAGAACCTGGAGGCGGTGCGAGCGCGTGGCAAACCAGGATCATCGCGTGACAAGGGAGGAAGTGGTGGGCATCCCCACCAGCCTCCTAGACCACCAGGTATTTTCACATTTATTTAGTATTTGATGAGCTATTCCTGTACTGAAATAATTATTAGCCACTGAAATACAAATTTTATAGTACACCTTACTGCCCAATGCAATCAATTAGTAATCAATAAAATCTCTAGTGTTACATCTTTATAGCTTTCTTTAGTGATCATGATTTAACGTGCAATATTTGCAGACTTTCTATTTGGTTACTTTGTTACTATTTTTTGCTTTTTTTCTGGTTGCACAAATATATATATATATATATATATATATATATATATATATATATATATATACAAATGTCACCTTATAATGGAAAAAATTTTTGTCTGTACACATAACTGTTAAAAACACAAATAAAAGGAACACTAATAGAACACTAACACTAATAGCGAATGAATTTATTTTATATGGTCTAATAAATCTCGAAGATTATCATGGCTTGCACTTCCTGTTTGCAGAGATAAGGGAGGGCTTGTCCTTCCTCATTTACAGCACTACTAGTTTGCTTTTTATTGTTGCCACCTTTTCTGGAAAAAAATACCGGCTTTCCTATATTCTTGCCGGCCAGGTGGCAACCCTAGTTATTTTACATTCATAACTGGTTTAACCTGGATGGTGGTAATTCTTTAATTACATTGCATACAACAATGGTGGGATCCCTGAAGGATATCCATAATTTGCCATACAGACTGGGGTGTGACCTCCCCTCATTACCAGTCATGTTTACTAAACCCATTAAAGTATGGACAAAGCTACAAGCTAAAGCAGTTGCGTAACTACCCTTGAGGTGCGGGTGTACACCTGGGCCCCCTTACCTCCGGAAGTATGACCAATCTCCAAGGGACACACCTACCTACACAAACAGCTCTCCTATTTTGCCTGCCATTGAGTCTCCAGTAGACCACAAGGGGGTCCTCTCTATCAGGCAAGACACTTTTGTGGAGAAATTCTAATTTGTTATAGATGAAATAATTTTCAGTATTAGCCAAAGTTTCACAATATATTGTCACTAGGACTTAATTCCAAACCCACATATCACCTACCACAACAGATAGCTGAATATCATCTATAATCTCTTGTATATAATTTGACATTCCATAGTAAAGTAGGTTGAAAAAAATATAAATTTCAACTATCGAGTTCAACGATGTAGAACCTGCCTAACTGCTAGTTGATCCAGAGGAATGCACAAACCCATTTGAAGCCTCTCCAATTGAAACTGTCAATTGCCATGTAATTTCCATGTTTGTTTTTGCAAAATTGAAAAATAAAAGCCTTTAAAAAATATAGACAGTGACTTATGTTTATCAATACAAACACACCAGTGATTTCATTTTGTGGCCTGAGGCTGTGAACAAATATTCAACAGATTTATCAAGGGTCGAAGTTAATTTTCAAAGTAAAAAAACTTCGAATTGCAAAGTAATTTTTGGGTACTTCGACCATCGAATAGGCCAAAATATGATTTGAATTGAAAAAACTTCGAAAATTCGACCACTCAAAAACCAAAGTACTGTCTCTTTAAAAAACTTCGACTTCGACACTTCGCCACCTTAAACCTGCAGAATTGCTGTTTAGCCTATGGGGGACCTCCTAGAACCTGTCTGAGGCTCTTGGGCAAGTTTTGAGAAATCAAAGTTTTTTTTGTAAAATCCTTCGAATTGTTCAATTAGAAGGATTAAATTATTCGATTGTACGATTTTACTTCAATCGAATACGGCCGTTTTTGATTGAAAAAGAAGAATAGAAAAAAATACTTTGACTATCGAACTTTAACTTCGAAATTCGATCCTTTATAAATATGCCCCTGAAAGATGATCTTTTTTTTAAATCATAGGCAACCTCACAATCCTTATACTGTATATTATATATGGATGATTATTCATAAAAACAGAATAATACAAAACTGGGGTTAGTAAGATAACTGGAGTAAAACTTCAAATTCACAATGGCCTCATTCCAGGTTTATGAAAGTGCCTCATCTGAAGCACAAGGAGCAGATCCTACAGTCCTGCTCTCTTATCATTTAGTAGTATTTGGTGTAATGACACACAGTTTGCCTTTAAAAATTAGTACAAAAAATAAGGCGTTAGTACCACACGTTAGCCAAAATATGTAAGCGTATGTGCCATATCAAGGCCCCTCATTGTATGAGAGTTCTGTACTATGGGGTATATTTATCAAGAGTGAAGTTAGAGATTGCCAAGTCCTCTAGAGTGAAATTCAGCCACTCTCCATTCATTTATATGGGTTTTTTAAAAGAGTATTCATTAATGGATGAAAGTGAAAGTTCATCCTAAATATGCCTTTTAAAATCCCATAGAAATGTATGGAGAGTCTCCCGACATTTTAAAAATGGACTAAAGCTCAGTGTAAAGGTGGCCATACACGGGCAGATTAAAGCTGCTGATATCGGTCCTTTAGGCCGATTCGTGGTGTTAGATTAATTTCTAGCAATACACAAACATTTTACTCAAATTTCAGACTAGCACCACTTTAGTGAATTCCCTCATCGAAAATGTGTACACTTAATTAAGAGTTTCAATTCTTGGACTAGTCACATCTGTTTTGGGGCTCTGCTTTCCATAGTGGGTGGTGCACATATTCTCTAAAAAGTAGAGCTTTAAGTCAAGAACTCATTATTTCAACATGGAACAAGGTGAGGGAGGGGGTGAATGTCTATGGGAATTGGTGGTATTAGTACCTGTAATAGGCAGATTATAATCCTCATCTCTATACATCTGTGTAAAATATATACGTGTGTGTGTCCTTGATGGTAGGTCAGATACAGTTAATGCATAAATTTATACATAAGCCCAACATTTGTTTGTCAAAAAGTATGGTGTTTTCCCTAATTTAAACAAGGGGCTTTCATTAATTGAACTTACCTGGAGAGAGGGTGTAAAGTGGAGAAAGTGTAAGGCCCTTGACCAGATGTTTAAACAGCAGCTCTTCCTCTATAGGGTCTACATAACTTCTGGCTATACCGTATATCCTGCACAGATCACAGAAGAGCCAAGTAACCTGCCCCGCAGCTCTGCCACTGGATATAGCTGCAAGTAGTTGGGATGGGCTGAGGGTATCTATAAATAAAAGCAGTTCAATATCATTGGGGCTCAGGGAGAACTGCAGAAAGAGCGATTTGTATATAGCACACAATGTAATTAGCAACTCGGTAGCAAACAACAAAATGCCCATTCTCTTCCTATTCTTAATTTCGGCACCTCACATGTACCTGTGCTGTAAAGTCAGTCAGCTAATTGTCTCCTTAACAAATAATGATTTATGGGTTTTTGATTTCACCTGACCAGTGTGGATTGCCACTGAGATTAAAAGGAATAAACAGTATTTTGTCACCCACAAACATAGCTACAGCAAACCACCAAAAATCACAGTGTGCTTTGCTGGGCCAGATTTACGTAGTCCCTTCCCTTAAAAATGGGACTGGTGCACAGGAAATTTTAAAAAAACTATTGTATCTCCTACTCAGGGTCGGACTACTGTCCAGGGCCCCACTCCGGACCCCCTGGCCCACTACTGTGATGCAGTGTGGCACGTATGCGTAAACTGAGCCACGCGGGGTGCATGTGAGAATGGTGCTGCGCAGCACCGCAAATTGTTTTTTTTTTGTAGGGCCAGGAAATCGGGAGAGGGGGTCTGGCCCGCCGGGAGCCCACCAGGTTTTTTCCCTGTGTCCCGCCAGTCCGACCCTGCTCCTGCTCAGTGTTTCTGAACCAGATGTGGGTGTGGTTGGGCAGCATGCCACCCCTTACAATCCTGCTGCCCTCAGCCTGGGCCTTGATGGCCTCTCCACAAATCTGGGCCTGGTGCTGTGCCTTTGGAGGGGTATGTTTGGTACAAGCATGAACACTAACAGTGAATGAAGTAACTACGGCTCCCAAGCTTTTCCAAACTGCTGCGGTGTAAAACAGGTGATGTCCAATCCATACCTCCCAACATTTTGGAAGTAAAAAGAGGGACAAAAATTTTTTTCCGCACGTAGCGCAGCAATTTGTTTGACCACACCCCTTTCTGTGGCCACACCCCCTAATTACCATGTTCAGTTTACAAAATTTGGCAGGTTATGAAAGTTTGAAAATATTTCCCCTTATCTAAACTGTGTTTTTGTGTCTCAAAATTGTTACAAAGTATCTTATTTGCACCTGTTAGCTGTTCTGGGCTCTCTGCTAAAAGCCAATTAAGTGAGAAACTTTGTTTCTTTTTCTGGCTGTTCAGTGCAAAGAAAAGAGGGACTTTCCAGTACAAATGAGGGACTGCGGGTTGAGCTGTCAAAAGAGGGACTGGACTGTCCCTCCGAAAAAGGGACAGTTGGGAGGTATGCCAATCTGATCGATTTGTAGTCAAAGATACTGTATACTCCAAGTCCAAACATACAAAAAGGAAAAAATTGATTAACGTACATTTCTAGGGTTGCCACCTGGCCGGTATTTTACCAGCCAAAAATGATGGCTGATCCCAATGTTATTAATAGGGAATAAATATAAATATATTGGAAGGCCAGTATTTTTTTCCAGAAAAGGTGGCAACCCTACACATTCCTAGGGTTGCCACCTGGCTGGTATTTTACCGGCCTGGCCAGTAAAAATAATGGTTGATCCCAATGTTATTAATAGGGAAAAAACATAAATATATAGGAAGGCCAGTATTTTTTTTCCAGAAAAGGTGGCAACCCTAGACATTCCCTATACTCCAAGTTCAGCCTGAATTTCAGCTAATTAGTGAATTAAGGCAAATACTTACTGCCCTTTCTACCCCTAGCATTACATGCCTTTAAAGGGGTAGTTCATCTTCAAACACCTAATTGTTTTCAGAGAGATCACCAGAAATAATTACTTTTTCCAGCGACTTTCTATTTTCTATTTGTCACAGTTTTTCTAATATTGGTGTAAAGTGTCATTTTTCACATTCTGAAGCAGCCCTGGGAGTAGGGTTGCCACCTTTTCAGTAAGAAAATACTGGCCTTCCTATATATTTATCTTTTTTCCATATTAATAACATTGGGATCAACCATTATTTTTACCGGCTAGGTGGCAACCTTACCTGGGAGTAGGGTTGCCACCTGGCTGGTAAAAATGACAGTTGATCCCAATGTTATTAATATGGAAAAAAAGATAAAAATATAGGAAGGCCGGTATTTTTTTTCAGAAAAGGTGGCAACCCTATCTGAGAGGGGGGGGGTCACCGACCCTGTAAACTGTTTTAAATGGATATATTTAGTTGATCCATTTCTTATCTTTGTCCCTGCTGAGCAGAATCTCTGGGTTTCATTACAGGCAGTTGTTAGAATTGATAGTTGCTAATACACCAGAGATGCTGCTGAGAAATGTATCAACTAAATGTATCAACTAAATGTTGCAAAATTGTAACAGTTCAGAATCTGCACCTGAATTACTGAGCTGCCAGACTGAAACACCAGAGACACGAACATTCAACTTAGATTTTGGTAAAAAATAAATAATGGAAAAGTAATTGAATAAAAGTCTTTATTTCTGGGGAACAATCTGAAAACAAATGAACTGAAAAAAAAGTGTTTGGAAGGTGAACAACCCCTTTTTCAAGTTTCATTTACTTCGCCACATAAATAGGAACCTTTAATCACGTGTTTAAAAAGAACGTAAACGCGAGCTGTAACAAACTCCCAAGAGAACGCTCATTTCCGCAACGTAGCTAATACGTCACATTCGCAATTTCCAATAGTCTCTTCTTATTGGTCTTTGAGAAGCGTCACCAAACCGACTATTTCCTGTTTCTATTCCCTCCCTTTGCTACTTCTTTTGTGCTTCCGGGTTACTGCGCTTATCGTGCGCTGTGCGTTCGTCGGCCATTGCGGTTCCAGGGAAGAGGCGGGAGTGTGAATCAAGAGACCGAATTTTGGACAGCAAAGGTACGAGTGTGTTGTATTTAGCTGGGACAACGTGCGTGAAAGTTTTGAGTTTGTTGCGGGGAAGACGTGGCCGTCGTGCGTGCGTTTGTAAAGACCTACAAGTGTCGTGGCCTTGTGTCTTTTTTTTCCCAGAGTCTTTATCTTGTTTATGTATCAATAGCCTTTGGGCGTCAGATCGGGAATGACTAATAAAATCTTGATCCCAGAATATAACAAGGGCTGCCGCCATCGCACATGTGGCCTGTATTTAAGTTACTCCCTTTCATTCTCCAATGCTCAGTATTTCCCCACTTACGGTCGCGCTTTTCATTCTTCCGCTGCTTTACGGCACGGTTTGCGAACTGGAGAAATTTTAAAGGGGGATCTGCATCCAAGAACTTTATACCGAAAGAACATGATGTTTTATTCTCAGACTCGATGCAGCAGAATTCAGCCGATTTAATGCCATGGAGGAGAAATGAACTCTGCTACATTGTTTCATAAATCAGAACTGGAGCGCAGAAAGGGCTTATAAAGCATTGTTTTCAATTGCAGTTACTTAAAGGGGGTCTCCACATAACATAACTTAAAGGAGAAATCAACTTGTAGGGGAAAAATACTATATAATTCAAAAACTCTAAAAACAAATAATGAAGAACAATTGAATGGTTGCTTTGAATTAGCCACTGTATAACATACTAAAATGTAACTTTAAGGTGTTTTTTACTTACATTGACAGAGGTTCAGATTTTAACATTTTTCATTTCTTCTGCCTCAGCCAAACTGTGTTTTGTGCCATGGGAAACTACTTACAAAAATTCAGTTTGTTTGATGCTGTACACAAGTCTGATAATTTAAGGTGAAGACATTGTCACTTCATGGTGGCCCATTAAATGGGACGTTCACTTTCCAATACTTTGTTTTTCAGATAATTCAACAAAAATACAGTTTTGTGACCGTTTTTGTATTATGAAAGTTTAATTTTTAACTTTGTTTTTCTGAAGCAGCTTGAGGGGGGGAGTCATCTACTCTGTAAACTGCTGTAAATGATACAATAGTTGATACATAATCCTTAATTCTGGTGAACTACTGTATCTTAAAAATAACTGAACTGCTTTTAGTGCTGCTATTTCTCTAACGTTTTTTTTTTTTCTTCAGTTTGAAACACCATGGCCGGGGTGTTTCCCTACAGACCACAGGCTCCGCCAATGCCAGGCCCCCCAAGTGTAACACCAGACTACATGTCTGAAGAGAAGCTGCAGGAGAAAGGTGAGACATTCTTTGGCAATTGGTTTTTACAATAAAGTTCTGACATACTTGGGGGGCCTTGTATTTATTATTGATGAATTTGGCAGAATAGCAAATACTGTACTATATCTGAGCCCCACTGTTCAGAACTTAAGTCACATGAGTGTTCAGTTCGGCTGAATGTTTTTGAATTTGGCAAACAAGGTGTTCTCCAGTTTGCTAAATATTTTTTAATCGGGCATGGCTGAGGTTGAGAATAAGCTACTACTTCAAATTGTAGAATACACAGCAGTAGATAGCTAGATCCCCATCCTCAGCAATTTTTGTGACCGTCTGAGAACACCATTAACTGTTTACAGCTACTTTCCATAATGGGCTTTGAGAAAATATCACAAATACTGAGCAATGTTCTTTTGGTATGTTTGTAGTCCTGCCTCATCCATGTTTCTCTTATTTTAATTCCAGCACGAAAATGGCAGCAGCTGCAGGCAAAACGCTATGCAGAGAAACGGAAATTTGGGTTTGTGGATGCACAAAAAGAAGATATGCCTCCGGAACATGTTCGGAAAATTATTCGAGATCATGGAGATATGACCAACAGAAAGTTCCGACATGATAAAAGAGTTTATCTAGGGTAAAGTCATTCTAGCAAAATACCAGTCCGGCACTGACCTAAGTTGAAACGTATTCCACTGTAAATACACTGCAGAAATAAGCTGCAGCTATTTAATAAAACTTAGTGGTGTTTAGGGATTTAAGTAATTGCAATATCACAGTAACATGAAAAATTACCTATGCAAAAGTTTTTTGTTTTTTTTTTTAAATTGTGTTTTGTAATCGTTACACCTGTGCCATAATGTTATTGTACTTTATTAAATTACTAACATTCTGTTTCCGGGTTAAATTAATTGTATTCTGCTTTGTTGTTGTTGTTTGTAGAGCATTGAAGTATATGCCCCATGCAGTCCTGAAGTTACTTGAAAACATGCCCATGCCCTGGGAACAGATCCGTGATGTGCCTGTGTTGTATCATATAACAGGAGCCATCTCATTTGTAAATGAGATTCCATGGGTTATTGAGCCTGTCTACATTGCACAGTGGGGGTAAGTGTCATGCAATCATATGGTATATTAAAGGACCAGTAACATCAAATGTTTTAAAAACAAATTTGTTCGTATACAACTGTATTTATCAAGACATATATATTTTTCCTTATTTTGATAGTTATTGATATTGGTATAGAAGTTTTATATTGTTAAGTGCTTTTAGTTATATGAAAATATTATGTGAATTAAGTACACAGAGATATATAATTCAGATGTGTAATTTCTCAATACAGTCCTAGCAGACATGCATTTTGTATCCCCAAAAATGTGATTTGGGAAATGACAGCTTGGAATATTAGGTCCTAGTATTCTTTTAAAAATAGGCTCATATTATTATGTACATTTTCATGCTGGCTGTATTTTCTATGAAACAGCTCAATGTGGATTATGATGAGACGAGAAAAGAGGGACAGACGACACTTCAAGAGGATGAGGTTTCCCCCATTTGATGATGAGGAGCCTCCACTGGATTATGCTGACAATATCCTTGATGTTGAACCCCTGGAAGCCATCCAGCTTGAATTGGACACAGAAGAAGATTCTCCAGTCACTGACTGGTTCTATGATCACCTGCCCTTAAGAGACAACAGAAAGTAATGTTAATTACTTGAACGTTTGTTTTTTGTCTTTGTAACTATGTTATACAGGAGGATCGATAGATGTATAAAACGTTTTGTCCTATTCGTTTCTAAGCCTTCTTTTATTGTTACACCTTTCATTTCAGGTACGTGAATGGTTCTACTTATCAAAAGTGGCAGTTTACTCTTCCCATGATGTCTACATTATATCGATTGGCTAATCAGCTTCTGACAGACCTGGTTGATGATAACTACTTCTACTTGTTTGACTTAAAAGCCTTCTTTACTTCCAAAGCTTTAAACATGGCAATTCCTGGAGGGCCAAAATTTGAACCTCTAGTTCGTGACATTAACCTGCAGTAAGTAATTTTGCTTAGATGTCTCTCTCTTTGTTTATTTGTTTTTACTTTTTGTGGCACCAGCAGCTAACTGATTTTTTTTCTAATTTGTTGTCTTTTCAGGGATGAAGATTGGAATGAGTTTAATGATATCAACAAGATAATTATCCGACAGCCAATCCGCACAGAATACAAGATTGCTTTTCCTTACCTTTATAACAATCTTCCTCACCATGTGCATTTAACCTGGTATAATTTTTTTTTTCATTTCATGCTGTTCCTGATACACCCACTGACCTTATGATGGATTAACCTTAATATCTCAGCAGCTAGTTTTCACAAATTAATTTTTAAATTTCTGTTTCAGGGCATTCCATTACTACTTTAACGCTGTTTGATTTTTGTCAGTAGTGAAGGCCTTGACTGAGGAGGTTTCAATATCACTAATAGTAAAGGGTTTATCATATGAAAGTGCAGTTAGTCTGTGGAAACAAGAAATTCATTAGCGAGGCTTAGCAATGGGTTACTTTAATTTGGGAAGAATTGGAGTCTCGCTTGTAGGAGGAGTTTGTTTTCTTTACCCTGGATTAGGGATGCACCAAATCCAGGATTTGGTTCGGGTTTCAGACAGGGTTCCGCCTTTTTCAGCAGGATTCGGCAAAATCTTTCTGCCTGTCTGAACCAAATCCTAATTTGCATATTTAAATTAGGGGCTTGCGAGAGAAATCATGTGACTTTTTGTCACAAAACAAGGAAGTAAAAAATGTTTCTCCTTTCCACTCCTAATTTGCATATGCAAATTCGGATTTGTTTCTGTTTTCGGCCGAATCTTTCGCGAAGGATTCAGGGGTTCAGCCAAATCCAAAATAGTGGAATCGGTGCATCCATATTCTGGATTAATTTGTGTTTTCTGCAGAGGGTTAATTTTAGTTTCCTTGATCTTGATTTGTAAATCATGTGTAAGTTAGTGAATAAGTCCTCTGCTTGTTCTGTAAAGCTGTATTATTGCTAGCATTTACTTGAAGTAAACTAGAGAAGCTATTCTATGAAGTTTAACTTTTATATATTTTCATTTATAGGTATCACACACCAAATGTGGTTTTTATTAAAACTGAGGATCCTGATCTACCGGCTTTCTATTTTGATCCACTGATTAACCCCATATCACACAGGCATTCTGTAAAGGTGAGAATTTATATTTTTAGAGTACATTTGTGTAAGCATAGTTTGATACGTAGAGGTAGTTTAAAATTGAATGGCGAAGCTGCTGGTTTCTCTTTTTCATTTTGTTTGCTTTTGTTACAGAGCCAAGAGCCATTGCCAGATGATGATGAGGAATTTGAATTGCCAGAATATGTTGAACCTTTCCTTAAAGAGACCCCTCTGTATTCAGATAACACAGCTAATGGAATTGCACTGCTTTGGGCTCCTCGTCCTTTTAACTTGCGTTCTGGTAGGACCCGGAGGGCTGTTGATATTCCACTGGTGAAAAACTGGTGAGCAAACTTCCATAAAGATTTAAAGTTTTAACATTAATGCACTGGCTTGATCTTTTCTATATATACATGTAAATTATTTACTGCAATGTAAATCTGCTTGGAAAGTAGTAACTACAGAAATTGGTTTGTAATTGATTTGTTTAAAAGGTACCTGTTAAGTTTTCTGAAATTGACAATTCATCGGTTATTTTCAATTTTGTTATTTCCTTTTTATTTTCCCCTATATATTCCCAAATTCCAAGATAAAGTCAGTTGATTTTAGTTAATTATCTATCCCATTATCTAGTTGCCTAGTAAATTCTTTGCAAATTGGCCTCTCCAAGTCTTGTGCTATATATAGTGCCCTGCAACTGCCCCATACCTGGTCAACAATCAGTTGGGCTGCTTGGAAATGCAGTATTAAGGATTGAATAGGAATATTGATGCATTCCTCTCCCATTGAATCTTTATAGGCCTCCTCTATACATGATCTGATAATTGGCATGAGGACCAAACAATCCAGTCAGCCTTTTTTTTTTTTTTTGGCCCACCAATTCCAGCAAAACGTGTGTATTGCCGGATTTAGTCCGTGAGCTTTATTTTGTTTATGCTAGGGATGCACAGAATCCAGGATTCGGTTGGTGATTTGGCCAGGATTCGGCCTTTTTCAGAAGAATTCGGCCGAATCCTTCTGCCTGGCAGAACCAAATCCTAATTTCCATATGCAAATTAGGGTGAGGATGGAAATCGCGTGACAAAACAAAGAAAACATTTTTCCCTTCCCCTCTCTAATTTGCATATGCAAATTAGGATTCAGGGTTCCGCCGAATCCAAAACAATGGATTCGGTGCATCCCTAGTTTATACATTAATTTTTAGTTGTTTTTGTAAAGGGTTAAATACTTGGAATGAGGGACTTTGTACCCTTAACTCAATTGTTGACTGGCGGTTGTGTGTGATTTAACGGGAATAAATAATAAAGCAGGAGGAACATAAGGCCAATTAACTGATCTTGTAATGTTCCAGTACTATTAAACTATTAATGGAATCATTAATATCAGATATTTGTGTGCTGGCAAGCATACCCTTCAAAGTGCTTATCGATAATTCCATGTAGTAACTTACCAGTACCAATATTCCTTTTAATTCTCAGGTACAGAGAGCATTGTCCTGCTGGCCAGCCTGTTAAAGTCCGGGTATCTTACCAGAAGTTGCTGAAGTACTATGTGCTAAATGCTCTGAAACACAGGCCTCCAAAAGCTCAGAAGAAAAGGTGAGCAAATTAAGTTACTGTTTAGGTAATTTGAAGTGTGTTCATCTACTTGCTACTAAATAATTACAATTATTTGCAGGTATCTCTTCCGTTCATTTAAGGCCACAAAGTTCTTCCAGTCAACAAAGTTGGACTGGGTGGAAGTAGGATTGCAAGTTTGCCGCCAAGGCTATAACATGCTGAACTTGCTGATTCACAGAAAGAACCTGAATTATCTTCATCTAGATTACAATTTCAATTTGAAGCCAGTAAAAACGCTGACCACAAAGGTACATAATTTATCCTTGAGTTGTGTTTATTTTGAAATCTATCCTTTAGCATTTGACATGATTGGCTGTTGCATTTATACGGGGCTTTGACCATTTAATATTCTACTGACTATCAAATTCTACAGTGACATTTTACTCTGTGTGATATTATTTTGAAACTCTGCCAGAAATGTATGGCTAAAGAGCAGGGTCTTAGGGTGTGTGGAGCTTGGATTTTTTTGACAAAAGTAAATAAGCACTGGCATTTCAAGTATCTGGAAACCCAAACAGCCTCCCAGCAGCCCACTTAATAGTGACTGTCTATGGACTCTTACGACAGCGCCTCTGGCTTTTGCCTTAAAGAGATACGGACACCAGAAATTAAACCTTTTTTGTACATCTATCATAATATTGTCTTTGCATGCTATTTTATCATTTTGCCATAAAAAGTATTTACAGATGCTTTTACATTACCCATCTGATCCCCCATGTTCCTCTGAGGGGGCTGCCATATTTGAGCTTTAGCAGTCTGTTAGCATTAGAAACTCTAACTGACATGTTGAGAAGGGACAGTCAGGTTGGCAAAACAGTCCGGTTTAGGAACTTCAAGTAACAATTACTTACAAAAGCAGCCATATCAGTGAAGGACATTAATATTTTGAATAATAATTTTTTAGTGTTGGTATCACTTTAATCCAAAGATTACCAGTCTGGGCCTGGCTAAAGGTGTTGTTCACCTTCCGAACACTTTTCGTTCCCCCCCCCCCCCCCCCGGTTACATTTTCAGATTTGTCACCAGAAAAAAAACTCAGTTGCCTACCATTTTTTACTTTTGACCTGTTTTCCAAAATTGAACTTAAAAGTGACTGTTGCTGGTGTTTGCCTGGCAGCTCAGTAATTCAGGTGCAGTGGACTCTGAATTTGTTAGTTTGCTACATTAGTTGCTACATTTGTCAACAGCAGCTGTGGAATATTAGCAACTATTGTATCACTGCTCAGCAGGGCCAGAAATAAGAAATGTATCAACTAATGTATCGATTTAGAACCATTCTGCGTAGGCGAACACCCCTCCAGAGCTGCTTTAGTGAGACATGAGAGGATGAAAAATGAAACTTTAAATGGTTAAAATAGAAAGTAATTAGTCTTTCTGAAAAAAAAACTGAACTGAAAAAAAAAACTGTTGGAAGGAGGAACAAGCCCTTTAAAGGGTTTATATTTAGCCAATGTCCTTCATGGTTTCTCGTTGCAGCTGTAATCAGCATTATTAATGTATTGCTTTTCAAATTTGGGTAAAGTGCATAATGAGCTTTGAGTGGAACTTCATGATCCACCAGTGAAGACTTGGGCAACGCCCACTCTGACAAAAAAATGAACTAATGCTACGATGTATTTTAATATGAATAGCCCTGATGGTTTTTTTATCTTTTAATGGTGGTTCATTAAAATCTACGTTATGGGTAGGGTAAAAACGTATGAACGCAACCGCTTTTGAAGAATAGATGGGGAAAGGGATAGCTACTTTTCCTTTTAAAAATATGTTTACATCTTTTATTATAGGAACGTAAAAAGTCTCGATTCGGCAATGCCTTTCATCTTTGCCGTGAGGTTCTACGTCTAACCAAGCTAGTTGTGGACAGCCATGTGCAGTACAGACTGGGAAATGTTGATGCCTTCCAGGTAAGTGTTGGCTTGAAATGTGAAATCCCAACAACAATTGCTTCCAAGCAAATGTTACTTGAAACGGTACTGAAAAAATATATACATTTCTTACTTTTCAGTTGGCAGACGGATTGCAGTATATATTTGCCCATGTGGGCCAGCTGACTGGAATGTACCGTTACAAGTACAAACTAATGAGACAAATTCGCATGTGCAAGGACCTGAAACATCTTATTTACTACAGGTTCAATACAGTAAGTACTTGCTCTTATAATTCTATTTAGAATTGTATGTCTTATGGTTTTTAATTGTATGTGTCTGTCTCTTCAGGGTCCAGTGGGAAAGGGGCCTGGCTGTGGGTTTTGGGCAGCAGGCTGGAGAGTCTGGCTCTTCTTTATGCGTGGTATCACACCTTTGCTGGAAAGATGGCTTGGAAATCTGTTAGCCAGACAATTTGAAGGTGAGCTGCTATATATTTTTTTTATTTTAGGTTAATTTATTGGTTTACCTGGGAGCTCTTGGGATAGTGAACCAGTGCAGGAGGTTTTCATAGAAAGTTTTCATTTTTCACTTTTTTTCATTTCAGGTCGCCATTCCAAAGGAGTTGCAAAAACTGTGACAAAACAACGAGTAGAGTCTCACTTTGATTTGGAGCTCAGAGCTGCTGTTATGCATGACATATTGGATATGATGCCGGAGGGAATCAAGCAGAACAAAGCCAGAACCATCTTGCAGCACTTGAGTGAAGCTTGGAGATGCTGGAAGGCTAACATTCCCTGGAAGGTGAGAATTGCCCCTATAATTCCAACTGCCAGGATGCCCTTGTAGACATGGTTGCTAAGATTTGCAGCATCTGAGTACCCCCTTAATATCCACTATTTGTACATGTTTAGTAGAATCCTATTTGCCAATTTCAGGTACCCGGTCTTCCAACACCTATTGAAAACATGATTCTGCGCTATGTGAAGGCAAAAGCAGACTGGTGGACAAATACTGCGCATTACAACAGAGAGCGTATTCGACGTGGTGCCACCGTAGACAAAACTGTGTGCAAGAAGAATCTGGGCCGCCTGACTCGTTTGTACTTGAAAGCAGAACAAGAGAGACAGCACAACTACCTGAAGGTATATTTTTTTGCTCTTTTCATTCTTCTCCAATTAGAATATTTACATTGTTTCATGACAATTTTTTTTTTTTTAACTTTTATTGATTTTCATTACACACAGTGCGGGTGGTCCGCTAGTTGCGGTACCTTGCTCTGGACAAGGCAATCAACAATAATAACATGTAATTTAATAAATAAATAATAAATTAATAAATAAATTTTTAAAAAAAAGAGGAAAATAAGGGAAAGAAATAAAAGGTTGTTACTGTTATTTTAAATATGTCAATGTGGTGGCGGGGAGCTTCCTTACTGCTTAAGTAGTGAGCTTAGATTATTTGGCTTGTTGTCTACCTCATGAGTATTTTGCCTCTGTGCAGGGCCAAATAGAGCTGGGGATCTTTGTGCTAGCCAAGGAAGCCAGATTTTATCATAAGCTGCCATATCGTTCTTCAGTCTTTTTGTAAGCTTTTCATTGGTAGCTATACTGATTATTTTTGTCTTTAGGGGTCCCAATGGTAAACCTGTTTTTTTTCCAATTGCCAGCTATAATGAGTCTCGCTGCCATTAATATGTGCTGGCTCAACCTGTCGGCCGAGTTAGTATATTTTTGGGGGGTTTTCCCCAGCAGCATTGTAAGAGGGTCCTTAGGGAATTTACTATGGAAGACCCTGGAGAGAAGGTTTGTGACTGCATCCCAGGATTTAGATAAGATTTTGCAGTTCCACCAAATGTGAAGTATAGTCCCAGGGCCTGCACATCCTCTAAATTTTTTTTTCTTTTTATAGGATGGTCCTTACATTACTGCAGAGGAGGCTGTTGCTGTGTACACTACCACTGTCCACTGGCTAGAGAGCAGGAGGTTTTCTCCAATTCCATTCCCTCCTCTCTCCTACAAACATGACACAAAACTGCTCATTCTGGCACTTGAGAGACTGAAGGAAGCATACAGGTATGATTAGTGCCCTCTGCTGTCTTGCCATAAAGCTTCATGGGTTGTTCTAAACAGTGCATTTTTTGTTGATTCTTGTGCAATTTTGCTTTAAAGTGTGAAGTCACGTTTGAATCAGTCTCAGAGAGAAGAACTGGGTTTAATCGAACAAGCGTATGACAACCCTCATGAAGCGCTGTCCAGAATCAAGCGTCACTTGCTCACTCAAAGAGCTTTCAAGGAGGCAAGTACTTTGGTTCAATAGACTTTAGATGGGAACTTGCATGATGAATTTATCTAAATTTGGAGAGAAATCGCCTTTAAGTACTAGTAATTTTTTGTTGATGTACTGGAAATTAATTTACTTTGTATTTCAGGTTGGAATAGAGTTCATGGATCTCTATAGCCACCTTGTTCCCGTGTACGACGTGGAACCACTAGAAAAAATTACTGATGCCTACCTGGATCAGTACTTGTGGTATGAAGCTGATAAAAGAAGACTCTTCCCTCCATGGATCAAACCTGCAGATACAGAGCCACCTCCTTTGTTGGTGTACATGTGGTGCCAAGGTTTGCATATCTTTCTTCTTAGTGATTTCATTTGTTCAAATCTTCTGAATTTATTTATTTTTTTACTTATGGATATGGCTTTACATTTCTTTACCCACTTGTCTTTAACATGGTCTGTTGCCGCCTTCAGCATAAATTAACTATCCGTTACAAATACATTGATGCTACCGGTCTTCATTTTATTTGTTTTGTTTTTAACAAACTTTCTCTTCACTTACTGTTGTGTGCATTATCAGGAAATGCTAATAATCTGCTGTAATTGTTGGCTCTCTCATTCCAGGCATAAATAACTTGCAAGATGTGTGGGACACCACAGAAGGTGAATGCAATGTGATGCTGGAGTCTCGCTTTGAAAAGATGTATGAAAAAATTGACTTGACCCTGCTGAATCGTCTGCTGCGTCTAATTGTTGATCACAATATTGCTGATTACATGACTGCAAAAAACAACGTAGTGATCAATTACAAGGTCAGTGCTTACCCAGTTGTTGCCAGTAATGATTGTAGTAAAGCATTTCACTACAGCTGATATAGTTTGTAAAAATCATTCCCAGAAACTTTTAGGTTTTTTTTTTTTTTTTTTTTTAGGCTTTAATATATTATGAGTTTATTTACTTTGTTTTTCTCACAAACTAAAACTTTGTGTACTTTATTTTTCAGGATATGAACCATACAAACTCATACGGCATTATTCGTGGTCTGCAGTTTGCTTCCTTTATTGTCCAGTACTATGGTTTGGTGATGGATCTTTTGGTTCTCGGTTTACACAGAGCTAGTGAAATGGCAGGGCCACCACAAATGCCCAACGACTTTCTAAGTTTCCAAGATGTGGCAACAGAATCAGCCCATCCTATCCGCCTGTTTTGTAGATACATTGACCGCATTCACATATTTTTCAGGCAAGTGATTTATCTTATGTTTTATGTAGCTAGTTTAGCCTGCTAAGATACTACTTGGCACTTTCTGTACTTAACTCACTTAACCTTTCCAAAGTCATCACACTTTATTTCAAGGTGTTGCTGTGATCAAATATATTTAAAGCCAATGGATATTCACTATTTTCTGTCTCTCCCTGATACGTGTCAACCCCTAGTTAGTTTTCATCCATTTTTCCTTTTATTTGTAGATTTTCAGCTGATGAAGCCAGGGACCTTATTCAGAGATATTTAACAGAACATCCAGATCCCAATAATGAGAATATTGTGGGCTACAACAATAAAAAGTGCTGGCCAAGAGATGCCAGAATGCGCCTCATGAAACATGACGTCAACCTGTAAGTCATTGGGTTTTTTCTTTCCCCCCACCCTGTATCCTTTAGCAGTCCTTCATACAAGCCTTGGCTCTACTAGTCATGTGTATGATTTTCACATGCAGTAGTTGCCTATGTTGTAACACAAAGCTCCAAGCCTCTTGTAGTAAAAAGAGTAAATGTTCTCTACATTTATTTATTTTCAGGGGTCGTGCTGTGTTTTGGGATATAAAAAATAGATTGCCTCGTTCTGTTACAACTGTGCAGTGGGAGAACAGTTTTGTCTCTGTGTACAGCAAAGACAACCCAAATCTGCTTTTCAATATGTGTGGCTTTGAATGCCGCATACTTCCTAAGTGCCGCACAAGCTATGAAGAGTTCACACACAAGGATGGTGTCTGGAACTTGCAAAATGAGGTAAGTTGCCACAAAGTCCTTTTGGTTGCTACAAGAGTTTACCCTGATTTGTTTACCATGAGAGATTCATAAAATATATGTATTTTAGGTGACAAAGGAGCGCACAGCCCAGTGTTTCTTAAGAGTTGATGATGAGTCAATGCAGAGATTCCACAACAGAGTCCGTCAGATTCTCATGGCTTCCGGGTCCACAACCTTTACAAAAGTGAGCAGTTTTTTGTTTGTCCTAATGCAGAAATTCAGAATTGGCTGAAATAATTTGCAGAAGAAATTAAGATTCTAAATCATATAAAACTAGCAGCTGGTTTAGATAGTACCTTTGTATCTAAATACCATGTATTATTTCCAGATTGTAAACAAGTGGAATACAGCTCTTATCGGCTTAATGACTTATTTCCGCGAGGCTGTTGTCAACACCCAAGAACTGCTTGATCTGTTGGTAAAATGTGAAAACAAAATCCAAACCAGAATAAAGATTGGGCTGAACTCTAAAATGCCAAGCAGGTTCCCACCTGTCGTTTTTTACACACCAAAGGAACTTGGTGGATTGGGAATGTTGTCCATGGGACATGTTCTGATTCCACAGTCTGACCTAAGGTATTGTAGAATATAGTTTAAAGTATTTGCTTATGAAAATGAATGTAATTTTGTTTTCTTTGTTGCCTTTTTTTTCTCTAATATTTTTTTGTTTTTTTTTAAATAGGTGGTCTAAGCAGACAGATGTTGGTATAACCCATTTCCGTTCTGGCATGAGTCACGAGGAGGATCAGCTGATTCCTAATCTGTATCGTTATATTCAGCCTTGGGAGAGTGAATTTATTGATTCTCAGAGAGTCTGGGCTGAGTATGCCCTAAAGAGACAGGAGGCTATTGCTCAAAATAGGTAATATGTCACACCCTGATTGCTAGCAGTGTATTTATACTGTATTGTGAAACTTGTACTAAATGCAATTACCTTTTTGTTTAAATATTTTCTCTTTAAGACGCCTGACACTTGAAGACTTGGAAGATTCATGGGACCGGGGAATTCCACGTATTAACACCCTGTTTCAGAAAGATAGGCACACACTTGCTTATGACAAGGGTTGGAGAGTTCGTACAGACTTCAAACAGTACCAGGTAATGTATTTTTAGCATTAGTCGTACCAATTCATGTGGTGCTTCTGCATCTGTTGTGACCTTCATTTTCTGTGATTCTGTAGGTGTTGAAACAGAACCCATTCTGGTGGACACATCAGCGTCATGATGGAAAGCTATGGAATCTGAATAATTACCGAACAGATATGATTCAGGCCCTTGGAGGAGTGGAGGGTATACTGGAGCACACACTATTTAAAGGCACTTACTTCCCTACATGGGAAGGTCTTTTCTGGTAAGAATCTCTGGTGCACTTTAAATATATATTTTATACTAAGACATTATCATTTAATAAGAACTTTCAATGCTTATTTAGATTAGTGTTCATGTAGTTTAAAGCATTTAAAAGCAGACTAGGAGATAAAGACTATACAAGCCCCTTTATGGATTGCATTATGTATATAACATACAAACCGTGGCGTAACTACCGGGGGAGCTGGGGGTGCGATTCCTTCAGGGCCCGCACCTCCCCAGGGCCCCCTGGCAGCTTGTGCACCACTGTGTTTTTACCTAAATGCGGCTGTAAATGCAGCCGTTTCCGGGTGTACGGAGGGGGCGGGGCCCGGCTGCACGTCCCCCTCTAGTTACGCTGCTGCATACAAACTTATGGCTTTTAAAGCCCTTTTCCCAAAGATTATATTTTATGTGCCTTATATTTATGTATTTTATCTTTACCAGGGAAAAGGCCAGCGGATTTGAAGAATCTATGAAATGGAAGAAACTGACCAATGCTCAACGTTCTGGTTTAAACCAGATTCCAAACAGAAGATTTACACTTTGGTGGTCTCCCACAATCAACAGAGCCAACGTAAGTAGGAAAAGTCTAAAAGAGGAAAAATAGTTTTGAATTAAGGTTAAAATAACTTTCTCCACAAACGTTTGTAAACTGTGTAGATACCAGGGTATTCATTTGTTTAGCAGCATTAATAAGTCGTGTAGCAACAGACAGAAATTTAGTTTTTCTCCAAAAAGTAATGACCAAAATGTAACTTATAAGTTCAAACCATTTATTAGGACAAACAGGTGAAGGCCTGATGCATTTTGTGCCTGTTGGACCTCTCATAGGGGCAAATTCACTAACCTGCGGAGTTGCGGTAGCACAGCCTTCGCCGCCCTTTGCCTGGCGAATTTTCGCCAGGCCGACGCTAATTCACTAAAATCCGAAGTTGCCTTCAGGAGGCGAAAGTTAGCGAAGTTGTGCTAGCGTTAATTCGTCAGACTAAGCGAAGTTGCGCTAGCGAAGGCTAATTTCTCTGTCGTCTTAGGGGGACACAGGGAACCATGGGGTTAAGCTCCATCCTCCAGGAGGCAGGACACTTGAAAATTAATTAAGGGGCGTGCCCTTCAGGCTTTACCCCCTACACTGTACCTTCCTATTCAGTTTTTTAAGTGTCCTGCTCCCGGGAGGTTGGACCGTCGTGTGATTCCACGTTCAGCCCATGGCTGATACCCGGGGTGAGGCCTAAAAGCAGGGTTACCTGTCTTTAAATAGGAAGCCCCCTACGAGGTGAAACGCACCGGGGTCACCCTCTAGCTATTGCTATATCGACCACCCAGACGTTGCCTGCACTGACTGATTCAGGGCAGAAGGTTTGGCCGGTGTGGGGGTAAGTGGCACATCGCCTGTATTTCTACAGTAACGTTGCCTTATGGTTTGGGGTTCCTCCCCCCTCCCCCCGCCCCCCCCTGCTCTCTCTCCCGCTCCAGCGCCTGCTCCTTGGCTCCTTCTGGGTGTCCTGTCCTTCTCCCTCTGGGTCTGGCCAGTGTTGACGCGTCTTTGCGCACTCTGGGCCTGACTCTGGAGGGAGGTGGACGTGTTTGTTGCGCCTCTCTGGGGTCCGTCTAGCAGCGCAATGAAGTGGAACGCAATGCGTTCCACTTCCTCCGTTCGCCGGCGGCCATTTTCTTTTGGCGCGAAAGTGAGCGCCTGTGCGCATGCGCGCACGGGGTGGAACGCAACTTGCGTTCCAGCGGCCATTTTGGAACGGAGATCCGAAGGGAGAGCAGCAGGCAGCTATCCTCTCTGTTTAAAAAAGTCTGGAGGCGATTTAGGCAGTGCCCCTCTATCTCTACCTTCCTATTCTATGGCAGAAGGTAGGTCAGTGGGACTGTTCACAAGGGCAGGGGGGAAGAAGGCCCTAACAGCACAGGTGAGATACCTTGCTTGCTCAAAATGCCAGAAAAAGTTTCCAGGGGGCCAGGCTGAGCCGCTTTGTGGGTCCTGCTCCTTGGAGCAGGGGGATACTACTGCTCATGGGGGTCTCTCAGCTGCGTCAGCTATGACTGCTCCGCAGACGGTTTCTCAGGATTTAGACTCTGGAGCTGCAGCAGAGCCTCCCCCCCCTCTATGGGCGGTCCAATTATCTCAATCCCTGGCATCATTACAAGGGTTGCCTGCCATCGCAGATAACCTTGGAAAGGTTCTTGTTCAGCTTAGCCATAGAACTGGCGCCAAGCGTAGACGGGTTAACGACGCAAGAGGGGACAATGTCAACTCTGCTGTGTCTGACGAATCTTCCCCTGAGCTCCACTCTTCTCACTCTGAAGGTGAGGTTGGATCTTCTGACTATTCATCCGCAGATGAGGAAGAACATCAGGATGAGGGAAAGGATCGTGACAGTTTTCATGATGTAGACGGGATTATTAAGGGTGTTCTTGAGGTTCTTAATATATCCCAGAAGCCCAAACAGACAGGAGAGGCATCTAGCCTATTCAAGAGGCAACATAAGTCAGCTGTATGTTTCCCAGAAAATGAACAACTTCAAGGTTTAGTTCAGAATGAGTGGAATTCCCCTGAACACAAGTTTCAGGCAACTAAAAAATTCTCTAAATCATATCCCTTTCCAAAAGAGCTAGTCGATACTTGGTCTAATCCACCAGCTGTTGATGCCCCAGTGTCTAGACTGTCAAAGTCCACCACATTACCAGTTACTGACGCAGCAGCATTTAAGGACCCTTCTGACAGAAGGCTAGAGGGGTTTCTTCGTGCAATTTACACCTCTGCGGGATCGGCTCTACGCCCTTGCCTGGCTTCAGCGTGGGTCTCCAGAGCCATACAGGCATGGTCTGAGTCGCTTGCCAAGGACATTCTAGACGGGGTTCCCCGACAGGAGTTGTTATCGTCGGTACAGACTATTGCTGAGGCATCTAGTTACCTTTGTGACACCACCCTTGATACTTCACAAATTACTGCCCGGACTTCTGCATTGTCCGTAGCAGCACGCAGAACATTATGGCTCAAAAATTGGTCTGCGGACCTTAGTTCCAAAAAGTCACTCACTTCTCTGCCGTTCAAGGGACATCGTCTGTTTGGAGAAGAACTGGAGAAAATCATCTCCCAGGCGATGGGGGGGAAGAGTACCTTTCTCCCACAGACCAGAGGTCGAGCACCCACCTCAAATAGAAGGGGAAAATTTTTTTCGTGGCCAAAGTGGCAGATTTTCAAGGCGTAACAATTCTCCACAAAGGTCCCACTTTCGGGCCAAAGTCAGTGAGAAAGGCCGGCCCGCTTGGAAAACCAACAGGCCTCACAACAAACCCTCAGGGGAGAAGCCCGCCTCAGCTTGACGGGGCATCCCCTCCGGAATCGTCGGCTTGGATAGGGGGCAAATTACTTTGGTTCCGGGAGGAATGGATGAAGCATTCTTCGGATGCATGGGTCACAGAAATAGTGACAGAGGGTTATCATTTAGATTTATCAAGCACACCACCCGGAAGATTCCTCATGTCAAGAGTCCCTCGCTGTCCTCAGAAGGCTCAAGCCTTTCTACAATGTATAGAAAAGTTGGAGCGGTCCGGGGTAATCAGTCCAGTACCAACCAAAGAGAGATTCTCCGGTTTTTACTCTAATCTATTTACAGTACCGAAGAGGGACGGTTCCCTCAGACCTGTGCTCGACCTCAAGGGTCTCAACAAATTCATCCGATCAGTACGGTTCAAGATGGAAACGTTGAGATCTTTCATTCGAGGGATGGAACAGGGGCAACTGATGATGTCTCTGGACATAAGGGACGCATACCTGCATGTTCCAATTTGGCCCCCCCATCACCGCTACCTACGATTTGCCTTCCAGAACAAACACTATCAATTTGTGGCACTCCCATTCGGACTGTCGTCCGCTCCCAGGGTTTTCACCAAGTTGATGGCGGTGACAGCTGCAACATTGAGACTGCAGGGGATTTCCGTGACCCCCTATCTGGACGACCTCCTGTTAAAGGCCAGTTCGGAAACGAGGGCCAAGGAGCATCTAAGCCAAGCAGTTCGGCTACTCCAGAGTTTCGGATGGACCATCAACTGGTCGAAGTCCAGCCCAGATCCCAGTCACAGGATGATATTCCTCGGCCTGGAATTCGATACGATCACGCAGACTGTAACATTACCCATGGACAAGCAGATCAGGATCAGAGATCAAGTTCAATATCTTCTGTCCAGTCAAAGCACGACAGTACACAAGGCGATGCAAGTACTGGGAACAATGGTTTCGGCCATCGAGGCAGTTCCATTTGCTCAAATACACCTTCGGTCTCTTCAAGCCAACATTCTAGCAACGTGGAAAGGGGGACCTCTATCCCGTCCCATGTCCTTGTCACGACAGGCGAGGGCGGAGTTACAGTGGTGGATGAAATCCGAGAATCTAGCTGCAGGTCAATCGTGGGCGACACCGGATTGGATTGTGATATCAACAGACGCCAGCCTCCAGGGCTGGGGGGCAACATGGGACGAGCAGTCTGCCCAAGGGCTTTGGTCTCCAGAGGAAGCCAAACTACCAATAAATATTCTAGAGCTGAGAGCGGTAAAATTGGCCCTCGTCCAGTGGACAGACCAAATCAGAGAAAAGCCCATACGCGTCCAAAGCGACAATGCTACGACGGTAGCGTACATAAATCGTCAAGGAGGGACACGAAGTCGGGCGGCCCTGGCAGAAGCCAGACAGATTCTTCTCTGGGCGGAAAACAACTCAGTAAAATTATCTGCAATACACATTCCAGGAGTGTCCAACACAAAGGCGGATTTTCTCAGTCGGAATCGGCTGGATCCAGGAGAATGGGAACTGCATCCAGAGGCTTTCAATCAGCTGACAGACCAGTGGGGAACCCCCAGCATAGACTTAATGGCGTCCAGAAACAATCGAAAAGTACCACGATTCTTTGCCCGTCGCAGGGATCCGTTAGCAGTGGGGGTGGATGCCATGACTCAGCGCTGGCAATTCAATCTAGCATATGTCTTCCCACCTCTTCCAATGCTACCAAGGGTCCTCAAAAAGATAAAGCAATCTCAGTTGATAGTCATTGTAGTGGCACCGTTTTGGCCCCGGAGAACCTGGTTCACCGATCTGCAGGAGATGTCAATAGAACAGCCGATCCGGCTGGACAGCAGACCAGATCTCCTCCTGCAGGGACCCATATTACATCACAATCCCGGACTCTTCGCTTTGACGGGATGGCTGTTGAAAGGTCCATCTGGCAACGCCAAGGACTAGATGAAGCAGTCATACTCACTATGATAAAAGCTCGAAAAGCCTAGTCTTCCAAATCATACCACAGAGTTTGGCAGTCTTACCTCAATTGGTGCAAGGAGTCTCATTTTCCATTCCTTGAATTGCAGCTACCACGGATCCTTTCCTTCCTACAAAGAGGACTACAATTAGGTCTTAAGCTCAGCTCGCTTAAGGTCCAGGTGTCAGCCTTGTCAATCCTGTTTCAATCTCGCTTGGCGAATGAAGACTTGATACGCACGTTTCTGCAGGGAGTGGCCCATATCGTGCCGCCATTCCGTACTCCGGTGGCAGGCTGGGATCTCAATCTAGTGTTGGAAGCTCTGCTGGACCCACCATTCGAACCATTGTCTTCTATTTCCGATACATGGGTCACCTATAAGGTAGTGTTCCTCGTGGCGATATCATCGACCAGACGGGTTTCTGAACTTAGTGCTTTATCGTGTGCTCCTCCTTATCTCATATTCCATAAGGATAAAGCCGTTCTTCGTACGCTTCCAACCTTTCTACCCAAGGTAGTTTCAGACTTTCATATGAATCAAGAAATTGTGGTTCCTTCTCTATGTCCGGAACCCAAGAATGAGAAGGAACGCAGACTTCATAATTTGGACGTGGTCAGAGCATTACGATGGTATGTGGACAGATCTAAATCTTTCCGAAAGTCGCAGGCCCTGTTTGTCATTCCATCGGGCCCTCGTCGGGGCCAGGCAGCCTCAAAAGTGACAATATCAAGATGGATCAGAGAATCAATCAAGCAAGCATACTCTGCAAAGGGATGATCGGCGCCTGAAGGACTTCAGGCTCACTCCACCAGAGCAGTGGGAGCCTCATGGGCGTGGCGAAACTCTGCTTCCTTGGAGCAGATCTGTAAGGCGGCTACCTGGTCTTCGGTTCACACTTTCTCTAAATTTTACAAAGTTGACACCTTTTTCCTCAGCCGAGGCTGCCTTTGGGTGACAGGTGTTGCATTCAGTAATTAAATAATTTTGCAGTACTCTTGTACATAGTTATAGCTCGCTCCCACCCTGCTGTTTGGGACTGCTTTGTTAAGTCCCCATGGTTCCCTGTGTCCCCCTAAGACGACAGAGAAAACAGGATTTTTGATACTTACCGTTAAATCTGTTTCTCTGTAGTTATAAGGGGGACACAGGGCTTCCCACCCTTGTCGAGCTATTGACATTTGGTCTAGTTTGTTCAGTTTCACTGTTTACTTTCTGCCTGTGTATTTTCAGTGATTACGTTCGCAGCTTTGGGACAAACTGAATAGGAAGGTACAGTGTAGGGGGTAAAGCCTGAAGGGCACGCCCCTTAATTAATTAATTTTCAAGTGTCCTGCCTCCTGGAGGATGGAGCTTAACCCCATGGTTCCCTGTGTCCCCCTTATGACTACAGAGAAACAGATTTAACGGTAAGTATCAAAAATCCTGTTTTTCCTACGGCGCCAAATTTAAATTTGAATGGCCGTGTATGCTGCAGCGCATACAGAACACTAAACAAGCCCAGAGAAACTTAATGAAAGTTTATATAGGTGTTCTAATGCCCTACACGTGCCCACAGTATATGTAAGGTGCCTTATGTTAACAAATTTTGGGGGGGCCAGCGTTGGCCACTTTGCAATTTATTAAATTTGCCCCATGGGGCAGCATTTTTAAGTATTTGTAAACTCTTTTTTTTAAGAGAATTCTCTCATACCCCCCACATGCACGTAAATGTGTGATTGGTGAATATCCTAACAGAAGTCTTTGCACTGTGACGCCTGTGTATTTTCACACTAAAGGGGATCTGCCATGTGATATTTAGGAACTTATACTTGTACCTGGAAGTCGGCTGCAACCAGTGTTTTCTTAACTGCACACAGATTTATAAATGGGCCAATCCACCTGCTAGGTTTTTATTTAAAAGAATAAAACCCTATTCAATACTCATTTTTATTTATATATCCTGTAAAGGTCCTTTATATTTTTGTAAAACCATTTTATGCTGGTAACAATCCTTTGTTTTTCAGGTATATGTGGGATTCCAGGTGCAACTGGATTTGACTGGAATTTTCATGCATGGCAAGATTCCTACATTAAAAATCTCATTGATTCAGATCTTCAGGGCCCACTTGTGGCAAAAGATTCATGAGAGCATTGTCATGGATCTGTGTCAGGTAAGAGCTATGTTTAGAAGTGGGGTTTTGTTTTAGTCCTTTTAGTGATTATGAGCAACTATGCCTTTTCCCCCTTGTATTTGCATTTGTCTAGGAGAACCTTAAGCCTACCAGGAGAAGCTTGGGCTCATGGGAGTTGTTACCATCTGAACAGGCCAATAATGGAATACTCCATAGAATAGCTTTTCATAGAGCCTAGCATAGGTAGTCCCAGTAATAAGCACAAGTATTTCATTAGGGTATAATTTTCCTTTAACATAACACTTTTAGCATCACTGGCTTGTGCTTTGTCTGCTCTGTAAACAACATCAAATTGCTTATTCTGTTTTCAGGTGTTTGATCAAGAGCTTGATGCTTTGGAGATTGAGACTGTGCAGAAAGAGACCATCCACCCTAGGAAGTCCTATAAGATGAACTCCTCCTGCGCTGATATTCTACTTTTTGCCTCCTACAAATGGAATGTGTCTCGTCCCTCCTTGCTTGCTGACTCTAAGTATGTGCTGGCTTTGTAAAATGCTCATTAAGTATTTTAAACACTCATAAACTGTGTCTGTCTTAGGTTCCCAACATGAGATTTCAGACTTGGGGTTAACTTTGCACTGAACATGACTTTATTTTTAAAGGGATGTAATGGACAGCACAACCACCCAGAAGTACTGGATTGATATACAGCTGAGATGGGGTGACTATGACTCCCATGACATTGAAAGATATGCCCGTGCCAAATTCTTGGATTACACAACCGATAACATGAGTATCTATCCCTCACCCACTGGTGTTCTAATTGCCATAGACCTTGCCTATAATCTTCACAGGTAAGATGTTTTCTGAGATTCATTTATTATTACATTGTTTTGTGCATGTAGGTGAGCAGTCTCTGAGCTTGATCTTATACTAAAGAGGTATTTTGGTAACTTTGCAGTGCATATGGAAACTGGTTCCCAGGGGGAAAGCCTCTAATACAGCAAGCAATGGCAAAGATAATGAAGGCAAACCCTGCCCTCTATGTGCTGCGGGAGCGAATACGCAAAGGATTACAGCTTTACTCCTCAGAGCCCACTGAGCCTTATCTGTCCTCTCAGAACTATGGTGAACTCTTCTCCAATCAAATCATCTGGTTTGTGGATGACACAAATGTGTACAGAGTCACCATCCACAAGGTATTATCTATATTTACAATGCTGTTCATATAACCTCTCATGCTTGTAGCTGTAATAAACTTGCTTTGTTTTCTATTTGTTTTCTATTTGTTTAGACTTTTGAAGGTAACCTGACAACCAAGCCGATCAATGGAGCCATTTTCATCTTTAATCCCAGGACTGGCCAGCTATTCTTAAAGATTATCCATACTTCTGTGTGGGCTGGACAGAAAAGATTGGGTCAGGTATGCAGGAGAAATTACGTTTCACAATTAGTTTCATACAACCAAAGAGCTGTATGTGTATAAGTATTAAGCAGTACTATGTATAAATGAGTAAACATGAAAGGTTTGTAAACCTGCTAAGGTTGCTTAAGTGGTCAAAAATATTATCTTTATATACAGTTGGCCAAATGGAAGACTGCAGAAGAAGTAGCTGCATTGATTCGATCTCTTCCCGTTGAGGAGCAGCCAAAACAGATCATTGTTACCAGGAAAGGCATGTTGGATCCACTTGAGGTAAGAAAATGGTTGATCTGGCCCACGTAGACAACGCTTTTGCTGTATTTATCCAAATTACTGTAGAGGCTGGATACCACCATAAAGGAGAAGGAAAGCTACCAAAGCAGTTTATTGCCAATAGATTTGCCACAATAGTGCAAGCTCTAACGCTATATTTATTCTGCAGAATGCTTCACCATACCTTAGTAAACCACTCTAGAACTCTCTCTGTTTAGTATCGGAGCTGCCATATTAGCTTGGTGTGACATCACTTACTTCCCAAGTCTCTCCCTGCTCACTCAGAACTCAGATTACAGCAGGGGAGGGGTGGATGGAGGGGGAAAAAGGGGAGAGAGAAGCCATGTATACACAATAGAAGGAAAGAAATGCTGTGTTTCTTTTGACGGAGGACTCAGAGCAGCATTACTTTGAGGGTTTACTGGTGTATTTATAGCGACCTTTCTGATAAAACTTACTTAATTTTAGTCTTCCCTTCTCCTTTAATAAAGAACACACCGGCTTCATATAGACAAAAAAAAAGCTGGAAATATAATTTTTTTTTCTGTGTGCTTTATCTTAGGTGCACTTGCTTGACTTCCCAAACATTGTCATCAAAGGATCAGAATTACAGCTGCCTTTCCAGGCCTGTCTGAAGGTGGAGAAGTTTGGTGACTTAATCTTAAAGGCTACAGAGCCTCAGATGGTTCTATTCAATCTATATGACGACTGGCTGAAGACCATCTCTTCATATACGGTACAAATGAAATCTCTCTTGTGGATTTGCAGAACCTTTTTTTTTTTTTTTTTTTTCATGTTGAAGGTATTCATTTCAATAACCTTTTTCCTGCAGGCATTCTCTCGATTAATTTTAATTCTAAGAGCCTTACATGTCAACAATGACCGTGCAAAAGTGATCTTGAAACCTGACAAGACCACTATCACTGAGCCTCATCATATCTGGCCCACACTGACAGATGAGGAATGGATTAAGGTTGAAGTTCAGCTGAAGGATTTGATTTTAGCAGATTATGGAAAGAAGAACAAGTAAGCGCTCTAACATACTAGATTAAGTTCAGCCTTACTAGAACCCTATTTATATTGGCCAGATAAAAGTAGAGGCCATTCCACCACATTTGTTTTTTGGGGTTTTTTTTCCTTTGCCATTAATCCAGGGCATATTTAGAGGCTTATATCTCATCTGAGGATTTCTGAACTATGTTCTCACAACTAGCCTTACGTCATCCATAGATAAGTAATTCACTTGTTTAAAAAAAAAAAAACCTCCTTAAAATAGTGTGCCCATTGTGTGCCTCATTCTTTATAAATGTTAGTACTGTTGAATTCTTCTGTAATTTTACTTTTTCCCCTCTCAATTTCTAGTGTAAATGTGGCTTCACTGACACAGTCTGAAATCCGAGACATCATTCTGGGTATGGAAATATCGGCTCCATCCCAGCAAAGGCAGCAGATTGCAGAAATTGAGAAGCAAACAAAAGAACAATCTCAGCTCACCGCTACTCAGACGCGCACTGTCAACAAGCACGGAGATGAGATTATCACTTCTACCACCAGCAACTACGAAACCCAGACGTTCTCCTCAAAGACTGAGTGGCGAGTCAGGTAAGTCGGTGAGCAGTTGGAAGATAATGGCAGTCTAATCATAATACAACACAGGAAAATTTAGTGCAAAGCTGCTCCCTCCAGAGAACTGCCTCTTCCAAAAACCAATACTAAAGATTCTGCTTCTTTAGAAAATGTTTAATAACATCAATACATTTTGTTATTCACAGAGCAATATCTGCTGCCAACCTTCACCTCCGAACCAATCACATCTATGTATCTTCTGATGACATTAAGGAAACTGGATACACTTACATATTGCCCAAAAATGTGCTTAAGAAATTCATTTGCATCTCTGATCTTAGAGCACAGGTTAGTGTCTCATGTAAAACTGGGAATTTGTTATTACACTGCTAATAAGCAGTTTTCCATATCCTTCAGTGGAGATTGCAAGCAAAATAATTTGTCTGAACTTATTGATGTCTGTCTGATCATTAGCTTCCTGATTTTACTGTTCTAGATTGCTGGTTACCTGTATGGTGTGAGTCCTCCAGATAATCCCCAAGTGAAGGAAATTCGATGCATTGTTATGGTGCCCCAGTGGGGAACTCATCAGACTGTCCACCTGCCAAGCCAGCTGCCACAACATGAATACCTTAAGGTTAGCCCTGTATTATTTGGTTTGTCTCTCTCTCAATATACACATTTAAACCACTTACTTTTCTCCTTAGGAGAAGGAAAGCTACTGAAGCAGTTTATTGCCAATAGATTAGCCACAGTAGTATTCTTCAGAATGCTTTGCCATACCGGAGTAAACAGCTCTAGAAGCTCTGTTTGTTTAGGATAGCAGCTGCCATATTAGCTTGGTGTCGCCTCACTTCCTGCCTGAGTCTCTTCCTGCTTACTCATAGCTCTGGGCTCAGATTACAGCAGGGGGGAAAGGGGAGAGAGAGAGGAGCAAACTGAGCATGCTCAAGCCCTAGCACTGGAGGATTAAGATGAAAACAGGAAGTCTGATACAGAAACCCATGGATACACAATAGAAGGAAAGAAATGTTTCTTTTGACAGAGGACTCGGAGCAGCATTACTTTGAGGGTTTACTTGTGTATTTATATAGACCTTTCTGATAAAGCTTAATTAATGTAAGCCTTTCCTTCTCCTTTAAGGAAATGGAGCCATTAGGATGGGTGCATACGCAGCCAAATGAGTCTCCACAGCTGTCACCCCAAGATGTCACTACCCATGCCAAAGTAATGGCTGACAATCCTGCCTGGGACGGAGAGAAAACCATAATCATTACTTGCAGGTATGTACTGTATCTATTATTCTGGATTTATCGCAGTATCCCTTTGATGTTGGAAATTAGTTACTGCAGCTGCTTCTAAAAGTTTTAAATTTCAAACAAAATATATGCAGTATAAATAAAGCCTGCTGGCATTTTACCTATGTTGGAAAAAATCCTTTGGCTAAACAAAACTGATCTAAAATGATTTTGCAATTGTAGGAATGCTGTACAGGTATTAAGTGTTTGCAGCAGCAGGATATCCATTAAACCTCTAGTATTAGTCTATCTTTTTAATATCAGACAACTGACACCAGTGCTCCGTTTATCCAGTTACTGTACCATATGCAGAGACAGCAGTACAGACAGAATGTTGATATTGAAAATATTGGACACGGAGCACCAGCAGTCATTAAAATCCGTGTTTTATTAATTCTTTATTAAAAAGACGAGCAGGACATGTATCCCAAGCCACGCTTGATGCATTTCGTGGACTAAGCCACTTTCTCAAAAGAATGTTATTACATGGAATTTTACTAGTACTTACTAGGACTAATGTGCAGCTGGAAATGAACATGTTTGGTATTTGACTTTGAATTTTTTTTTTTCTCTTAGCTTTACTCCAGGTTCATGTACTTTGACAGCTTATAAACTGACTCCCAGTGGTTATGAATGGGGAAGGCAAAACACAGATAAGGGAAACAATCCCAAGGGCTACTTGCCATCACATTATGAGAGGGTCCAGATGCTGCTGTCTGATCGCTTCCTTGGGTTCTTCATGGTGCCAGCACAAGCATCCTGGAACTACAACTTCATGGGTATGAATTCAATCATATATTTAATATTGTTATTCTTCTCTCTACATGTGATTTTATTTATTCCCACCGTTATTTGGTTGGAATACCCTTCCATGAGCTTTTTTTGGGGGGGGGGGGCTACATTTCCCTCGATTTCAAACACAAATCATTTGGTGAATATAAACAAATGCAGTTATAATGAAGAAAACAAAGGTATCTCTGTGCACCATGATCCATTAGCTCTGCTCTCCTAATTTGTTCTGCATATTGGGTACTTATTTTTACAATGTTGACTGGGGCATCTGTTGTCTGGCTTTAATGAACATCTTGTTTCAATTTGTTGAAAATTCAGTGAATTTGAATGTTCTAATATTTTAAGAAGCTTAGGGGTGATGTTGAAAGTTGTTACAGGGCTAGTCACTTACAGCTACCAATCAGTAGGTTGCTTTCAACCAGGTGACCAGTAAATGCCAATTGGTTGCTATGCGTTTATGCAACTGGAACTTGTGCGTGAATAGGGAAGCCATTAGAAACTCATGTTCTGTACACTATTTGGGTAATTTAGGCTTTGTAATGACAGTAACCCCTCCTTTCTGCCAGTACCTCTGTAATGACTGCCTCGCATAGGGAGAGTACAGCAGTGTTAAATTTTTTAGCTTTCTGTTCCTTCATTACATTTTTTTTTTTTTTAGGTGTGAGACATGATCCAAACATGAAATATGAGTTGCAGCTGGCCAACCCCAAAGAATTTTACCATGAAGTTCACCGGCCATCGCATTTCCTAAACTTTGCCCTGCTGCAGGAGGGTGAGGTGTATTCGGCTGACCGGGAAGATCTGTATGCATAAATCTTCTATATGAATAATCAGAGGACTTGGATCACTGTTGATATTCAACATTAGGAGATTTAGCACCACTTCTATGGCAGACTCCTCTTAGTCTTTCCTCGTGAGGCTATTAGTGCTTTGCTTTAAGTTCATATTTTGCCCTGGGTTTTTTTTCCTACTGCATCTGTGTAGAAATTGTATGAACAACTTCATTGTTATTATCTGTGGAAGTCTTTATGCTCTGTATTTACCAATATTGATTGTAATGGTTTCTTTTTTTTTTTTTAATAAATACTTGTTCACATAGTGGTGCATTTGTTTTGCTTTACATTAAAATACGTAATACCTAGGCCTCTTATTTTGCTCTGCCAGTTAGTTACTTTATACGTTGATAATTAGGTGGTGCCAAAACAGACTCCGTGCTGGGTGTGTGAATTTAATGCAAATTGCAAACTGGTCCCACTGCATTAACAGAGGAACACTTGTAATGTTAAAGTCCCTTTCTGATTACATTCCCTACTGCAGCTCATGGGCAAAGGTGGTCCAGCCTGTAGCTTTGGTTAAAATGAACATTAAGAGATGCCCCAAAGAAAGATACTTTACAACTCCTTGGCACACAGGCTTGTTTATACCTGCCTTGTTCTTAAAAGAGGTGAATAAAAGCAGATGTATTTGTCCAACCCAGAGGTGTATTTAAAAAAAAAAGTGCCTACATGCCTAGATTATATTTTGCTTCTTAACCATGTCTATGACTGCCATATTCCCCCATAAACTGGTTTGGTGAGCAGGACTTCGAACTACTAAACAAAGAAGCAGCTCCGCTGAGATTCTCTTCACCTTTAAGGGTCTAACCAAAATGACATTCAATCCCCATACTGGATTCCACAAATTGCTCCTACTACAGGGCAATAGCCCTCAGATCAATACAGATTTGGCCAATTGCCCAGTGTCTATTTACAGAACCAATCTACAGTATATAGATCAGTTGGGCTCCACACAGGGCAACCAGGTGGGTAGAAGTGTCAGAATGATGGATAGCTAAAAATTAAATTGTTATTCACCCCCTTCTCTTCATTCTTTTTGGGAACACAAGAACTATGGGTTAAAGCCAGAGGCAGGCCGGGAGCCCTAGGCAACCCAGCCGGCCAGCTCGCCCCTCCTTCTCCTGTGGCTCACACGCATGTGCGGTTTCGTTGGGTGCGAATGCAGGGTGGTGTTGCGAATGCGTGGTGACGTCACATGGGCATGTGCTTGGTAGGGGAGCGCACAAGCTTGGTGGAAGGTGCATCCAGTCTAGTGGTGTGCCCTACGCAGCTGCCTCTTCTGCCTACCACTAGTTCCGGCCCTGGTTATACCTTCTACCACTAAGAGACAGGACACTAGAAGGAAAATCCTGCCTCAGCAACTTTACCCCTAAGCACAACTAACTGAATTTTGAATAAGAAAGAAGGAGTAGGAGAGGAGACCGCAACAAAACTCAACATAAGAATGGCTGGGACCCTGCTGCAGAGACAGATGGTATGGGGCTAGGAGTATCCATAGATAAGTGTAGGGAATGTTAAGTGGCCAGTGCTGAGCAGTGACTAAAGCTCCCCATAGATGTGGCGATTCTTCTTGCTGAACGACCGATTTCAGAGAATCCGACCAATCGCTCGAAATTATAGTGGGATTCGAACGATCGTACATCTTACGATTTTTCGGCCGACATCTGTGAGATTTTTTGACCTGGCCGATCAATTTCCTGTCAGTCCCAGTGCAATCTATCTATGTTTGCAGGGCCAAGCAGGCAGATCCCTTTTGTTTTCCTGGCAAATTGGTCATTTTAGTTGATGGTCAATTCGTACGATCGTTCAGAGAAAATCGCGGTCTCACGATCAGGATCTGATCTTTTAAAAATCTCAACATCTATGGCCAGCTTTACAGCCCTGGAAGGGGATCCAACAGAGGGGAAGCCTGGAGATGTGCTAGTGATGTAGTGCTGTTAGCCTGTGCTTGGCCTAGAACTACTGAGTGAGGAGATGTTTCTCTAGTGGTACAAACTATAACCCACAGGTCATGTGTGTCCCCTCAAGTAGCTGTAAGAGATAAGGGAGAGAGAAGTGATTATCCCCATAGTGATACTGCCTGCTCCTGGCAACACTGACTGGGGAACTTGGCCAAATAAGAATATAATGTGCAGGTAACGCTGGGCTGAGGCACCACGTGATACCTGATATAAAAGAGCCCATTACTACTGTACACTACTCCCTAATAACAGCGCATCACTAATGCATCAATGGCCGCCGGCAGCAAGTAGGAAATGCACCCGCCGCCGACGTGGAGCGGACACACTTATAGTAATTCAGAGGAGAGGGGAGTTGTAGTTAAACTGCTGAACTGAAAACATCACTCCAGAAGGTTTTTTCCCACATAAACCCAAGTGCTCTAGATTGAAACATCTTATCATTTCCCAAATTTTACAACGAATCAGACAGCGAGAGAATCCATTAGGGGCAATGCCAGTATGATGTCACTGCTGGTAGGCGTGTCCTAGTCACATGACAGCTGAAATCCCTCACGCAACGCAGAAGACTAGACTAGAGAAGTGGCGGGCACGGGATGGAGTCGCTATGGGTGAAGGGCCCGGGGTCCCTGTCGGTACAGGATGTGTACAACATGGCGGTGTGTCTGGGCGCGGAACTGCAGACGCTCACGGAGCAGTATGGGCCCGACGCGGTATCCGGTGTAGTGCCGCAAGTGGTCCGTGTCCTGGAGTTGCTGGAAAGCTACGCGGGGGGTTCCGGGAGGGAGAGGAGCTGCACTGAGGAAGAGTTGCTCATCAGAGCCGTGCACAGGTTGCAGTTCAGCAGCAGAGAGGAGCCAGCTCCGGCGGTAAGTTCATGTGTCAGTGTATTTCAGTGTGAGGATATATGGCAGCTTCTCCCTTATAACTCCCGGCACCCCTAGGCTGTGTTGCTAGTGGCAGTCCGGCAGGGACGGGAACGCGCGTGCGTAACCGAGCGCAACCGAGGACGTGCGTGCGAGACCGTGCACGACCGGGGAGAGTGAAATCCCCTCCAGCCCTCACCAACATGGACCTCCTCCACCTGTACCCCAATCCCCAGCCTTCCATAAAGAGCAATATCTCTCACCACCTTTATTTGCAATAGGCAGGGCAGGTCTCATATTTAAGTAAGGGACGTGTTTTCATAAAAGGGACCTGGAATGTAAGACTGTGTGTACCACATATGATTTGTAGGGCAATAAGTCCATCTGTTCCATATTTTGCCATAGGCAGCTGGAGCCCTGAGACTCGACTTACTGCCTTTGTACTGGAATGCTTGTCTTTTGGTTTAGAGGAAATGATTGTGCGTGGGGAACTGTAGGGCAAGTGGGATATTGTGACCCTGTTAATAGTTTTCCAGCTTGTCTGTTACTGGGGCAGGATCTGTTACTATTTGTTCCCTCTCCAAAACGATGCAATTCAGTGACGCAGATCAAATCACAGTTCAGCAAGTACAGAGTCCTGGAACCCAACCTTTGTCAGTGTCTTTTTATAGGTTTCTGATATATTGGGTCACGGGTGAGCACAAAAATAGACCTGTGTTTTTGGCAGGTGCCGACAAGAGACTCTCATGTGCATGGCTTTATATAAAGGAAAAGCTGCGTGTCCTTCCCAGACAACCTGTTGTGTCATGCAGCTGTACTAACAGGTGTGCTACACACACACACACACACACACCTGCAGCTTATTGTATGTACATAAACTTGCAAGTTCTGTTCTGCTTGGAGTATGAATGAAAGGACAACAGGAAAAGCAGGGTTATCTGGCACTCAGAGAAATCCACAGGGCCAAAAAATCTGTTAAAAAATAAGTGTTTATTGGTCAACGTTGGAAATGTACATACATCTTCCTAGGGCCCTATGCGTTTTAGTTACTTATTCATGGGCACATCATTAGGTAACCTAGATGTACAAAACACATAGGCCCCTAGGAGATGTCAGCAAAGAGATCAAAGAGCTAGTAAAGCTGAATTTCCAGTTTCAAAACCGCCGCCCCTGTAAACGTACCTGGCACTGCCGCCTGAGGCGGAGCTCCCCTGGGAGATGTATGTACATTTCTAACTTTGACCATTAAATTATTATAATTATGTTCTTATTGTTATGAATTAAACGAAATGCATTACTGATGGATGAGCACTTGAAAACCTCAATCTAAAGAGATCCCTGTTTTAGTGAAACATATTTTTGCCTTTTGGTTATAAAGGTTTTGCATCCCTGTTGCTCGTACCTTACATACTTGCCAGCAAGTACAAAATCACACAAGGTCACCAATTGGCAACGAGATGTATTTTCACCTTCAGTTGAACGCCAGTCCTCCGGATTTACAGCTGCTGTAATTTCAGAAGATTAAATAAATACTTTTATTTCACAGCACTGACAAAACAAGGTTGTTTCCTGGAATGAATTTCCCAGTGCCTGGGACATCCCCAAATTCATGGTGGTACAGATAAAGCTTAAAGGGTTGTTCACCTTCTGTGTTAACTTTGATTATCATATAGAAAGTGAAATTCTGAGACAATTTGCACTTGGTTTTCATTTTTTATTATTTGTTGTTCTTGAGTTATTTAGCTTATTATTCAGCAGCTCTCCAGTTTGCTGTTTCAGCAAGAGTTCAAATTAACCGAGCAACCATGTATTCATTTGACTAAGAGACTGGAATATGACTAGAAGAGGGCCTGAATACAAAGATGAGTTATAAAAAGTATCAATAACCTTACATTTGTAGCCTTACAGAGCATTTGTTTTGTAGATGGGGTCAGTGACCCCAATTAGAAAACAAATGAAACTAAAAAAAAAATAAAAACAATTAGGTTACTTAGACTTGGCCATTCTCTATTCTAAAAATTAAATTAAAGGTAAATGACCCTTTAGAAGGTGCAGTGTAAGTTCTGTTCCTCTGGTTCGTCAGGCTGCAGAATGGATACTATATGCTGTAGTGCAAATATTGCAAGGTTACATGACCAGGTCCCACTTGATTTGCACCCAAAATAACTGAGCCTACCTGAATCCATATCAACTAATTTTCCAGCGATCAAGACCCATAGGTGACACCACTGAGAGTAGAGGCCTTGCTGTTAAAGTGACGGGTGGGGGTTATCGATGAAGAAAAAAAGCTCTTATACATTTTATCTGCTAACCTGGCAGACTTTGTTGATGCATTTATTGGCTCGCTCAGTTGGTAGTTTTAGATCTCTTAAAGGGGTGGTCCACCTTTGCCATTATTTGGTCTTCATTATTTAAAAAGGGGGTCAGTGACCCCATTAAAAAACATGCTCAAACAATTTATGTATTTTAAAGTTATGAAAATATAATGTCCTGTTGTGCTGCACTGGTAAAACTGGTGTGTTTGCTTCAGACATTCTACTATAGTTTATATAAACAAGCTGCTGTGTAGCCATGGGGGCAGCCATACAAAGCTGAAAAAGGAGAAAACATACAGGATACACAGCAGATAACTGATAAGCTCTGTAGTATACAATGGGATTCTTCAGAACGTATCTGTTCTCTACTTTCTATCCTGTGCTTGAATAGCTGCCGCCATGGCTACACATCAGCCAGTTTATATAAACTATAGTAGAGTTTCTGATGCAAACTCACCAGTTTTACCAGTACAGGGCAACATTACATTATATTGTCCTTTATAACAATTTGATTTTTGGTGTTACTGTTCCTGTTTTGATATTAGTCGACCGGCCGTAAATATCTAGCATGGGCAACATATCTCCTCTGAATTCTTTCCCATGGGCAATATTTTAAATTACTTGTTGGAAAACATATGAATCACATTAGCGTTCCGAAGTCTTCTGAATTATTGTGCCCTAAAACTTCACCCTTTTTTTATGTTATCTTTGTGCATGTCGAAGGTCACGTAACATTTTTCAACCCATAAACTGGCTGTGAGGCATTAAAAGAATTCCTGCAAAGCTGGGAGTGACATTGCACTCTGATATCTATGAAAGGCCATATTTTATTTTCACCATCAGCCTGTTTGTGTTTTGTGAGAACCTTTTTGTTTCACTTTCACAAGGCTCTGGCATAGTTCAAAGAAATGAAAGCACAACCCTTTCTTTGGCCAGAATAAAGTATCTTGCTTAGTTTGGCAGAAACATTGGTTACTTTTAGTGATTGTTACAAATTGTTAACCCACACCCGACCCTAACAGCCTCTGCTTCCCTTTATATATTTGCCCCCCCCCCCGTATCTGATGTCACCGAGGGGGTGGGGCAGATGCACATCTATAAACAGGAAGTGGAAGGAATGCATACTTAGGGCACAGGGATGGGCGGCAGGAAGAGCTCGACCCCAACCCACCCTCTGCTTTAATTCCTTGTTCCTGTGTCGGCCTGAACCAGACTAACCTGGAGGTATAGGGCCAGGCTGGGCCTGCCCTCCCTAAGAAGAGGAGGAAGGGAGTGGTGTAGTGTGACTGCACCTCACAACTACTGCAATAAGGCAGATAGAACACCAGAAGTTCTTAAACATAAACAAAGGTATATTAGCAATGCCACAGGACTATACTTGCAGTAGACTTATGACATATACAAGCAAGGCAGAGCTAAACACCTGCATCACTGAGATGCTTGACATGTTGAAGATACACCTTTAGGTTAGCAATAGTAGCTCCGATTCCCTACAATAGAAATGTTCAGGGAGTAAATAAAGGTATGGGGTCTGTTATCCGGAAACCAGTTATCTATAAACAACAGGAAGGCCATCTCTCATAGACTCCATTTTAATCCAATAACTCAAAATTTTAAAAATGATTACATGTTTGTCTGTAGTTACTGTATATAATAGTACCTTGTAATTCATCCCATGTAAGATTACAATTAATCCTTCTTGCAAACGGAACAATCATATTGGGTTTAAATATTCAGTAGACTTAAGGCATGGGGATCCAAATTATGGAAAGATCCCTTATCCAGAATACCTCACGTCCCAAGCACTATGGATAACAGGTCCCATACCGATACTAAGCCTCAATCCCTTTGAACAATGTAGTCCCATTACTTTAGGCCAGTTATGCCTTAGGGAGAGCTGCATATAGGGTTTGCCACCTTTTCTAAAAGAATTTACCGGTGGGTGGGAGGGTGGAAACAAAAGGGGGCGGAGTCACACACAGTGACGCAAAAGGGGCGGAGCAACATGCACAATGGACAGAAACCTGAAAAAAAAAAACCGGTAAGTACTGAGGGAATTGGGGGTTAGCCAAGGGCTTTTTCTTAAGGGTATTACAAATTACCGGCAACTACATTGCTGGTAAATTTGTAATACTGTTCCCGGCCTTGGCAGGTGTTTTACCGCTAGGCCGGTAAAATACCGGATGGGTGGCAACCCTAGCTGCATAAAGTTATCAACCCTATTTAGAAAGAGCAGCCTTGTGCTCCAAGTCTCACAACCGTATGTTCCTAGAACATACTGTGGCAAAGATTTTCATATATATATGTATGTGTGTGTGATCCACACTCCTTGATACTATTTGTAATACCTGGGTGCTGCTCTTGGGGTCACATGCATACAGACGAAGACAGTAGCGCACTCTTGTTACATGCAACTGTGCATCCAACGTTTCAACCCACTTTAGGGCCATTATCATGGATGGACAAACTAGGTTCCCCAGCAGACTCGCATCTCCTTCAAATGCTCCTGATACTATTTGCATTACCTGGATACTGTTCCTAGGGTCATTCGCATATAGACGAAGATAGTAGCACACTCCTGGGATTTTGTTTAAAATTATAAAGTGATATATTTGTATATATCCCTTGTTCACGGGGTCCCTGCTCTGCGACTTCTGTAAAGGTATAATCCCTTTAAGGCGCTTACACTTACTGGACCAGGTGCCCCAGCAGACTTCCATCTCGTATAGAGGAATTGAGCAGGCACTTCCAAGGACCAATCTTCCAGGCAGACTTTTCAATTAAAACGTATTTTATTTATTCAAGTGCACTAGGACACAATCTAACACATTTCATATCGATAGGATACTTAAGGTTGTTAGATTGTGTCCTAGTGCGCTTGAATAAATAAAATACTTTTTAATTGAAAAGTCTGCCTGGAAGATTGGTCCTTGGAAGTCCCTGCTCATTTCCTCTATACAGTTATCCGCTCCCTCAGATGAAGGTTTAGGACCCCTTCTCTAAACTGGTGAGTTCTTCACTTTGAGACCTGAAAGATTTACTGCATTTACCTACTAGTGTTCATGATCTTAATTTGAGACTTCCATCTCAGTCAGAAGGTGGAGGTCAAAAAGGAAGAACCGGTGCTTCTCAATCTCGATATTAAATAATAGGAAATTACCTTCCGAGGCCATTATGGGAATTAATTTAGCAACAAGGGGATTCCAGCCAAAGGAATACCTTTGGGTCCGTACACAGTTAATTAATTTTTAAAGCAATTGTTCAGTATAACAACTGGGTAAATAGATGTGCTGTGCAAAATAAAAATGTTTTCAATATAGTTAGCCAAAAATGTAATCTATAAGGGCTGGAGTGAAAGGATGTTGTACAGAACAGAACTCCACTTCCTGTTCTTTGTGCCTTTAGCTTTGCTTTAAGTTTTCCCATTTCTTCCTCCCTCTTTATCATCTGTTCTCCCATTTCACAACTTTATTTTAACCTTTACTTAGGGGGGAGCAAATCTGTATCTATTTATCTGACTTGTTCATGTTATTGGGGAGTAATTACTAACTGTATAGGATCTTGTGACATAAATGCCATCAGAGTAACCTTACTGCAGTTTCACTTTCCTTTCTTGCTTGTTAACATTTCTGTTGTTTGTTTAGCTTATCTAAATACATTTTATTTTGTCCTTTGTAAAGGTCACCCGTTACATGTGCATTTCTAAGGAGATTAGTATGAACAAGTATTTTATTTTATAGGATTACAAGTTAACGTTACATGTAACGCAATGGAAACAACTTCCATAGTGTGTGTGTATATATATATATATATATATATATATATATATATATATATATATATATATATATATATATATATATATATATATATATATATATATATTATATATATATATATATATTATATAAATAATCTACGGTATCCAGAATGCTCCGGTGGTGGCAGGTCCGGACTGAGATTTAAAATAGGCCCTTGCATTTCAGGTATACAGAGGCCCAATCGGCTCCCACCAGCCACTAAATACTGACTTTCTATGGCACCTTATAGCAGCCCCTCTGGCATTTGCCAGAGCCCACAGATTGCCAGTCCACGCCTGGGGGGTGGTTATATATACTGTGTATAGAGAGAAAGATTGCATATGTTTTCTGACCCTTGCTATAAATGAAAAGTCTTCTGAAACTGCTTTCTGGCTGGCAGGACCAGTGACCCCCAAAAGCCAGATAGAATGTTCAGTTTCAGGCTGGAAATAGGCAACCAGACTAAGGGTTTTTTCAACTTTTTCCTCCTAATTCTTTTCTAATGTTGTTCTGCCTTTCCGTTTTGCTCAACTCTCTCCTTTTCTTTTCTTCTCTTTCTATCTTCTTGTGCCATATTCTTTTTGCCCATATGTTCTCCTTTATTTTTGCTGTCTCACTTCCAGTTCAGACTTATTTTAACCGTGCATCTATTAATCGTGTTCATGTTATTGAGGGGGAATTCCTGTACTAGGATCTTGTGACAGTAAAGCTATCAGAGCTTACTTACATTGCCTTACTGCAGTATCACTTTCCTTTCTTGCATATTTATACTTCTGTAAATGTCAGTAGCAACCCAAGTAATCCACACATACAAAGAACTCAAAACAAATAAGTCCATACATTAAATTATGTGTAATAAAGTGGAATGACACAGGGAATAAGTATTGAACACACTTACTAAAATGTATTTAATACTTCGTAGAAAAGTCTTTGTTGGTAAAGACAATTTCACAATGCCTCCGGTATGGAGAAACTAGTCACATGCATTACTCCGGTGTGATTTTGGCCCATTCTTACACACAAACTTTTTTTTCAAATCTTGAAGGTTTCAGGAGCCTCTTCTATGGATTCTGACTTTCAGTTCTTTTCATAAATTTCAATTGGATTCAAGTTGGGTAATTGACTGGGCCATTCTAGCATATTAATTTTTTTTCTCTGGCTGTGTGTTTGGGATTATTATCTTGCTGAAATGTCCACCCTCGTTTCATCTTCAGTATCGTGGTAGATGACAGCAGATTCTTGTAAAGAATGTCTCGGTACAGATCTCCCGGTACAAATCTGCCGTACCATATGCTGAAAACTAGACCCAAACCATGATGTTCCCACCTCCAAACTTCAATGTTAGTATGGTGTTTTTGGGGTGATGTACAAGTGCCATTTCTCCTCCAAACATGGTGTGTGCAGTGACATCCAAAGAGTTCAATTTTGGTCTCATCTTACCAGACTATATTCTCCCAGAATTTCATTTACTTGTCAAAATGTTGTGCAGCAAACTTTTTCTTCAGCAGTGGAGTTTTGTGTGATGAGTGTGCATAGAGGCTGTGTGAGTGAGTGTGAGTGTGTGAGTGCATTCCTTGTTGTTTTCTTTGAAACAACTGTACCTGCTTATTCAAAATATTTTTGATGCTCTCCTCTAGTGAACCTTGGCCCTTGGTCAACTTTTTTGTTTTTTCTTAAACTCCTCTCTCAGAAATCTTGCGAGGAGCAGCTTTTCTTTTTTTTGGTGACTTAATTTTTATTAGTTGTAACAGTGTTGTTTGGCAATACACATTAGACATGTTAAAATATAACTTGCACTGTAATCTTTATCAAGTATACATCGAAGAGAAAATCGGTAATTCAACATTGTCATGCTCAGTACAATAAAAATTAAAATGACTCTATGATATGAATAAGAGCAATAATGGGAAAAGAGAGAAGGAATGTATATGGAATAATGTAGACTCGCTTATATGTAGCAAGTGTCAATCATTGGAGTTTAATACTACCATGGGGATTATATTTCCAAAGAGTGGGGAACCTTATTGTGAAGTAAAGCTAAACTTAACTCAAATGTTTTATTTTCCACTTTCTGTTTTATTTCTGCCAAACTTGGGGGTGTGACAGATTTCCATTTGGATGCAATAGACAAACGGGTAGCTGTTAGAACATGATTAATCAAAGTTTGGGTAGACTTTCTTATCCTTGGGAATGGGTTGCCCAACAAAAAAGTGCCCATGTCGGCCGTAGTAGGTTCAGGCATAATTTTGCCTAATAAATCTGCAACCTCCGCCCATAGCGGCCGTATTACAGGGCATGTCCAATATTTGTGTGGTAGTGTGCCTATTTCTCCACAGTTCCTCCAGCACAATGGAGAATGGTCTGAGAAAAGAGCTTTTGTCTTGAACAGGTAGCCACTCTTTTAGCATTATCCCAAATAGAGACCCATTATTTGTCTGAGAGAGGCTGTGGTTAATACAAGTCCCATTTGGCCATGTATGGAAGTCTGGGAGGTGGATCCTCCAGCGGTTCAGATAATAACTGATACATTTTGGAAATTAGCCCTCTCTGTGGAAGACCCCTTTTAGCGATCAACTCAAAAGGTGTTGATGGGGCCAATTTAATACTGTCGCTATAAGGTTTGGAAAAATGTCTTAACTGAAGGTATTCAAAAAACTTCAATGCCTGCTGAGGTGTCTTTTTGACAGAGATCAGCGTAAGTCAGGAATTCCTTAGTTATAGGGTTCATTAAATCACCCACTGTACATATACCTGTGTCTTTCCATTTACTGATGAAATCAGTTTCTCCCCGGTTGGAACTCAGGATTGTCAAGGAATAATGTGTTGGGTGATTTAGGAGATATAAGTTTATGTTTCTGCCTGGTTGTATACCATATTGATAATGTATGTTTGGTCGAAGAAAGCAATACAGATTTCCCAAATGACTGGCTTTTCATTGACCATATTCTATAGCCCAGATGATAGTCTTTGGTTATAGAATTCTCGATATTGCCCCATCTAGTATAGGTATTCCAATGTGTCCATGCTAAGGGCTCTTACAGACGAGCGTTTTTACCTGCGCTCCCCTGCGTTGCGCGTGTAGGCGCCGAACGCAGGAAAAATGCAGCATGTTGCGTCTCAACCTGCGTTCGGCGCCTACACGAGCCTGTGTGAGTACAGCCCCATTGTAAAAAATGTAATGCGTCTATTCCTGCGCTCCCCTTCGGCTGAACGCAGAAAAACGGAACGCTGGGGAGCGCAGGTAAAAACGCTTATTTGTAAGAGCCCTTAAAGTTGCCTTATATGTGCAGCCTCATAATATCTACAAAGCAAGGAACCCCAAGACCTCCCAATCTGGAGGCATAGTCAGTATAGTCCTAGAAGTTCTATGTCTGCGATTGCCGCAAATAAATTTGACACATATTTTGGAGGTCCTTGAGGATCTTTGAAGATACAAATATGGGAAGAGTCTCAAATAAATATGAGTTTCGGTAAGATTGATATTTTAACAGCAGATATTCTTCCAAACCAGGAAAGAGTGTTTAGACCAGTTTTGTAGCAGGGATTTAACTTGTTGAATTAGAAGGGTAAAGTTATGCCTAAATAAGTAGAGTATTTTGAGGTAATTTGTGTTCCGGGGTATGAGACCGATACAGTTTTGCCATCGATAATGAAAGGTGTCTTGAAGCCGTGCTAATAAATCCCGTGATATGTGTAAAGAAAGGGCTTCCGTCTTGCTGACATTGATTTTATAGTTAGAAGGTCTACTGTAAATATTTATTATCAATAGCACGCCTTGTGTTATCGCCAGCCTGTCTGCCTTGAATGAAGCCTACCTGGTCAGCATGAATTAACCTTGGGAGAATAGGGGCAAGTCTGTTTGCTAAAAGTTTTGAAAATGCGAGGAGCACCTTTTCTTTCCACTTCTGAATTATGGCCACGACAGTGCTCACTGGAACATTCAGAAGCTTCGAAATCCATCTGTAACCAATGCCTTCAGTATGTTGCAACGGTCTTGAGAGAGCTTTTTGCTTTTACCCATCATGAGATGCTTCTTGTGTGATGAGATTTTTATAGTCCATCAATTAGGACTAAACCAGCTGATATTAATTTGCACTGATTAGAGGGCAGAATTGCTTTCTAAATGCTGACAGATTTCAGCAGGTTTCTTGGCTTTCCATGCCTTTTTGCACCTCTTTTTCTTCATTTGTTTAATACGTATTCCCTGTCACTCCACTTTATTACACATAACGTAATTTATGGACTTGTTTTTGAGATCTTTGTTTGTGTGGGTTATGTGGGTTGTTACCAACATGTGGTGTACATTTCATGTCAATAGTCCCATTAGAAATATATTTACTGAGAAAAACTTTGACGTGTTCAATTCTTATTTTCACTTCTGCGTGTGTGTGTACCCAAATCTGGGTCTTGTCTTGCACTAAAAGCAACACGCAGCAGCTGCCTGGGTGCTGGTTATAAGCAATCTACATTAACACTAATACATTACCAAAAATCAACCGCACTCCAAGGTCTCTAGTGGTTCATTTTAACGTTTTAGCTTCTATATTCGGGCTGTCATCAGTACTTTTTTCAGCCTTGTTTACTTACATTTGAATTGTAACTCAGAAAACACCAGAGTCAATCATTCACCAGAAGATATTTTGATAATTAAAATCGGTTAAAAGTAAACTGACTACTTTTTATTGCCATTTTCATTTTCCAAATCAGATTGTGGTCCAAATTTTAAGCAAGGTTTTGGAATCTATGCATTACATATTGTAGTTTAGTCCTATTATTTTGGCCCTCTTGTCAGTCAAGTTCACTGACTTGGCAAAAGAATCAGACTTGTTTATGTGAATCATTTGGCAAAGTCCAACACTTTACTGCAGTCAAGTCTCCTTTCTGTTTGTCTGCTAATTAGCATTGTGATGTTTGGATTGTGCTGCTGGATTCCAGATAGTAAGGATGAAGTTTCCTATCATAAAATTGCTTTGTTTTCCCATTGCTGGGACAACAGTGACTAGGAAAAACATAGTACCCTCACTCCCTAAGCTACGTATTTTATACTTTGTGTCTCACTTATCCCCACTAATTTAGATTGCAGAGCACCCAATACCTAATATTTCAGTTTATTATTATGTACATTTATGTAGAGACTGTTATAAATACATTTAATAATAACAGCCTTTATTGGATGTGCTGGGAAATACTCTAGATTAATTTACAATGTTATCCCCTGCCCTTCCTGCCTTGTTAGAACAGTTTTTGCAGAAGCTCTTAATTACTGCTAGTATCTCATGCAGTCCTGCCAGCGTCTATAAAAAATATTGTAATACAGCACGCAAGGTGGGGCCCGCAGTAGAACCAGGATGGGGGTAAAAATGCTGGGCTAAAAGGCCCTGAGGAGAACACTAACCAGATATTTCTGTTTCTTTTGATGAATTTGTAATTATCACCAGACAATTGGTTCTGTAACCAATTATCAATTCCTTACAGTATTCTTCCCATATAAAAAGGAGGTGTGCAGGGATAAAAAAAACAAAAAACAATGAGCTGTTTTCAAGAACTGTGTCTCAGTATCCTGAGCTGCTCTGATGAACTATTGTTGTAGCTATATTCATGGCTTGTCAGGGATTCTTGACAATATATCAGTCGGTAGTTTAGGCAAAATAGAAGACATTGGCTTTGAATTAGTAGTAATGTACCGTTCAAGCGAGATAAAGTCTAATTTAGACTACAGTGAAATCTGGATTGGAGTTATTGCTATTCAGAAATTACAGTCCAATTACCTTTATCCAGAGCTGACCGGGATGAATCATGTATTATAGTCACATATTGGCCTGCAGTATTTGGCCTTGATTTACATGAATTAAGGTTTTTTTTTAAACCTATTCATTCCTCTGCGCATGAGGAGCAATTGGTTTTAGAGAAGCGGTAGAGCTTTTTCGCTTGGGAAATAAACCACGTGGTCTGCAAAAATGTTCTGGGGAGAACGTTGTCCTAGTGGGTGTTTTATAGAGAATCTGGGTTTTATTACTGCATAGGTATAGTCACGTTTTAAAAATGTAAGTTAATCTGTTTTGTTTTTAAATAGAGAAATCAATTCTTGCAAAAACATTTTGGTCACTGAATATTGTTTTGTAATTTCATGATGTTTCCAAACAACATTTAACTTCCTCTCCCCAATTTGTTCCATTCTGAGTTTCTGGGTTAAAAAGAAGCATTTTGAAGATAGTCTGAAGGGGAGAGCAATTGGTAAAAAGTACAAGTTTACTCAACTGCAAAACATGCTGTAATTCTATTTAAATGTTGTATAAACAAACCGCTCCTACTGCATAAGGGCAGTGCACACATGGCAAGATTTGTTGCCCGCGATTTTTAAGATGCGACTGCGGGCGACAAATCTCCCGAAAATGCCTCTCCATTGCCGTTAATTGAAATCGCTGGTGGTTATGCCCAACTGATCACTAAATCGCCTGAAGATGCATCCAGAGGAAACTTTCGCCAATTTAGAGATCAGTTGGACATACCACCAGCCATTCCTATTCCTGGCAATGGAGAGGCATTTTCGGGAGATTTGTTGCCCGCAGCCACGTTTAAAAAAAAAAAAAATAGCGGGTGACAAATTTTACCGTGTGCCACTGCCCTAAAGAAATGACAGTGAGGGTGCTGGCAATGATACAGCCAAACACGGACTAAGTTTCCCTGGGTGGAATGCATTTGTGTTTAAATACCTTTCTAGACTTTAGCATTTTCTGTTCCTATGGGTATAATGAAATAAATATAATTCACATTTCATCTTCACTCTCTCCCCGTGTTTATTATCTCCAGGAGCAGCTGCTTGAAGCCCAGAAGAAGGAGCATGTTCTGCAGAATCAGCTGTCCCAGCTCACAGAAGAGAATCAGAAACTTCTTGGGCAGTTGGCTGAGCGCAAGTCAAAAGAAGGTAAAATGACCAGTTTCAGAAAAACAAGTCTGTAAAGTTAACAGTTCTATCCTTCCTTTTAACACATAAGGCCTTTTGAGCGGAAAAGACAAGTAGTAGAAGCACATAGTATACGTGAATAATAACTGGCATTGCTAATTTGTATGCTTAATTAAGGGGGTTGCATTGACTGTTACATCTGTTTTCTCCCCAATGGAAAGCGTGATCTGTAAGTATATACCAGAGTGTGTCTGTAAAAATGGGTGTAAACTGGGGGGGGTTCTATGCCCCACTTTTGTGCCTGTTTTGCAAAAATATTAGGGATGCACCGAATCCACTTTTTTGGATTCGGCCGAACCCCCGAATCCTTCTTGAAAGATTCGGCCAAATAACGAACCGAATCCTAATTTACATATGCAAATTAGGGGTGGGAAGGGGAAAACATTTTTTACTTCCTTGTTTTGTGACAAAAAGTCACGATTCCCTCCCCACCCCTAATTTGCATATGCAAATTAGGATTCGGTTCAGCCAGGCAAAAGGATTCGATGGAATCCGAATCCTGCTGAAAAAGGCCGAATCCCAAACCGAATCCTGGATTCAGTGCATCCCTAAAAAATGTGTATTCGATTTCGAATTTTGTTTTATTTAGCAACTAAATTATGCACTGTCAATGTCATGCCACTCTGTTATCAACTGTATGGATAGTCTAGTCGGAGATGATACTTGGAAATCAACCAGGACCAAGGAAGCACCCAAAGCTTCACGTAACACTGCCAGACTAAACTATTATTGTTTTATTTTGTGTGTGTGTTCAGTGGTAGTAAACCTTGTACTGTGCTCCACTCAAAGAATGGGGTACAGATGTTTCCTCCTCTTTTTAGAACTCCATCTAAAGTGCTTTAGTTAACTTGGGCAGAACATATTAAAATAAAAGTACTCCACCTTATTGTACTGAGCATTATTTGTCCCACAGCATGAAATCATTTATAGACATTCTGGTGAGTTAGGAAATGAGGTGTATAAAACCTCTGAAGTTCTGTCAGTCATCCTTTCTATGAGTGGCAGACCCAAAAAACATCTATTTTGTAAGTTTTGAATAATGAATTTGGTGCCTGGTCATTGCTGTATGTTACTGCACCTGTGTATATTTAAATCCATGGTGGGAGCTGAGGGATAGAATATTAAACAAACATAAAAATCTATTCTTACCTACTCTACTGTTTAAATGGAACAAGACATAAAAAAGGCACATTTATCAAGGGTTGAATTTCGAATTTTTTTATAAACTCCAATCCGAAATTTGACTAGTCACAATTTATTAATACTATCTAATTTTTAATACAACCTGAAAAAATTTCAAAATTGAATTCAAATTTTTTTTAAAAAAAAAAACTTGAATCGAGTTTGGACAACTCCCTAGTTGAATTTGACCGTTTTGACCATAAAACATTTTGAAAACTCGAATGTGAATTTTCAATTCGACCTTTAAGAAATCTGCCCCAAAGTGTATTTTACAAACTAAGATTAAATATTTTTTACTTAACATTCATGCTGTATTCCATTCTATTTAGAAAAATGTCCCAAATTATATGATGGTTCAGCTTCTGATGTATTGTATCCCCTGTCTTTTTCTCGTACCATTATTGCATGGGAGATTTCTGTTTATTCAACTATTATTCAAGTACTGTGACCTCTAACTGCCAGGCTTTTCAGGCAGCTTTCATTAATGGCACTGCAGCGATGCATTTGGGAAAGTGTTTTGGAACCCTGAAGCCACTGCCGTTCTTGCAAAAATGCACAGCAAATGTGTTGGCAGGGCCTTGTCCCTATGTGTTGCTGTTTATACTAGATTACTTATCATACGGCTGACACTGCAGGTATAATTATATATACTGCGTACATTGCAATTCATTTTAAAAAGCCCTGACCCACGATGAAGTGCTTAACTGCTTGGAGTCATTAGTATACCCAAAGAGTGTGTTTGTGTACCAGCACTGTATTTTGTGATGTGGGTTGACATACCAGTGGGAATGGAGCCAACGGAAGATATGTGCAAGCACAAGATGGAATTCATTAGTATGTGTATAACAGCACTCACAATTTAATTATTGTGGCTAATCTAAGCAGCAGAGAATATTCTTGTAACATGTTTTTACATGGCATAGGCAAGATGTATAGTACAAAATGAAATGAGAGGAATACATGGCCCATACATTTACCATCTCTTGTGTATTTAGTAGTATAGGAAACAGTGGAACATAATTAAGGTGGTCTTGTGCTGTTCCCTCAGACTGTGCTGTGAGAGAGGAGCGGGACCTGATGCTTCAGTTGAAGAAGGTAGTGGACATGCAGCGGGACCAGATTCGTGCCCTGACTCATGAAACCACACAGAAAAACAAGGACACAGAAGCGGTGAGGGACCGTCTTGATGTTCTTCATGCAAGCATGTGATGTTTTACAATGGGTTTCCTCTCTCCTCATCAACACCTGACATGATGTTTACTAAGTTGAAACTGTCGCTTAAGATGCATTCTGGTTAAGTTTTGTCTTTCCCTAGCAACCCACATTTATTTGTAAGGTGACCGTTGCTGGTGATGTTACCTGCTGGGCCATCTCCATCACTTTTAAAGAAGAAATTTACGTTTAAATAAGATTTTAGTATGTTCATATACAAACTCCAATTCTATCTGACATAATTCAATTGTTCGGCTCTTCCTCTCCAGACGCGGGCTCACTTTGTCATATAAAAGGTCTTGTCTACAGGAGTAAAATGTGAGATGTAGTGGTGTGCATGAGAACATTTAGTCTTTTCTTGTAGGCAAATTCGTATTGGGGATTTAAAACTGGGTGATGCATCTGATGTTGTTAAAGGGCATGTAAAGTCTAAAATAGAATAAGGCTAGAAATGCTGTATTTTGTATACTAAATATAAACATGAACTTACTGCACCACAAGCCTAATCAAACTAATGATTTATGCTTTCAAAGTTGGCTACAGGGGGGTCACCATCTTGAAACTTTGTTAAACATCTTTGCAAGACTAAGACTGTGCACATGCTCAGTGTGGTCTGGGCTGCTTAGGGATAAATTATCAAAACCGCACAAGTCAAATAATATCTGCCAGAAGCCGATACAGCAAGACTGAATAATAATTAGAATATGCAGACTGTACTGGGTCCTGTGTTGTCATGTAATCTAATGTGGATTTTATAGTTTTTGTATTGTTTAATACAAACTTTCTTCAACTCTGCAGAACCAGTGGCTGCAGCAAAATAATCCTCCAAATAGAATCCCAGTTTGTCTGTTGAAATCTGGCTCCATGATCTTTGTCCCTGCAGCTGGAGTTAAAGGAATAGTTCAGTGTGAAAATAAAAACTGGGTAAATAGATAGGCTGTGCAAAATAAAAAATGTTTCTAATATAGTTAGTTAGCCAAAAATGTAATGCACAGCTGATCTATTTACCCAGTTTTTATTTTTACACTGAACAATTCCTCTAAAGTAAAGTAAAGGGGAGGTAAAGGCAAAACTAAAATCTAATACAAATCTCTACACAGTCACCGACTGCTCTAGAGGGAAACAAACAAAGCTGCTTGAGTTCTGCATGGCTGGGAAGTAAGGAGAAAGCTCCCCCTACTGTTTATAAGTATGATTGTTTCCCTGCCCAGCAGTTAGGAACCTTCTGACAATTCCTATCCACAGCAGTAAATGAAGGGAGAATTTCACTGCATACAGTCAGGTTTCTTATAAAAACAGTACACATTTTCTAATTAAAGTATATTAGAGAGAGGTTTCTTTTTCATTTTTGCCTTTACATGCCCTTTTATGTAAGTAAAATGTATATTGATATGTAGTAGTAGGCTGGCACAAACAGGACTTTCCTCCAATACTTGATGTTTATTAACAAAAAAGAATCATCTCAAAAAGTAGCCTTACGCGTTTTGTGCCTTGTGGGCACTTAGACATAGGCAAATAAATATCAATATGCAAAATTGCCTCCCCAAGCTGAAGGTCTGGGGCCTGAGCACCTGGACCCCCTGCCATTATTGGTTAGTTAACCTTGCTATGTACAATAATCAATACTGGATATTTACCTCCCTCTTTCCCCTTTTTTGAAACTGGTCTATTGTAAGTAAAATGTGTTAGAACATGAACATTTAAATGTGAGCATTACATTATATCGGGTAAAAGAACTGTCTAACAAAGGCAACATCTTTTATTCTAGTTGCAGGAACAATTGGACAGGTTTATGAAAATGAATGAAGACTTGCGCCATAAAATGTCTGTGCTCCAAGCCCAGCTGAAAAGCTCTTTGCAGAGAAAAACTGAACTGGAAACTTTGCTACAGGAAAGGCAGAAAGAAAATGCTACTGTGTCTAAAAGCAGCGTTGTAGCGCCTGGTATCACAGACAGTAATATGGTATGTAAGTTGCAATGATGGGAGTTTGCCTAACTCTGCCGTGATTGGCCAATGAGCTTGTTCATATTCTTCACTGCACCCTTAGTAAGGCTACTGCTGAATTGCAGCTCTCTGCCTCTTCATCTAGCCAATCAAAGTCAAGGTTGCAGAGAGGTTTATATAGGTTAGTGTCTCCCTTATATGTAAAAACCTGCTGTGCCCCTTATCAGACTCTGTGTGTAAAAAGCTAGGAATTTTTATAAGCTTCATTTAATGACACCTCCATGAATTTAGGCATGTGCGTGTAGATATGAGGCTTGTTTAAATCTTGGCTTCTTAGGAACAATGATATAATTATGCAGCAGTGCCAATGCAGCACATTCTTAAGAGTTGATGGTTTGTCTGAAGGGAACAAAACTGGTTCAGTAAAATAACATTCTGCATGTTTTCCCCCACGCTTAATTTGAATTCCCTGCTTTCAGATTGGTTTCTTTGTAAAGCACAAAGCAAAATGCATAAAGGAACAGTAACACCAAAAATTAAAGTAATCTTGTGGCAATACAGGAGTTTATAGGATTATATATCTGTAGGGAAGGGATATTAACATCTGCATTCTGATAGGAAGTGTTGTACTACAAACTACAGTAATTTAGCAAGAGGCCCCGGTAGGGCATTCCTAACTATAAAGAACGGCATTAAATATAATTTTTATATATAATCACATTTTTGTTCAGCTTATGAGAAGCAGCGCCAGCTGTTGTTTTAGTACAGCAGGTTGAGGGTTTGTTCCCCGTGTGGTAGCAGTATCTAGAAGATATTGAAGGTGTCTATACTTTTCTGGGTGCTGTATTTGTAACTATGAAAGAGTGACCTGCAGTCCCTGTAGAAGCTTCTGTAATATGGAATAATTTTCCCTGGAAATGACAACTTCTTGACCTGCTGGTCCTTTTAACCTGAGAGCCCCCCTCAGGCACTGGTTCACATACACCAGTGATCCCCAACCAGTAGCTCATGAGCAACATGTTGCTCTCCAACCCCTTGGATGTTGCTCTCAGGGTCCTCAAAGCCGGTGTTTATATTTTCGAATTCTAAGCTTGAAAGCAAGTTTTAATTACATAAAAACTAAGTATAGTGCCAAGTAGAGCCTCTTGTAGGCTGTCGGTCCACATAGGAGCTACCAAATAGCCAATCACAGCCTTTATTTGTTACCCCAAGGGACTTTTTCATGCTTGTGTTGCTCCTCAACTCTTTTTACATTTGAATGTGGCTCACGGGTAAAAAAGGTTGGGGACCCTTGACATACACTAATGCTAATCTGGCCATGACTTTGTCATTCCATCCTGTAGGGCTGGGGAAGGCTATAGTTTGCAGAGCATCAGGTAACCAAGTACCCTTCCTACTCTATGTACACCTAGAACCAGGCAGATGATAAATAGCCCTTAGAAAATTCCATCCGTCAATTCCATATCTAGTTGGAATATTAAATACTTGCCAATTTTTTGATCCTCTTACACTCTCTGTAGCCTTTTGCCGTCTTCATTAGTCAAAGTAAAACTTCCCAGCAGCCTGTGATTCGGTCAATGAGGAGGAGTAAATCTTGTATCCTCAGACTAATAAAAGTTTTCATGTTTTCAACATGAGCCAGAGCTTTTAAAGACAGCTGTCCTTTTGTGCCAGTAGTTTGAATGTAGTCCAGTGCATGGGAATTGCTTTGTAATATTCATAGTAAATCTACTACTTTAGCTATTTAGCCTGAAACGTGTAAACGGTTTAGGAATGAACACTGCTGTCTCATCCAGTCGCTTATATAGTCCTAAAGGCATCATAATTTCATTACTCAAGTAGACTGGTACTCAGTTGCCCTAGGGAAAATATTCTGGTATCCCAACACCCTGCTTCCATCCAAAGCCAGCAATAATGAATTCCAATGTATAGGTGTGGATACAAAAGAGCCCAGGAGAATCTGCTGCAAAAGGTGCCTTTATTCAAAACACAACATGTTTCGAGCTCTTGCTTTTTATCAAGTGTATACACTTGATAAAGAGCAAAAGTGTTTTGAATAAAGGCACCTTTTGCAGCAGATTCTCCTGCGCTCGTATGTATACACACCTGTACATTAGAATTCATTATTTCATTACTCCCACCTCTCAGATGGGAGAGATGGTTGTGCATATAGTTAGCCTGAAAACAAAAATCTGCATGCAATGCCCTCTTCTGGAAATACTTAAGAACAGCAATGCACATATTTGGCCTTCCTGTATATGTGAGGCTCTTTGTTCTGCTTTTATGAAAGTTCACATTTCAGACATAAAAATACATTCTAGAAACTTGGAATTAAAAATATTTGACGTTTGTACCCTTAGCCTACCTACTACGTTTCTTGACTGATCCCCCTGTTTTAAAAGGTAACTACTGAAGGGCCAACCAGTGATTATAAGTATTGGGGGTATAGCTGTAGAGGGAGCAGGGCCGTTGACTAGATGGGAAAAGGGTGTAAAAGGTACATTGGTATGAGGCCTATTCACAGTATTTCCCCCTCTCCTGTCAATATCACAGAACACAACATTATGTGCCACTCTACCTGCATCAAAAGAGGATTCTGTATCTAGCCAGCCATGTTTCACGAAGGAGGAGGTAAAGCAGATATTACAGGAACGCAATGAATTGAAAACAAACCTGTTCCTTGTGAATGAGGAATTGCAGTATTATCAGAGGTAATGTATACACATATAGCATGCTTTCTCTTCTTTCGGACATAGCTTATTGCGTTGGTTTAATACTGATAGTTCATTGGCTTTACAGGTACATTTTAATCCTGATTTCTTCTTCTTCTTGCAATTTTATATAATTTGACTACCCAAAATGTTTCCTTATATATTTGGTAAGAACTGCCATCTTCATTGTGACTATATTTAATCCTTTGGTTAGGGAGTTGCTGAATGATGAGAGGATGCCAAGTCTCTTGTTGCGTGGAATTAAATCTGCCATAAGAAAGCAACGGAAAAAGATCAAGGTCAAAATGTTGGGAATCACTGAGTCTGCAACCAGCAGGTCAGAACTACTGCAAAACTCAATCCCTGCATTTTAGTCATATGCCTATGTATAAATTGTATCATTACTTATATAGTTACAAATATAGTTGTGTGACCAGGGTGCTGAAATTGCAAACGGAGACCTCATGAACAAAAAAGCTAAATAATTTAAAAACCAGAAAACAATGAAGACCAATGTCCAATAGTCTCATAATATCACTGAGTAATTCATAATAAAATTGAATTCAATGGTGAACTACCCCTTTAATTATTATTCTTTATATAGCACTAACATATTTCTAAAAGGGATGCACCGAATCCATGATTTTGGATTCGGCCAAACACGAATCCTGCGCGAAAGATTCGGCCGAATACCGAATCCAAAATCTAATTTGCATATGCAAATTAGGGGTTGGAAGGGGAAAAAAAATGTTTACTTTCTTGTTTTGTGATAAAAAGTCACATAAAGAAGGATTCGTCTGAATCCTGCTGAAAAAGCCCAAATCCCAAACCGAATCCTGGATTCGGTGCATCCCTAATTTCAAAGCACTTTTATCAGACACACCTAAGTATTTTGTTCCTTGTGAGACCAGCTGTTACCGAAGCAGGAAAACCAGTCTGTGCATGGAAGGTTATGCTGTAGATTGTTTAGTGGCTACTTATTCATGTTATAGCTTATTTGCCATTCAAGCGGCAAGAGCATGACAGGACTTATAGTAAACGACTTTTCCTTGAACAGCAGTGATGACGAGGATAACACTTGGATGCAGACAGCTGGCACAGACTGTGTGGATTCTAAGCCTCCAGATTCCAAAATCAAGAGTTTGTAAGTTTGTTAGTCTCATACCTAGTAATCACAGTATAACATTTCTTCAGTATAAATATTACAACATTTACAAGTACTATTTGTACATGCAGTACTGTGCATATATTTACATACATTTAAATGTACATATTTACAAACAGGGGAAATACAGATTACAAAAAATAAAAAGGTCCATAAGTGATAGCGGTGCACAGTGATTAGGGCACTGGCCATTAAAGTGCTAAAATTGAGCCAAATATTGTGCTAGTGCTTTAAGAATTTTGAGGTTAATTTTTAAGAGGCTGTTGAGTGAAAATTGCTTATTGGAGATGGATGGAATTACAAAGGTAAGGAGCAGCAAGAGAGAGATTTATGGGTTCAGTTTGAACCTAACAGATCATCATCATGCTTACTGCTACCTCCCTGTATTTTTTATTAACATCTACCCTACCCCATGTGGCTTCCTTCATCCTGAGACCTTGTCCTTCTTAACCTAAATCTATTCTTTAAGCCTCCCTTTAACAGAGGAGGACTGTGAACACATGGAGTAGGAATGACTGGATGGAGGAATGAACTCGGGTAGCAATGCGGATAACTTTGAGGCTAGGGCCAGACAAGAATTCTGCTTGCGGTTGGGGGCTGATACCGGCCTGCGGACTTCAGCAGTCTGATTTCAGCCCTGTGTGGCCCTACCCTAACCTGATGAATAAAGGGAGGGAGCAGAAATTATTATTGTGCTGAAGTCTCCTATAATGCACTTGAGTTAGTAACCTGAGAACGGACAGTGAATGAGTGCATCATATATGCATGCAGGACAAAGTGGTGTAAAATGTCCTAAAATTAACACAGCAGAAGAGGGGTTCTATCCACTGGTGACGTTCAAAGGAGGAAATCCGAATTAAAGTAAGAAGGGAAGGTGTAGGTAGTCTGTAAGTATTAACCTCAATTTCAGAGAAAAGTCTCCACACTACTTTAAAGTGGACAGTATACCTCCTCTTTTCAACAGTGATTCAATGAATAGGGTTTGTACTGAACATATTTCTTGCTTATTCTTTTAACTAGAATATATATATATATATATATATATATATATATATATATATATAGTAGTCCCATAGTATGAGAATCGCACACCATAAGTGCAAAAAATCCTGGGTGCCAGTCTAAAGAAAACAGCAATATCCACAGAGATGACGGCACTCCAGTGTATAATCAATAAGGCAGGAACAAAATCTTACTTCAAAGGTTTATTGTAGACCAACGTTTCAATTCCGTACTGGAATTTTCGTCAGGGTGGGAAAAAAAAAAAAAAGACGAAAATTCCAGTACGGAATTGAAACGTTGGTCTACAATAAACCTTTGAAGTAAGATTTTGTTCCTGCCTTATTGATTATACACTGGAGTGCCGTCATCTCTGTGGATATATATATATATATATATATATATATATATATATATATATGTATGTATATATGTATATATGTATATATATATATGTGTATATATATGTGTGTGTGTGTGTGTGTGTGTGTGTTTTTTTGTTTGTTCTTGCTCTAAACAGGGCAACAATTAAAAATGAAATTAAAGACACATTTTACTTTCTGATCCCAAAGAGCAAAGTGAAACAAACCAGCAGTCCACTGAGAAGTCTTTGTATAAGTAAACCCCTCCTCTCATATGACAGCAGTCATATTTATATTATAGCATTCCTTTTATATGTAAGATAATCTTCCCTTTTCTCTCCCTGTAGGTTTGGCACATGGTACAGCAAGCAGACAGATGATACAGCACCTTGGGAGATTATTAGTCCAAAGGAAATCAACCAGGAACAAAAGGGGGAAACATCTAATGAAAATGACTGACTTTGATAATTACTCTATTGACTTGTACTGAAATCCTGAATTCTTGTATTTATGATGAACAACTGTAGCTCCAAGAGATCTGTTCTAATCTGCCTCTGCTTGTGATTAAATGTGATCTTACCATCTATAGGCAAATCCCATCATGCCTTTCAACAGTGGGTGGCCCAGGGTCACAGATTACTCCCACAACATGTGAAAAATGTATATAAATCTACCCACTTAAAAAAGAGGAAATATATTTTTCTAACACTATTTTATTACAAATACCTTTTATGAGTTTTTTAATGAAAAAACAAATGATGTACAGTAATAATTGCAAGTGTATGACCTATATAAAATGTATATTTCTACCGTGTACACCTGTCTCAGATACACCAGAAATAAACTGATACTTGCAAGGTATGGTTGTCCTTTATTGTGTTTGAATTTTTAAACTTCCTGTTTGTATGTAGGTCTGAGTAAGTGTAGGGCTTAGGGATACTGTTAAAGCACACCTTTTTAATTTATGTATTTTAATTTTGTGGATAGTCTTGTGTTTGCGTAACCAGCCATTCTCATGGTCATGTATATACAGCTTTATAGCATGAATAATACTTGATTATTTTGTAGATGTGACCGTTCTAATCCTTTTTCTTTCCCACCCTGCATACCTGTTTCTGATTCTTAAAGCAAAAGCCAGCTCTCCTCCTGTCAATACAGGCCTGCAAATCAAGTGTCTTTGACTACTTTGTATTAAAAGTTAGAACCAACAGTGCAGAGAACAGAATGGGAGAGATACTGCTTTGAATTGCAAATACATTAACAAATATCTTTAAATTTCTTAATAGCTGTATAATGAAAAATTGCTGAAAAATGCATTATTTTATTCTGCAAATTATATTTTTAAATTTATTTTTGGATTTACTGGTATTTTAAAACTGGCTGAGTAATTGTGGACTAACGTTGGAAATTTTGGGGATTTACAGAGTAGATGAGTATCCGTGAATCTAACTCTAACCTTTTTCCTACTGGAACCATACACCAGCTCTAAGGGGTCTCTTAGGCAAGTTCTTTTCATATCTGGAAAGGCCAGTTTATTTATTTTTTTTTTTTTGCACTGCCTTACAGCAAAATCGTTGCAGGGACACATATTAAAACCTCTTTTTACTAGGAACTGCCTTATTTAAATAAATGATACTTTATAATAGTGACTAGGTTCCTGTTTCTGCACTTTTTTTTCCTCTTTTTCTTTAGGAAAGCTTTGGTTTCAATTCAAATAATTGGAGCAATTGGTGCAATTTTGTCTAGGTGCATTTAATATGCAGTACCTAAATGTAACCACAAGGTGTCACTTGTTAAAATATATTGAAAACAAAGCACAAACAGGAAAAATAACAGTTAATACAGAATATATACACACAACTATGTAACATGGGGGGGGGGTATATTAATAGACTGAATTGTGTCCAGTGTGCTGTTTCCTAAATGCACATAAACCCTGCTTCAACAATTAGAAATAAAAGTTTTAGTTTGTGTGTCACCTCCTGTCCATAAGCAGTGAACATAACTAGCATGATGTACAATCATTTTGCCCCTTTATATTAGATTGGAAAGAAGGATGTTAATAATAAAAATGGTATATATAGTGTGCATAGCATGTTCCTGAAACATATGTCAATAGCAAAGATGCCATTTCTTAAAAGCGCTGCTTTTCAGTAAAATAATTTAAGCTTCTCCTTTTTTTTTCTGTGACAGCTACTGTAGCAGTGATAGGCAACCAGCAACATTTTATATTCCTCCCATGCAGCTTTTGACTTCGCAGAAGAAGCACACATCAGAGTGCAGGTATGCTTTCTATAGGTTTTCCCTAGTAGAACTGGGGAAAAGTATTTTATCTGACCTTTCTTCAAAAATGTTAATTTGAATTTTGATTTCCTTGGTATTTTATTCGTTGCTGTACAGCAGGGCTCCCCAACGTTCCACGAGCCACATTCAATGTAAAAAGAGTTGGGGAGCAACATAAGCATGAAAAATTCCCTTGGGTGCTTAATAAGGGCTGTTATTGATTATTTGGTAGCCCCTATGTGGACTGGCAGACTGCAGGAGGCTCTACTTGGCTTGCTTCCAAGCCTGAAATTCAAAAAGAAGCACCTGCTTTGAGGTCACTGAGAGCACCATCCAAGGGGTTGGAGAGCAACGTGTTGCTCACAAGTTACTGGTTGGTGATCACTGCTGTACAGCAATATGTGAGATCCTGACCTCCTGTATATTTTATAAAACAAAGGTTTTGTATTGAAAGTTCAATGTTTCTTGAAGCTACGTGGAAGTCTTGTATAAGACACATTAGGCCTCTTCTTATGTTTCTTGGGCAACATCTACAGTACATTTTTGCAGACTTATTCTCCATACACTGAAGGAATTTTCTTGTAGGCAGACCGGAGAACACAGTGTGGGGCTGTCAGGAAGAGCAGACTTGATCTGTTCAGGAAAAAGGTGCTTCCTATAAATCTGCTGAGCAGTCAGTAAAACATGACCAAGGCTGGTAACAATTATAGGAACACGCACTAATTAATGGCAGCCTGAGCTGAGCTGATACTAAGAAAAGAATTCCATCCTGTATTTAAATGGTTTACCCTTATTCACTGACAGACAGGCCTGCAGTTAACTACTTCTTGCAGATCCTGCATTGGTCTGAGTTAGATCTGTACCTATTCCTCCTAGGGACATGCACAAATACTAGGTTCTTACTTATATCATGTGATTTTTATCTTGGACCCCTGAAGTCTCTATTGTCCAAGCTGTAATGTGAAGTAGAATAGCCATATACATTTTTTATGTAAGTTCCATTGAGTTTCCTTCTGATAAACACTTTGTCAAGGCAAAACAAATCACTACTACAAAATAGTTATTTTGTTTTAAACATAGATTTATGCCCCACACACACATATATTGTGTAATACAGCGACTGCCTGCATTGATTGTCTTGAAATAGATCTTGGATATTTTAGAAAAGCTCTTCAAGTGGAATGCTAAAAGTCTGTCTTGCTAAAGCTGATCCTATTGATTTTTATATAGCTACATTGGTGAGTGTAAGTGCAAATTAGAAGTGTATGTGCTCCACTTCTGAGTTCATCTTGTTGTATTCAAAGGTACCACGCTTCGTAGCCATTTATTATTTAATGCTGTCGCAGGGAGAAAACAATCTGCAGCAATACCTTCGCTTCATCGTTCCAGTAGCAACTGACTGTACAGTGGAGCAGAAATAAAACCTCATAAGCATGCAGCCACAAAAAATAGACAAATATATTGCATGTATTAATGCCAGTCATTAAAGTAACTGTACTTATTTTTAAACACATTCCTGCAGTTCTTTATATTTGCAGCCCGCTACATTGCACCCACCCTGTAAGTGCACCTATTGACACTGGGGAACAGTGGAGCTAAAGGAGGGGTAATTCCAGCGCTCCCATGACAAGTTGCATTAATAGGCACAACATAATTGCGACAAAATCACACACTTATGACATTTAAATGCCATACACTGGAATTAATGCAATCTCCGCTCAATCTTTTGCCTGATTCACAAACATGCACACAGGCAATTGCATCTGTCTTAATGCAAATCCGCTTTCAGCTGCAATGATGCTGGATACCTTGTATTTACAATGTTGCATTATAATAAATAAAAAAAATACGGTGATATTGTATCTGAAGATTGTACCTTGCACACTTACAATTTGTTTCTTTGTGTCTCTACATTATACAATAGCAAAGGACAGACTCACCCAGGCTTTCTTCTCAAGCTGTCCTGGAGGGATGAAAGAAGGTTTGGTGTTCCTAAAGTCATGCAGGGCTCCCTAGCTGCAATAATCCAAAACTAAAAAAAAAATGAATTGGCACACCTCCTCATAAAGTAAAAGATACTATTTATTGAATCATTAAAAAAGCCTGGTGTCTGGGGTGGAAATGACGCCTAACGTGTTAGGGGATTAAGGGGTGTTCCCAAAAAGCATTAGTTGTCCTTTTCAATTCTTTTTTACTTTTGGTCCTTACATCTAAACAAAATAAAATTAAATTTCCAGGAGTGTTAATTTAGTTTCAGCTCATAGAGCAAATGACCAACAAAAAGGAATCAATTTGTGTGTGAGGTGTTAACAAAGTCAAATATGAGGGGACCTGCAAGGGACAACATTTTGTTTATATTGTATTAGTTGACCTCTGGGAATCCTAGTGGCTGTATGAATGTATTGATTCACAATCCTTGGGTTGTAGCCCCTGTTGAAGTCTGCTTAGGGTCAGGTCACACAGGCAGATTCGTTTTATGAAGTCGCCCAAAGTTTCCTAGTCAGGCAACTTAGGGCGACTTTGAAAAACGAATCGCTCCAAGTGCCATCACGTCGGCAATTTACATTTTAGCCGGCGGGGAGGCAGAAGATTAGACGAAAGACTAATCTCCCCGAATCTGCCTGTGTGCCCTGACCCTTAGGGGCAGATTTATCAAGGGTCGAAGTGAATTCGAGGGAATTTTCGAGAGTAAAAAAATTTGAAATTCAAAAGTAATGTTTTTTGGATACTTGGACCATCGAATAGGATACCACGACTTTGACTTCGATTTTGAATTCCATTCAGAGTAAAATAGTTCGAATATTCGACCGTTCGATAATCGAAGTACTGTCTCTTTTAAAAAAAACTTAGACTTCAATACTTTGCCAAATTTAACCTGCCGAAGTGCTATGTTAGCCTATGGGGACCTTCTAGAGCAATTTTCTAAGTTTTTGAAAGTCGAAGTAAAATCGTTTGATCGATCGCTGAAATACAACCCTTGATAAATCTGCCCCTTAGAGTGTTTTGAGGTGGTTCTGTACATTACCACAATGAATTTTAAATGAAACAACTCAGATGCAGTTGATCTGCAGACTTCCAGCTTTAATTCAGTGGGTTGAACAAAAGGATTGCATAAAAATGTGAGGAACTAAAGCCTTTTTTTAACACAATCACTACATTTCAGGGGCTCAAAAGCAATTGGACCATTGACTCAAAGACAACTGCATCTGAGTTGTTTCATTTAAAACTCATTGTGGTGATGTACAGAATCAAAATTAGAAAAAAAGTTGTCTCTGTCCAAATGTTTATGGACCTAACTGTATATGTTTTCAACTAGGATAATGTATCCCTAAAAATGCCTGTAAAAAGTAACAAATACTTAAAATACCACTGTAATATTTGGTAAACTATCAGGGTCAGGATTCTTGATTTCACTTTAGATCCTATGTGTCATTGTTCCCCCTCCTCCCACTGCTCATATTGAATGGCAGGAATTCTACATCCACCTCCTTTACTTCCTCAGGAAAAAGAAAAAATCAAGAAGGAGCTTGATCCTGGAGCGAGGGCTTTCACACGGGGATGCTGTGAGGAAAGGACTCACAACTATCTGGATATGGTGGAACTGCTTCAGAACAACTTCTGGTCAGTTTCATTAACCCCCCAGTCTGCGGTTATGCTACCATTCTGACACTGGGTTAGTATAACTGTCTGCAATGGGGGTGCCAGGGGGGAGACACAGACTTCAGGTCATTATTTGCTTTTGGAGTTGGCTTCAAGCAATGTGCTCTATGCAGGATCTGGATCCCAAGGGGGACAATGTTTGTAAATCAGAAAGGTAAGATGATTGTTTTTTCATAATGTCCATTCAGTTTCCACTTCCAGTAACTTTTATTGTGTTCACTTTAAATGTTCTGCAATGTCTAGCTTTATACTTTTTTTAAATCTATCTAAAAGATATACTACAATTATATCTATAAATACTTGTACATTATTATATTATATTTGGTATGTTGATAATGAAATCATTATTAACTAGATGAAACCAAAAATTAGCAGGGCTCCAATCTTAATTTGTATCTTATTTATTTTTTAAATATTCCATGTGGTTTACCTCAAAGCAAAAACTCCTCTTCCGCAGCATTGTGGACATTATAGTCTGTCTGTTCCAGCATTCAAGTCCCATGTTTCATTAGACAGAATAGCAGTGTTTTTTCATGTTCAAAAGCAGCAGCACGATCTCTGTTACCTATGGACAATATAATTGGGGGATGAGTAATACCCTTATAGAAAAAGTGGCGCCATCTTACTGAGTAACACCCTACACTGGACAAAGAGCCATTGCCTTTGTGATACATGCCTGGCTCCATATCATTTATAGAATTACTGCTGAGGCTTAAAGGGCATGTAAAGTTTAAAATAGAATAAGGCTAGAAATGCTGTATTTTTTATACTAAATATAAACATGAACTTACTGCAGCACAAGCCTAATCAAACAAATAATTTATGCTTTCAAACTTGGCTACAGGGGGTCACCATCTTGTAACTTTGTTAAACATCTTTGCAAGACTAAGACTGTGCACATGCTCAGTGTGGTCTGAGCTGCTTAGGGATTGTCATAAACAAAGCTGCTTGAGTTCTGCATGGCTGGGAAGTAAGGCGGGGGCTCCCCCTGCTGTTCATAAGTATGATTGTTTCCCTGCTCAGCAGTTAGGGACCATCTGACAATTCCTATCCACAGCAGTAAATGAAGGGAGAATTTCACTGCATACAGTCAAGTTTCTTATTAAACATTTAATTTTTTAATTAAAGCATATTGGAGATAGGTTTCTTTTTTATTAAAGAAAGTAAAACGGGGTTTTATTTATTTGCTTTTACACGCCCTTTAAATGCATATTATTTTTCCACTGGGAAACCAGGTTGGCGGTAGAGGTTCAATTATGTTGATTGACACTATAGATAGCCTCGTGGTTATTTAGAAAAAATATTATTGGATATTTGAAATCCATGTGCTTTTACAAAGACTTCTTTTAATCCATGAATACATGGTCAGTACAATTTATCAAAGTTTCAATTTGTGAAACTTTAAAAAAAAAGTTTCACAAATTGAAACTTTGAAGTGACGTCACATTAACCGGAAGTGATGTCACGCTGATCAATCTTTGCATTAGAAAGTTTCGATTTCTATAAAAAAAAAAGAAAGCTTAGATTTCCATTCATTGTCCCTGGAATCCCTTGGCGTCAAGCGTTAGTTTGTTGTGTGCTCCATTCATGCTTTTTAAGATGTTCTAAATAAAGCGATGGTTTTAACATTGCTGGTGCTCCATGATTGAGGATTTTCTTGCTGGGAAGTACACACTTTGGGAGCGGATACACATAGCAGCACAGCGGCATCTCCTTCAAGGGTCAGTTAGTGCTCCCTGCTCTTGTGCTCGTCCCTGCAATGGCTGCATATAGCCCACCCCACTGGAGCGAATCTGGTACCTGTGGGCCACCCTCACAATGGACACATGAAGTAAAATCCAGCCGAGTCCTGATCACATTGAGGGTATTCTGCATGTACCCAACCTGGTGCAGGATTCTAGCCCGCTGTATCGTAGATTTAACACAGGCGACAAAATGTCTCATTTGCCATTTAGCTTTGGAACCTGCAAGAAACAACAAGAGTGTTATTTAAAGGGCTAACCCAGTGATCCCCAACCAGTAGCTCGTGAGTAACATGTTGCTCTCAGTGGCCTCAAAGCAGGTGCTTATTTTTGAATTCCAGGCTTGGAAGGTTTACAATCCAAATAGGGGCTACCAAATGGCCAATCACAGAACTTATTTGAAAGCCCATTTTTCATGCTCCCCAACTCCTTTTACTTCTGAATGTTGCTCACGGGTTTAAAAGGTTGTCAGATCAGACCCTTACCTACACCACACCCATTATAGAGATTGTAGTAACTGTAAAATGCTCTATAACTGTTGTCTTACCTTTTAATTCAAGGTCTCTATGGGTGGGCTGCAAATATAGGAAAGCATTGGTGTATTAGTCATTCAGTCACAGTTCCAAAAATATCTACAACATTAGTTCATTTCCACTCCATATCTTAGCCTAACTGACCTTCAAGATCTTTAGTAATTCAGATAGCCTCTAGGCTTGCTACTCCCTGCACACACGCACGCACCTGTCACTGCTCTAAGCCCCCACAAGTCAGGAGTCACTGTACTAGTATCATAGTAAATGATTAAAATTACAGTAGTCCTGTCACTGGAAAAGAGCCAGAGTTTAATTAGATATTATAATACAATGCAAAATGGCAAATTGCTGAATATTTTAAAATAATTTTTATATTATTATGATTATATTTTGTGGTCCATGTTACAAACTGCAGCAGCAGGCTCTAACATTACACACTGGTCCAGCAATATCATTAGTAAGGGGAGGGACAAAGAGCTCCATGACATATATTGGGTCATGCCATAATAAGCACTAAATTTGTCCGGGTCAGTAACCCACAGCAACCAATCAGCAGGTAGCATTTACCGGTCACCTGTTTAAAAGCAAACATCTTATTGGTTGCTATGGGTTCCTGCTCTTGGGCAAAACATAGTGCCTTTTATTACATATGGGGGGGTGGGGTTTAGAATAAAAAGGGGAACTATCGCTAAAATAAAAATTTAATATAAGCTTCATCACACTGAAATAAGAAATGAAGTTTCTCTTCATATTTTCACTCTGAGCATCGGTTTCTCTTCATTCTGTCTTCTTGCAGGAGTTGGGTGTCAGATTTTGATTGACAGGTCCAATATATCTTTTAGGGGGAACTCTGGTTTTTAGCAGACATGTTAGAGCTAACTCAAATAAAGGACTCCAGCACAAAAAAGATAACTTACTTAAGGTGACTATCTTATCCACAACCATTGGCCGTATGAAATATCTTTCGTCCACTCTACTAATATTAAAGGAGAAGGAAAGTCTGTTTGCACTTGGGGGTGCCAAATGTTAGACACCCCAAATGATTGTAGTGACTTACCTGAAACCCCTGGTCGGTGCTCCTATCAGCAGAAAACTGCACCGGCCGGAGGTTATACCAGTGAACACCATGGAGCGATCTTCTTCCGTCTTCCTATTTCTTCGTGCAGTTGCGCATGCGCAGTAGAACGAAAAGCCAAACTTAACTAAAAAGACGGCTATTTTGTTCAACTGCACATGTTTGCCCCGGGAATTTGAAGAAGGAAGAAGCTGAAAGAGGATTGCTTCGTGGTGCTCGCTAGAAAAACCCTGGTCCAGTGCAGTTTCTGCTGATAGGAGCACCGGCCTGGGGGTCACTACAATCACTTGGGGTGCCCCCCCCAAGTGCCAACAGACTTTCCTTCTCCTTTAAGAGCTGAATCGTCAGATATGCAGGTAAAAACAAAAATAATTCTTGAGCTCTGTCTGATGATTTAGCATTAGGTTACAATGTTCGGGAACCTTCAAAGGTGTCCAGCCAAAATTTTCAGTCCTGCCTGATTGACGAGACAACCAATATCCAAGGCTTTTTTACGGATATTGGTCAGAGACTTGAGGGGGTGCCACATGGATCATATCTGTTACTTTTGAATCTGAGCTGAATGCTGAGGATCAATTACAAACTCACTGAACAGAAATGTACCATGTGGCCCCCCTTCAAGTCGCTGACTAACTCAGAGTTATAGAGCTGAAAAGCAGGAACTTGGATTCTGGCTGTTTTATTAGACATCTGTTCACTCCAGCCTTTATATATTACATTTTTGCCCAACTAACTATATTAGAAACATTTTTTATTTTGCACAGCCTATGTATTTATCCAGTTTTTCTTTTCACACTGAACTATTCCTTTAAAGGGGTTGTTCACCTTTAGATTAACTTTTAGTATGATGTAGAGAGTGATATTCTCAGACCATCTGCAATTGGTTTTCATTTTTTATTTTTGAGTTATTTAGCTTTTTATTCAGCAGCTCCTCCAGTTTGCAGTTTCAGTAATCTGATTGCTAGGGTCCAAACTCCCCTAGCAACCATGCACTGAGAACAAGAGACTGGAATATGAATAGGAGAGGCCTGAATAGAAAGATGAGTAATAAAAAGTAGCAATACATTTGTAGCCTTACAGAGCATTTGCTTTTTAGATTGGGTCAGAAAGCTGCAAAGAATAAAAAAAAAGAGAAATAACTATAAAGCTATAAAAAAAAAAAAAATAATGGACCAATTGAAAAGTTGCTTACTAAAAGTTACCTTAAAGGTGAACCACCCCTTTAATGTTCTTTGTTCTCTTTTTTGTTTTAGATTTTTTTTAAATATAATTTGAAATTAAAGTACAGGTATGGGATCCGTTATCCGGACACCCATTATCCAGAAAGATCCGAATTACGGAAAGGCCATCTCCCATTCCCTATATTACGTATAATAAATGAATCCAAACTTTTAAAAATTATTTCCTTTTTCCCTTTAGTAATAAAACAGTACCTTGTACATGATCCAAACTAAGATATAATTAATCCTTATTGGAAGTAGAGCCAGCCTACTGGGTTTATTTAATATTTAAATGATTTTCTAGTTGACTTAAGGTATGAAGATTCAAATTACAGAAAGATCTGTTTTCCAGAAAACCCCAGGTCCCAAGTATTCCGAATAACAGGTCCCATACTTGTATTTTATTGTGCCTTCTGTGTCATAATAAAGTATAGGGCAGGTATATAAGTAAATATACAACATCAACAATTCTACCAAACTGCACAGCAGTTCCAAAATCAGATCAGGTTTGAAATCAGAAATCGTAAGTTAAATAACATTAACAAAATAGCCGAAGATGCTACATTTTATATACAGTCTACAACAAACTGAATGGGGCACTATTACTCTAGTAATGAGGCTTGTCTTGGATATATATTGCTTTTGTTATTTCTTACACTAGAGACAATGCAGAGCAATGAAACTTAATTGATCTGGCCACCCCTGCATCTTAAGGGTCAGGCCACACAGGGCGTTTTGGGGAGATTTGGTTGCCTGGCGACTAATAGCCTCGTTTTTGCGGCGACCAATCTCCCCAAACACCTTCTCTCACTCTGCGCCGGCTAAAATGAAAAAACGCTGGCGCTAATCACACGTGGCGATTCGTTTTCCAAAGTCACCTGCACTGCACTGCAAAACAAGCGATTTTGGGAGACTGGAGTGACGTGTTTTACCACCAGTGATTCACATTATTGCCTATGGGAAAGCTTTTTACTGGAGAGAGATTAGTTGCCCAGAGAAGCAGTGATTTATCGCTAGCGATTAATCTCCTGGTGTGTCACTGCCCTAAGGGTAGGACTCCACGAACGATTTTGGTGCGATCCGAAATAGATTTGTTGCAGCGTTGATCTGACGTGAGCCGATGCGACATGACTGTCGGATGCAGTCATTGTATGCTGCGTCTGCATCCGACACTCGTGTTGCGTCGGATCAACCCTGCGACACCATGCGACTAGTCTGTCTCTTACCTTATTTTTGTTGCATGCGTTTTCTCGCAGCGCGTCGGATCGCGCCAAAATCGTTCGTGGAGTCCTACCCTTAAAGTTATTTTGCAAAAGAGGGAAAGTCAGTTAATCAAATGACCTTTCCAAGTTACAATCCCCTGTATAAGTCACTTTTCCTTACCCATCAATGCAATTAAAGGAAAACTATACCCCCAAAATGAATACTTAAGCAACAGATAGTTTATATCAAATTGAATGACATATTAAAGACTCTTACCAAACTGGAATATATATTTACATAAATATTGCCCTTTTACATCTCTTGCCTTGAACCATTTCGTGACTCTATCTGTGCTGCCTCAGAGATCACCTGACCAGAAATACTACAACACTAACTGTAACAGGAAGAAGTGAGGAAGCAAAAGGCAGAACTCTGTCTGTTAATTGGCTCATGTGACCTTACATGTGGTTTGTATGTGTGCACAGTGAATCTTACGATCTCAGGGGGCGGCCCTTGTTTTTTAAAATGGAAATTTTCTATTTATGATTACTCAATGGCACATACTACTAAAAAAGTATATTATTATGATAATGGTTCATTTACACGAAGCAGGGTTTTACACATCAGGTGTTTTACTCAGTATCTTTTAATAGAGACCTACATTGTTTGGGGGGTATAGTTTTCCTTTAAGTAAAACATTTTTCTTTAATAAACATTTAACAGGACACATTTCTCTACCAAACTCATTTAGCTAATGTTCAACCTAAGTTTACATTTCCAATTTTTAAATGTATTTTACATTTATTATTTACCAATTTAGAAAACACAATATTATTTCTAATTAAATACAAGTGTTGCCTATATTTTAATGTTGCAGATGAGCTCCTTGTGATATCTTTATGGAATATATAAGGAATATGAGGGCTTTTCCATAACCTGAAACAATGGTGTTGATTATTTATTTAAGGAAAAAGAAAGAAAGAGAAAAAAATAGCTTAGTTAAAACATTCAGTTCTGCATTTTAGTTGACATGAGTATATATCACATATGATGGTGTAAACTGTATATACATAAAGTGCAGGATGTCATTAAAGGAGAACTAAACTCAAAATATGGTGAAAAATTTATAATAATAATAATATTTATAATATGTGTACTATATATTGTGAGTGGGTCCCTAAGCTCAGTAAGTGACAACAGCACAGAGCATGTGCAGTGAATCAGCAGAAAAGAAGATGGGGAGCTACTGGGGCATCTTTGGAGACACAGATATTTACTGCTAAAGGGCTGTGGTTGCCTTGGGCTGGTACAGAAGCCCAAACATAATGTGTAATATTTCGGCCCTTCTTCTATAGTTAGGCTTTAGTTCTCATTTTAAGACAAGCGCAAGAGCACTGCTAGAATGTTCTCGTCTTCTGCTTAGCCCTGAATTCCAGGATATGATCAATAGAAAATGGCAGAATTAATCTACTTCCTGCTTTTCCCTTCCTCCAGTGTCACCAAGGGGCTTGTGTGCTGCCCGGGGTGGAGACAGGAAGGACGAGCGTGCACAGCTGGTAAGTGACAACATAAATCCTTGCAAATGACTACCAGCAATAAGAACCTGAGCAGATATAGCCTGCGCTTCACATGAACACATGAACTTGCTGAGAAATTACTTTCGGTGACCCCAATGGAAGGGGCGGCCCCTCATACTCTTCACTTTTATTGTTTGATGTCTGACATCTGTGAGGAAATTGCTTCTACACGCATGCTATCAAATAGGTTGCTCATCTTAACAGGGCCGAGTAGGCAACCTGGGGGGGGCACTTTTAAGGGGATTTTTTTAACACATGAAACAACAACAAAGAACTATAAGTGCAGTGTGGGCACCAAGATTCAATAATGTTAGTATGTGTGGGGGCAAATGGGCTGGGGTGTCCTCCAACAATTAAACATATATACACAACAAATGGGACTATAACTCCCCACCCATGTGACCCCCAACTACTCAATTATGCATGAACGCTTCAAATGTATAAAAGGCAATATTTATTGTTCAACACTATGCCAAATCTCAAATTAAAAACAATTAAAACCAAAACTAAGCAGCGCTGCGTGTACAAAGGGATCCCTTGTAAATATTTTGAATGTAACCCAGCATGGGTAATGGTTACTATGTTGTAGTGTAGAAGGGGCGTATCTGGAGCCACCTGTGGCGCTCCGATCCTATGCCACAATCTTAAACAATTGGAGAGAATGAAAAGTTCCAAACCATCCGATGCTGGTATTCGATTAATTTTAACCGAAGTATAATAATAGAATATCCCAGGTATCAAAGTGCCAAAGTCAATAAGTATCAGTAAAACACCCCTTCAGCGTAGGTCTCCTCTAGATAACAACCCCGTTTAATATTCAAGGGTGAAAAAGGGTTTTGTGCACCTGCCATGCGGCCAAAAACCCTGTAGGTAAGTACAGATAATTGGGATGACCAAAAGGACGCCTCCGAGACGTCTCTCCAAGGATTCACAGTCATCCACGGACTTCCGCATGGTCGGTAATATACTTTACCTTGGTTGAGCGGGGCTGCCCTGGGAAACATCCATATTTGTAGACACCCCACGGAGGCGTCCTTTTGGTCATCCCAATTATCTGTACTTACCTACAGGGTTTTTGGCCGCATGGCAGGTGCACAAAACCCTTTTTCACCCTTGAATATTAAACGGGGTTGTTATCTAGAGGAGACCTACGCTGAAGGGGTGTTTTACTGATACTTATTGACTTTGGCACTTTGATACCTGGGATATTCTATTATTATACTTCGGTTAAAATTAATCGAATACCAGCATCGGATGGTTTGGAACTTTTCATTCTCTCCAATTGTTTAAGATTGTGGCATAGGATCGGAGCGCCACAGGTGGCTCCAGATACGCCCCTTCTACACTACAACATAGTAACCATTACCCATGCTGGGTTACATTCAAAATATTTACAAGGGATCCCTTTGTACACGCAGCGCTGCTTAGTTTTGGTTTTAATTGTTTTTAATTTGAGATTTGGCATAGTGTTGAACAATAAATATTGCCTTTTATACATTTGAAGCGTTCATGCATAATTGAGTAGTTGGGGGTCACATGGGTGGGGAGTTATAGTCCCATTTGTTGTGTATATAGGATTTTTTTAACACCCTGGTTTGCTTGGCATTTATAGTATTAATAGATTTTCAATTTTATAAACCGCCTGGGATTCATAGAATCACTCCCCACTTCCTTCTTGGCAGCTGTTGGCACAGGTACATATTTGTGAGTAATATCTTGGCTGCTGCTGGCACAGGTAAACAGATGATATGGGGCAATATGATGGATTTTTGACTGCTGCTGGCACAGGTACATATTTGGGGCAATATTGTGGATTTTTTGGCTGCTGCTGGCACAGGTACAGATTGGGTGTAATATTTGGAATTGGCTGCTGCTGGCCAAAGTACATGGGGCAATATGGTGGCTGCTGGCACAGGTACACAGATGTTTGGATAATATAATAGACTTTTGCCTCTTGCTGGCAAAGGCACAAATTAGGGGCAATATGATGGATTTTTTTGACTGCTGTTGGCACAGGTACAAATGGGGTCAATATGATATGTACAAAAAGAAAAACAGGCTGCTCCAAACTCACCCATTGTGTCTTTATTCGTGTAGCTCCATTATTTAATTGTAATGATCCTGGTGCTCTGCCATCAGCGTCCCCACTGAAATGCTAATTGCCCAAAGGATGAAAAGGCGGCACTCCCAAAACGCGTCCGGTGATGTTGGTCAGTGACCTGTTGGAACAAAACCACCTTTTTATCTTACCGGAGTGCCGCCTTTTCATCCTTTGAGCAATCAATATGATATGTGGTGCTGGCACAGGTACATGGGGCAACATTATGGCTGCTGGTACAGGGGGCAATATGGATGGTAATGCAGGGCCGGTGGGAGGGGGAGGGCACGTCTGTCATGATGGATACCCAACATATAGCTCTTGAACTATTGCAGAACTCCACTCCCATGATGCCAAATGCCACTGTCTACTGTAGCATTAACTGGAGAGCTATGTGCCAATGATCACTGATGCAAGGCAACATATCATGGCATCCAAGGACGATTTTGGTCCAGCTGCATAATAATACCCTCTTCCAAGAGGACATTCTTTCCAAGAATTTACTAACAGTGATTTTGTTAGTTCTAACTCTAAGCATGTGTACCATTTTTTGCTTTGTTAAAAAAAGTAATTGCATGCATTTCTCCTATTTAGATGTGTTTTGCCTTTACAAACTCAAAAATCGTGTAATGTAATAAAAAGGTGCCAACTTTGTTTTTGGTCTGTATTTAAGCAAACAACCACTATTAGTATGGGGAGCAGTTTGAAGAGTGCAGCCATAACCCAGACCCAGGTGCTCTTTGAATAAGCACTACACAGGGCAGCCATCAGGGGGGAGAGTTGTAGGGGGCCCGAGGGAAAGGGGGGCCCGGCCACGCCACAGAGAGCTGCTGACTTCGGGAAGGCATGGACGTTTAAGGGGCCCTGGCCACCAATTTTCTTATAATGTGTGGGGACCATTTTGGCCACCAATTGTATTTCTCATGTGGGGTCCTAGCCACCAATATTTTTTAATGGGGGGGGCCTGGCCACAAATGTTTTTTTATGGGGGGCCCTGACCACCAATATCTTTTTATTTTTTATTAACATGTTGGAACCCTAGCCACCAATATTTTTTTTGTTTTTTTACTGTGTGGTGGGGAGGGCGGACCTGTAGGGGGGGCTTGGGGTGGGCCCAGGAAATGTTGTCGTATGGGGCCCTGCGATTTCTGATGGCAGTCCTGGCCTGGTACTCTTTACTGCTCTTACACTTGCATCCGAGGTCTTTGTAAATGACCCCTTTTTTTTTTTTTTTTTTTTAAAGAAGTGCTCTCCAATGGCTGAAAACCGTAGAGTTTCCACTTGACTAAATGGGGCAATGGCTTTTGAAGGCATAAAAATAGTGGAGAAGTAGAAGATAATTTTGGCTTTAACACATATAGCATTGCGGGTGCTGCTACTGAGCATTTCTGTGTTACAAGTGGCTGCCAACAGCAAAACCAATCGCAATCATAGACTTTCCCATTAACTCATAGATATGTGAGATTGCCTTAGGACCAACTAACAAACATGCGGAAGAGTGTTTCTTTTTGGGATTCCTAATCTATGAGTCTCCATGCTTTTAATGACAATTTTATACTGTGAATTTTCTTTCTATATCGGCAAATAATAATGCAACGTAATGTAATTGTAATGTTTTTGAGCTGAGCAAAGCGTATTCCTTGAATCATTTTGGGTCCCATAAGAAAAAGATTAAAGGAGCAATAACACCAAATGAAAGTCATGAAAATACAAAATACTGTTGTGCTGCACTGGTAAAACTGGTGTGTTTGCTTCAGAATCACTACTACAGTTATGGATGGGATCTATTATCCAGATCGCTCCGAATTACAGAAAGGCCACCTCCAATAGACTCCATTTTATTAAGCATTTTTCAAAAGTATTTCCTTTTTCTCTGTAGTAATTAAACAGTATCTTGTACTTGATCCCAACTAAGATCTAATTAACCCTTATCAGAAGCAAGACCAGCCTATTGGCTTTATTTAATGTTTCCATGATTAGTTAGTAGACTTAAAGTGGACCTGTCACCTACACATAAAAAGCTGCATAATGAAAGTCCTTTGCAAATTAAATATGGAACCCCAAAAATATTTTTCATTAAAACATCCATACCTGTTATAAAGGTGTTTAAATATCTAAACTATCAATCAAATATTACCTGCCCCGCCTCTATGCCCGTGGCATAGAGGCGGGGCAGTCAATTACTTTCACTTTCCATTTAGCACTTCCTACATGTCACTGCTCTCCTCACATTCCCCCTTCCCTCCTCAGGCTCTATAATTGTGTAGGGCACTGCACATGGACATAAGGTCCCCCCATTCTGGTGCATACACAAGATTTTAGGGTGAAACATAATTTCCCTTAATAACCGTGTCCACAAAATGGCAGCTGCCTGCTTGCTGTGATTGTATAATTCCAAGACAGAAGGAAACAAAATGTAAATAATAAATACAGTGTAAGTAAAGTTTATTTTGCTCAACTAACATGATAGAAAAGAATTTGAAATTATTTTTTAGGGTGACAGGTCCCCTTTAAGCTGGACATAGACGTGCAGATTTTACCCTTGTATCTGATGAATAATCGGACGTCCCAATCTTCCAACCTGCCACTAACCATTTTGATTAAATAAAGTAGTAAAATAATAAAGCAGATGATGTTCTGGCTGTGACAGCAATCGTATGAAAATTATGGCCGACAAATTCTAGTGACGGTCACCCATTGATATCATCAGATGCAGAGATATTATCATTAGCCAACAGAAATCTTATAACCGGTCCGATCGACTAAACGTCCAATCACTATGGTTTGAAAAATGTCAAGACGATCCAAACACAGTCCGAAAATTGTACAAAACAATCGTAAGACTATATCTTTGCGTCTATGGCCAGTTTTAATGTATGAAGATCCGAATTTCAAGCTGCTATGTACAGTAGCTATGGGGGTAGCTATTCAAGTACATGAAACACAGTAGATACATTTTGAAGAATCCCATTGTATACTACAGAGTTTATCTGTTATCTGCTGTGTATCCTGTGCATTTTCCCCTATTCAGTTTTGAATGGCTGCCCCCATGGCTACACAGCAGCTTGTTTATATAAACTATAGTAGAGTTTCTGAAGCAAATACACCAGTTTTACCACTGTAGCACACAGTACGTTATAATTTCATCAGTGTAAAACACTTTAACTTTTTTAGTGTTATTGTTCCTTTAAAATACCCTGGTGTCCCTGCACTAAACATCACAGAAAATGTTGACTTCTTCCAGTGGTAGCGTAGTTACAATATCTTGCCGCTACATTACATGATTGATTATCTATCCTTAATGAACGCAGATGACGGAAAAATCCGCTGTTGTGAGACTAGAGGAAAACAGTCATTTATTAACAGATCATAAACCTCAAGTCAACAATATTAACATTTACAGAAAAAGAAAATCAATAAAAACGTTTTCCTTCGGGTTTTTGGAAAACAGGCAAAAACTAAAGGAAAGTCCGTGCAAGAACTAGAAAATGAACAAAATTAAAATAAAGGTGGGGAAAGAATATCTGAATAAAAATTGAATGCAATATTTTCTTTAGGAGTGGGTCATCCTTTAATTTGATTTAATAGCAATACTGAACTAATAATAAAAGGGAAAATATATGAAATATATAAGATTGGGGTGTCCAAGTTAGTAAAATATTAACTCACCACATTTAGGAAGTGACCCAGATGCACCGCCCTGAGCCCTCAGCATTGGGAGCGGACAACTGAAAAGTAGTTTATTGTATCCACAGCCTTACGCGTTTCGTGTTAACCACTTAATTATAGGCCCATTAAGTGTTTAACACGAAACGCATAAGGCTGTGGATACAATAAACTACTTTTCACTCTGAAAACCTTTGCCTGGTGGAAGTCTGCCTTTCTGAGTGCCTGCTTTAAAGAATTTTCAAAAGGGAAAATAAAACAACATGCTTTTTTAAGACGTTAACCACTAGATGGTGATGTTCCTTAATTAGTAAGGGATATACCGACAATTTATACCACTAAACAAGCAAGTATGGGTATATCATACACATGCTAGTAGTTACTGTAACTTGCACACAGTGCATAAGATGCTTACTCGTTAATAGAAACACATATTAACCCAATACGTTTATATTTGCTCGTGAATGTGTGGGAACCATACTCAAGTTGGCCTTTCCTCACTTGTTTATTCATATAGCAATCTGTGAAGGAGACGACACCTGTGAGACAGATGAAGTTTGTATAAGGCCTGGAGTCTGTCGCTGCAAACCTGGGTACTTTGGAGCCAGCTGTAACTCACGTGAGTACAGGAACATCTTTTTCCCGACCTTCTATAGTTGAGAAATACATGTAATTATGCCAAAAAACGTTTAGGCTCAGTGTCGGACTGGGCTGGCGGGACACCAGGAAAAAAAACAGTGGGCCCCCGCCAGCCCAGACCTACTCCCCTTGGCTGCCCCATAAAAATAAAGCTGCGCGTGCATCAAGCCTTGTTCATGCATGCACGTGCATTGCGTTGTGTTTCCGCATATTTGCGCACCGCGGGCAAAGGAATCGGAAGTCAGAAGGGGGCCCCCCAGGACTGAGAGGAGGGCCCTTCATTTGCAGCCCTGGTGACCCCTCAAGGCTCCAGTCAACCCTGTTTGGGCTAAATAGATTTAAAAAATAGAAAAAATATATAATGGGATGCTAGTCTCTAAGTGGCCTGTCAAAAATGGCCCTTGGTTTCTGGGATAAAGCACTCAGTTCAAAAGGGTATATAAAAGTCCAAAACTAAAGAAAGTATCCCAAAACTCTATATTATATTAAAAATATGTCTTTATTCCAAAATCATGTTAAAAAGATAGGCATACAGACCACATGGTATTCCGCCTTACGCATTTCATACCCCCTGGTACTTAATCATAGGCATTAATGATAACCAACAGATCATGAAAATTTATACCCAAGATGGCCCAGCCCCACCTTTGTTTCTAAAACCAATCAAACCTTGTCACATCATACTCAGATGTCAGAGCAGGTTTATACATACACATTGTTAGGGTTCCATTCCTCAGTCTGCCTATATCCAGCATTAGTAATAACTTAAATAGTACAAAGTTTATAAAAAGCGTATGTTGTGAACCTTGTTAAAAACACTATGGTTTTGGACTAAATAGATTTAAGACTCATGCATTAAACATAATATTATTATCGTCTTGTCAACATAGACCCCATTTAAAGGCAAACTAAAGCTGAACTAAAGAAGTAGCTAGAAATGTTGTACATTATGTTTTGAGCTTCTGTACCAGTCCAAGGCAACCACAGTCCTAGCAGTAAAGATCGGTGTCTCCAAAGATGCCCCAGTAGCTCCCCATCTTCTTTTCTGCTGATTCACTGCACATGCTCTGTGCTGCTGTCACTTACCGAGCTTAGGGACCCACTCACAATATACAGTACACATAGAATAGAAATGTCACAATATAAGGCTGATTAGTAATTAATACAGATAATTACTACATGGCAGCACAGAAATCAGTGCATGTAGCATCAGAATTCAATAATCAGCCCTGCAGCATCAGCTTATATATTACAGACAAACCTCATTTTCTGCTTATAATAATTATAATAATTATAATTAGTGACAAGCCCTAAGCTTAGCTTCTCAACAGCTGCTCAGAGCCCACTGAGCATGTGAGTGTCACAGACACTTTCCAAGATGGTGACCCCCTGTAACAAGTTTGAAGTCCTGGATCATTGCTGCTATTGACAAGCTGAAACTTTAGGCTGGTGCAATAAGTTGTATAAAATATTGAATTTTTAGTCATACTCATTTTTAGGGTTTAGTTCTCCTTTCAATGACACTACTTTATTCTATATATTTTTAATGTTTTTTCCTTTTCCTGTTGGGAGGAGTTTCCTAAGTAAGATGAGACTGTTCCCACTGTTTTATATTTGGGAAACAAAATATTCCTTATTTTCTTAACCTTACTGCTAACATGGAAGACGAGGGATTTGACAGGAGCAAAAGCCTGCAACAGCAGGAATCCCTAAAGCCTTCAGCGGCAATGACAAACATCCTAATCTATGTGAACATCCTTTTTTGGGAAGGGAACACTTTCTCAAAACTTTGTCTAACCTGCACTCTGAACCTTTCTGCCTGATGGTCTGGTTTAAAGGGACTCTAAGACACAATGTCATTGGGCAGGATTTGTGCATATAGTCACTACTGCAGCAGCAGTCATTTCTATAACTGATAAAAGACTGGATCCAAGCCTGAGTTTGAACCCCCCATATGTGAATTACAATCAGTAAATGATCTGTGTGTACCCCTTTACTCTCATCTCCACCCTTCTTTCTCCAACTAGTGCTTGCACATACCTCCCAACATTTTGGAAACAAAAAGAAGGACAAAAAAATTTGCCGCGCTCAGCGTGGTGACATTTTTCGGACCATGCCCATTTTTGTGGCCACCCCCTAATTACCATGTTCATTTTACAATTTTTGCCAGGTTATGAAAGTTTGAACATATTTCTGTGGTTTTATCCAGTTATTACAATTTTGCTAATGAAGGTGAATTGCCCTTTATGGTCAGGGCACACAGGCAAATTCGGGGAGATTAGTCGCCCGGCGACAAATCTCCTCTAGTCGCCCCGAACTGCCTTCCCGTCGGCTAAAATGTAAATCCCCGGAGGGATGGCACTCAGAGGGATTTGTGCGACTTTGAAAAATAAATTGCTCCGAGTGCCATCCCGCCGGCGATTTACATCTTAGCCGGCGGGAAGGCAGGTCAGGCAGTTCGGGGAGATTAGTCGCCTAGAAGAAGAGGATATTTGTCGCCAGGCGACTAATCTCCCCGAATCTGCCTGTGTGCCCTGACCCTTAAACTATGAGTCTAACTTCTCCCAGGGGATCTGTTATCATATATTGAATCAAAATTGTATCTTCTCTGCAGCTGTGGCGGTTCTGGGCTCTCTGCCAAAAGCCAATTAAATTAGAAACGTTTCTTTTTCTGGCTGTTCAGTGCAGCCTGAACAGCCAGGACATTCCAGTACAAACGAGGGACTGCGGGTTGAGCTGTCAAAAGTGGGACTGTCCCTCTGAAAACAGGACAGTTGGGAGGTATGCTGGCACAATGCAATACATTCACATTTAAAAGATTGGACTCCAACTGTGAATTTGATTAAAGCTGCAAAAGGCCAAGTCTTAGGTCCCAAGCCCTCCTCTACAATTCTAAAATAAGCACGGAACCACAGACTATAACTTGCAAACTAGAATAAGGAAAGGTAACTGTGAATGGTTGGAGTTAAAGAAGAAAGGACCCTAGCAATGCTGGGAGCATGAGAACTTGGCACCTATCATGGATGGCCAAGCTACAGTCTCTAAGCTATTGATGTATACTGGGAAGTGCAGTCAGTCAGCCCCATTGGAGATACTGAATTTCAAAAATGGTGTAAAATGATGTTATTTGTTCTTATACCATTTTAACTGTGTCTGTTACTAAAACTTCCATTTCCTTGCTATGAAGCACATTTTGTAACCTATAAGCAAAAAATGATACAGAATGCTAAATCTGCAGGCTATAACTATTTATTTGTGTATTAGGTTGCCCTGACAAGTATTGGGGATCAGACTGCAAGCAAAGCTGCTCTTGTTTTCCTAATGGGAAATGTGACCCTGTGAATGGGCAATGCACCTGCAATTCAGATCACTGGGGACCTTACTGCCAGCATCTCTGCCTCTGTTTCCAACATGGAACCTGCAACCCTCTCACTGGCGCATGTCAATGTAAGCATGGATGGTGGGCACCCTATTGCAACAAACCGTGCCATTGTAATCTACAGACTTCACGCTGTAGCCAAGCTATTGGCCAGTGCATCTGTGACACAGGGTGGTGGGGTCTGAAATGCAGTGTGAAATGTAACTGTAACAACTCACCCTGCCTTCAGACCAATGGCAAATGCAAATGTCAAGAAGGCTGGTGGGGGGTTTCCTGTGAGCACCAGTGTGATTGCCTCCATGGCAACTGTAACCCCCTAAATGGAAAATGTGACTGTAATGTAGGATATGAAGGACCAAGCTGTGCCGATCCCTGCAATCCTGGGACATATGGAACCAACTGCAAAAACAGGTGAGCTTGCTATTGCTACGTTCTGTTACAGATAATATAATATCTGCCAAATATACATTTATACACAGGGAATGAGAAAGAATATGGACCTTGTATTGATTTGACTTATTTTAGTGCTGCTCCATTCAATGGTTTAAGACTTAATTGCACAGCAAAGGCACAAAATCTTTGTTCATAATGAGGACAATCTTGCCAAAGGCCATATTGTTAATCATTCACTTGTAGTCTACCAAGATTAGATTTCAGTCTTGAGCTGTTTAAAAGCTGGAGTGTGATCCGGTAGTTTGGGAGTTTTCCCCAGCTGGATGGATACCTTTCAACCTCCTTTTTATCATCATTAGATCTATCACAAAAGGTTTCCATGTTTTATATTACCTAGATATTTATTCTATGTACAGTATGTAGAGTTGTGTCTCTAGACAGATGTCTATATATTTAAAGGCCAACCTGGAAATAGATTAGACCACAGGTCTTTAGAAATCCCACTGTCTAAAGTTGGCTGCACGCACGCACACCAATATTATCGTACGAAACAAGGTTTTATGAAATATTTGGTACGTCTATGGTTGGAGACATATTTCATATCTGCAAAAACCTTGGATATTGGTTGTCTTGTTGATTGCATAGGATGGACATTTTTTATCAGGTGCCTTTAAGGTTTCCGAACATGGGAAAAATGTTATGCTTTTTGTTTCTATCTGCATATCTGATGATTCAGCTCTTGTGTATGGCCACCTTTCAGTGTCGGACTAGCCCACCGGGATACCAGGAAAACTCCCGGTGGGCCAAGGTATCAGTAGGCCTCTTGCTTCTAACCATTTAACCCGTTTCACGGTCATTCCCTATTTCTTTATGGGGAAAAAATGCTTAATAATGGAAAAATATATTAAGACTTGGAGAATAAAGAGGTTGAGTGAGGAGAGGAGGAATAATAGTTTGGAAAGTGGGTCCACAGTCTAAGGTTTTCTGGCGGGCCCCTGGCATCCCAGTCCCGCACTGTCACCTTTACCCACAGGTCAAATAATCAGATCAGTGCACAGTAGGCAAATGTAATATTTAATTTAATATCATCTGTTCAGCACAATCATCATATCACTCAAAGGTCAGACATTGTGTTGGGCCAGCATTATGCATTGCATTGGTAAAGGCCATGGGCAAGAATTGTTTTAAAGAGCACTATTCTTTTAATGGGAAAGTGTAGATACTTTACTTTAGGCAGGTGTATTAATTAGCAATGTACTAGCTGGAGCCACGTCGTCTCGTCTCACTGTATATTTGTATACTGCTGAGATGACAATAAAGTTTACTGTGACTTTGACTTGACTTTGGGCAGTGGCTTATAAATAGAAGAAGCAGACCTAGCAGTCGCGAGGAGGCCCAAAAAATAGGGGACCGGACTGCAGGGCCTGCTTCTTCTATAGTTCAAAGATATCCTCTCTCCCCAGCCTTTCTTACCTATTCCTACATGAGAGGCTGAGGAGTGGCAGTTGTGCCCTTGCAGGCAGTTAGTGGGAGGGCCCGGTAGGGGTTGCTGTGCACCTGAGCCCCCTGATCTTTTTTTTTTTTTGTAGAGGGGCCCAGCACACAGATGTTATGCCGCTGAGTCTGGGAGTATTTTCATTATTTTCTGTTGCTAGAATGTACTGTAGCAGAATGGGATAGAAAAGTAGCACTAAGTTTAACTAATATAGTTGTAACCAGTTTTTAATGTATTTATTTATTTTTATTATGAGATTAAAGTCAGCTAGGCATCTACAACTTTGGCCCTCCATCTGTATATAAAAGTATAATATAATCTGCCAGCATGAGGATGATTGTACTTTCAGTTCTAAAACAGTTTGTTAGTCATTTAAAGTTATGAGTATTCATCAGCGCTGTATGTAAGGGGCATGACCTGATTGTATGTCGCGCTAGATACAGTAGTTGCATTGACCCTTTTTTTCCCTTTCAGTTTAATATCACCAGCCTCCAAACACAGAAACTAGAGACATTTTGCATACAGTGGAACCTCAATTTTACATCCCCTGATTTTAGGTTTCCCCTCATTTTACATTGTTGTTTTGTGGTCCCACCTATATATTATTTTTAATACATTTCCCTGATTTTACATTTTTCCTGTATGTGGTTTAATCTGGATCGTTGCATTGCTAGTAACACTCTATTGTTCCTTGCCAGATGCGGACGCTGCAAGCAGGGCCAGATTTGCTCCCCGGTGGATGGTCTTTGTCTGTCCTGTGACCCAGGCTGGAATGGGACCCATTGTGACCAGTCATGCCCACCAGGATATCATGGAGAAAACTGTGGGCAAAGATGCCCAAAATGCTGTGGAACTGAGGAATGTAACAGGGAGACTGGGACATGCGCACATTGTGATGCTGGAACACTGGGGCCTAGGTAAGGATTTTTTTTTTTAAAGTGTGTGTGTCCCCACTTGTCTCCAAATGATCTACAAGATCCACAGTCAAAAATACGTATGTTTGGTAAGGGCCAGCACTCTCTTGCAAATAGTGACATGTGCAAATCTTAATTATCTATAACATCTATGAAAACGGTGCCAAAATTGGTTGTTACAACCTCACAACATTTTGTGCCTTTGTGTGCATGTGTGGGTATATATATATATATATATATATATATATATATATATATATATATATATATATATATATATATATATAGTATACATGATCTTTTATACAACTCCTGGAACTCCAAGGTGACTTCTAATATTCTCATGTTTCTCAACAGGGGGGTATGTATCTTATTATAATACACAAGTTTCAGTAAGTCATGTGACAGACTAAGATCTATTATTATGCCCATATACTCCAGACTTGGTGTAACCCATTAAAAGCAAGTTAGACACCAAAGAAGTTCTGGCCTGAATAGTGTTCAGGATGATTTTTATATGGGTTTTTCAGATGGAAATTTACACTTGGCTACACATTTCACATATAAAACGAATCACACAACTCACAAGATCACAAACACAACAATTTTTGATGATGTACCATATCATTTACATGCCAGTGTCTGATCTAGTTTAACACCAATTTGTCACATACAGTATTTGTATATTCATGTCTGCAAGAGTTTATATTCCCAGCCCATGGCCCTTCTGCTTTTAAACTATCTGCACCAACCAGCAGCCAAACAGCTTGGTTACATAGTTACGTAGCTTTCCGTACATACTACAGCTGTTGTCAGAACACACATTTCCGTGTCAGTGATACTGACACCAATCCTTCAAATCACCATCTCCCGTGGCTTTAGAAATACAGGATTACTTCTATCCATAAAGTTCCTAACAGAGCTTAATGTTTGGCCATCCAAATTATAGTAAAGTATCTGGCTCTAAGCATTCTGGCTCCTGTTATAAAATATCCACTAAACTCTACTAGATGTGTAACAAATCTTGTTCACAAACAACCAGAACACTAATGCTTCTAGAAACTTTGAGTCCAATTTTTGTTTCTTTAAACTGGAAATTCAACTCTTCTAGTTCAAGGAACACAACTGTACTCTCTGCGCTAGCTATGTGGCCCTGCCTTGCCCCTGTAGGAGTGCAAAAAAAGTTAAAGGAAAACTAAACCCCCTTTCTAATAAAAAAAACCTTACCCACCATAGTCACCCTTCCCTGCTCCCCCAAGGAGCATTTTATTTGGATAAAATGGAATCTATGGGAGACGGTGTTTCCATAATTCGGAGCTTTCTGGATTACAGGTTTCCGGGTAACGGATCCTATACCTGTAGTTCTTTTCTGGGAGTGAATTGGATTCTATGTGACTCCCTTAGGAGAGTAGGAATAGAAAATAGATCCCTCTCTTGGTGTCACTGTAGGGTTGAGTTTGAATCCGTTTCCATGAACTGTGGTAGGCAGTTCCCAAGATCAACCAATGGCTAGATCCACTGTTGAGGTTCTTTGGGAGCAGAAATTGAACAGCCCTAAGCTGCACCAATATTAATAGTGGGGTTAGACAGTTATGTTCCTGCCACCTTTACTCATTTGTAGGGGGGATTTTGGCTTAGGAAGCAAAGAACGTGACCCCTAATTTATTGTCCTTGGGGGGGGGGGTGCCGTGTCATCTGATAGGAACCTAAATGGTTTGGGCTGGTTGCTAATAAAGATTTCAACAAGAGAAAATGGAGAATAATCCACTTTCCTTTTTCAATGGTATATTATTACATTTAAACCATTTCAATGCAATAAATTACTTTTTTGTGTCCACTCCACCACTAACACAAGGACTGGATAAAAAATGATGGTTGATCTCAATGTTATTAATAGGGAAAAAAGTATATAGGAAGGCCAATATTTTTTCCAGAAAAGGTGGCAACCCAAGTAAATGCCCCAAAGCTGGTAATTACCCCTCATTGCAGAATTAGCACAGCGTAGCTCACAGGGGCCATATTCAGCCCTTCGGGGAACTTCATAAAGTAAGTACCGTATTGGCGCATGCGCAGTTGTAGCAATATTCTGGTCCCAAACAACTGTGCCTGCACCGAAAGCCGTGGAATTTGCAGATGGGACTGAAGATTCTCAAAGCGCCACAAGATGGCACCCGTGAGCTCTGCTGCGCTGACTCTGCAATGAGGGGTAATTACCAGCTATGGGGCAGTTACTTGTGTGAACACCTGTGCGGGGGGAGCAGGGAGGGGGGGGGACTGTTGAGGGTAGGGGTTTTTATTAGCAAGGGGGTTTAGTTCTCCTTTAAGGGCTGTTGATGAGGGCTGGCAACATCAAGAAGGCTGCCTTAGGGCGACGTGGTGTCCAGAAGCACCCCTGCCTGTATGCTGGCTCACTGATCTGTCTGATATCCATGTACTATAGATATTGGTCAATTCAGGATTTGGGTTTGAAATTTAATTTGTGGTGTGTAGCGAATCAGCAGATGAGGAAGTGAAGCGCAGCTGTGGCTTCACTCAGAGTCATGACATGTTGGGCAGTAAGGGTACATGTGCTATTATAACTCCATTTGAAGGGTATTAAAGGCAAATAAAACAAGAGTTCTAATAAAAACAGTAGAATGAATGGTGCGTGGGAACACAGACAAACAGGAAATGAGAGAAATGTTATAAAGAAGAGGATGAGCGACGTAAATTCATCCTGTATGCAACGGGCACTTCCTCTGGATAATTGCTTTATTGTCTGGCAGAAAAAGACACATTTCCTTTGGCATTGATGCCTTTCACCTACTATATGTTGGAAAATAGTAATTACTGCACATTTTTCTCATAAGATGTGATTCGAAATGCCCATCTGGAAGCTATGGAGAAAGATGCCAATATCTATGTCCTGTCTGCATTCATGGAACCTGTGACCCCAAAACTGGGGAGTGTATTTGTGACACTGGATATTGGAAACACAGGTAAACTCAGCCCTACGTCACTAACACATGAAAAGAAGGTTTGGGAATTATTTATTTAATATCTTCACCCACCATACAGCATCAGCTATGAAAATGCTAAGTTATAACAAGCTGTAAGAAATTGTATACTGAAATATAAGGTCCTCAGATTTTAATAATTTTTTAGGGCCACCTTTTTCAGCAACATTATTATCAAGTTTTGGATATGCTGGGTTTCCTAATGATGCGCCCCTAGGCCAACTACCTCCTGCGCCCCCTCAACACATTGTACACACATTGTCAGGCCCGGACTGGCAATCTGTGGGTTCTGGCAAATGCCAGAGGGGCTGCTGTATCGTTCCATAGAAAGTTACCATATAGTGGGCTGGTAGGGGCTGTTTGGGCCTCTGTGTACTTGGAATGGCGGGGCTTATTTTGACTCCCTGTCCAGGCCTGTGCTCTCGCTTGTTCAGTTTGACTCCTCTACTCCCACTGCAAAACACTCATGTTCCCGTGCTCTGCGTGCAGGTCTGGACTGGGAGTCAAAATAGGCCCTGGCATTCCAAGTACACAGAGGCCCAAATTGTCCTCCACCCGTCCACTATATAGTGTCTATGGGACCTTTACAGCAGCCCCTCTGGCATTTGCCAGAACCCCCAGTCCGGGCCTTTCTGGGTCTCTTTAGGAACCCGGAAATGCAAATACGCCTGTGCGACATGCTGCCCAGGAAAATGTGCTGCCCTAGGCCAAAGCAAATCTGGGCCTGTCTTTTTGGGGTAAGTACCTGCTTTTGTGCCGTGAAAACCTTGCTTCAGTTTCACAGGTTGTCCTGAGAGCTAAGCTTCCCAAATTTCAGCTACTTGTTTTAGTATTAGTATCTACACTAGGGGGCAGCAAATGCCCTAAGGGGCCCTTTGCACATTGGTTATCAGCACTTGTGACCCATTTATCCACACGTATTTGTTCCAGATATGTAGAACGTCAGCTATTGTTGGGCATCACCCAGGCTTTCTGTGGCAAGAATGCTTTGCCTCTTCTTAAAGCAGAAATCATAAGAGATTAAGTTATAACCTCTAAGGCTGTGTGTAAAGTGAAAAAACAGTTTGCAAAACTGTATTCAAAAGTGGAGGTGGAGGATGGCATGTAGTCATGGCCATAATTCAGCGGCGTAACAACTTCTGGCCGGGCCCCCCGAGAATAATCTTTAAAAGGGGCCCGGCTCAGACTGCAGGGAGTACTTTCCCCGGCTCTCCCCTCCCGCCGCTAACTCTGGGCTGCCCCACCAGCAAAAAATTTTCAAAGGGGCCCGGCACCCGTTCAATTGCCATCACAGGTGGAAGCTGACCCCCCAAGCTATACAGGAAGCTGATCCCAAGGTCCAGGCCCCCTCGCAGCAGTGGGGTCTGCTTCCTCTATAGTTATAATTCTATAATAGTTCTAATATTTTATGCAAAGGAAAAAATAACCACTAAATGCAAAAGCCCAAAACATCCCCAATGAAAGACAATGACAACAATTCTCACTAAACAAGGTGTCATAAATGTCAGAAGATTAATATATTTATTAATAATCAACTTATATGGGTTTAACCTTGCACCTAATACCCCGTCACTTCTATTATATGTAATTAGTCTTTAAAAATGCAATGATTTTGTAATCTTTGCATTTCATAGGCGGTCTTTGCTTTACCCTCTTTTCATCTTTCCTTTTGTCTTTTTAACAGCATTTCTCTTTCTTTTATCTCCTACTCTCTTCTTTATACTCTGATTCTTTATGACAATATGAGGACATGTCTTGTGTAACTGTTCATTTGGTTTGAAAAATGAATAAATAAAAGCTTTTTCCAAGTCATATGAATTATGATGAAACAAATAATATCATGGGTGGCACATGTGTAGCTTTACCTATGAACAGTCCCAACTGAAAAAACTAAAAGTGCAACCAATGCTTCTAATCTACTCTGTTTAAACTCTAATGTAGCAAGGCACTTCTCCTATTTGTCCTAAACCCCTGTTCACTTCCAGGTTAGAGTCCATTTTCAGATTTGCACATCAGGACTATTCACCTAAAAGTGACAATTATGCTTTAGCTTCTGAGGAATAATATAGAGATCATATAACTTTATTATATTTCATAGAAATATAATATTGAAACCTAATGTTATGTGTCTTAAGACGAGAGGGCAGAAACCCTTTGCTTCAAGGCAAATATTTTCCCAAGATCTAGACATGAACAGAACAGCTGTTATGTTAGAATAAATTCATTTATTGGTAGATTTACCATCCACAGCACTAAGTGTAGACAAGGATTAACATTTTGCAAGGCAATGATTAGTAGCCACTATACATCCACATGTTGATTATGAGAGAATATTCTATTATTATCATTCTATCACTCTTGTTAACCCATACATGATAAAGCTTTAAAAAAAATATTCCCTGTTTTCTTTTAGTTGCAATGAGACATGCCCTCATGGCTATTTTGGATCAAACTGCTCAAGCAGCTGCGATTGTGGTGGGGGTCCCTGCAGCCCAAGATACGGAACATGTCAATGGAGTAAGTCAGACAATAATTCAGACAGGACAGGACTGCCTTGATAGTGTATGAAGCATAACATAATGCATATATCTACATGGATGATTTAATAAATCGTAAAAACAAAAATGCACTTGCCCAGGGCCAACCAAGACAGGGCTTCCACTATCAGTGTTTTTACCTTCACTAGTAATTTGCAAGTCCCTGCTTCTTAGCAACCTAACTGCTGTTGCAGGGACCTCAAAATTTCAAAAATGACTGTTTGCATGTTCAGCTCTCCCCCCCCATGGACTCTTAAAAACGGCAAAAAAAAGTTTTTTAAGCATTTTGGGTGTAAACAAGGGACAAGTGGTGCTGGGGAACAGTTTGTGGCTGAAGAACATAGAAACACGTGACCTATCACTATCAAGTTCATGTGTTAGAAACATAATGCGTGTTCAGTTATTTATTGAGAAAAAATATCTTAAGTTGTATATTTGTGTGCGGCTTGTGTAAGAGGCCCTGCCTTATATCAAGAGCAGATATCTGGGTCTTCACTATCCAAGCCTGATCTCAACTACACAGGTTTAGGGAAGTGCATCATGGCTTGAACAAAGGAGGAGCTCTAAAATAATTCATGATGCTCTCCAGACTGGAAAAGTTGACACAACTGTTTTTTAATGAGTTTAGACTCTACCATTCCATGGTCAGGTAACATAGTAACATAGTAACATAGTAAGTAAGGTTGAAAAAAGACACATGTCCATCGAATTCAACCTTTTTTTTTTTTTTTTTTTTATTAATTATATAAAATATCTGCCAGTTGATCCAGAGGAAGGCAAAAAAAAACCCATCTGAAGCCTCTCCAATTTGCCTTAAGAGGGGGAAAAATTCCTTCCTGACTCCAAAATGGCAATCGGACTAGTCCCTGGATCAACTTGGACTATGAGCTATTTCCCATAACCCTGTATTCCCTCACTTGCTAAAAAGCCATCCAACCCCTTCTTAAAGCTATCTAATGTATCAGCCTGTACAACTGATTCAGGGAGAGAATTCCACATCTTCACAGCTCTCACTGTAAAAAACCCATTCCGAATATTTAGGCGGAACCTCTTTTCTTCTAATCGGAATGGGTGACCTCGTGTCAGCTGGAAAGACCTATTGGTAAATAAAGCATTAGAGAGATTATTATATGATCCCCTTATATATTTATACATAGTCATCATATCACCCCTTAAGTGCCTCTTCACCAGCGTGAACATCCCCAATTTGGCCAGTCTTTCCTCATAGCTAAGAATTTCAATACCTTTTACCAGCTTAGTTGCCCTTCTCTGTACCCTCTCTAATACAGTAATTTCCTGTTTGCATGATGGAGACCAAAATAGTACGGCATATTCTAGATGGGGCCTTACAAGTGCTCTATACAGTGGAAGAATAACCACAACCTCCTCCCTTGACTCTATGTCCCTTTTAATACAGCTCAAGACCTTATCTGCCCTTGATGCAGCCGACTGGCATTGCTTGCTACAGCCAAGTTTATCATCTACAAGGACTCCAAGGTCCTTTTCCATAATGGATTTGCCTAGTGCAGTCCCATTAAGGGTATAAGTGGCTTGAATATTTTTACATCCCAGGTGCATGACTTTACATTTATCAACATTGAATCTCATTTGCCACTTAGCTGCCCAGATTGCCAGTTTGTCAAGATCATGTTGCAAGGATGCCACATCCTGGATGGAATTAATTGGGCTGGATAGTTTTGTGTCATCTGCAATCACTGATACATTACTTACAACACCCTCCCCATAGTCATTAATGAACAAGTTAAATAAAAGTGGACCCAATGCTGAGCCCTGAGGGACCCCACTAAGAAGAACCTTACTCCAAGTAGAGCATGTCCCATTAACAACCACCCTCTGTACCCGATCCTGTAGCCAGTTTCCTAGCCACGTGCAAACGCCTTCATTAAGCCCAACAGACCTTAGTTTAGAAAGCAGTCGTTTGTGGGGCACAGTATCAAACGCTTTGGCAAAATCCAAATAGACTGCCTCCCCACTGTCCAGAATCTTACTTACCACATCATAAAATGCAATCAAATTCGTCTGACATGACCTATCCTTCATAAAGCCATACTGATTGTTGCTCATAATGCCATTCATTAGGACAAAATTTTGAATGTGATTCCTTAACAAGCCTTCAAATAATTTGCCCACCACAGATGTCAAGCTTACTGGCCTGTAATTGCCAGGCTGAGATCGTAATCCCTTTTTAAATATTGGAATAACATCAGCTTTTCTCCAATCCATAGGCACCATACCAGATGACAGTGAATCTGAGAAAATCAGAAATAAGGGCTGGTCTAAAACTGAACTAAGCTCTCTTAGAACCCGGGGGTGTATGCCATCAGGCCCTGGAGCCTTGATTGTATACAAATGAAATTAGTCCAACACTACTATTGCAATCTACAAAGATCATTTTAAAAACTTTAATGTCTTGGAATGGAAGAGTCAATGACCTGTCCTTAATTCTAAAGAAATGTTGTTGATTTGAAAAGTTCATGTGAGGAAACCCACCAACATTCTTGAGCTGAAGCTGTTCTGTATTGAGTAATTGACTAAAGTTCCTCCAAGCTGATAAACAAGACTGGTCAATAGTTACCGTAAATGTTTAGTTGCAGTTATTTCTGCCCAAGGGGGGGGGGCACACCAGTTACTGTAAGCACACAGATATTTAACTTTTGACCATTTTTCTCAATAAATAAATCCTACATTACGTTTTTGACTGTATAATTGCGTAATACGGTTTTATGACTACTGTACATCCATTAATGTGTAGGTACTAGTAATTGGGCTACTGCCTGGCCAATGGCACCATTGCATGGGGTGCACTCTTGCCTTAAAATACCCAAGTGGGTTAATTGTTCAGTTGGCTTCTCTGGCATTTTCTGCAAAACAGCAGGGTATTTAGCTGCATACAGTCTCAACGAGGGATAGTGGATTGATCTGTGGCTAATTTGCTAAAGGTGGCTATACACGGAGAGATCCGCTCGTTTGGCGATGTAGCCAGATGAGCGGATCTCTCTCCGATTTGCCCACTGCTAGGGACCCTAGGGCCCAACGATCAAATCCTAACGAATGGGAATGGGCGGTCCGATCGCGGGACGGCATCAACGAACAGATGCGGCCGCGATCCAACGGGATTTTTTGTCCCATCTGATCGAGATGGGGCAGATTTTGATCTGGGAAGCCCGTAAGGGGGCCACCATACACGGCCCAATAAGTTGCCGACTCGGTCTGTCGGCAGCTTTTATCGGTCCATGTATGGCCACCTTAACACTGGTCAAAATTATACAAGGGCAGCCACAAGTAAAATAATGAAAAGCAAACGTGATGGCTACTATGGTTTACTACAGAGCTGCAAATGTGGCCAGTATTATTAAATGAGCTCTATTAATGTCTGTCTTAAGCTGGCCATACACATAAAGTTCAGCTTGTTTAGTAAGGTTGCCAAACTAGTGGATCATTTATGATTTGCCCATTAGATGCAGGGGCGATCCGCCAATGCCTCAGGCGGCATCTCCAGCTAGGTTTCCAGAGGTGGCAAAAAGCCGATCCTGGTGCATTTGCGCTCTCCGCACTAGCGTTGCTGCCTCCCCCCCGGAAATGGAATTGGGCAGCATTACTGGAGCCGCCTCAGGCGGCAATGTACACAGAAACGGTGCTGATTACATGCTGGCAAAATCGGGCTCCCGGGCCAACAATGATGAGCTATTCAGGTTCTAAAGGTGACCATAGATATTATCATACAAGATTTTTCGTATGATAATTGTTGCATGTGTGGTAGGAGACAAGGCGACCGAAATCAATAACAGCCTTCAATATAATTTTTCTCATCAATCAGGCAGGATGGAAAATTTTGTTTGGACACCTTTAAGGGTTCCCGAACATTGTAACATTAAAGGCCCCCATACACGGGGCGATAAAAGCTGCCGACAGACCAAGTCTGCAGCTTATTGGCCCTTGTGTGGGGCCATCCGACGGGCTTCCCCGATCGATATCTGGCCTAAAGTCGGGCAGATCTCGATCGGGCAGGTTAAAAAATCCCATTGGATCACGCCCGCGTCTGTGCGTCTATGTGGTCCCACGATCCAACTGCCCGTATCAGATCCATGCTGATCCAATCATTGGGCCCTAGGGCCCATGATCTGATCAGCCCGATATAGCCCACTTCAATGTGGGCATATCAGGGAGAGATCCACTCGTTTGGCGACATCACCAAAGGAGCGGATCTCTACGTCGATGGCCACCTTAATGTTCAGGAATATTATAGAGCTAAATAATTCTTTTGTTTTTACCTGCACATCTAAGGATTCAGCTCTTAACGTTAGTACAGTGGATGAAAGATCTTTCGTGGGAAAGATCATAATTGTAGCATGTATAAGGAAGAGGACAACATCAATCCATTGCTGCAGTTCTTGCCACAGATATATGCCTAATTTTTAGCCGGATGTCTGTATGAGAAGCAGGGAGGGAGAGCCCATACAAAGGCAGACAAGCTCAGTCTGGGGGGGCCAAATCTGCAGTTAGATCTGCCCATGTATGACCAACTTTTTTCTCCAAGAGAAAATATTTTGCTTTGTAGCTTCCCACTATATTATTTATGTGAATAGCACATATCATTTTTTATTTTGGTGCATTATTTATATTATAGTAATTACATATTATATTTTTCCTAAGTGCTTGGCTAATAGTGTGCATCAGTTACAGATTGCTCATGTCATTGATGATTGATCTCCCACACTATGTTGATTCTAGTAAAACATTTTGTGTGTGTTATATAAATATATAAGCAAAGTTAAAGATTAACTGAAAGTTTCCAAAACACAGACTTGGTATCACTCACCATAGACAAATCCAAAGATTATTTTCTGGCCAGTTTGCACAGATCTGTGTTGTTTATGTTCGTCCTTGACATATTGTGCAGTGTCTGGTGAAAGGTCAGATGGCTGAATCTGGATGGGAGAATGTAAAGCAAAATCTCATTTGTAAATGAAGAGAGGGGTCCAGGGTGAGTCAGGAACTTGGGGAAAAATATAAGGGAAAAATATTAGGTGGTCCAGCTGATGGTGTGAATTTCAACAACTGTTGATTGGCCACAGGTAGGGCATCATCCATATATATGTATAGATAAATACTGAAAATATCTAACCTTATAACAAAATATAGTTCATATATATACTTTCCTTTTTACACTTATACATTTTCAAAATATTGATTAAGAAAATCCAGATTTTTCTGTCACGATCACCCCAAACCTAAAAACCTCAAATTTGTAAAATGAATCGTTAATTTGTAAAAAACATTGAACGTGAAAATATACCTCATACTGTACTGACTGCTATATAAGTTCGCCGACTTTTAGGTACCGTATATACTCTAGTATAAGCCGACCTGAGTATAAGCCGAGGTACCTAATTTTACCTAAGAAAACTGGGAAAACTTATTGACTCTAGTATAAGCCTAGACACAACTATAGCCCTGTCTCCCAGCAGCGCACATTCTGCGAAAAAGCGACCCCCAGCGATCAACCAGACTTCTTTGCAAAGTTGATGGTGACAGAGAATTGCCAAAAGGATTACTGTGTGCATTGTCCCACTACCATGTGCAGAGGGTGCTGTGTGATATTGCCATCATTGTTAATCTTTCATATAACCAACAGAGGGCGCTGTGTGATATTGCCATCACTGTTAATCCTTCATATAACCAATGGAGGGCGCTGTGTGATATTGCAGTCACTGTATTTCTTTAATATAACCAACAGAGGGCGCTGTGTGATATTGCAGTCACTGTTATTCTTTAATATAACCAACAGATGGCGCTGTGTGATATTGCAGTCACTGTTAATCTTTCGTATAACCAACAGAGGGCGCTGTGTGATATTGCCATCACTGTTAATCCTTCATATAACCAACAGAGGGCGCTGTGTGATATTGCAGTCATTGTTATTCTTTAATATAACCAACAGAGGGCACTGTGTGATATTGCAGTCACTGTTATTCTTTCATATAAACAACAGAGGGCGCACTTTTATTCTTTCATATAACCAACAGAGGGCATTGTGGGATATTGCAGTCTCTCCCCAAGTGTACTGTTGGTATAGGAATGATTAAAAGTGACTGCAATCTCAGCTACTGCCTGCTGACCCAAGTATAAGCCGAGGTAGACTTTTTCAGCACATTTTGGATGCTGAAAAACTCGGCTTATACTCGAGTATATAGGATACCTCTATTTGTTTAAAGCAAATTTTCATATTTTCTTGATTATTTTGAAAAATCTTGAATTTTGATGAAATTATTCCCCTAATGTCAAATATATTCTATTGCATATAAAAACAGAAGAAAAGTTGCTTTAAAAGTTACCTTTTGTGCCTTTTTATGTAAGTTTGCTCCAAATTCTTACTAGTACTAGCCAGTTATTCTACCATGAGTGCTTTCCCAGGCTGTTAAAGGAGAATTCAACCCTAACGTTAAAAAAACCCTACCCCCCACCCCACATAGACCCCCGTCCCTCCCCTCCCTGCTTCCCCCAGCCTAAGTTGCCCCTAACTTTTTACACCCCTGCACTGGTACAACTGGTGTTTTGCTTCAGAAACTCTTGGGCCTAGGGCGGCAGGATTTTAGGGAGCGGCATGCTGTCCAACCTCACCCAAATTGGTTCAGAAATATTGGGGTTGCGCAGGAGATAAAACATTTTTCTAGAGCCATTATTAAAATCTGGGGAAAAGTCTACATCAAATCTATACTATCGTGTGTGGTCTTGTTTCGCCAAGTTTGCAGGAGATCAAGGTTTTGAACCCAGAGATCCTTATGCGGCTAACTGGTGCAGTTTCTTTTTGCAGGATACCAAAGAAAGCTTAGTGTCAGTACCTTGAGAGGACAAGTCTCTGCTCTTTCAGCATTAACGGGCAGGTCTTGGGCAGAAGAACCTCTGGTTATTCGCTTATTTAATGCACTGAAGAGAGTTATCCAACGAGATGCCTGAGGATCCCTCCCTGAAATTTGCCTTTAGTCCTAAGGATATTAACATTGGCTCCTTTCGAACCTCTTGACAGTGCCTCAGACTGCCATGCCACTTTAAAAGTTGTATTCCTTGTCACAAGTGTTTTCTTATTTGTATTCTATCATTTATACAAAATATTGCCCCACCTAAAGATAAATGCCCTTTATAATGCTGCTGAATTTTCTTCTTATAAGGACATCATACAGTATATATGCAGGCTCGGATTTGTGGAAAGGCCACCAAGGCCCAGGCCTAGGGCGGCAGGATTTTAGGGGGCAGCATGCTGTCCAACCACACCCACATTGGTTCAGAAACACTGGGGATGAGCAGGAGATATGATCGTTTTTTAAATTTCCTGTGCGCCAATCCCCATTGCTCTGTTCCCGATGATAAAAATTGCGCAAATAGGGAGGCCGATGAACGTCAGTGAGCCTAGAGGTGTCCGCTATGTAAATCCGACCCTGACTATAGTTTATATAAACAAGCTGCTGTGTAGCCATGGAGGCAGCCATTCAAGCACAGGCTACACAGTAGATAACAGATAAGCTCTATAGAATTCCCATTATATACTACAGAGCTTATCTGTTATCTGCTGTGTATCCTGTGCCTTTTCTGCCTTTTCAGCTTCGAATGGCTGTCCCCATGGCTACACAGCAGCTTGTTTATATAAACTATAGTAGAGTTTCTGAAGCAAACACACCAGTTGTACCAGTACAGCACAACACTACATTATATTGTCATTCCTTTAGAAGACTTTAATTTTTGGCATTACTGTTCCTTTAATGGTAAAGCAACATGAGCAAACTAATAGAATGGTTTCCATTCTAAAAAAAACAATGATGTGCCAAATTGATGTAAAAGGGTCTCGCAGATTTGAGCTGCTACCAACAAGAAAAATAGTGATCCTTACAAAGTAAAGTGAATTTCTTTTGTCCACCATTGTAAAATCAGTAGTCAATAGATATTTTAGAATGGCATCATGTTATGGTTTGTGTTCTATTCTATTCGCTCTCAAGGGATGGAAAAGGTGTTCAAAGCTTACTTATAAGCAGTGTAGGTATCATAAATAATTGTTGCCCTAAAACAAAGGGATCTGTAAAATGGCAATTCATTTACTCTACTGGAGGTTATTTCAATGTATTTAAACTGGCAACAATCCATAAAAGAATATAGTGAAACTGAAATATCTTTTCTTAAACAGGGTATCCCAAGAAGGAGGGCCGCTTTCTAGAATGAAGCACAATTTTCAAGGGACCTTGGCTAACATAAGTTCACTGTTGCCCTGTTGTTCTGTTGGGAATTCAAAACTCTCCTGGGTAACTGGTAAGATCCAGGTTAATTTATGAAGACCCCCCCCCCAAGTCATAAGTGCTGGGATACCAAGGGGAGCATACATGTGCCAATTAGTGCTCATTCAATAAGAACTTATGCCAGGGGTTTTTCAGCCCTCTCCAACAATGCTGGGGTGCACAAGGCTATAGGACGTGCATTAATTATAAGGCTCTTTTGCACCCGGTGCCCGCTGGTGCTCCCTAACTTGCATGCATAGGAGACGAGGAGAGGTATGCCAAGTACAGGTGGTCATGTAAATATCTGAGAAGTGCAAGGGTGCTGGTTTACTGAGTGGCAGGTGGGGTAATTTATGATGCTGGACACAGTGTTAGACCACTAAAGGGTACTGCAAAAATCACAATCTGTCAGGACTAATGTCATCTTGTACTCTGTACCTCATCTACTCTTTCCTCCACACACATATAGTGCTTCTGTAGACTCGCAGTGCTGAATTCATGAAGGAAGCACATGTCCTTACTTTTCATTCTTGCAACTTGAGCCCAAAGTCGGGGTGCAAAATGATAAACATGGTGGTTTGTGCTACTTTTATGTACGCTGAACCCTGTTCACAAATCGTAAATGAGCCCTATAATCTCTTGTGGGTCAAATGCATTACATTGTTGTGTTAAATTATAGTTATTAGAAATAATACAGTTATTTTGTTTTCTAGTTTCTCACCATGATGCAGAGCTTCCTTTTAATCATAGCTTCATTGAGTCTCCTTCCACTGGCTGGTTGTCTGAGAACTCTTTTTCTTCATTTGAATCAGATGAAGGTGGTCCAGTCTACTGTGTTCCTCCAAGAGAAGGTAACAGAAGCTATAGTTAAGTTTTGTTGGTATTTTAAATTATGTCCTATGAGTATTATTAACTATATTGTCTTAAGATATCACAAAAGTTTATTTTCTAAGGGTGAGGGCACATGCAAAGAGTTGGGGAGATTTATTCGCCCGGCGATAAATTGGCTCTTCTTCAGGGCGACTAATCTCCCCAAACTGCCTTCGGCCAGCTAGAATGTAAATCGCCGGCGGGATGACACTCAGAGCGATTCATTTTCCGAAGTCGCCCGAAGTTTCATCGTGAGGCAACTTTGGGAGACTTCAGAAAACGAAGCGGACGATTGCCATCCAGCTGGCGATTTACATTCTTGCCGCGGGAGGCAGTTCAGGGAGATTAGTCGCCCTGAAGAAGAGGAGATTTGTCGATGGGCGACTAATCTCTCTGAATCTGAGCGTGTGTCTCTGCCCTAACAGTGTTGGTAAATACAGTATAGGTATAGACTGAGGCTTTGCCCCCTCCGCCATATCTTAGTGCAGTGGCTTAAAGGGCATGTAAAGGCAAAAAATAAAAGAAATCTCCAATATACTTTAATTAAAAAAAATGTGTACTGTTTTTATAAGAAACCTGACTGTATGCAGTGAAATTCTCCCTTCATTTAATGCTGTGGATAGAAATTGTCAGACGGTCCCTAACTGCTGAGCAGGGAAACAATCATACTTATGAACAGCAGGGGGAGCCCCCGCCTTACTTCCCAGCCATGCAGAACTCAAGCAGCTTTGTTTATGACGATCCCTAAGCAGCCCAGACCACACTGAGCATGTGCACAGTCTTAGTCTTGCAAAGATGTTTAACAAAGTTACAAGATGGTGACCTGTAGCCAACTTTGAAAGGATAAATTATTTGTTTGATTAGACTTGTGGTGCAGTAAGTTCATGTTTATATTTAGTATACAAAATACAGCATTTCTAGCCTTATTCTATTGTAGACTTTACATGCCCTTTAAGGCATTTTTGGTCAAGCACCACTGGTCAAATATTTGTTCATGACCCCCCCTATCAAGTACAGATATGTGATGATATAACCCATTCATCCACTGTTGAATGAATAGCTGATTTAGCCTCATGTGGAGCATCCAAAAGATGACAATATTTAGAATAGTGATTTTTTTCATACCCCGTTTGTGTCCAGCATTTGGTCAGGGACCCATCAGCAATATTAAATATACTGTATAAATAATCAAAATCATTGGAAAAAAAATATCTGGGACGTTTACCTTAAATCTCACCCTAAATGACCGTCAGGTTGGGCTTCAAGGAGCATTTAGACTTAACTACATAAATGGCCTTAAGAATGGAATCTCCTAGAGTTTGGGAACCAATTCTCTAAGGGTATGGAGTGATTGCAAAAACTGTCCAAATAGCCCCAATATTTCCAAACCAGCTTTAGTATCATATGTTTTATTTGGCTTTTAAAATGTTTTGCTGCAAGGCCTGTTAAAGTCTTCAAAGCCTGATGTATCCTCCATAGACCATAGACTCCTTCCATAGACAAATTAGACCAACATCCAACTTGATTTGTTTCGTCCAGTGTGTTCACAAGGGAAACAAAGCTGATTTGCATGTATATAGACTGGACAAACCAATCAGTAACATGCATGCTTGCTTGAGCAGAAATCTGCTTGCTGATCCTGTTCTCAGTTTGTCTTCTTGAAACTTCACTGTGCTATAGCTTCCCATGTATTTACAATTATATCAAATGCACAAAAAATGTCAAATGTGAACCTAACTGCCTGTAAGATTCTGGGCCATATTTACAATACATAGAGTGGTAACTCCCTCCAAGTGCACCAGCTGAGTTGCCAATGTATCTGCCAGAAGTAGTGTCTTGTAGTTGATTTACATGCATAGACTATGCTAAAATTCTTATCACAATGTCGGGAAATATGGGTTACAACCAAACCTGTCTTGTGTATACTTGTCCAACAAATGTAAAGCAGTTAACAAAGGCTTTCTAATTAAGTTATATAGACACAGTAGGTGAAGCTGAAATAATTGGCATATAGCAATTTTTTTATTAGTAGAATTAAATTTGAATTAACTGACTTTGAATGCCACATTTAACTAATTTATAATTAACATCATAATCCTGAACATGGTCAGCTATTACAAATTTCCTTTTTGTTTACAATTGCAGGAATGTCCATAGCTGATCTGGATGGATTTCAGGAGATAAGTTCCAAATGTAATGTCTTTCCAGATTCTTTGGCTTTTAATGTAGACGATGTCTCCCAGCCATTTTCTATCCCCAGGACATCTAGCAATGCCAAAGCTAAACGACCGTCTGTGTCATTTGCTGAGGGAACTAAATTTGGGAGTAGAAGGCCATCAGCTACTGAGACCCCAAATCTTGCACGGAAACCAAAACTTGCTTTAAGTCTTCCGAAATTGCCTTCTATTCACTCACAGCCCATCAATGGAGATGGTCTCGCTCACAGTGAGCAAGCCAATGATTTCTATGAAAAGGTTTGTATTAACCAGGAGCCAGAAGATCATCCAAAACTGCATAGAAATGTGCCCGTCGGCCGCAGGAGGACTATGTCTAATGCTCAGAAGGTAGCACTGAAATCAGAAGCAGTAGAATCTAGTGTAATAGAAAATGTTTATGATACAAAACGTAAAAGCACCGGTGTTACTACTGTTTATGTGAGTGTTGGACCTCCAAAAAAGATTTATAAACCTAGGAGAAGATCAGAAGGTAATATTGATGGTGCTGTGCAGGCTGTATTAAAACGTTTGGGCAGCTTTCAGAAAGGTATTCCGAAACCTGCTAGAAAAAATGTACAGACATCCATTACTAAAATTCCACCACCGAAGATATTTGAGGAAGAAGCCTTTACAACAGGCAACAATAACTCTAACTCTCCGTGTGCTAAATTTCACGAGCACAGCGAGGAAAATGCTTATGCCAACATCTTCCGTTCTTAAGAAAATACTGTCCGGAGTTGAGGAGGGGACAGAATGTGTGCACAGTTCTGATAAGCTTGAAAATATGTATTCCAGTTTGTCTGAACCAGTTGCACAACTGGAACAAGCGGAATTCGCAGAGCATATTTATCATACTACAGAGAATACAGACTCGGAACCAAAGTATGAAAATATATGTTACAAATTGCAATAAGGCTAATGATTTAGAGGCATCTAGTCTATATGAAGATGCATAGAGCATCAGTCAAATAGATATAGTTTAGACCAGTGATCCCCAACTAGGGATGTAGCGAACGTCGGAAAAAAAGTTCGCGAACATATTCGCGAACTTGCGCAAAAATGCGAGCGGTTCGCGAACGGTTCGCGAACCCCATAGACTTCAATGGGAAGGCGAACTTTAACATCTAAAAAAGACATTTCTGGCCAGAAAAATGATTTTAAAGTTGTTTAAAGGGTGCAACGACCTGGACAGTGGCATGCCAGAGGGGGATCAAGGGCAAAAATGTATCTGAAAAATCTGCCTGTGTGTGCTTGGAAGAGATAGTGTAGGGGGAGAGCTGTTAGTGATGCTAGATGGCAGTTGGTTGAATAACACACTGGGCAAAAAATGCCTACAGGGCAAATAATGCCTAAAAGGTCAACTTATACACTACTACAGCGGTAGTAAAATAAAAAAAAGTAAAATAAAAAAAAAATGAATATTAAAAAAAAAAAAATTAAAGTTGGTGCTGCTGAACTACTAGGAGCAGCAGATTAGCACACCAGTCCCACTCCCCAACACTGCTAGACTAATAGCACTGGGCTCTTATAGTAGTAGTAGTAGTAGTAGTAAAACAACAAAAAAATAAATAAAAGCAGTCCTTACAAGGACTACTGTTATTGCAGCAGTCAGCAGATGAGATCAGAAGCAGGACAGCTGCCCACTGCAGCTACATACAGAGCACTGCAGTAGAAGGTAGATTACTAGCCAGCAAAGCTACCTAAGCTTAAATGTCCCTCAAACCCCTGCAGACTTCTGTCCCTCCAATAACAGAGCAGTATCAAAACGATTACTAGCCAGCAAACTTTCAACTGTCCCTGAAATCACTAACAGGCAGCAGCTCTCTCCCTACACTATCTCTTCAGCACACACAGGCAGAGTGAAAAAAACGCTGCAGGGCTTCGGTTTTTATAGGGAAGGGGAGTGGTCCAGGGGAGAGCTTCCTGATTGGCTGCCATGTACCTGCTGGTCTGGGGTGAGAGGGCAAAAAAAAGCGCCAACAATGGCGAACCCAAAATGGCGAACGTCGCGCGATGTTCGCGAACTTCCGGCGAGCGCGAACACCCGATGTTCGCGCGAACAAGTTCGCCGGCGAACAGTTCGCGCCATCTCTATCCCCAACCAGTAGCTTGTGATCAACATGTTGCTCGCCAACCCCTTGGATGTTGCTCCCAGTGGCCTCAAAGCAGGTGCTTATTTTTGAATTCCAGGCTTGGAGACATGTTTTGCTTACATAAAAACCAGATGTACTGCCAAACAGAGCCTCCTGTAGGCTGACAGTCCACATAGGGGCTACCAATAGCCAATCACAACCCTTATTGGCACCACTCAGGACCTTTTTGATGCTTGTGTTGCTTCCCAAATCTTTTTATATCTGAATGTTGCTCACGGGTGAAAAAAGTTGGGGACCCCTGGTTTAGACATGACCTAAGTTGCTTTAAATAAGCATATTGAATCCTATTGAAACAATTCACCAAAAAAACAACCTACCGTATATACTCGAGTAGAAGCTGAGTTTTTCAGCCCCCAAAATATGCTGAAAAACTCTACCTCGGCTTATACTCGGGTCAAGCTCAAAAACGGTCGCCGGTGTCTAAGAATAGTCGCCGACGTCTAAAAATAGTCGCCGGCGTCCAAGTATAGTCTCCAACAATATTCGCCGGCATCCAAAAACAAGACGCCGGCACCTCCAATGGGAGCAGAAACCCTGAATTTTTTGATTGAAACTTACCAGAAGCTGCTGCATTTCTCACCCTAGGCTTATACTCGAGTCAATAAGCTTTCCCAGTTTTTGGAGGTAAAATAAGGTACCTCGGCTTATACTCGGGACAGCTTATACTCGAGTATATGCGGTACTATGAATACGATTAAATTTATATGAAAGTTTAATGACTCAATTTCTTGGCATATCTTTGCCGTTACTCATGGAGACACAATGGGCAAAGTCATAATGAAAGGAAACTTGACTGAGTAACTAATCTCTTGACTAAGTTATCAGGAACAAATCTAGGAATCTGGCTCTGACATATCAGGATTCAAATGCAAACAAGGTTTCTGAGGTTTCTTTGAGACTAAGGTATTAAAAGTGACCCAGGCTTCTTAGAAACACACCTGTAGAGGAATTAAAGTATTATTCACAATGACCTTTCTGTCTAGGAATGTTCACTCATGGTTGGTTGTATAAACATGGTTCATTGGTAAACAGTGTTAGTCGTAAACCAACATTTATGTTGCATTCAAGATTTTCCTCAATACAATAGGCTGGTGGCAGTTAAACTGTTTGAGTTATGAGTTTACATTTAATAGAGCAAGTTAACCTGTACTCTAGCAGCTGAACTGGTCATTATGGGTTTTTTTTTTTGAGACAGGCAACTTGTCTAGTTTTATTAATAGTATGTTTATGTATAACATCAGTCAAAAGACATTCAAGGGCAGTTATTATTAATTGTTAGCTGGAAAATAATTGTCCAAATTTACAAATCTTTTGTGTAATTTTATAAAACGAATTATAGGGGTGCACCGAATCCAGTATTTGAGGATTCGGCCGAATACTGAACCAAATCCAACCCCTAGTTTGCATATTTAAATTGGGGAAATGAGGGTAAAAGTGAACCAAATTTTGATTTTTTTTTTTGATTTCCCAGAATTCCAGGAATATTACAATTTGAAATGATGAGAAATAGGCAGATATCCCCATCTGAGCTTTAATAAATCTTCCTTTCTGTGTTTACATTATTTAATTGAGCAGGATAGCGGTTCTTTATATACCATTTATATATACTTTATATACCATGTAGGTACTCTGACAAAATCTACCCGTGTATGTCCACCTTAATTGTCTGCTCCTCTCTGATGATCTCTGGCTGCAGCTTTAGTCCCACTCCAACTCCACGTAGTTCTTTATAGGTTGGATTGGGCCTTGCAGAAGCTGTGGGTAATGCTATACAGTATATGCGTGCCTTTCTTTGCAAGGACCACTGTGCATTGAGAGAGTGCATAACCAATATGGCACATAATAATAATAATAATAATAATAATAGTATATGCGGGGATAAAATATTTTGTCTGCTTGTGTAAGATATAGATAGTTCAGAGGAACTACATTAGACATTTCATTCATTAAAAACAGCTTTGCTAAAAATAAACGCAATAAATAGGACTTGTGTTGAAATTACATTATGCCTATTTTAATTAAAAAATCCATAATTTCCTATTTGTTTGCCATAACAAAGCACTGATCTGAAAGTTTGGCTGTTTTCACTGAGCTTACCTTTATAAACAGGGTATTTTGTTTAGAGCTCCCTCCTGAAACCCCTCCATTCTTTAAGCACCAGTCATTGAGCCACTAATTATCAAGGGCTTCTCAGCAGACTGGTAATTTGTTTTATCAGCTGACAATAAGTATTAACGTTAAACTGCCCTTTTATTCTTGTTTAGTGCCAGAAATAACATAAACAATAGATATTTCTTAATTAAAACAACAGTCAAAAAGTATGATCAGCACAAGCCCAAATTATTGAGCCCATGTTGAAAAGGGGTGTATACCATCACTTATGTGAACATATACAGCCCCAAACTGAAACAAATGTCAGTAGATGACCTGACATTCAGAGCTCACCCATAAATAATTATAGGGCTGAAAACGCTAAAAGAAACATGCTCCTCAATGTCTTTGGGGAGAAAGAAGATATAGCTTGTTTATTAGGATTAGTTCCAGTTTTATTCTATTTTATTCATGTCCGAGCCTGTTTACAGGAACTGAATCCGAACTGAATTCATTGCAGAAAAGCCATCCTCAAGCAAAAATAACCCGCTGAACCTCAATTAAAGATAAATGCTGGAACTTTAGCAAACACTGTAGGTAAGCAGATCTTTGTGCTATTAAACAAGGGGCACCAATTATCACTCATACTAACAAAGAAAGGGATAGAATTACCCCAACCTATTTTCTTTTTAAAGAATGGCTCTTTGTAAGAGAATGAATTTCTCCACTAAGAGACAAAAAAACATCAATATCAGTTTCTACTGAGAACTGAAGCCTTCAAGTCCAGCGTGCAAACCTAGGGATTATCCTAGGTCAGTGTCAACCAACATCCTAAACCTTTGCTTTCTTTGGTTTGTCCAGTGGTAAAAGCAGATTTTTCAGCAAGCTCAAGTATTTGAAGTATATACAGTTGTGTTTAGAATAATAGCAGTCCAACATCACTAACCTGATCAGTGTTTTTGGTAGAAATGATATTGATACATGGCAAATAATTTACTAGTAGGTGTAGTAGAGAAATAGAAAGACAACAGTCATGATATGCATGCTGCTGATTCTGTTTAATTTAATCAATAATATAGGCTTGTTCATAATAAATAGCAGTGTTCAAACTGATAATAGTTGTTCCAAATAATAGCAGTGTGGAGTTTAATTACTGAGGTCATGCATTCTGTGAATATATATATATATATATATATATATATATATACCGCCCTTATTTAAGGAAGGAAGGCAACAAATGTTGTGCATGCTGGTTATAGTGCATTTCTCTCTGAAAATCTGAATAAAATGGGTTGTACCAGATATTCCCTGAGCACCTACCATTTGTTTTTTTGGTGTGCTACCACCATTAATGTGGACATGTTCTTTCAAAGTTCTTGAACACATAAGTATTCGCAATTTGCGATTTTTGACATATTTAAAAAGCTCTTATAGACATTCACATTATGACAAAAAAATTCTGTTTGCACCACACTTATTCAGCTTTATAAATATTATCATGTGCAGGGCAAATATATTTACTGTGTGAACCAATCTTCCTTGCGCAAAGTTTATAAACGAGCCCCAGTGAGTTGTTAACAGTGGATACCATTATCGGCCCTCCACCAAGCAGACCAGAAAAAATTCCATCCCCTGGTACCACAGAAGTTGGACAGCACTGATCTACAACATTTGATAACATACTAAAAGTTAACTAAATGGCACTGGCTTGGGTACCACTGTAGGAGCACCATGCCACCTTCTTCTATCTGGATTTTCTGTACAGTCCAGTTGCACAATTGCAATTTAGTTGTAATGTGCACATCCAGCCCAGGACCACAGCAACCAGGCCTGGACTGGGAGTCAAAATAGGCCCTGCCATTCCAAGTACACAGAGGCCCAAACAGCCCCCTACCAGCCCAAAACAGCCTCCTACCAGCCCACTATATGTTAACTTTCTATGGAACCATAGAGCAGCCCCTCTGGCATTTGCCAGAACCCACAGATTGCCAGTCCGGGCCTGACAGCAACGATCAAAGCAAACTGGAGCACCAGTCCAAAGTCTATGGTAAGAAGGGGTGGGTACCAAACAGAGCCTAAGGCTAAAACCATAAAGCTGGCCATAGATGCAAAGATCCGATCGTACGAATCATCGTACGATCGGACTTTCCCATCTCCCGACCCGCCACTAACCATTCAGATCAAAGTCTTACCAGTCAGATTAGTTTTAGAACAGATCAGCAATGTTCTGCCCCTGACAGCAATCGTACGATATCTATGTCCAACCAAAGCTAGTGACAGTCTCCCACTGAAAATCGTACGATCGGCAATACATGCAGAGATATTATCGGCAGCCGACAGAAATTTTCTAACCCGTCCGATCGACCAAACGACTGATCTCCTCCGGACGAAAAATGTCGGGACTCTCCACACACGGTCCGAAAATTGTACGAATCCTCGATTCGTACGATCAGATCTTTGCGTCTATGGCCAGCTTAAAAGAGTGCTGATCTTGGGCAGCGGAAAAGTACAGGCAAAGCATAAGACCTACCATTGACACTTCTTCTTTGCCTGCGCCCGTAACTACTGTGTCTGACCAGGTGCAGATACAAGATCGGATTTCAGCGTTAAAATGCAAGCTCTTGTGGTTTAGCACCAAAATCCACCACATGTGACTGCATCCAGGCCAACGTAATGGTTCCGGGTGTAGGCAAAGTAGAAAGGTAATGTCATCATTGGGGCAAATCTAAAATCAGCTCCATGTAGCATTAGCCTAGAATGCAAAGTTCAGGTTGCAACTTGCCAGCTATTAGCCTATGTCCAAAATGCGTGATTTATCCAATTTTAAATTTGAAACCGTGCCATCCAAAAGACTGACCAAGTTGGTTTCAGACTGCTGTGTGATCATAAATCATCCCTAATATTAAAAGACTTTCAAAAGGAGAACATTGTTTGAATGCACAAGTAAATGTTGTAGTTCTTGCAGGTCTAACCTGCAGCCCTCCAGCTGTGAACTCCACTGACACCCAAGATGCTCAGGTACTGCTGAATGTGTGTAACTCAATATTGCTCTCTGCCGGTATTGCTCATACCATTACCCAGTGGTGTAACACATATTACTGGGTTCCACTGCAAGTTATTTTTAGGCCCCCAAAATGTCGCGAGGTTGACCAGTTTTTATTTATTGGAATTGTATATGAATTAGAGCCTCATGGGGCCCTTATATCATATGTATATATTGATAAACATTGAGGCTAATATGATACTGCTTGGTTTCTTTATCTAAACAAATTGCATGACTTAGAGGGGTTGTTCACCTTCAAAACTTTTTTCAGTTCAATTGGTTTCAGATTGTTCACCAGAAATTACTTTCTATTTTCTATTTGTGACCGTTTTTCTAAAATGAAAGTTAATTTTTAAATTTTCTAAACCGACTCTTTGAACTGTTCTAAATTGATACATTTAGTTGATCCATTTCTTATCTTTGTCCCTGCTGAGCAGAATCTCTGAGTTTCATTAAAGGCAGCTGTTAGAATTGATACAATAGTTGCTAATATTCCAGAGATGCTGCTGAGAAATGGATCAACTAAATGTATCCTTTCATTTTATCAACTTGTAACAGTTCAGAATGATCCTGGATCACTGAGCTGCTAGCGTGAAACACTAGAGACTGGAACATTCAACTTTAAACTTCAATTTTGGGAAAACTGTAAAAAAAACAAAATATGGAAAGCAATTGAAAAAACTCTTTATTTTTGATGAACAATCTGCTTGGAAGGTGAATACCACCTTTAAACATGGGATTCCCCATGTTCCCTCTTACTTCCCATGGTGCACAGCTGGAAAAGTCTAAAATGTGAGCTACCTGCATAGTTTCAAGCAACAAGTCCAAGGGCTAAACTCCACAAGAGCTGTTGTAGGATGGTGTCGGATCGACAAAACACATCTGACAAGTCGGAAGGTGTCACATGGGTCAAAACATATTGGGACTGATAGAAAACTCTGATGCATAAACTACATATAAATATTTCCATATGACACAATTGTCGTATGTAAACACTTCATGCTGCTTCTTCATCCACCAAGATAAAAACAGATGGTGTCGGAAATACTTTTTTTCTCATTGAAATATATTGACTTTCAGATATAGGGTAGAACTCCACGTTGCCATGCGACGAACCGCATGCGATGTGTCGGATGTCCTGAAGATACAGGAAGTGAAGGAGAAATCGCAGGCAAGAACTACATTTATAAATCTATCCATAAACGCATTAAAAAAAAGACTCCAATGACTTTATCTGATCCGACTTTACATTCTAGCCTGAGAGATCAGATTTTGTAGCATCCTACAAAATCTCGTACTTTTGTGCGGCGTTGAGTGGTGTTGTGTTGCATGGAGGATCAGATAAAATCTGACCAACACAATCTGATGAAAAGCACTCGTCGAGTTTTACCCTAAGAAATCTTATTATTTCACTGTGTTTTCTTACCTGCTCCCTTCGTGACAGTCATCTTTATCTGTTGTTTAAACATTCAGGCTCCCTTTCAGTCTTCAGTCCTTTGCTTTCAACTGAACTTTGGATCTTGCCTAAGCCAAAAAGCCCTAAATATACGAGGTATATTTAAATAAAAAATAATCAAGCTGATGTAAAGTACATTAGACACAAACTGCATTCTTTCTTAGTCTGTTTCTCTATTCCTAATGCATTAAATAGACAATATTAAAGATATATATATATATATATATATATATATATATATATATATATATATATATATATATATATATATATATATATATATATATATATATATATATATATATATATATATATATATATATATATATATATATATATATATATATATATTCGGTTACCACCTTCTTTCACTTTGCAAAGACCTGTGAGTGCATTTTCATATGAAATGTATATGTATATACTGTATGTATTTATGCAGCGCAGTATATTAGACCCAATTATATATATATATATATATATATATATATATATATATATATATATATATATATATATATATATATATATATATATATATATATATATATATATATTGAGCTTCAGGTAGCTAAACCCAAGGCCCTGGCACAGTTTTCAGCACAGAGAATGGAGACTGACACCACCTTTAAGTTTAAATGCAGAATTGCTGACTTTTATTTGGCACAAACAAATCTTCAGCCCACTGGCTTCACATTGGGGATAACAACATTAAGCATTAACAGTCCCAATTCACACCCTCACTGGTGTAAACTTTAACTCACGGTTTCCTTAGCCCTCACTGGCTTTTGGTGGACCTCAAATCCCAGAATCTTCTCTGGGCCACACTTCTCCTGGGAGGGATCTCTCTTTTCCTCTCCAGTCCTTTGGAGCTCTCTCGAACTCAGGTCAGCAGGGAATCACTCTCATTCCCAGCTACACACAGGCACCTTCCTTCACTCAAGAAGGTCCTCACATGGCCCCTCACCCAGCTCCAGGAGATATCCAGGGGAAGAAGCCCTGAGGTGTTACTCCACACCTCCTTTTAACTACAGCTCACCTGTACTGCCTCTAGCTTGGCAGCTGAAAACCCTTACTGAAGCAAGGAATGGAAGCCCACCCTGCTCTCTTCCATTCACTCCAGGGACCCACTACCCAGCTTTTCCGAAGCCAGAATAGAATTAAACAGCATTACTTGCTGCAGCCACACATTTCCCTGGAGTATATATCTATAGGTCTTGTGCAAACAACAATAAGGTTTTTAAAGGGCATGTAAAGGCAAAAAAATAAAATCCCATTTTTACTTTTCTTTAATGAAAAAGAAACCTATCTCCAATATACTATACAATTAAAAAATGTGTACCGTTTTTATAATAAACCTGACTGTATGCAGTGAAATTCTCCCTTCATTTACTGCTGTGGATAGGAATTGTCAGATGGTCCCTAACTGCTGAGCAGGGAAACAATCATACTTATGAACAGCAGGGGGAGCCCCCGCCTTACTTCCCAGCCATGCAGAACTCAAGCAGCTTTGTTTAAAATGATTCCCTAAGCCGCCCAGACCACACTGAGCATGTGCACAGTCTTAGTCTTGCAAAGATGTTTAACAAAGTTACAAGATGGTAGTATACAAAATACAGCATTTCTAGCCTTATTAATTTACAAACATGACAATTCAATTACTGAATTCAGGGAATACAATATATATATATAATATATATATATATATATCTAATATATAAATATATCTCCCTGTGCTATCCTGAGCCTGCTCAGTATTCCTGCCCATTCCTGGCAAGGTTCCTGGCTGCAGAATGTTCCAATTGGCTATGAATTGAATGTGTAAAGGTGGCCATAGACACGCAGATAATTTCGTGCAAAAGTTTTTATCGCACAATATTCAGTGCATGGATAGCAGGAAATTAGCCGACTGATATCAACAGAAGGATATCAGTTGGCTTGTCGATCAGGCAAGTCTGAAAATTTTGCTTGGACGTCTTCAAAGGCAACTGTTACTGATGAATTGTCAGACACTGGTAGAATTCTATTGTCCTTTATATTGGGCCATAGTTGGGCTTTTTAGGCCTTTGTGTATTTGAAGGTGGCGACTGTGGTGGGCCCTACCTTCCACGCCAGTGTTATGGATCCCATCACATCCCTCCCCCTGCCACCCTCAACCAAAGCCCTGCTCTCCTCCCCGGCTCAATGTGCCTAGTAAATCCAATGGAATGGGAAAGAGGGGATGAACAGGATGTGTACAGGTTTGCACAATCCCTGTTATGTAGGTGTTCCATGTACAGTATGCAGAGTATAATCCTGCTGTAGAAGATTGCTTAATGAAAGTATTACAAATGAATACAGTGGGGCTAGAAGCAAAAATCTCTCTAAAACAATGTAATCTGAACAGAGCAGTCACACACTTTTGCAATTTGCATTTTCAAAACAGAAATTTGCAATAGAAAATGAAAAAAGTGCTTGGTAGAAAATATTTTCATCTACACTCTGCACCAAAGAAAACCCAGTGATGTTTTCTTGTGATCAGTAATGAAAATAATGTCCGTTACAACACATTAAGTCACACTTTGTGCTTGTTGTGTTTTGCCAGGGGGATGACTGACAGATCATAGACAGAAATAGCCTCCAGTGATACTTACAATTTGAACATTTTGTTTTTGCCAAGACTCAGTTTCTGCCCACTTTCCACTGTGTGACAAAGATCAGCAAGATCCCAAATATTGTACATGTGTTCCACAAACATGCAGTCCCTATGCTTTTCAGCCAATGATTGTGTAAACTGACAACATTGCTCCTGGATGCGAACATGTGACCTTCTAAACTATGAATTTGTGTAGCGAGGGGAATGTAGCACAGAATGAAAGAACCCATAACTCTCCACTCTGACCAAACACTTCTAACTCATCAGTCATGTGTTCATATGAGTGTCAGCTCTGTTACCCTATATATTTACACTCTACAATGCTATGTCTTTGGTATACAAGTGATCTAATAGGAATGTAACAAGGAAAGCCACATCAGGAATCTGCAAACTGACTGAATTGATAAAATATTCTTCCCTGGCAGACGTTGCCTGCTCCAAACCCTTGTAGTCATTGTCAATATTAATCCTGATTGTTCTGTTTGTCTGTTCAATACTTCTAAATGAGTAAAGTGCCAGCTACCTAGTCAGGTGGGTTTGGGCTGACACAGCACACTAAACACTAAACTGCCTGTGCAGGTCACAATAAATGCAAAATGTTTTATTTTCACACTAAATTCTTTGTGTGCGCTGTCCCCAAAATTTGTGTGAATGTGCGAGTGCACACAGCTTAGAGGGAACATTGAATGGCGGGTCTCATTATTCTTATCCGTCAGCCCCTTCTGTTGATGTCTTGTGTGTCACCAGAAAACAGATTTGTTCTTTGAACTCTAGCGCATTTTTAAACAATTTTATATTTTTTAAAAACTATTGGTGTGCCTTCCATACATACTGTATGTTGATGTCTGCTGTGTGTCTCAGCCCCCCCCCAATAATATCATCAGTTTATCCCACCCCCTCTAGTGACGTGTTTCGAAAACCCCTGCTTACCTCTGATGTCACAGATGGGGCAGGTTTGGGTACAAATAGTGCAGCCAAATATTGCCAGGGATGTATTTATTCCTGGTCACTTCCGCATTTATATCACTTCCGAGATTGCAAAAAGTGGGCCCTGTACCCCTCACCCCCACCTCCGTAACAGAATTTAATCAGTAAGTGTTCTCTAGCAACTGGAGGTGACTTATTTTTATTTTTTTTTTTATTTTGGGTGCCCATATATAAATACAGCCTTGAATATTGGGCAGGGTAGGGTGACTCACAGCTGCCCTCAGTCATGTGACTTGTGCTCTGATAAACTTCAGTCACTCTTTACTGCTGTACTGCAAGTTGGAGTGATATCACCCCTCCCCCTTCCCCCTCAGAAGCCAATCAGCAGAACATTGGGAAGGTAACCAGATAGAAGTTTCCTAACACAAGATAACAGCTCCCTGGTAGATCTAAGAACAGTGCTCAATAGAATCCAGGTCTGCAACACATTCAGTTACATTGAGTAGGAGAAACAACAGCCTACTAAAAAGCACTTCCATCCTAAAATGCTGGCTCTTTCTGAAAGCACATAACCAGGCAAAATGACCTGAGATGGCTGCCTACACACCAATAGTATATCCTCACCAAAGGAATCACTCTTGTCAGGATTTTGCCAATGTTGAATTCAAAAACAGATTGCAATCCCTACAGATACCAACTTCCTCACTCTTCATAAGCCTCGCTCATCCTTCTTCAGTTCTTTTGATCTTGTTACTTGGATCTCAGCTTATCTTGCCCTCATCACTTTCAACTTGCTCCATTGATTCTATGTCCTATTATTATTTAACCACTGGGTTGCTGTCCTTACTTCAGCTCTTAAGCTGGCCATAGACGCGTAGGCGTTTCGTGCGATTTTCATGCAATGGCGATCAATCGTTTAACGATTGAACAGGCTGAAGAAACTCCAATCTTGGTTTATAAAGTCACATGTCAAGCCTGTTCTTAAAAAAGCCTCAGTAGATGCATCTGTTGTGGTCTTTCACCCAACTTCTAGATTACCTTGTCTTCTCTTGTATTACAAACTTTCTGCACACCCATGTTCTTCTCAGTCTTCTTTTTTTTAGTTTATGGAACTTTCTGAATTCTTCTTCCATTATTGGAAGTTGAACTAATTCAGAGGCCAAATATCTATTTACAGGGAGTTACTGTTTCATGACTTTTTTTTTTTCACGACTTCAGGACATAGAGCCTAAAGCTGGGTAGGTGTTTGAGAAATGTAAATTATTGAGCAGAGACTCCTTATAGGTAAATATTAGCTGAGCAGGTGGACTTAGGCGGCCTAAGAAAGATGCTTGAACAAACCCAACGTCACATATGTAGATAAGGGAGGGATGCTATAACTAGCTGGCATTATACAGAAATACACCACTATTAATAAGGTAAGTAAAAAGCTAATACTGTACTAGGTACACATACTTTAGGTAACAAAAGTGCCTCTAAATCACAAGGAAAGGCCATATTAAGACTACCGCCCAACATATATGGGAAAACTGAGTGGCACCAGAAAAATCAATCACAAGTGATACAATAACAGTTATGAGCTTATTTAGTCACCGCTCACCAGTGTTTAAGGGGCAGATTTGGGCACAAATTGCCATGGTTGTTACCCACAATGCAGCTTTTTCTTAATCATAGTTCCAGCATAACTGCATACACGATGGGGTGATGCATCTGACACAATGCTCATTAGATGCAAGACTTTTAATGAATACCATTACCATTTTTGGCTGTATTGTGTGACCGCATCTGCACTTGTAGCTGATAAAATGACCCACTTAGACTAGCCTATAGGCCCACAATAAAGTCACTTCACATACCTCCCAACTGTCCCTTTTTCGGAGGGACAGTCCCTCTTTTGACAGCTCAACCCGCAGTCCCTCATTTGTACTGGAAAGTCCCTCTTTTCTCTGCACTGAACAGCCAGAGAAAGAAACAAAGTTTCTCACTTAATTGGCTTTTATTAGAGCCCAGAACAGCTCACAGGTGCAAATAAGATACTTTGTAACAATTTTGAGACACAAAAACACAGTTTAGATAAGGAGAAATATTTTCAAACTTTCATAACTTGCCAAATTTTGTAAAACAAACATGGTAATTAGGGGGTTTGGCCACAGAAAGGGGTGTGGTCAAAAAATTTTTTTGTCCCTCTTTTTACTTCCAAAATGTTGGGAGGTATGACTTCAGTAGAACAGGCTCAGCTTAGAGAAGTACCTCCAGCTTGAGCTCACAATAATATAGGCAGCAACACCATCTTGCTAGTCCAACACCATCAGCAGACTGCTTGCTACAAAGGCAGAAATAGTGTTCCCCCGAAATGTAGATGGATACAAACAAGAACCCATGTACAGTACTCAGAGATTGCAATATTGTTACAAAGATTATACAGTGTCACTGACTGAGAATTTCAGAGACAAATGATTCTCATGGCAGCACCCTACACAGGCTACATACAATCACTTCTACTCCCAAACACTCTCTGAAGTATTATAGAACAAGGAAAGTGGGCCCAAGAGGCACATGCAGTACAAATGGCTGCTAAAATGTATCACTGCGTATGCACAATCCAAGAACATTTCCTGCTAATTAATGAATCTAAATTGCTCTCCAGATAAAGGAAAAAGCATGTGCTCTAGCAGTGTAATGATCTGTGTATAGAGCCAACATAGCAATTTTTTCTTATTACTATTTTATTGGTACAGCCCCAGCATACGCCCATGTATGGTGGTGACTCAACTCACTGTGTCGTTTCTTTATAAGCCTGGGGGCTGATTACTTGGATGAGTCCGATCATTATTAAAATTATGGCTAATTTGGCAATATGACATATCCTAGGTTTTAAGTAATTCATTTTCATGGTATTTGTGTGGCTGTGTATACTTAAAAACTAGTCATAACTAGTCAGCGGTGGGCCCAGGTTCAGGATATGCAACTGGGCCCCCCTATGAATCAGCATGGTAACGCACTTGCCGAAAAATCTCCCCCTGCCCTGCTGCCCAGGATAAGACTTATAGCATCTCCTGCAGGCCCAGGTGCAATTGCAGCCCCTGGTAGGGATGGGCGATTTTTTTCACCTTGTTTTGCCGCAAAAATGACGCCCATAAACTTGTATGGAGTCCTGCGTCAAAAAAAAAGACGCATGTAAAAAAATTTTTGAAGCCCGTATGCTTTAATGGGCATAGGCGACATTTCGCCGGCGGCGAATTTTTGCCGAAATGAAACGAGTCAAATTCGCCCATCCCTACCCCCTAGTAGTTAAGCCACTGTGAAAACACTGCATAAGTCACAAGTAAAGGCTCACGAAAACTAATTTGTTTTCACCTTTGCAGACTGAAGCAGAAGAAGATTGATTGACATAAGAACATTTAACAAAGGTAGAATAATACCAATGGTAGTTTGTGATGAGTGAATCTATCCCGTTTCGCTTTGCGAAAAATTTGCGAAGCGGCGAACTTTTGCGAAAAGCATTGAAGTCAGTGGGTGTTTTTACACGCGTAAAATTTTTACGTGCACAACAATTTTTCTCGCTCTAAATGCATTAACGTCAATGGGCGTTTTTTCTTATGTTGACTTTTTTCTCCAAATTTTTTTGTCCGACTTCGGAAAACAAATCGCTCCGAGTGCCATCCAGCTGGCGATTTTCACTCTAGCCAGCGAGAAGGCAGTTTGGGGAGATTTAAAAACAAAAAACTGTATGCGCTTCCTGTAATAAAACCTTTCACCAGATTTTTTAAAATGCCTCTTTCGTTAAAAGATCTCTCTTGTCTCTCAAATTGGGATAGGATAGAAATGCATCTCTCAGCTATAGAAGCGAACGCCGTTCTCTCCCTTCAGATTAAACAGCACACCACCACTCCACCTCCAAAATAAAGGCAAAAGAAAGAAAACAGAGTTGTACACCATCAAAGTACAAGCGCTAATCACCTGCTTGATTATTACTCACAAGATCCACTCGAAATCATTCGCATATAGGATCTTGTCTGTAGTGCGGCTTGGTTTTCAATCTTTTCAACTGCCTTTCGTTCCACCATCTCCCATACGCTGATACGCTTCTTAGATAACCAGTCACAGCTGCAAAAGGTCACTCGTTGCAAGTAGCGAATCTCCAGCATTGTGGATGGAGAAACCGTTGCGGGCTCAGTAATATGGTTTATTTTTTATTACTTCAAATATAATCCACACTTACTCTTAAAATAGAAGCTCCTGGCCTTTGGGGAGATTAGTCGCCCCGAAGAAGAGGAGAATTGTCACCCCGAATCTGACCGTGTGTCTCTGCCCTTAAAGTCAATGGCCGTTTTTTCTTATGGCGATTTATTTTCCTAAATCATTAAAATGAATGGGCGTTTTTTCTTTTGGTGACTTTTTTTCCTAATGCATTAAAGTCAATGGGTGTTTTTTCTTATGCCCATTTTTTTCCCCTAATTCATTAAAGTCAATCAGCGTTTTTTCTTATGGTGACAACATCTTTTTGTCAATCTTTCTGTTTCCTAAATGTTGGAAGGTATGCATTTGGGGAGGTTATAATTTTTCTCATTATTTTATTAAAACTACTTCAACCAAACCCCCATCGACATTTTTATGTTATTTATCAAAAAATTTACTTGAAAAAATCTGGAGTGGAGGAAAAGACTCGATTAAATCGTGAAAAAATCCAAATTGTACATTTTTTTCAGATTTGACACCTGAAAACTTGGTGTTATCACCCAAAAAAACACAAATTATTCAGATTATGGTACGAAACCCAGTGCAGATCATGATATCTTCCAATTGTAAAAGGGACATTTGCCATTGACTTATACATGACCTCGGCAGGTTTGAGATGGAGTATTTTTTATTCGGACTTTTAGCAGCTTCTGGGTTTAATAAATCTCAAAAAAATTTAGTTTTTTTTCTCATACAAAAAAATGATGTTTTCTCTGAACGGACAAATTCAGACTTTTGTAATAACCCCCTAAGGGGCATATTTATCAAGGGTTGAAATATGAATTTCAAAAACTTCAAAATTCGAAAAGACCAACCAAAATGGGTTGAAGGTTTTTTTTGGCCGAATAGGTCAGTTTTTGATCGAATAGGTCCGTATTCGAACAAATTAGAATCGTACGAATCGAAGGAATATCACATTAGATCGAATTTGAAATAAAAACCAACTATTTTTCAAAGTCCACGAAATTGACTCCATATAGGCTCTAGGAGGTCCACCATAGGCTAAAACAGCAATATGGCAGGTTTTAGATTTCGAATGGTCGAAGTCGAAATTTTAAAGAGACAGTACATGATAAATTTTGATATTTGAATTTTTTAATTTTTTTTCAAATTCGAATCAAATTTGAACTATTCCTATTCGATGTACACAAAAAATAGCTCGAAAATTCGTTTTTTTTTTTCATTCAAAAATTCACCTCGACCTTTGATAAATAAATGTCTGGGTGACATAAAGGGAAATAAATAAAGGAAATTCAGGGAAACTGAAATTGAACCTACTTCAAGTTTGATCCCTTCACCCTTAAATATAATAGTTTAAATATATTGCAATATTGGACATACAATCCCTGTTTTGTTTAAAGTAGCTGTATCCACAAAATGGCTTAATGTCATTAATATATTGATAATGAGTGCAGAGGATTTTGGGGGTTATTTATTGAAGTCCGAATGCATAAAACGTAAATTTTTTTTAACTATAAAATCCGAATTTTTATTGGGAACTTGAAGTTTTCGAGATTTATTACACCCCAAGGATGGAAAAAGTCTGAATCCAAAAATCCAGCATTTCAGGAAAAAAACTGAAAAAAACGTAAGATTCGGGTTTTTGCTCAATTTTATAGAGTTGTACCCCGATCAAATTAAACAGTGCTTTTTTAATAATAAATAAGGTCTAAACGTGGATTCTAGTTTGGTCGGACATTATTATTTTAAAAAATCAGTTAAATTTGGATTTAGATAAATAATTCCATTTATGTATTTGTGTGAATTTTGTGATCACACCCTCATTGCATCACCCGCTTAATGTTTTTCAATTTTTTCTTGTGGTAAGCAAAACTTTCCATTTTCCAGTGAGTCAGAGCCAGAGTATAGTAGTTCCATTCAATGCGATTTCGTTTTTTGGAAATTCAGTGTTTATGCACCTTTTAAAAAACAAAAAGAAGCTCAACAGAGTGTGAAAAAGGGGGTATTTTTTACAGTAGTAGAAACTTTGAATATGAAGTAATGTGATGACCAGCAGGTGGTGCTAGGCAGCTTTTGTTATGTTTCTCTAAAGAAGGAGACGTGATATTGTGAAATCTGTTGAAAGGATGGACAGATAAACAACTGCCACCACAGCCAACATAGTTGACAACGTTTTGTGGCTCTTCTAAATTCTTTAATTGTACATATTCTTGAAAACAAGACATAACCTATTACCTGGACCATAAAGGTAAAGTATAGCAAGTGCAGAGAGTATACATTATGCATTGTAAACATAATACCACTTCTCCTTGGAGGAATGGCTTTTTTAGATTAAAGATGTCTGATCTCATCCAGATGTTTGGACATTGCTTTGCAGCAGCCAGAAACATCTCAGAAATCAGGAATGAGCTGACGGTTACAGAGCTGCTGTTGTTTTTCTCTTCTGTGTCCTCACACTTGGGTGAGCACTACAGTTCTGGCTGGGGTTTCCCTATATAGTAGCTAAAAGGGGAGTATTTATGAATAATGCTGTCATTTCCCTTTTGTTTATAAAGAACTTTCATATTTTAGTGCACTACAGATAAATAAACACATAGTAGTACCGACATACAACTACAGAGACACAAAATATACAATAAACATAAAATGGAGTTTTCAGGTGAGTGGCCAATGCACATAATTTCCATGAATGATTATTTTAATTCTGTTGGATTTTTCTTTGGTATTGGTTATGACATTCTGGCAAATATTCAAATAAACGTGCATTACAGAACTGCTAGCTTTACAGTTTGGAATGGGACCCACACAGCAATTCAACCTTTGGTTATGAAGCTCTACACCATCAGACAATATAAAATATATTTATCATTTAAAAATACAGGGCTAATTTGCATCACACGACAGCTCAGAAACTGTACAACTCAGCACTGTAGCTTCAGATTCTAAGGGGCAAATTCACTAACCAGCGAAAGTACGCCAGCGTTAGTCACTTCGAACTTTAGTGAATTTGGGCCAATGACCATTGGTGTAGTACATCAACAAGCTAATGTGGTCCTCATCCCAACAGGATTTTTAAACCTGCCCAATGGATATCTGGCCAATCTTCTATTTGATTTATTTTATCATAATGGTCTGAATGGCCAAATCAACAGCTAAAATCCAAACGAGCTGATCTTTCCCCTATATGCCATTAACGAGCATGGCTATATCTGAGGTAATCTGAACGTTCGGCCGTATGGCGAACAATCCGCTTATGATGCGCAATGGGCTCCGGCGGGATCGGTCAGGTCAAAATCAAACCTGTCCGATCGACCAAACGACCGATCTCCGCCGGACGAAAGATGTCGGCACCAAAAATCGTACGAATCCTCGATTCGTACGATAGGATCTGTGCGTCTATGGCCAGCTTAACACTGTAAGGTGTTGGGTACACAGCCTGCAGGCTCCAGCTGTTGTTAGCTCTGAGTGCTCAGTGTAGATAACAGAATAGATCCAGGCCTTCAAAGTTGTTCACAGGAGCTTGTCATTTTGGATCTTGTTGGGCCATCTTTTGAGAGTCACTAAGGCTATGGCTATGGGCACACAGGCTGTTGGCTCCAGCTCTTTCAGCCTGCATATGTTTACAGGGTGAGAGAAGCAGATCTGCTTTGTGTCCCCGCTCCATTGATTTGAATCTGATCAGCTCACACATAAAGGAGCTGAAGCTGAGGTCAGCCCAAATACGTGAAAGGAGACCAGGCTGATTACAGCTTCAACTCCTCTGTATGTGAGTGCACCCAGGCTGATCAAATCAATGGAGCAGAGACACTGAGCAGATCTGCATATTTTTAGAGGCTAAAAACAGCTGGAGCCAACAGCCTGTGTGCCCATAGCCTTAGTGACACTCAAAAAATGGCCCAACAAGATCCATAATGGCAAGCTCCTGTGAACAACTTTGAAGGCCTGGATCTATACTGTTATCTACACTGAGCACTCAGAGTTGCCTTGTAGTTATCCAAGACCCTTCTGCATGCACAGTATATAGTTATGACTTTATGACTGAGTAAAGGTCCCAGACATGGTTAGAGATTATATTCACTTGGGAATTCCCTAACAAATTGGCACCCCCTGTTCATTTGCTTTCCTTATCCTTTATAAGGCTAATAAAAATCTTGGCTAATACAATAAGTAGATAGATACACAGATACAATTTCATAAGACATTCATCTGTAAATGTAAACATGGAGAAAAAAAAGGTATGGCTTATTTTTGCCAAGCAGACATCTGTCAGTTAATGTATTTTGTTGTATTGCATTATTAAAGGAAAACTAAACCCTAAAAATGAATATGACTACAAATTCCATATTTTATATACTGAACGTATTGCTCCAGCCTAAAGTTTCTGCATCTCAATAGCAAAAATGATCCAGGACTTGTCACAGGGGGGTCACAGTCTTGGAAAGTGTCTGCGACACTCACATGCTCAGTGGGCTCTGAGCAGGGCCGCCATCAGAAATCACAGGGCCCCATATGAAAAAAATTCCTGGGCCCCCTGGGCTGCACCCACCGCAAGCCCCACCTACAGTTCCGCCCTCCCCACCCCACAGGTCCGCCCCCCACCACACAGTAAAAAAACAAAAAAAATATTGGTGGCTAGGGTTCCCACATGTTAATAAAAAGATATTGGTGTTCAGGGCCCCCCATAAAAAAACATTTGTGGCCAGGTAAGTGTGGCGTGGTGTGGCCCCCCTTACCCTCGGGCCCCCTACAACTCTCCCCCCTGTCCCCCCCTGATGGCTGCCCTGGCTCTGAGCAGCTGTTGAGAAGCAAAGCTTAGGGGTCGTCGCAAATCTTCAATCAGAAAATGAGGTTTGTCTGTAATATAAACAGGGTTGATTATTAAATTCTGATGCTAATTGCACTGGTTTCTGTGCTGCCATGTAGTAATTACCTTTATTAATTACTAATCAGCCTTATATTGTGACATTTTTATTCTATGTGTGCTGTTTATTGTGAGTGGGTCCCTAAGCTCAGTAAGTGACCGCAGCACAGAGCATTTGCAGTGAATCAGCAGAAAAGATGATGGGGAGCTACTGGGGCATCTTTGGAGACACAGATCTTTACTGCTAAAGGTCTGTGGTTGGCTTGGGCCGGTACAGAAGCTCAAAACATAATGTACAACATTTCTACCTACTTCTTTAGTTAGGCTTTACTTTTCCTTTAACAACATCATTCCAATACCTGTCTAATATGCAATAACAAAGTACTTGATATCTCTAAAATGCTGGGAAAGAAATGCACATATTTGTTTGGACAATGATAACTGGTTAGACATTTTATGAAATGTTCCATAAAGGTGGTATTGCAAGAGATTTCATAAAATGTTCTATACCAGAAGTACTTGTATAGCTAATATTTCATGAGTAGTTAATTTGCCCATTAAAGTTAATTTACTGGTATATTAAAAAATAATCTCTCCACAGATTATGAGGCTCGGATTTATGGAGAGGCCACCAAGGCCTGGGCCTAGGGCAGCAGGATTTTAGGGGCGGCATACTGCCCAAACACACCCGCATTGTTTCAGAAACACAAAGGGGCCGATTCACGAAGGGTCGAATTTCGAAGTTAAAAATACTTCGAAATTCGACCCTCGAATTGAAATCCTTCGACTTCGAATATCGAAGTCGAAGGATTTAGCGCAAATCCTGCGATCGAACGATCGAAGGATTTTTCGTTCGATCGAACGATTAAATCCTTCGAATCGAACGATTCGAAGGATTTTAATCAAACGATCGAAGGAAAATCCTTCGATCAAAAAAAGGTTAGCAAGCCTATGGGGACCTTCCCCATAGGCTAACATTGACTTCGGTAGCTTTTATCTGCCGAAGTAGGGGGTCGAAGTTTTTTTTAAAGGGCAAGTACTTCGACTATCGAATGGTCGAATAGTCGAACGATTTTTACTTCGAATCGTTCGATTTCGTTCGACTTCGATCGAATTTAACCAATTCGATGGTCGAAGTACCCAAAAAATACTTCAAAGAGATACGATCATTTTTTTAAATTTCCCAATCCCAATTGCCCCAGTCCCAATGATGAAAAATGTTATGAAAATTTGAGCGAATAAAAGGGAGGCGATGAAGGCAATGAACGCAGGGGCGCTCGGCCAATAAAAAAGCCTGAGGTGCTCGCCTCATGGAAGCAGCGCCAGATACATTTCCAGGGGCGGCAAATAGCCGCTCCTGTACTTTTAAGAGCCGAATTTCCGGTTTTGAAACCGGAAATTCGGCTTTACTAGTGCGGGAGAGCGCAGTTGCTGTGCAGTGTTCCTGCCTTGGAATGCCTCCCCTGCAGATGGGTAGGCCGGCGAGGGGGACGGCATTTTGAGGAGCCGCCTCATGCAGCTTCTTCACCGGAATCGCCGCTGAACGAATGACAGCGGGCCTAGGGGAGCCCACTTTGTAAATCCAGCCCTGCATTTTATACATAATTCTGTCCACAATTTGAGAGAAGAGCTGAAATGTCGCTGTGACCCACGATAGGGGAGAAACAAGGGATTGTGGTAGAGTCCTGCAGCGGGTTGGGTACCCGCAGGTTACCTGCAAAAAAAGCAGGGGAAGATATTCAGGTGTGGGTATAACCATGGGTCTGATCTAAATTTCTTACTTTATGTAATATTGTCTACATTTTACAAAACGTGTTTCTGTCCCCGCCCACTTTTGCAGCACCACCACTTCCTGTTTGATGATGGTCGGCGGGTCGGGTTTGCGGATATGGCAGTTGCGGGTCCGGATCGGGTAGCGGATTAAATGGGAAAATATGTGGGTTGCGGTTCGGGTCGTGGGCTGTGGGTTTGAATTTTAGAAATTGGTTCCGTGCAGGACTCTAGATTGTGGCAGTTGCAGGGTGCCATTTCTGCACAAATACAATGGCTGTCTTCAGCTATAAAACAATCCAAAACAGCAAAGTGTGACAATGACACTACAGGGCAGGGTCGGACTAATGTCCAGGGCCCCCTCGAACCCCTGCCGACCCCCCGCCCCCTTGCTATGATGCGCCAAGCGCGCATGGATAAAGACGCCGCTTGGCGCACCTGCGTGAAGGTGCCGCTCTTAAATCAGTTGGTGCCACACGCATGCACAGATGGCGCTGCGCATAAAAAAACTTTTTTCCCCCGAATCCGATTGGGAGAGGGGACTGGCCCGGCCCATTTAGGGTCGGGCCCAACAGGTTTTTTCCCGGTGTCCTGCCGGGCCAGTCCGACACTGCTACAGGGCACGCAAAATAGTTAAATTTGCAGACATTTTATACAGAATCAGCAGCATGCTGAGGTTTATTGTTGCCGCCGGTAAGACTGCAGCAGGCAATATACAGAGATATATTTATCAAAGAGTGACGTCAGAGATCTCCACAGTCCGCAGAGAGAATACCGCCTCACTCCATTCATTTCTATGGGATTTTTAAAGGCGTATTTATCAAAGGGTGAACTATTACTATGGCCCTTTGATAAATACGCAGTTAAAAATCCCATTGAGACGGAATTTCACTCTGAGAACTGTGGAGATCTCTAGTCACTCTTTCATAAATCTATCCCATAGTCGTAGCTACTGGCTGGCTAACGAGTCATTTCTTTGTGTGGTGTTTTGTTTCCTCTCAGTGTAAACGGCGCAAAGCCTTGCCATCTTTATTCCTCGCTCGATATAAAATCCCCACAATCCTGAACCCACAGGTTTTTAGCAGCCGGCAGTTTGTCGGCTCCTCACCAGCGCAGCGCGCACTAAGATCTGAAGGAAGGAAAGCTACTCACACGGTTTTATTAATTACTGTTATCCGTCGATTACCCCATCTCTGTCAACTCGTTACCCTATTGGTTCAATTCTGTCTCTATCCCCACCGCGGCCAATCAGAGAGCGGCAATGTTTTTCAGCGCTGCCCCACAATAAAAAGGACCTGGATAAAGACATGAAAAAGCAAGTTGGACGGGCCCGTGAGGAAGAAGAGGCTGCGGCACCGGGACTGACCCGTGCCAAGAGAAAGTCAACCTCAGGCAGCCTCCCTGGGACCCGGACCGACCCAGTCAGCAAGAAGTCAAACTAGAAGCATCAGTGTGGGGACTTGTCATCAGGTAAATAATAAGGGCAGGAAGGTATGAAGATCAGTGTATTGAGGAGGGACAGGCAGAGCTGCTAGTAATGGTCAGTGTGAATGAGCTGGGGGAAGTGTCCGAGACAAAAGAGTCTCCTTTGTACTGACACACAATTGCTGTTCCATTACAGCCCCCAGCAAGACGCTTCTATAATTTTAGCAGAACTACTACAGTCACCTTCATACTTGTCCTGGCCACTAATAGTGATGCCCAACTTGTTCCGCTCTCACAGCTGTACACAGATGGTCTTTGTCTTCCAGGGGAGTCTGGGATTTGTAGTTTAACAGCTGCCAGTGTTAATGCTTTACTGTACAGAAAGGAACAGCTGTTGTTTTTTATATGACAATGGCCTTTGGGAGCAAGTGTGTCACACTGGGGGAACATTTTCTGGGCTGCACTTTCACCACGGATGGGGATTTCAGTGGCAATAGGTGTGATGGCTCATGTGTTAATGATGGGGGCAGTTATATTTCATGCCAGTGTTAGTGATAGGGGCAGTTATATTTCATGCCGGTGTTAGTGATGGGGGCAGTTATATTTCATGCCGGTGTTAGTGATGGGGGCAGTTGTGATATTTCATGCCGGTGTTAGTGATGGGGGCAGTCAGTGTCAGACTGGCCCACAGGAATACCAGGAAAACTCACGGTGGGCCCAGGTGTCACTGGGCCATCTTGCTTCTAACCATTTAGCCTATATCATTGCCATTCCCTATATTTTAATGGGAAAAAAGAGGGTTAATAATGGAAGAAAAGAGTATAGTATGTAGATATAAAAGACTAGGAGAATAAAGAAGTTGAGTTAGTAGTGGAGGAATAATAGTTCGGAAAGTGGCCCCACGGTCTTGTGGGCCCGTCGCATTTCAGTCCGACACTGGTGGCTTTTTTGACAATTCATGCCGGTGTTAGTGAAGGGGGCAGTTATATTTCATGCCGGTGTTAGTGAAGGGGGCAGTTATATTTCATGCCAGTGTTAGTGGAGGGGCAGTTATATTTCATGCCGGTGTTAGTGATGGGGACAGCTGCCAGTAGAGTTGTGGGTTTATTACATTGGCAGGATTACGAAGTATTGTGATAAGACACTTTTATTTGGGCTGGTGCCATAGTGTTGAGACACGTTCAGGGTCATTTATCAACACTGGGCAAATTTGCCCATGGGCAGTAACCCATAGCAACCGATCAGATTGCTGCTTTCATTGTTCTACTTGCAGCTGTCTTTAAAAAGCTAATCACTGATTGGTTGCTATAGTTAACTGCCCATGGGCAAATTTGCCCAATGTTGATAAATGAGCCCCAGGGTCTTTATAGAAAAGCGCAATAAGCGGAAAATGCCCCATTGCTTGAGCTACGACTCCTCCCTGGCGTGCTGATGTTGATGATGCCGGTCCGTATATCATGTATTGTGACACTGGGATGCTTATTATTGAAGTGGAGCTGTAGTAAAGGCAGAGCAGTTGTATGTAGCAGCTGTGAGTTCACTGTTAGCGCCTTGCTATTAGCCTGACATTAGCACTGAGCTGTGGGTAGCGCTAGGTGCACTTCTAAGCGACGTATTTGTTCCCTTTGCGCGGGCACATGTCATATTCCCCGGCCCACGTCGCCATCGCCTGACAGTTGCTCCCCACTTCCGACCATTGCTCCTCAGTCTCTCCCTGACAGCAGCCTCAGGTGAGTTTGTGCCGGTGGGCAACTACATGACCGCTGCATACGTTCAGCCTCTGTGACGGCTCCGGTAACTATTCAGCCCTCACAACCCAGCCACCGCACTGCGCTGCCCCATCTCCCTCCTCCTCCACCCGCTGGGCTCGCGCTTCTTCCGGCACCTCCACGCGCTTATGAGCTACAAGAGTCGCATCCTCGCGCCTGCTGGTTCAAACCGGCTTTCTCCTGACATCTGATTTCATCGCTCCCTCAGACTGATACTTTAGCCAATAGAGCGCGAGTACCGGGACATGCTACGACCAATTAGAGACTAGAGGCGGGGCCTTTACTCTAGGAACGCGCTTATTGCCTGCTTGGTTGAAAACAATCTGCAGCCTGTCAATGTATTGATTTTTCTGTTTGTTTTTCATGTTCGGACGGTTTACAGCAGAAGTAGCTTCATTTGATTAATAAAAGAATGACATATGATTATAATGATACTGAGTGTATTTTCTGGAATGGTTAACCCGTAACATCAGCGCCTCAAAAACTGACGCAGTATAAGGGTTATCTTAAAGGCGCAGTAACACCCGGAAATGTATATGAGTGGGGGTTGTTGTTGTTACGACAACAGAACAATAAGAGGGCATAGTAAACACACATCGATAGAAGATTTGACGTGTTTAAAAGACACAATTTTTACTTGGACAGACTATTAATATATGGCAATGCCATTCCAAGACAAATGACTTATTTAGTTTACATAAATCTAATTTATTTTTACTGTAGTTTGCCTGAATAAAAAAGAATACTTAAGCACTGGATAACAAAAGGAGTCTGACAGAATTACTGTATAATACGACATGTATGATATGACAGGGCAGTGCAGAAAAGATTCCTTTGCCTTATTATTAATGTTGTATAAAAAAACCAAAAATAGATCAGTTGAAAATATAGCGACACCTTTTAATAAATGCATGCTGCAGGGCTTTGCATTTCATTTAAATTGCAAACAGTGCAGTCCTAGTTCTAGCTGTATTTTATGTGTCATCCAATTTTCATGTGGTAACTCTATTACACAGATTATATATCATTCATATCAGACCCTGCCCCAAATAAGATGATGATCTAAGTTTCCTATCACATATACTATAGTCAATTGAGTTCTTCCCATATGGTTTTGGAGTGTGGGAACCCAGAGGAATTCCATGTATGAGAGGAGAACATAGCCTTTGCTGATAGGGTCCTGGCTGGGATCAAACATAAAACATTAGGCCTGTAATTGTCTGTTTTCATAGAATCCTATCTGTACGTGTAATCTTTATTTGTAAATATGCCTTTCTTCCTGAACTATGTTTAAGTCAAGTACGAGCTGCAAGTTGGTAAAGCTGGCCATAGACGCAAAGATCCGATCATGCGAATCAACGTACGATCGGACTTTCCCATCTCCCGACCCGCCACTAATCATTCAGATCAAAGTCTTACCATTCCGATCAAATAAAGAAGTAAAAGAACAGATCAGCCAATGTACTACCTCTGACAGCAATCGTACGATAGTTATGTCTGACAAAGCTGAAAATCGTAAGATCAGCACTACACGCAGAGATATTATCGGCAGTGACAGAAATTTTCTAACCTGTCCCATCGACCATATGACCGATCTCCGCCGGACAAAAATGTCGGGACTCTCCACACATGGTCCGAACATGGTACGAATCCACGATTCGTATGACCGGATCGTTGCGTTTATGGCCAGCTTTACACATATACTGTATAAGAGGTCATGTACTCACCAATGCAAAGTGTGCAAAGTGCAGTCTCAGGCTCAAGTCGCCATTTTATTTAACAACAATGCAATGTCGTGCCCCACAACATCAGAGTAATTGTGGCTGTGAGGTGGCAAAAAGGGTTGTCACCAGTTCGGTTTTTACCCAAACAGTTAGGTTTTTGTAAGGCCTGTTTGGGTTTGAGCTTTTTGTTCAGTTTTTAGCCTTATGAAATCCAAATAATAATCTGGCCAATACATGAAAAACATTTAAATACTAAGATACTCACCTCAACATACTGTATCTAAGTTGCTATCAAGTGCAGTTCATTTATTATTATTACAGATACAAAAAAAGCAAATCAATCAAAAACAAGATTTTATTTTTCTAAATTAGCATTGCTGTATTTCAGAGCTTCCCAGATAACAGATTTCTGTATAATAGATCTCATACCTCTAAGGATTGGGCTTACTCGTCAAGCAGAATATAGCTAGAGAGAAGGTTGCCACCAGTGTGGTTTTGAACTTGGCATCAACACTTTAAAACATTGCGAAAACTGGAAAGAAATCAAGCCAATTGCATTTAAGTGATAGCCTTGCCCCGCTCTCATAACTCCACCAACATCATTGTGCCCACCTCTGATGTCATCAAGCCTGTTCCTACATCACTGCACCACCCCCAATTCTATCTACCCCATCCCCCGTTCAGGTTTAGCAGTCAGCAAAAGTGGCAACCCTAGTGGCAAAGTTCCTGGTACAATGTGGCGCTTATGTAATTACACAATTTTGGATGTGCTTCAACACAGATCAGATGCAAATACAATTGTCCATCCATCAGTATACACTGCTTGCCACTGCCACCATCTCTCTTAATAATGCCCAATCCCGACACCTTTTGTTCTATACACCCCTCTTTTATATCTGTATTCATTTAGATTTGCATGTTAAGTGTTAATGTATCATTGATGTTCTATTGTGCAGAGCTGAGTAATATGTTGGTGCTTTATAAATACATGTAATTAAAAATAAAAAAAAATAACTGTTCTGTTCACTTTATCTGCAAGACACTGTTTTGTTTTCCTGAGGAAATTATTTCATGGCTGCACTTTAGTACCTGGTGTTGACAAAGAAGTAGTAGAGTTAATATCTGTCACCTTGTGGCTGGAAATGTTTGCAAAGCAATAAACAAATCTCACTGGGAAGCAGTTGGCATGATTCTAATTGAAAGGGTCTTATCTGTTTATGAAGTACTTTAGTTATCTCTTTGTCAATTTCCCCCTGTAATCTTGTTACGTTACTGAGATGTTAATCCGCTAGAGCTTTGTCCCTTTGATATCTTTTAATTGATAAGAATAAACTCTATGACATATCTTAATGCGGCCATACACAGGCAGATTAAAGCTGCCAATATCAGTCCGGTCTTGGTGAAAATGACTCTAACTATATACTTATTTTTTAATTTCTTGTTCCATAGAGTTGATATCAACAAAGGCAATATAAATATATAACTGAAGACATGGCGCCCACTTTGGCAACAGCACACCGGCGCCGTTGGTGGATGGCATGCACTGCTGTGGTGGAGAACCTTTTCTTTTCAGCTGTGCTGCTAGGATGGGGTTCTCTCCTTATTATGCTGAAGTCAGAGGGATTCTATTCATATTTATGTCACTATCCAGGTAAGAAGGATCATAGCTTGTGAAGAAGAATTTTACCTGTAGGGACATTTAAAGATCTATCTTGGTGGGGATGTTTAATTGCTTTCTCCTTAACTATTTGCCCCTACATGTGCTGATTTTAGCCACTGGGACCCTTAAATATGCGCTACGAAATATGTTGGTGCTATAAAAATACATGTTAATAATAATAATAATAATAATAAACAGTCCAGTGTAAAAATAAAAACTGGCTAAATAGATAACCTGTGCAAAATATATTTTTTTTAATATAGTTAGTTAGGCAAAAATGTAATGTATAAAAGCTGGAGTGACTGGATGTCTAACATAGCCAAAACACTACTTCCTGCTTTTCAGCTCTCTAACTCTGAGTTAGTCAGCGACTTTAAGGAGGACCACATGGGACATACCTGTTCAGTGAGTTTGCAATTGATCCTCAGCATTCAGCTCAGATTCAAAAGCAAACTGTTACGATCCATGTGCCCTCCCCTCAAGTCACTCAGCGGAAACGAAGAGAGCTGAAAAGTAGGAAGTAGTGTTCTGGCTATTATGTTAGACATCCAGTCACTCCAGCCTTTATACATTACATTTTTGACTAACTAACTATATTAGAAATATTTTTTATTTTGCACAGCCTGTCCATTTATCCAGTTTTTAATTTTATACTGAACAATTCCTTTAATAACTAGTAAAACTAAAACTTTATAGAGGAAGAATCATTCACATTTTGTAGCCTTTAACCTAAGTGAATCATATTTCATGTGATATTTTCATACTGGCACTTGTGTTTATGAAAAACAGTGAATGCTGCTCCCAGGAATTAGCAGTGCATTAACAAGGAACACCTAAACTCACCTAAAGCCTTCAGCAAGGTGATCCTCTTGAGCAGAATTTTTATATTCAGTCATAAATCCTCAATTGCTTTGTTATTTGTTATTTGCAGAGATTGTTTACAGATAGGCTTAGGATGTTTATGGTAGTTTTGTTGGTAGTCATTAATGTCCTTGAGCCCTATAAAAAAAACTAAGCCATTAGCTTCTGCCAGGTATTATAATTTATTTATATGTTAAAGGAACAGTAACATCAAAAAATTAAAGTGTTTTAAAGTAATGAAAATGTCATGTAATGTTGCCCTGCACTGGTAAAACTGATCTGTTTGCTTCAGAAACAATACTTTAGTTCATATAAACAAGCTTCTGTGGAGCAATGGCGGAAATTGAAGAATGGCTAAATGGCACAGGTTAATTAATGGATAACAGATAACACCATTAGATAGACAGAGCTTATCTGATATCTGCTGTGTAATTTGAGCTTTTTCTCCTTTGAATGGCTGCCCCCATTGCTACATAGCAGCTTATTTATATACACAATTGTAGTCTTTCTTATGTAAACACAGCAGTTTTACCGGGGCAGAGCAACACTGCATTATATTTTCATTACTTTAAAACACTTTTATTTTTTGACGTTACTGTTCCTTTAATGTGGTATCTGTGAGACATACTGTAGGTACCAATGTTTTGATCAGCTAGAAAAATCACACAAAACACACTATCAGGGGAATGTAATAAAAGTCGCAAAGAGCAAAACAATTCGCACCAATAAGACTAAAAATCCACATCTCGCAATGTAATATTGTTCCTTAAACCGTTATTGCATTGCGAATTTTAATTGCGCACTCATAAGAAGTGCTTGAAGGTGTCGTAATCTTTTGGAGCAAACATAACGACTTTTTCAGTAAGAAGTTTTATTACATTGACTGCGCATTGGCGCAAACTATAAAATTCGGAAACGGTCTTTCACTGTCGGAAGTGGTCGCTAAACAGTTTCCGGGCTTGCAAAAGCTATATTAAATTCGCACAAAGCAAAATTTGTTCGCGCAAAGGCATAACTTTTCGCATTGCGAATAGTTTTTCCGTTAGCGATTTTTATTACATTCCCCTGAAAGTTTTCTAAATTCATATATGGTGATTGTAATGTTGCTTTAATGCAACTTTTTTTTCGTCTAAAACCTGTTTATTATTTATGCCCCTATCTGCCATCCTTTTATACAAATTGTAGAATACAGATACACTTACAGTAAGCATGTATGTATGTGTGCAGATTTTTATTTATATAGTGCTACTTGTATACAAACCACTGTACAGGTTTACAGTACAGATGGAGGAACATACTTTGCAATAATTAAAAAATAAATATATACATTTACAAGCATGTTATGACATAGAAGGAAGGAATAAGTGCAGCTATTTAGATGTACTGATGCTCCAAAGGGTAGGTTAAGGGTAGATTAAAATGAAACATACATCACCAGGACTGCATATCTAACAAAATCCAATTAATTAAATTGGTCAAGTAAGCCAGTTGTAACTGCAAAATGAACTGATGCATCTTTACTATATAGGGCAGGGAGCACTAATCTTTGTACCTCTCATGTGCATGGAGCATTGCACAGCCATACTCTATGTCAGTTCAAGGTGGAAGATAATAATTCAGCAGACTGAGGCCTTGTAAATTAGTTATTGCAGATTAACTATTATTAGGTCAGTACAGCTAAAACTACTAAAGTGTGTTGCACGCTGCTTTATGTCAGGGTTTACTCAAACTGCTTAAGTCCCCTGAGTCACAGATCTGGTTTAAACCAGTCATCCCCTACTTTTTTCTAAATAGACATATCAGAAGGGTGGTGTTAACCGAAGAAAGGGCGACAGGAAATTCCTGCATGTAAAAAGTGTCTACTGGCAAGCTCCTTCTGTGTGCTCACAGTTCTGCAAAAAAGAAAGCTAGGTTTTGTTCATCCATGGACCAACATTACATGCCAACTCGGCCTCTCCAAATGCTGTTGTGTATGCTGCAAAATCATTTGGTGACCTCACCAAGTGAGCAGCATTTCCAGTGAATTGCTCAGCATCATTCAATACTATAACAATACTGGGGTTAGGTGGAATTGGCCAATGATTACGGTCACAAAATTGTTTGTTACAGAACAGCGTTGAATCAGTGTGTTACATAAACCCTTGCTAAACCTTTAGCCAGCCTTAAATATTGCTAAATATTACTTTAGCAAAGGGGCAGAGGGCAAAACATTTTTGATGGTTTAGCAGCGCAGACAGCACCTTATTTACTCCACAAAGTGCTGCAACAGGCAAGAAATTGAGTAGACGTAGCATAAAATATGTGGTATGAAAAGAGGACTCTGATCGCATCTGCATGTACTTCTCCTATATTTAATAGTTCAGAAACAGCATCTCAGCAGTACAGCACTGCACTTTGAACTGTTAGTTAAAACTCAGCTGCCTATCCAAGCAACTTCCAGAACTGCTAAATGTCTAGCTGAACTTTGGTAAGAAAAGAGCATCCTGTCTAGCCTAAGTCATCACTAATTCCTAAGGGGACCATTAAATTTGTTAAATGAGCTTTTCCTGCCATCAAAAAACTTTGGAACTGATTTATTATATACATCATATCTATCTATATCAGGGATGGGCAGACTATGGCCCTCCAAATGTCACTAAAATACTCATTTTCAACAGCACCCCATGTAGGGTTAACAACTTTTCCGAAAAAAATACCAGCCTTCCTGTATATTTATCTTTTTTCCCCTATTAATAACACTGGTTTTAACCATCATTTTTACCGGCCAGGCCGGTAATATACCGGCCAGGTGGCAACCCTAACCCCATGACAGTGTACACGGTGTTGCAGCTCAACAACATTTCATTGGCTGTCCATGAGCTCTGTCTGCATTGCTTACATACAAAGACTCTGAATGTGCATAACAAACATTTATTGCATGGTTACTGTCACATTGGTAGCCACAATTAAATATTACAGACCAACCCCATTTTCTGTGATGTCTATCGCACACTTCCCCTGTGTTTGAGACCATGCACATATTACTTTTCAATAGCTGATGCCAGTGCCCAGTTGACATTTATGTCTGCCCAATACCCTGAACAAGGGTCTCCACAAGGAAGCATCAGAACAGAGATATGAAGGCATGTGTGGCTAAGATTATCACCCCTGTACACATTCAGCAACCCTGTGGTAAGCAGTTTTGTCATAGGGCTTTAGGCTAATGCCACACGAGTGCTAATCTTGGCCTGCGGAAGGCCTGGGTGCAGACAAACGTTGCGGATTTCGGCACCGAAAATGGTGCTGAAATCTACCTTGTGTGTCTGTGCTCAGGCCAACACAATGGTTCTGGGTGCAGATGACATGGTAGGGGCTGATTCTTGGCCTGCTTTTTCCACAGGCTGAGCCATAGTCCACTTGAAGTAAAGACATTTTCTTATATTTGCATCTGTGTGTTGTGGTTTTAGATCACTTTTTCTTTGGACTATTCCTCCACCAGATATCAAAACCCTAAAAAGTGTATTTGCAACCCAGTTTCTGTAAAGGCATGTTTATAGCCTCATTCATTTTTATTTAGTGCCATAAAAACCTCATCACACACCAGTAAAAGATTATCCATAATGCACATTAATCCTGCAATTATATTTTATATGGTAGAGGCACGTTTTAGATCAGGGTTAATTTTCCCTTTAAACTCAATGGTGTTATTCAAGCAGGTGTCTGCGTGAGATACTGACAGTTGCTTTAGGGTAGATGTTCACAACCATAATGTATCTGAATCAGAGATATCGAGGAAGTCTTGTTTAAGACTCCTTCTTGACTGCATGTTACTGCACCTTTCTATAGTCACTGAAATAGCACTTAGGCTAAACTGCTGGCTCACAAAATTATTGTTTAAACTTGAGAGAGCATATTTGAACACTTTGTAGTGAGTGGAGATATATGATATGCTGGTTGTTATAATTTTAAAATCACTGTAAATATGCCATGACATTGTGCATGCACTTCTCATTGGTGCTGGGCATGCTTATGATCCTGAAAATATCCAGATTTCATAAGAATATATGTTTGAACTGCTTTGTAGTTGTTTCCTTTTCCTTGCTTAGCTTTCTTATTGAAATAAGGTTATGGGCATAAAATCCTTCACTGATGTAAACAATGGGTTTCAGTGTGTAATACTGACCAGACAGTAGCATTTGCCATTGGATGCACATTTCACATTCATATTAATGATAAACAGCTGCAGGTAGAAGTCCACATCAGTAGAAATAAGGCATGTTCTACAGCTGTTAGTAACTGCTTTTTATTATTTTCAGTTTTTTACATCATTTTGCAGTAGGACATTTGAATTTATTGTGTAGTTGTGGTAACCCAACTTTAACTGCATGGCTACCAATTATTGGGTTTTTACTTCCAAGCCACATTGAGAACCCTTAAAATATGTAATTCATTTGACAGTCATTTCTAGCCATTGAAACAATGTCATTTTATTTTATTAATGAATTTAATTTTAGTTTAGTTTAATTTAAAATATTTGAAAACAATTAAAATGCATGATTGCTTGCCATTTGTTTGAATATATTATTTGTTTTGATAACAGTTTCTTTATGGTCTTGTTTGATCAAAACCATCTTGGAGTTTCCATAAATTGTGTTTGTTCAAGTTCTGGTTAATCTTCATACAGCCAGACTGTGCACAGCAGAATCGCGCCAATTGAACTTTGTATGCCTGGACTAAGCTCCCTTTCCTATAATCCTGACTAATATATCTTTGTGCAGAATAGTAATTGCTTCTCCATATTCACCTTTGTACACTGAGATAAGATTTCCAAGCAGGAGGATCAGAATTCATGGGCAAAATTAATTTTTTGGACTTTTTTGTCCCTTCCTTTTTGTTTCCATTATTAACTCAGGATCTTTTAAAATTTGAGTGCATGTTAATACAGTAGTCCACAAACAAGTAAATCCATTTAAGTGCAATAATAACACATTTACTCTACCCCTGTTTGAAGAATATGAAGATTATCTAGAGTTCAAAGGAGATTAACATTTCATTTTATGCTGTTTCTTGTACTCCTAACTTCCTAATGTAAAGCTGTTGTTTGTGCTGTAACTCTAGATAGGATCACTGTGACCACTTTAGGGAATCAAGCATATAGGATCATTTTGGATTTGTGCCATATTCTCTGGCAGGGGATTGCAATTTATATAGGGTTGCTGTTAACTGGTTTGTGTTGACATCTTTGCTTTGTCCTTGATGGTGGAAAAGGCTTGCCAGTGCTGCCTGATGAAGGTCCAGAGAGATGCAACATGATGACATTGAGTAAGCAAGAGAGGGCATGTCTGTTTTTCTATTGCTTTGTCATGCAATGTGTCTTGATCGTACACTATAACCCGAACAGAATCAGATGAAACTGAACACTTTAAATTACCTTAGCAGGATGACGGCTAGTGGACCCATAGCTGTTAACCCCTGGTAAAGGAGGGATTTTCTCCCTGAAATGTTGCTTTGTATCACTGGCTCATATCAGTAAATATGCTATGTGCCTAATATGTTATGTTGATACTTTGCCACATGTCCAAGGAATTCTAGCACCATAGAGGTAAACAATTTAAAGGAGAAGGAAAGCTACAGAAGGAAAGCTACCAAAGCAGTTTATCGCCAATAGATTAGCCACAATAGTGTAAGCTATAGCACTATATTTATTCTGTAGAATGCTTTACCATACCTGAGTAAACAGCTCTAGAAGCTCTCTCTGTTTGTTTAGGATAGCAGCTGCCGTATTAGCTTGGTGTGACATCACTTCCTGCCTGAGTCTCTCCCTGCTCACTCATGGGCTCAGATAACAGCAGGGAGGGAAGCAGGAAGGGAGGAGGGTGGTAAGGGAGATAGAGCAGCAAACTGAGCATGCTCAAGCCCCAGCCCTGGAGGTTTAAGCTGAAGGAAGGAAGTCTGATACAGAAGCCCATGTATACACAATAGAAGGAATAAATGTTGTGTTTCTTTTGATAGAGGACTCAGAGTGGCATTACTGGTGTATTTATGAAGAACTTTCTTAAAAAGTTTACTTAGTTTTAGCATTTCCATCTCCTTTTAAGGGCTAGTCCACACGGGGAGATAGCGACGCGTTTGCGGTCGCGGCGACAAGGCGCCGCGACAGTCGCCGCGACCGGCGCAGGCGACAGTTTTGTATGGGCGCCTATGTAAAAACGCCTGTGCTAACCACACGAGGCGATGCGCTTTTCAACAGTCGCCTGAAAAAGCCTGGCGAGGCATTTTCAGGCGACTGTTGAAAAGCGCATCGCCTCGTGTGGTTAGCACAGGCGTTTTTACATAGGCGCCCATACAAAACTGTCGCCTGCGCCGGTCGCGGCGACTGTCGCGGCGCTTTGCCGCCGCGACCGCAAACACGTCGCTATCTCCCCGTGTGGACTAGCCCTAAGGGGTATACAGGAGTGCTTCCATATTGAGTGATGGCTTTTGATAGAAAATGGTACCCTTTGTTATTAAAAATAAATGTTAAGCTGATCTGTGCAGCAAAACAGCATCTATACCTTAAATTGATAACTTACTCAGATATCCATAGTACTTACATTCTTACATAAAGCATTGTCTATTAAAGGAAATATTCCAGCTCTGTTGTTTTACTGCAGGCCACCCATTTCTTTCATATACACTGTACTTGAAAGCAAATAGAATAAACAAGGCTGAGAGTAAGCCGACAAGAATAATCAATAGTTTGATTTTTTTGCTACTTGGACACAGAGTTACAGGAAACAAGCAGTGATTTTTTTCAGGCTTCTGTGCAGCAGAGGGTGATGATATATAAAGCCTCTACCTTCCAGCCCAGAAACGCAGTGCAAGTCATTTCACTACATTGAAATTTTATCATGTGTTTATAGGATATGAATAGCCTAAAAATGGCCTAGTGTTGTTCCAATGCAGTATATTTGTACACAAGTATATCCTAATCCAGCATTTAGTGTCAGTTACCCATGCATGTGCCAATAATACTGATGTCCTTCATCAATGAACATCTCACATCAAAACATATCAATAAGGTGGCGGCTCAATGAAATGATTGTACCCATAGTGTATTAACCAGAATATCGCCATTTGGAGCAAAAACTAATATATAGATAGATTTATGTTTTGAAGTGTGATGCTCACTGGTTTCAATGAAGTGCAGTAATGTGGTGGTTATTGGTACCACGTGCATGGGTTATTGCCACTAGAGGCAGGTACATCTAGAAGATTGCAACTATATGACCTTAGGCAGGATAATTGTCCTGTCCCTATGAGCTTTCTGCTTTTTTAAGGCTATTTGTTGATAGCAGGTTTGAAAATTCTCTTCTGTACTCGGCTGCTCTTGGAACCATTACACATGTTTGGTTCAGCATTGTGCATTTTGTTTTGTGATGTATGGGATCTGCTCAGCAAGCCGGAATAACACATTTGCACTGTCCTCTCCAGGGTGTGTGAAGGGTGCAGTGTGATATGGCAAGAGAATGAATTGGGCTGACTGCAATAGCTAGCCCCATATTTACAAAGTGAGAAGCTTTAATCAGGCACTGAAGAAAAATGCCTGCTTCTTCACTCAAGAGATTCCCCGGGTTACACTTTGGCATGCTACAAAGTAACACAAAAATTAGTCCTGCTACTGTATGTCTGAAGCAACTCGCAGTGTCCATGACTTCCATGGTGCTGAATGTGTGATGGGAGATTTATTCACTGGAAACACAAAATATAAATAAATAAAAATGGAGAGTCACAGGGCTGGATATCTTTGTGATAGTATATGTGAACATATAATAACAGGGAGGGATGCAGTGTCAGTTTTAGGGCAAGAATGGAAAAATATTATATTGTAGGGAAAAATATTGCAGATATAGTCTCTGGCTTAAACCCTGTGCTGTTAGTGTACGTGTGCTTCTCATTCTGTTTCATCTATCTCATTGCCCATCCCTCCCATCTTGCATTATTCAGTATCTCCTTCTGTCAATTCATCTCCCTTGTTGGGGGATTTTATGTTCCAGTATGACTGATAGCATTGTGCTGCCATATCACAGCTTCACAAGCCACCTCCCATTTCTTTATCATTAGTGTGCCATTTCAGTTGATGGCTTTTGAAATAAAAAATGGCTTTGGTGGCCTGCACTCTGCATACAGCTATGTATCTTGCACATTGCATTTTTTCTGAAGCCAAAATAATTCAACAGGTCACAGGTGCCCTTTCTTAAAGATTCAGTGATTCTGGTTGCTCACTTTCTACCCTGGGCCTGTGCTCCTCTTCTTAAAAAATGCACTTCCCCTTTGAGCAGCGTGCTTCTATCTTATTTCCTTGTCCAAAGAATCCTCACCCACTTTGGCCTATGTACTTCCTATTTCTATCCAGAAGAGCACTAGCTTCCTTTCCTTCTTCTATACCCCCCTGCCTGGAGTATTTTCAGGGACAATTGTTCCTTGGAAGAATAGTCAGAAACATGCCATGAAGTAAGGGACTTATATTGTACAATAACATATTCCATACACACACCTTTTGACATCAGGCCCAGACTGGTGATTCTGGCAAATGCCAGGGGGGATGATGTAAGTTGCCATAGATAGTAACTATGTATTGTGCTGTTTGAACAGTTGTGCACGCTAATGGGGGAATGTAATATTGGTCACTAATTCAAAAACTGCAATTAGTTCACAAAATAAAAAAATTTGCCTTCATCAATATTTTGCCTCTCACATGACAGTAGGATAGTGGTTGTGAATTTTATAGTTTGCACAGTGTTTGTAATAAAACATTTTACTGAAAAAGTTGCTACGTGTGCTCCAAAAGTTTACACCACCTTCAAGCAGGTGTTAAAGGTTCACAATGCGCAAAGAAAGGTTCGCAATGCAATAAAAGCCTACTGAAGAATATTACATTTTTTATTTGCAAATTTGTTCTCTTTGCGAATTTCCCCCCTAAGTGTGAGGGCCTTTATGACATGTTTTTTTTAAACATTCTTCTCCAGAATACATAGACATTATGCAATTGTTCTCATTGATTGTCTCTCAGGCACAGTCAGAGTTAAGGCTTTCAAGGTATGCAACATTCCTGGAATTTGCACTGATAAAAATAAGGGCAGCAAAATATGGAATAGATGCAGTAACCAATTAGTATCAAGTAAATACCATGTTAATGACCTAGAACTGTGTAAATACCTTCTGCAGCGGGTTGTGGTTAAATTACAATACCTGTTATCTCTTTAAAAAAAAATCATCTGTTAAGTTCAACCTTTTGTCAAATGGCAAACCTCATTTTCACCATCTGTGCCGTCCTGCAGAAAATAATGGTGGTCAAAAGGCCTTTGTCCATCTGTCACTGCTAAGGGTAACTCGATCAGCCCTTGGAGAATCTTTGTGATTCTAGTACTTTTGTTACCTGTAGCAGCTATTCAATTGTTTACTTTTAATGGGTAGATTAAATAATAAAAGTAGATATGCTTGCTCTGGGTTAGTTGTCTGTGGCACACTTTTAGTATGTCATTTTGCATGAATTTGATTTGTTTGTGACACTGAGGGCTTTGTTAAAGAATCATAAAAGAAAAGGTGTAAGAAATATTTTAAAGAAAAGTCTACAATAGTCAGTGCAGTTGTTTTCAGATTGTTCACCAGATGTAAAGAATGTTTTTCCAATTGCTTTCCATTTTTTATTTTTTTTTACTGTTTTTTCAAAATTAAAGTTCCTGTTTGTTTTGTTTTAGTCTGGCAGCTCAGTAATTCAGGTGCAGATTCTGAATTTGTACAATTTGCTACATTAGTTAATACATTTCTCAGCAGCATCTGTGGGATATTAGCAACTATTCAGTTGCAGCTAATGAAACTCAGGGATTCTGCTCAGCAGGGCCAAAGATGAGAATTTTTTTCACTAATGTATCGTTTAGAACAGTTTACACCACAGAGTTGATGACCCCCCCCCCACAACCAACATAAAAAACATAATATAATATCAATATATCAATATTAGAAAAATTACCACAAATAGAAAATAGAAACTAAATGAAAAATACTTTGTTTCTGGTGAACAATCTGAAAACAACTGAGCTGAAAAAAGTGTTGAAAGGTGAACAACTCCTTAATTTACTGAAATAAAATAAACAAAGAGGGAATAAATAAAGAATATTAGATCTCCCTTCAGTTCTGAGCTGAGCTAGCATTGGCCTCAATATGCAATGCATGTATTAATTGCCAATCCAGGCTTTGTACAGCAAGTACTCTGTGTTCTGAAACCTATCCTGGCAATGCTTCCTGGTTGAGTTTAGCTTTTTTTCATTCAAAGAACAAAACTATTTTTTGTTAAATATTACCAGGAAAGTAATCCAGAATGTCTAGTAAAGGACTATGTTGAAATAAAATGCTCTTTGTATGCAGTCACAAAGACAAGGTGTGGTATCCTGAGCAGAGTACGCTAACTTATTTCCAGGCTTGATTAGACTTTTCGGGTTATTGGATCAACCTCATTTCAGAATGTATAGTATTATACTACATTTGTTGGTTTATTATTATTGTTATCAATAGCATATATTTATAAATATATGCTTAAGCACAGTAGTTTGTTCGATGAGAGGGACTAAAAACAACAGTGCAGGTCATTTTTTTTCTTGACTATCAAGGGACAGCTGGGATTGACAGCAAAGATAAAAGCATTCACTGAGGGGATCATAACATTTTGGCACAACAAAGTGAATAAAGGTTTCCTTATTTTTTAAGTAAATAGTAGGGGGCAGAGGCAGTTTGGGGCATTTTTTTAACCATCTGATATATGCCAGTGAAGAATACACCCTGCATTAGAGAGTCTAAAGTAATTAGAGTACCTTGGCCTCAGATATAGTTTGGCTCCACTGAGCAGCAGTGAAAGTAGATGGTGATGGTTTTGAGTCAGTAGAAAATAGTGGCTATATGATAGAAAGTATAGTAGGCTAAGGTGGCATCTAGTAGCAAGGTGGATAGCCTCTGGTGGGCAAAGGATGCAGTTGGATGCCCTTGTAGTACTTTTGTGTGCACCTTGCATTCTGCACAAGGCACAGGTTGTAGTGAAATCCCTGATCACAATTGTTGTGTAAATTAATACTAGCGAGTGCATTTTGCACCCTCTTAGTGCTTTTGCGCATGCGGCAGTGGATTTGGTAGATGACCCCCTAGGCTAGGCCTATGACTAGGCTTGGCATAGGGAGATACTATATGTAGCAGTGGGAGTTATAGCCTCTAGGCTGGTACTGTAGCAAAGCAATAACAGGTATAGTATATGAAGCCTATAGTAAGATTAGTAATAATAGCCTCTGAGAAGGGTTTATGGATAGTAAATATAGTACTGTGAAATGCTGCCTGTAGCAGTTGAGATAATAGTAGTGGAATAGGGTAAGATGTTGGTGGACCTCAGAAAGGGCAGGGTTACAGAAAATGGAAGGTTTTGCATGTGTCTGTGTGTAACTAGCACAATTGCCTCTCTCAAGTTGTGACAAGCCATTGTAGTATGAACTTCCAGTGATCCCTAACAATTGAAGGGATGCTGGGAGATGTAGTTCAGCTGGAAACTGACAAACTGAACTATATTACAAGACATCTGTCCTAAATGTCAAGCCTGTCACTTGATAACTAAATATTCAATAACTGAATGCTTTTGAATATCAAAAGGGGTGTAAATGGAAATTAAAATTTTTGTTGATTAAGGAAAATGCAATTCTAAGCAAGCTTCCATTTTACAGTCTATATTAATTGCACTTGAGAGCAGTATATTTGTGTCCCTTTCTGCACTGCTGCTTCTGTCTCTTGAATCAGTGTAGCAGAAATTAGTCGTGCAAGCTACTTCACAGAGCTGAGTATTAACTGTTTACTGCTACATTGTTTAAACTGATAGAACCAAAAGGGTCTGATATTGATTTTTTTTATAGCATCATGACATTTATAAAAAAAATGACTGTAAAAATCCATGTATATTGGAAAGTAGCTTAGAATTAACATTTGTTCATTAGGCTAGGGCCAAGCGAATCCTATCTTGGCTTGAGGACAAAAGCAGACCAAGAATCATCTGCCCTTTGCTGTTGTGCCCGCACCCACAAACATTACCTCTGCTCTGGGGTGCAGACAGATGCTGCAGATTTCAGCACAAAATGCGAACTCTCAGACTCATCTGGCACTAGCCTTGGGTTTATTGGAGAGGGGGGTGAAGGGTTGACATCATTGGTGTTTCTTGGTGCAAGTTCCCCGGATCCGGAATACGAGGCATTGTTGGCCAGACGAAATCCATAGGCTCCAGTAGCAGTCGGTTCTGTTTCCCCAACAGTGGGGAATTACATTACCTTTATGCCCTACTCTGTATTATCTCATCATGGGTGATAAGATTTCATTGGATTTCAAAGAGTTTGTCATCTCCTAATTGTGCTAATGAACATTTTTCATTGCTACTGTATATAGAGTAAGTTCTCTATTAATTTACTGTAAAGTAAAACAGCCAACCATCAGCCCAAAGATGTCCTTCTTAATATGAATTGCAGATGCTCTAAGACAAACAAGGCATTTCTGCCCTGGGAATGGAGCCAAGGTCCTTCAATGTAGAAGACGGTGGCTAAGCCCTGTTTATATAGACAGACTGTTCCATTCCAGGGCTTAAACAGAATTGTTTACTAATGTGTTCTGTTAACTGCCTTGCTCACACTTATGATTCCCCTTGTACAGTTGTATAATGGAAGCAGCAGGCAGAGTGTTTGTGCAAAATACATGCATGGCTCAGCCATATTACACTGGCCCTGTGTTTCCCAGAATCATAGCAAAGGCTTGTTTATCTTCCTGACCCTTCACCCACATCTGTTTCCTGTTACCTTATCCATTTCTTTCAAAGTCCCCCAGTCTCTACAAGGAAGGTACAAAGGGAGTTCCCTCCAAAGGGGGATGGGAAGTAAATGATGCAGAGAACACAAAATGGCAGACTTCAGTCAGAGAGAGTCTGTAGCTATGAAGTATTTAAATTCTGCGAAACTATGACATACCCAAAACGGTGAAAAAAGTACATGTAGTATTTCTGTAACGGAATTAACAGATATAATGTCAACAAAAAGTTGCAGATTAGTCATACTATATCACAATTACAGATTGGGTCCTATGGTTCATATTACAAAAACCTGACTTGCTACCAGTACCTTAGGCATTTGTAAATATGCCAGTGAAGTAAACAAAATCCTCATATTTCGGCTGCAAAAATATTGGGTGCACATGTGACAGGCAAATCTTGTGCGTTATACAGACAGGGGCTGAAGGCTGCAAATCATCTTCTCTGTTGGCTTAGAAAACACAACATAAAGTTCTAGCTTTATACCAATTAATTCAGATGCATATGGGATTGCAAAGTGACCTGTGCAGCTATACTTATTGCCAGCTCATTCTTTTAAGTTTTAACTAAAGCTAGTATGTAAGCCACAGTTGCCAGAGGAAATGGTGTAGGGCTCTGGATATTTAGAAGTTATAAATGCGTGGCTGAAATCAGGGGGTACTGCATTCTGGGACCCTGTAGCAGAGGGGACCCCCCGAGATGAAAAGGCATGAATCATGGCTCATGAAAATGTGACAAATGGACATTATGAATGTGCAAATCAAACTGAAACCTGCAGATCAGGGGGTAAACCAAATGTTTTCCATAGCTCTGTCTACCTGCACAGTACACTCTTCTTCCTTCACTGCCTGCCTGCCTTTGCTCTTTCATTCTCAATTTTACATCCCCTGTAACAGTAGCACCAACAAACGAAAGTGTTTTAATGTAAAAAAGTAAAATTGCCATGTTTGCTTCAGAAACACAACTATAGTTTATATAAACAAGCTGCTGTGTAGCCATGGGGGCAGCCATTCAAGGCACAGGTCGCATAGCAGATGATAGATGTGCTCTTCTGAACACCATTGTATTCTATAACAGAGCTTATCTGTTATCTGCTAAGCAACCTGTGCCTTTTTTCCTTATTCTGGTTGAATGGCTGCCCCCATGGCTAGACGGCAGCTTGTTTATATAAACTATAGTCACTTTTCTAAAGCAAACTTTTACCAGTGCAGGGCAACAGTACATTATATTTCTATTAAAACACTTTAATTTTCTGCAGTTACTGTTCCTTTAAGTTATCCCTCATTTTGCATGTTTTTCTGTGGTCCCACCTATATGGTATGCATAATAAATTTTCTTGATTTCAAATTGTTCCAGATTTTACATCATTTAATTATGCCCCCCCCTTGAAAAATGTAAAACGGCGGTATTTCTATAGTCACACACACCCACTTCAGTAACATTAGAGAAGACCTGGTGCAGGTATATAACAAATGACGACTCGCCAAGCTCAGGTTTGGTTGGAGTCAACATTTTAGTTTATCGCACATCACTGGTGAACATGGTTTAGGTTGATCATGGGTCAGCCCAAGGGTTTTAAAACATTTATTAAGGGTCCAAGATGAAAGACAGCCATAGTTGGCCCAACCTTGTACAGTATGGCCACCTTTCCAGTGTTTTGATTATTTCTGAAGGCAGCCCAAATGATCAGAACAGCAAGTAATGTTGTTCATTTAAGGCAACAAGACTGTGCAATGTGCGGTCCTTCTGGTAAGCTTCAAGTACAACTCCCAACATCCCCTTTAGGTGATTTATTGCTGCCTTTAGTTCTGAAATAAGTTTAAGTTCAATAACAGCTATGGTCACTTTGAATGCGAAAATATTTTAAAGACAAGCTCCCAGGCACCAGTGGAATGATATCTCTTTGAATGTATATATAGTATATTATGTTTTAACATAGTCTTTCCACTTGTGTTTTATTTTAGAAAACACAACTTATAATAACAGCACTCTCTCTGGAAATGAGACGGAACTAGTAATGGAGATGAATGGCTGGCTTATTTGTAAGGACCAGGATGAAATGTTAAATTTGGCCTTTACAGTTGGATCATTTCTACTCAGTGCCATATCTCTTCCCTTGGGAATCATTATGGACAAATATGGACCCCGCAAGCTTAGGCTTAGTGGAAGGTCAGTTCATTACCTATTCTACCCCTCTCTTGTCTCTTTTCCATAACACTGTATGACAGCATATTCAGTAAAATTAACATTACATTTTTCTTGCAGTGCCAGCTTTGGGGTATCCTGTCTATTGATAGCATATGGAGCAAGTAATCCCAACTGTAAGTAGCTCTCTTTTTGTGCTTTATCTGCAGTTTAGCTCTGCCAAGCAAAGCATGGTGACATCTTACATATATAAATCCAAATTTGCAGAGAAGGAATGTTTCTTCCATAACATAAGCTATGGCATCATATTTGGGCATCTCCACCCAAAAGTAACTTTCTGAACTACAGCTATTTAATACATTTCACTTAACTAGTGTTTTTAAAAGTTAATTGTATTTACAGTTGAAAGCAGTAATTGTCTATCTTTTTCTGGTCTGTGGTTCTGGCTGTTGAAACGATGTAGCAAAGTTCAAAGTTTTTCTCCTGGTCTGCTAATCAGCTGGCTTCCGCTGCATTGGTTTCAGAACCAAAAGTGCAGAGAATATAAACAGCTATTTTGTGCTTCTCATATTCTTTTATGTTGACTTCTGCATTATCAATATTCTTATCTTTATTTATTTAGCACCAACAAATTTCACAACATAGTCCCTATAACATTCATACACACACACTATTGTCGGTTTTATCAAGAGACAATTAAGTGCCTTTATTTAACCTGTACATTTTGGGTTAGCCAGATCCCTCAATAAATATATCAAGTTATGGCTTGACTTGCCTGGTGGCCTTTTATTTGCCATTAGTAATAGCCTGGAGGGGATCTTGTTACTAGCCCCAGATTACAAGTCACAACCCAAATTTATAATTTGCCTGTTTTCTTATTCTTCTTATTGCAGCTCTGTCAGTGCTGATCTTTGTAGCCCTGTGTTTAAATGGCTTTGGCGGGATGTGTATGACTTTTACTTCACTCACAGTAAGTTTGAAGTGATCTCTTTCTCTTCTGCTTTTGTCTGCCTTGTACTAAAGCTTGCTGATCCACCAAAGATGTTGTTGCATGTGACTTCATTATCTATTAAATAACTTTTTTTATTTTGAAGCAAATCATTGGAGTGTGACACAAGCTTAAGCTAATTAAGTAAGTAATGCCAGTTTTTGGGTCAGTGAACTGCTCATTCATCCGCATATAAGCAACAAAGAATACTGTTGCTACATGACAGTTATTTTTAGGGTACAAGCAACCTGATGAATCTAAAAATATGAAGTTGCACAGACTGTTGCAATCAAGTGCTTGGGTAAATGGGAGATGTTCAACCAACACGTCCATTTGCCTGAAGATTAGAGTGGCAAAAGCAGAGTGCTGTCATAGTGTGTCTTCTGTCTCATTGCCCTAATTGATAAATGGCTCACTTCATCTATATGATTCATGTTTGCTTTCATGCGCCAAGTCTTTTGTTAATATAAGTAAATGTTTATGTTACACTTACACTTAATCCCTTTAGGACAGGATTGTTCCTTTTTTACAGCTTGTTTTAATCCCTAAATTAGTTGATACTGCAAGGTAGAAATAAAAGGGAAGTCCTCCTTATTATACACCGGTTTTATTAGTATAATGGCAAGAGATTGCGATTTCTCTGGTAGGCCGCCAGGGGTGCATCTGTTGCTGTTTTCTGTAAAGCTTGAGAATGCTGCTGCCCAGATAGTACAGTATAATGTAACAGTAGCTTGGTCACATCTGTTTTTGCAGATCTATGATTAATATGGATTTGTACATCCATCTTCAGTGAGGATTAACTCGGCTTGTTCTCTTAAACATCCACTTCCTTTGTAGTTTTAACATAAACCAGGAATTTTAGAACTAGTGATGGATATATGCACAGCAGATGGATAGCTGTTTGGCAGCACTATTCTAACAAGGAAAACAAGAAAGTGTGGCAAAGAGACATGGGAGTGCTATCAAACATCTTTGCACAATTGTGAAACCCACTAAATATTTTTTAAAGGCTAGTAAACCATAGGAATTTGTCATTTCTGTTGTATTCCTCTGGACTCTGGTAAATCACTGGCAGTTATTGCTTTGCCAATGGAGGATACTGTTGAGAAAATTAGGGCAATTGCCCATATGGCCCTAAGCCGAGTATGAAGACAAAAGGAAGAAGTGATTGGCAAGGGTTATCTCTGTTGGATCTCAATGACTTTTTCAGGGTACAGTCTCAGAATTGTAGCCCTGTGTGTAATTAGCTGTAAGCTTATGTCACAAAGGACATTTGTATTAGCAATGGAAAGCAATAGAAAAAAATGATCAGGTTGCTTCCCATAGGTGGCAATTGAAATCACAGCAGCTGTCCTGGTTTTTTGGCAATAATTAGAAATTAGTGGCAATTTGTAATATCCTATAATGAAATTGTAAATGTCCATATTCCCCTGATAGATTAACATGATATTTACGGATGACTTCATGTATTTCGTAATGTTCTGTGCTGGTTTAGATGAATTCTTTGTTCTGCTTTGTAGTTTAGATCAGATTGCTGTTACCAGCCTGGGACATGGGGTAGAAATTAGACAAAGATCTCTTGGAAAAAAATTGTAGTTTCAGGACTTCCAAGAAGCAGCAGCACATTCACAGAGACTGGCTGGAAATAAACATCTGTGGATGTGGATAAAAAACTAGTGCTGGGTTAGATCCTGAAAATGAAATACATATATTTTAGTTAAAGTGGTTTATAAAGGCATAGAATTAATTGGTTAGCTCCAGTGCCGGGCAATGCCGGCTGGACGTGCAAAACGCCCCTCCCACCACCGCGCGGCTGTGTGCAAATGAGGCCGCACGTGTGCAAGGAAGGGTGGGCGTAGGCTTTAATTGCCCTTTAGATGGTTGTTTCAAAGCACAATTGCAACTTGTTTTTTTAACAAATACTTTTATTTTGTTTACATATCAATATAAAATAATGAACATAGAGGAATTTGGAGATGCATAAAAGTCAATTCCAACGTCAATATACTTTAGCATTTATCAGAAGTATTCCAAACAATGATGTTAACAATTTCCCCGCTAAATGACATCTGAATTAAATAGCATTATTATTCTTACCCACAATCATATTTAAAGAATACTTAACAACTCGTAAGTAGTATCTAGTTGATATAATAACTCCTGGGGGATGATCGAGGATTTTGTTCCCGTGGTCGGTGAAGATTTTGAATATATTGATCTGTTTCTTGTAAAAGGATCTTATTTGACAATAATTCTGTCATACCACGTGGTATACCTAAATGCATATAGAGTAAGATGTCTGGTATGTGTAGGAAGTGAAGCAATGTAATTCATCCATGTTGAGAAAAAATTTTCTGTGTATTGTTGCTTATTCGTGGTAGATTCCACCCAATCTATATGAAAAATATGGTCAAGTTTTTGTTTAACTTGTGAGAGTGGAGAAGAAGACGAAAAATAGTTTTCCTAGTTGCTGCCATTAATCTTTCTGCTAAAAGTTTTTCAGAGCGTGTAAGATTGACTTGTGAAGGCTTATTCCAAAAATTGCCCATGTTAAAATAAAGGAGTCTGTCTGTTGTGTTAGAGATTTCCAGTATTTCTGAACTTCTCCCCAAAGTTGCTGAATACTAGGGCACTGCCAAAGACAACAATTGCAACTTTTGATGAAAATAAATAGGTCACGACTAAAAAATTAACTTCAGTCAGTCTGCACATTGCTCCACATGCCACTAAAATGAGTGATCTATGAGGCTTTGGCAGGGATTAGGCTGATTGCCATCAGTAGAGAGGAGCAGTGAGCAAGCTCAAGAAATGTGACTGTTTGGGGATATCACATAATTACTTGGAATGCTACTGTTCAGACTACAGAATTGCTTTCCTGGTAATTGACAGAACAGGTGTTGTTTACATTGAACAGTGCTGACGTAGGATTGCCGTTGCTTTTACTCATCTACTCAAGAATGTTTTGAGGTGTAAACTGTTGAGTTTGCCTTGTTTTCCTGCCTGCTAGTTTATTTAAATTCAAGCACACTTAAGCCCTGGATGATAATTCACCATAGAGACACAAACCAGCTGCTGTCATAACAAAATATATCCGGCTTTGTGAGATAATAGAGAACAGATACAAGGATATTGGCAGCTGCAACAGAAGTTTATGTGCCCAGCACCTCAGTGCTCTATATTACTCTAAAGCAGAGGTCCCCAACCTTTTTTTTTTTTACAGGTGAGCTACTCTCAAATGTAAAAGGATTTGCAGAGCTAAAAAATGTCCTTGGAACCTTTCAAATAAGCACTGATGTTTGTTATTTGGTAGCCCCATATGGACCATTGTATGAGGCTTTGTTTGGAGTAAACTTGTGTCCAAAATGTGCCTCCATGCCTGGAATATAAAAAATAAACACCTGCTTTGAAGCAACATTAAGGGTCAGGGCACATGCTCAGATTCGGGGAGATTAGTCGCCTGGCGACAAATCTCCTCTTCTTCGGGTCGACTAATCTCCTGCCGAACTGCCTCCCGCTGGCTAAAATGTAGATCGCTGGCGGGATGGCACTCGGAGTGCTTCATTTTTCAAAATCGCCCCGAAATTTCCTCATGAGGCAACTTCAGGCCTCATGACGTTAGTTAGCTTAAAATGTGTGCACACAAACAATATTTATTTCACACATAACTAAGAATAAATGAAAGAACATTATGTTTCAGAGACATAACTACAGAGGAAGCACACCTTTGCTGGCAGGGGGCCCATGAGTGTAGGGAGCCCAGTGAGACCCTAATCAATGACTCATTTTAATATATCTCGGTAGACTAGGCCAATTTATTCATATTTTGGGGCCTGTAATTGAATTTGCTGTGGGGCCGAGTAACATCTGTTGTGTTCCATTATATACTTCATGCAGAGATACATCCGTTACATCTATTACAAGTGGGATGGATGGAAGTGCATATTTAAGGACCCTTAGGTAACAGAGGTTTAAGAAAGTGTGGCTCTGTGCCTATTTCCTAAGATGCCAACTTACTCTGTCTTTCCCCTACTCTTTCAGTGCTGCTTTATCAGATTTCCATGACCTTTCCTAGTCTGGCACATTCTTTGAGTCATGGCCCTATCTCTCTGCGTTCCCTTTGTAATGATAAACAAGCACATTTTGCCTGTCCTAAAACAGAGCAGATCAAGTACACCCCTCCTCCAATGAGGGTTCACCCAGACAGCTCCAGCTTTCTAAGCACTCAGTGATTTGCACAAGCTGGACGGGATTCAGCCGATGACAATGCCCTCATCTCTCTCCTTAATGCCGTGTGTGTTTAGGGTCACACAATGCAGCCTGTTGTTTCACCTAATACTTATCTTGCCACACGAAATAATGAATATTGTGAGAATATTGTGCATATGTATACACTGTTTTCATTAATATGAACCTTAAAGAGGTTGTTCACCTTTCAAACCCTTTTTTTCAGTTCAGTTGTTTTCAGATTGTTCACCAGAAAATACTTTTTAGAATTGCTTTCCATGTTTTATTTCTGATTATTATCGAAAGTCTTAGTTGAAAGATAAATGTTCCTGTCTTTGGGGTTTCAGTCTGGCAGCTCAGTGATCCGGGTGCAGATTCTGAACTGTTACAGTTTGCTGCATTAGTCAATACATTTCTTTGCAGCATTTGTGGGTCATTAGCAACTATTGCATCAATTCGAACAGCTGCCTTTAAAAATGAATCTCAGAGATTCTGCTCAGCAGGGACAAAGAAATGCATCAACTAAATGTATCAATTTACAGAGTCAGTGCCCCCCCTTCTAGAGGTGCTTACGAAAAACATAAGAAGGTGAAAAATGAAATTTTAAACTTCAATATTTAGAAAAATGGTCACAAAAAAAAATAGAAAGTCACTGGAAATATAAACTTTATTTCTGGTGAACTATCTGAAAACAACGAAACTGAAAAAAGTGTTAGAAGTTGACAAACCCCATTGAAAGTATTATGTAACACAGATCAGCAAATTGTGGACCTCAAAAGTGTTGCTGAGCTAAACCTTTTAGCATTCCACTATTTAAAAAAAAAAAAATTATACTGGACATGCTGAGAGTTATGTTTACAACATTTGGAGGGCGATAAGTTGTCTTTCATTTCCCTGTTATTATGCTTGCAAAGAGTTCTGTTTCTTAGCTTGGCTACACTGAAGCTACAGGTTTAGCAATGCTCAATTCTACTGTGTAATTTGTTGATGGTCTCTAATATCAAATTATATATATAAAATTAATATACTGGTATTCCTGTCTGCTTGTTGAAAATGGCTTCTTAGCTAAATTCAGCTTGATATGCTACATTTCCTGTTTTTATCTAGATGCCAATATTGTTCTAATTTAGATTCTGGCTTAAAATTGTAATATGAAAACTGTGTAACCCCCGTCGGAAGGGCTCCCCCTCTGGCTTCATTTCAGCGTATTCCTGTCCCCTATGAATTTCCTTCCGTATTTACGGACACCCCTGACACTCCTGTAGCTGAAATAGACTGGCTGAGAAAACATTGGTGTGCCACCAGCCATAATATGCACAAACAGCAAGCCACATTTACAGGAAAATATTAGCAATCTCTATTTATAAGCAGTTGCTAGTTCAAGCTGTGCCTGACACCAGAGAACAATACACAAAGCAGTAAACTACTGCCAGTATAATGTTCTATCTCTCAATGGGAAGTGGATAACATCTTTTCATTTCCCTTATGGTCCAAACCTTGTGCTAAGGGGAGATAATATCCTGTATTTTTATTATATAACAGCATGAAGCCATTGTGATTGTCTTCTATATATAATGCTCAGTATTATGCATATAATTCATTCTTTAACTTCTCTAATTCTCATAATTTTTCATAAATACAGCTGCCCAACATGTTTGGTGATCTGCGTTCAACCTTCATTGCGCTAATGATTGGATCGTATGCTTCTTCTGCTGTCACCTTCCCTTTCATCAAGGTGAGTATTGCTTAGCAGGCTTAAGCCAATGTATACTGCAAGCACCACTGTATGGCTCCCAATGACTGTATAATATTTGTTAGATCAATTTTAGCTTTTTTCAACTTCATAGCCCTATGGCTTCTTGCCATTTTTGGCATCACATTACCCTCAGGGAGGACCATAGCAGTTAAAATGACTTTCATAACTATTACTATCTGCCAGTGTAAATACTGGGAAAAGTGTGTTGTGACTACTGCAATTCTAGCTGAGAGCTGTCAGAAACATATGGGGTTGCACATGGGGCGTTTTGGCCACTGCTATCATCTGGCACAAAACAGCAAACAAAAACATGCCTATCCATTAGCCAGACACATTCAAGTGTTTTGGCACCAAGATCTACCTTTACATACCTTCAGAAGCAACAGGGGCAGTTTGTCTAACTCTGTTTTCTGCCAGATCCTTAACGATGTCCTAGTTGACAAAGCATTTGGCATTTGCCAAATAAAAAGTGGAACTTGCTTAGACACAGAACAAAGAGGGTGACTCAAATCAAATGCATTGTTTAAATTCCGAAGTTTCATTCAAAAAATTATATAAATAACATTACCTCGAGGATTGTTTTGGCCATATTGTTGTAGAACTTGCAAAGCCAGTTTCAGTGACAGTAATCTGAGCTCTGTCTTGTGATTTTAATGGATATCTACTGGTGGTTATTTCACATGAGTTTGCGCCACCTTTTTGGGCTATTTAAAACCCAAATCCACTAGTAGATTTACATTAACTTTTTGTTGTAAATGGAATGCTCCAGGCACTTTTGACTGTCTGTACCCCAATAAAATGAGACCATGCCTCCTATGCTGCTAGTCAACTCTTGTCTTCTTGTTAAGTGAGATGTTGAGTAAGCTTGCTGTCAGCTAACTTTGAAGACTAGGTATCTTAGACATACAGTATTTGACAGTAATACCCTTATATAAGCTTGGTTTGAAGAGAAAATGGAAAATAATTATGAATTCCATTTCTGTTAGACAAATACAAGATGCCATAATACCATAATACAGAGTTCATACTGAGCTACAAGCCCTATCATTCTATGAGAGCTACTCCCTATCAGCAGTTGTAATTTAGTAATAGGTGTTCAACCACAGGTTGAGGTACTTTGTGTTAGGTTAATGGTAACTGGCTACTAACAGATTCTTTTGTTTTATTCATGTGACTTGTCTCCACTGGAAACAACCTTCACGCATGATGTGCACCTTTTTGTACTGCATACATGTACTACATACACGTGTTATGTGTAGGGATGCACCGAATCCAGGATTCGGTTCGGGATTCAGCCAGGATTCGGCCTTTTTCAGCAGGATTCGGATTCGGCCGAATCCTTCTGCCCAGCCAAACCAAATCCAAATCCCAATTTGCATATGCAAATTAGGGGCGGGGAGGGAAATCACGTGACTTTTTGTCAGAAAACAAGGAAGTAAAAAAAGTTTTCCACTTCCCACCCCTAATTTGCATATGCAAATTAGGGTTTGGATTCGGTTCGGTATTCAGCAGAATCTTTTGCAAAGGATTCGTGGGTTCGCCCGAATCCAAAATAGTGGATTCGGTGCATCCCTAGTTATATGTAAAAACTAGGTCACAAGATTTCTAGACCATTCGGGTGTGCCAATTATTAAAAGAACAGTAGTAAATGAGTTGGCTGTTTTACTTCTTTTCACATACATGCATGAGATTATACTAAACTTAAATATAAATATTCATTAGTGCTCCTTTTTCAGACATTTCCATTAGTGAAGGAAGAATACATCACTGCCTTTAATCACACTGGACCTGTCCATCTGCCTCCTTGTAGTCATGGTTTACAATTATAATTTAGGGATTCAGGAACAATTTAGGAATTACTATTCCCATTATTCCTCAGCAGCCTAACATATGGCAACATACTGAGGATTCCTATTGATTTCCCCTTGATGTTAGAGTAAACACACACATACAATAAGTGGAATTGTTTCCGCATACATTTGTATGATTAGCAGTAATTTGCCTCAAGTGGTAAAAGTGGAGAAAAAAAAACAGAAAATGTATCCTACCTTAGTTTTGAAAGGGCCTGTACATATAAGTTTATTTAAATAATGGAGTGGTGTATGCAGCACTATAGATAGTTTACATGAAAACAGTTTTAATCTAAATATTTAAATACAGTTTTTCTGAAACCAGTGACTGCAGAGAACTCAGCTAAGAGGGCTCATGGGCTCTTCTTTTCTAAATTTTATTCTGGTTAGAAACACTATTTAAATGTATTTGAACTGATTTAAACATAAAGTAGAAGCTGATCTATATACAAGTGTTTTCATATGCTCTTGCTCTTATATACTTGCTTTACATTTAAATACACACAACTGTGTCTAGATGCTCTTCTGCTGTGTATAAATATGCACACAATGATTTCCAGTTGCTCCTGTATTGCATTTAAATATACACAATCATTTCCATTTGCATTTCAGTGACCTCAGCTTAAGGGCCCTTACACTGAGGCACTTACAACTGTGATCCCAGGGGTGTTTTTTATGTGAGTTCCACTGTATGGGAAATCAAAAGTTAAAGGGGTTGTTCACCTTGAAATCAACTTTTAGTATTATGTAGAGATTGATCTTCTGAGACTATTTGCAATTGGCTTTAATTTTTTATTATTTGTGATTTTTTTTAGTTATTTAGCCTTTTTTTTAGCAGCTCTCCAGTTTGCCGCATCAGCTAACTGGTTGCTAAGGTTCAAGTTACCCTAGCAACCATTCACTGATTTGAATAAAAGAGTGGAATATGAATAGGAGAGGCCTGAATAGAAATATGAGTAATAAAAGTAGCAACAGCAATACATTTGTAGCCCTAAAGAGCAATTTGTTTTTTAGATGGGGACAGTGACCCCCATTTGAAAGCTGGTAAGAGTCATAATTTGAAGGCAAATAATTCAAAAACTTTGAAAATAACAAAATGAAGGCCAATTGAAAAGTTGCTTAGAATTAGCCATTCTATAACATACTAAAAGTTAAAATAAAGGCGAACATCTCTGTGGGGGCTGTACCTACAGGAGTGCACTGAAATGCCAAATGCAGATGAAATGCAACATGGATGTCGGCATTGAGAATGTGTGCTGTGTATGTTCATAGCTCCTGTAGGCAGGGGAACTCTGAAATTAACACGTGTCTTCAGGACTATTGGAATATAGTGCAGTATTTCTCTTTCTAGTTATTGTTGCACCATTTGTGATAGCACACTCTAGATTAAGGGGCTAGTATGCTTTGAATGTGATATGTGTGGCAACAATAACAAGAAAGATAAATACTGCACAATATTTTCATTAATTTGTCTTTTCCTGAGCTATAAGCGCTGATTCCTTTCCTGAATTCTTAACATATCTGCTGACATATATCCAGAGGAAAAGGGATTTTTGGGGCCGGAAGGTAAAAAGCTACAGACTTCTAGGATAATTTGAACTTCTTGGTACCAGAAATTAAATATTGTGCCCACATTGACTAAGAAGCTGAAACATGTACTACTTTGCATCTTCTTGGTGCAAATTGAGGACCCCTACATTATGCTGGCATTCAAGGGAAAAATGCTGCATTTTTGGTGAAAAACATGTTGAGACTAGAATGATATCCAATGTTTTTTGAGCTTCAGACATTCCAGCTAAAATTGTATTATACCATAACTTTGCTCTGCTCCTCCAAAAGCCTACTGAACATTATTGGATGCAAATAGTTTTGGATGGGATGGAAGCTTTATCTGAAATTGCTAAAGTCCAAACATATGTCTGCAGAAATACCATGATCATTTTCCTTTTTTTATTTTACCTACAGGTAATATATGATCTCGGTGTGAGTTTTATTACAATCTTGATTGTCTGGGCAGCTTGTGCTGGTCTTGTTTTCTTCAACTGCTTTTTCAACTGGCCCTTGGAACCATTTCCTGGACCAGAAGACATGGATTATACGTAAGAACTACTTTTAACCACAAAGTCTCATTAAAAACGGAACAATATGCAATATGCTAATTGTATATCCTTCCTAATCTCTACCAGTGTGAAGATTAAGTTTAGCTGGTTGGGCTTTGACCACAAGATTACAGGGAAACAGTTCTACAAGCAAGTAACCACTGTGGGGCGCCGGCTTAGTGTTGGAGGCTCCATGAAAAATCCCAAAGAATTGTCAGCCTTGCAGAGCGGAAACAAGCTGTGTTTATCGACAGTAGATCTAGAGGTTAAATGCCAGGCTGACAATACAGGTACATATTAATGACAACATGCTTTTGGATCTGTGTGGAGTTACATTAAGTACACATTTTTATCACAAACAGGGAATAACCAATACATAAATAGTGTTTAACAATTAGAATATGGTAACCATGTGCCTGTATGTATATGAGGCTGGTCATTTTATCTACACAAAATATACACAGAAATGTTTATCATTATCCAAAAATTATCTTTACTCAACTAGGCTGCAGCCACCCAAAGGGTAGTTTGTCCCAATATACAGCCTTGATCTGTGGTAAACCCTGAACACTGAACACACCCAAGTTTGATTGTACCATGGTAATTATCTATGCAGCAAATCACTTAGTCAGATAGTGTTACTGCAGTGCCAGCATTGATACCCTTAGCAAATTATCATTACCCTTTATAGCTCTGACATATTGCACAGTGCTTTACAGAGATTATAAAGACATTGTTTACATCAGTACCTGTGAAATTCACAAGACGTGATAGGTTGATTTAAATTCTGTAAGACCCGTGTTACTGTTTCTATGGATGATTTAATTGAAAATGGAACACATAAGGCTCCATATAAATATATGAAATCCAGAACTAATATGAGGAGTGATTGTGTGAGCAAAAAGGGGGCTACAAGCATACAGAGAAGAGAGGGAATTCCCTGGTGCCCTGATTCATAATTAATCTAGTATCTATGCAAGTGCATGGATTTACAAAATCAATTGGTTTTAGTTACAAAATTATGATCATATAATTGTTAAAGCGCCATGCTACATCAAGGTTAACCCCATATGGTGGTTCCTAACTATCTACCTCTGGTAATAGTTTTCAAGGTCTGGTACCTCCATGCATGATAGCATTTCTTGAGATAAGTGTCTCCTGGTCTGAGCATTGGTTTCAGTCTGAGGACTTAGTCCTCTCCCGCCCATAACTATTAGAGGAGAGAGATTGCTTTTTTAGATGAACCAGTCGGCATCCAAATATAATGGGAGTGAACAAAAAGTGCAGGTAAAAACTATACATGAATGAAAATGTAGCTTTCTGTATTCATATCCGACAGTTGTGTCGTGTTGGATAGAATGTAGTTTTTATCTGCGACTTTTCATTCACTCCCATTATACTTGGATGCCTGTGACTACATCCGACTTGTCACCTGTGTTATGTCGTTCCGACACGAACCATCGAAAGACGCCCGTGGAGTTCAGCCCTTAGTCTGGTCAAACCATCTTGTATTCAAGTTACCAAATTAAGTCAATTTCTGTTTTTCTCCTTATAGCAACTCCACCTTTTATGAAGAGTGTGTTCAGTCCAATCCTGTTGCTCAGTCTCATCACTATGTGTGTTACCCAGCTCCGTCTCATCTTCTACATGGGAGCCATGAACAATATCCTGGAGTTTCTAGTGGATGGAGATATGGACAGTGGTGAGTCCTTCCTCATAATGCTGTGATGTGTGATCATTTCTAGTGTCTGATTTTAAATAAATGTTGCGTTTTTGGTTTTAGTTACTCAATATTGACCCTTCTGATTGGCTCTCTTGTCAAAGCTTACTAAGCTTTCCCTACATATTTACAGCTGCTATGGCTGCAGTTCACTTTAGATGCAGAGCCTCTAATGCAGAAATGCCCATACTTTACTAATGCAAGGTCTACTTTTAGTGATGTTGTCCCATTATAATCTACATCCAAAGCATTGGAAAATAATACTTAAATATTGATTTATGAGAAAATGTACCTTATTATCTTATGACACTAAAAACAACTTTTTAAAATATGAATGTACATTAAAAGTTATCTATAGGTCATGTTTATTGTTTTTTGCTGAGAGGTTTGTTTTTGTGATTGTTAGTTGAAGTTCCTAAACCTGACTGTTTTGCCAACCTGACTGTCCCATCTCAGCCTGTCAGTTAAAATTTCTAATGCTAATGGGCTCCTGCTGCACAAATATGGCAGCACCTTCATACAGGAACATGGGAAATGGGAAATCAGACAGATAATGTAAAAAGCATTGTGCAAATACTTTATGGTAAAGTTATAAGTAGCCAATATTATGATAGATGTAAAAAAAGAGTTTAATTTCTGGTGTCAGTATCTCTTTAATATAATAAATATCTGAATGAAAATCATGAAACAGGAGGGTGATTTAGACAAGCTGTTTGTTGACAGAGTCTTGATCTACTGATCACCAGTATAAGATGGCCATAGATGTAAAGATTTTTAAAAGATTTTTTTGTTATCGTTAGACCAAGCTTATCTTGAAATGATCTTTTAAATGTACGATGTCCATCAACTAAAAAGACCATTCAAGCTTTGTTGTCTAGTTGAAGCCAGGAAAACAAAGGGTTGCTGCCTGCTTGGCCCTGCAAACAATTGGACAATAGATAGATTTCCCTGTGACCGATAAAAATTTTCTAACCTGGCCGGTAAATTTTCTGACTGATGTTGAAAAGAATTAGATGCATGATCGTTCAATTCCCACTAAGGGTTAGTTCACACGAGGAGATTCGAGGAGATTTTGTCGCCTGGCGACTGACCGCCTCTTCTTCTGTGCGACAATGTCCCCGAACTGCCTCAGCGTGTCTTCCCATAGGCTATAATGAAAAGTCGTCTGTGCTAAAGCACACGCGGCGCTTCATTTTCTGTAGTCGCCCGAAGTTGCCTCACTGAGGAAACTTCGGAAAACGCAGCGCCGCGTGTGAACTGTGTGAACTAACCCTAACCTCACGATAATTTGTTAGGTTTAGGATAATTTGGTTGGATTTCACTAATATCGGTTGTTCAAAGAAAAATCTTTGCATCTATGGGGGCCTTAAAGGTCTACTGGTAGATCCCAATCTACCTTTTGGGCGATCCTGCTCCTATGCCTGTCATGACAGGGCAAATCCATGACCACAGATGCAGGAATTTCAGAATCCTAAACCGCTTTTCTATGGCAAAAAAAAAAGTCTTATGTTTTTGCATTTTTAACAGAGCCTAATAATTGAGGAATGTGAAAAAAACACATTGACATTTTCACTAAGATTGCAGCTTGTCAGTCGTATAATTGATTCAAGTGCCTTGAAATGAACACATGTCTCAGAATGGAATGACTTGTTTATGCAGATCTTTTCACAAAGAATCATTTGACTCTGCACTGCCCCCAAACGTGGAAATTATTTTTAGCAAGGTAGAAAAAAAACATTTCACATCACCTCAGTTAGCAACATCCTGCATTGCAAAATGCTTTGTGGCAGAAGTTCATTCAGTATAATCCAGTCTGAACCTGCTTCATGGAGAGCATTGAACTAGCGAGCAGAGAGTCATTATGAGACTTCAGTTCACTGATTACTATAAGTGTGGGGGCGGCGTAGAGCCGGGAAACCACTTTCACAAACGCACATGCTTGCGGGGGAGGCACACACTGTACCTGAAATATGTCACTGAGAAAATGGACTCAGAAATGTTTTTTTTTAGCCTTGGTTGTTATGTGACAGATTTAATGCATATCCAGACCTGGACTGGCAATCTGTAAATTCTGCTAAATGCAACAGAGGTTGCTGGACGATGCCACAGACAGACATTATTTATTGGGTCTGTGGGGGCTGTCTGGGCCTCTGTGTACCTGAAATTTCAGGGCCTGATTGTTAATGACATGTTATATATATCATTACAGTGTATGGTGTATTTTTCCCGCTTTTTCTTCCTCTGTGGCTGCTGGATCACATAATACCTGCTCAGTAGACTTGCTTTCACGAGTCACTGTTGCATACTATGCTATTCTTTTATGGTATATTCCCTACACTTATTTACACATACCTGAAAGAAGAGGTGGATTCCTCCTAACTTGCTTTTCCTCTGCTTCCTCTGTAGTCATTACAATGGTCTTTAAAGGAGAAATAATAAAAAAAAAACCCTATCCTACATAGACTAGGGTTGCCTCCTGTTCGGTTTTGACCCGAACAGTTTGGTTTTTCTAAAGCCTGTTCGGGTCTCAACTTTCTGTTCGATTTCTGTCTTGTGAAAACCGAACAATAATTTGGCCAAATGAAAAACAATTAAATAACAAGATACTCACCTTGACATGCCTTAGTTATTATCAAGTGCAGTTAATTTATTGTTATTAAAGAAGCAGAAATAAGCAAATCAATCAAAAATAAGAAATTGTTTTTCTAAATGAGCAGTGCTGTATTTCAGAGCTTTCTGGATAACTGATTTCTGTATAATAGATCCCATACCTGTAGTTAAAGGATTGGGCTTACTCATCGGGCAGAATAGATAGAGGTAGGGTTTCCAGCTGTGTGGGTTTCAACTGGACATCTCCATTTGTCAAAGGGCTGTCTGTTCAAAACTGCCATCATGCCCACCCCAAGATCACTGATCCACCCTCTTTGCTATCTGCCATACCCTATTGTTCGGGTTTAGCCACCGGCAAATGCCCCTAACTCTTTACTTAGCCCTCCATGCAGATAATGTCCAGCGGAATTCATGGGCACCATCTTCAGCTGTTTCGGTAATCTTCGGAATGAGACTGGCGCTTCATCAATTTTCGTGAGTTTCGACACATGCGTAGTTGTCGGGAAACAGAAACTTGCTCCAACTGCGCATGCGCTGCCATGCCGGCCTCATTCCTAAGATTACCGAAGAAAAGAAGATGGCGCCCGTGAACTCTGTTGGACAGAATCTGCACGGAGGGGTAAGTAAAGAGTTAGGGGCATTTTCCTGTGGAGCTAGGCTGGGGGGAGGGTTTTTTTTATTAAGGGGTTGTTTCTCCTTTAAGCAGTATCACTTACAGTGTTTTATTAGCAAGATTTTCATTGTGTAGCTTTATGTTTATCAGGAGCAAACACAACATCCTGTTGCATTAATATTATTTGTATTAGCCTGTGCATAGTTTAGATCTTGTTTTATATCTTTATGTATTTATGTGCCCCTCGCTCTTAAGCCATTTATGTATATCTGCAAAAAGGGACTTAAAGGAACAGTAACACCAACAAAATGACACTGTTTTAAAGTACTAATCACACACTTGCAACAAACTTGGGTGAAATGTATCTAGACACATTTCCCCATGTAGTTACCAGCAAACCAGTTCAGATAATGATTGTTACAATGTTGCTAAAAGTAACCGTTAATTAAAGTTGCAATAAAGCTTGTTGCCCATAAACACAGAGACTCACTGCTCTTTAAATTCAGAGCCGTGCAGGACCTTGTCCTTAAAAATACAAATAATTAAAAACCGCATATGGTGGATTGGTGGAAACTCTATTAAATAGTAATATATATTAATTAATTCCCGTACACGGTTGCTAGTAATGTTGAAGTCAGTAACAAGCGATACCTGTTCCCTCCCTTCTAACGTTCCCATACGCGCACAACCTGCCTATCTACGTGGGGAATCAGTGGGAGCTACTCTCACCACCGTCCACGTATGCCGCCCTTCGCGTTTCGCTGACTGCTCAGCTGAGGAATGGTAACTACATGGGGAAGTGTGTTTAGAAACATTTCACCCAAGTTTGTTGCAAGTGTGTGATTAGCAGGTTATATAGATTTTGCTTACTTGTGGACATATGATTGTTGTAGCAACTTGTTTGCTTGAATTGCTAGGTGATAGTGTTTTAAAGTAATGAAAATATCATGCAGTGTTGCCCTGCACTGGTAAAACTGATCTGTTTGCTTCAGAAACACTACTATAGTTCATAACGGAAATTGAAAAAAGTCTATATGGCACAGGTTAAATAGTGGATAACGGATAACACCATTATGTTCTACAGAGCTTATCTGCTTTGTAACTTGAGCTTTTTCTCCTTTGAATGGCTGCCCCCATGGCTACACATCTGCTTATTTATATAAACAATAGTAGTGTTTCTGAAGCAAACACAGCAGTTCTACCAGAGCAGGGCAACACTGCAATATATTTTTTGATGTTACTGTTGCTTTAATCTAAAAAATGTTCCTAAACAAAGGAGGATTGTGAAGGGCAAAGTTAGTGGAAAGAAGTTGTTTTTTTTTAACAGTTGTCCTATGGCAACTTCTGCCAAGCTAAATGTGAACACTAGAGGTGCTGTTGCTTTGATGGTTATATAAAATGTCTAATAAGAATGATGGCCTTTTTTCACTTTGAAGTATAAAAGTATTTCCACGGGGAAACCTGCGATGGTTAAACACAAAGTCTGTGGGAAAACCTGGCATTGAATTTATTCTGGGCCTATGTGTAAAAACACATTAATATCCTGCAGTGTCTAGAACAGCATAACCCATAAAGCTGCCTAGTACCTCTTAACACTGTGCATTTTAATATTATACATCTTACCATAAATGGGTACCCAAAATGTACGAATTCATTTGTAAGAAAAACAATAACAAACAGTGAATACCAATTCAGTTTTACACTTTCAAACAATACTCAGATGAATTCAGCCACCACTGCTCCCTGGCAATATATTTGTGCTGATAAGAATTGGGTTTCACTTCCAGCTATGAAAAGCTGCTTATTCAGCACCATTCACCAGCATAGGACAAAAAGCTCATACTTTGTTTCTCGCTCTGAGAAGCTCTATCTAGTTCCTTCTAACCATATTAAGTAATCCCTATTGCTTCATTTGCTAGGGTTTTTCCAAGATTTGTGAACTGTCATATATTGGCAGATGTGTGCTAACTAATCTATTTTCTATTGCTCTATCACATGCTGCCCCTTCTTTTGGCCAACACAGTGATGCACACGAGTAAGCCTGGGTAATACAGTAACTGCTACCTTTTTTGCACTAGCAGCTGATCAGAATGAAAGAGAAATTCCCTTCTTAGGGGAATAATTGACATGTTTCGTTTATACATCCTCATAAAAAAGAACATTCATAAACACTTTTGCCCCCAATAAAAATAAAACAAAGCAATGGCACTCAATCACACTGAATCTAGTCCAATGAGTGTCAATGTGTGGGTGTTTTCATAACTTACAATAGCTACCAGACACAAACCAATAAAAGTACGTGACCAGAAACCAGACCCCCTTTCCTGTTATTCGGGTTGAAAAAAAAAAACGTTTTTTCAGCGCAGCTCATTTGCGCATGCACGCCGAGTTGCCAAGTTTACGCGTGTGCATGGTGCTGTTTGGGCATGCATGCCAAGCGACTCCTTCATGCTCCTTGCGTCTGACCCTGTGTGTGAAAAGCTTTTGTGTCTGTTTCCAATTATTTTAGCAGACTCCCAAGGGAGTCCTGTACTAAAAACCTGCCAATCACCAGAAGACAAATACAGGGCTACCCATGTCAGGGCACGTGCTCAGATTCGGGGAGATTAGTCGCTCGGTGACAAATCTCTTCTTCCTCGTGAGGCAACTTCAGGTGACTTTGGAAAACGAAGCGCTCCGAATGCCATCCCGCTGGTGATTTACATTCTAGCCGGTGGGAGGCAGTTCGGGGAGATTAGTTGCTCTGAAGAAGAAGAGATTTGTCGCCAGGCGACTAATCTCCCCGAATCTGAGCATGTGCCCTGACCCTTAACGGGCCTATGTATGCCCTTTTTTATGCCCTTCAGTCTAATTGAGGGATGTTAAAGTATACTTTCGTGACCCACCCATATAATGCCCAGAAAATAAAGCATTTATAATAAGTAGCAATTATTTTGCCAATGTGGCTGTATAGCTGGCACATAGCAGCATGCACAACATATCGCCATGACTTTTAGCATTCGCAATAACCCTGGAATCTTGCGGAGAAATTTCATTGTGGGTATAAAACAGGGAAGGCCTTCCAACACTCACAGTTGTTTGGGAAACTATTAGGAAGAAGAGAATGCTAGCAACATTAGTGTTAACCTAGTGTAAATGCCATATAGCATATATATATACCATATGCTACTACTACCTCATAAGTTGTGTCCTTGAATGCAGAGGTAGAATATTAGCATATTCATTAAAGGTTTGGCCTGCACAGATTTAGATTATTTTGTGTTAACTTGCAGAATCCTTTCACTGTAAGCCTTAAAAAAAAAAAGATACAATGATTAATATTAGCAAAAGTAACATATAAATGTTACTTTTGCTAATATTAATCATTGTATCTTTTTTTTTATTCCAAATCACGTTGTTTTAGCATACTAAGCCCACCTTATGCGTTATCCCCATGTTAGTACTGTAAAAAAAGTGATACTTTATAAATAACTCTGTCTATTATCTTTGCTTTGTACAGTCAGTCTATATACATCCATCTTTGGAGTGCTGCAACTCCTCTGCCTGCTAACGGCCCCTGTTATTGGATACATCATGGACTGGAAGCTAAAGGACTGTGACGATGGAAATGAGGACACAGACGAGAAGGATACTAATCCGTATGTCATATTTTTTGATTTCTTTATCTTATCTGAGAAGTTGTTCCTGACAGGCTCTTCCTGATATTGTAAAATACGAATTATTAAAGGGGAGCTCCGGGTTCCAAACCAAAATTTGATAAAGAGGCCCACATTACACAGAAACCCCTAATATACCCATCACAGTTACCTGTTACTTCAAAAAAGTATGAATAAATGCAATTTTCTATGCTGAAATGCAGCTTTTTAACAGTTCTTCTCTTTCTGCATCATTTGAAATCCTGGCAGGGAAGGAGGGACTAAAACACTGATGTTACAAATTGTAACAACTTCTCCACAGCTTACAGACAGCATGCAGGAACTACATAACCCACAATGCATTGCACTGTGATGTTCCTTTACTTATTGAAATCACATCTGTAGGGAATTGTGGGGTTTGGAGGATGCAGAATGAGGACAGATGGCTGTTGATACAAAGTAACAGTAGTCAGCCAGCTCAGCAAAGTAGTCAGACAGATCAGTAGAAGAGCAGGGGGCTAGGCTTAGGGAACTGTCAGAAACCATTAAAAATCATGAAAAGTCTGCATATTTAATTGATATATATTGCAAAGTTGCTTGAAATTATGTTTACTTTTCAAAAAGCTTAAGTTATGTTTTTGTGGAGTTCCCCTTTAAGCACAGATTGCTAACGTTTATTGCACTTGTATCATGCTAGCACTTAATGAACCCCTTAATCTGGCACTACGGCAAATTCTTTTGGAATGAATATTAATGGGGTTATGTAATTAAAGGCACTAAGTTTGCCAAGGAGCAGTAACCCATAGTAACCAGTCAGCAGGTAGCATTTACTGATCATCTGTTTAAAAGCTAACATCTTATTGGTTGTGATTGGTTACTGCTCCTGGGAACACTTAGAGGCAAATTTATCAAGGGTCGAATTTTGAATTAATGTGAGTTTTTTAAAACTCCAATAAATTCGAAATTCTATTAATTTAATTCATTTATTAATAAAATCAAATTTTTTCAACTCGGGTGAATTGAAACGTCCAGAAAACTCGAATCAAATTAAATTCCAATTAGAAAAACTCAATTTAAATTTAAAAAACTTGATTTGTGTTTTTTTCCCGACTGCAAACATCATCAAATTGATCCCTGGACCTCTCCCATTGACTTGTACAGTAATTCGGCAGGTTTTAGGTGGCAAATAGTCGAATTTCGAGTTCCTAAAGGGCCAGAGTAAGATAAATCTCGAAATTCAAAGAAAACTCGAATCGAGTTTGGATTATTCACAATTCGAATTCAAGAATTTTGCCCAAAAAAAGAAAGATCCTTAATAAATCTGCCCCTTAGTGCCCTTTATTACATTTGGGGGTAAGAGATTTTGCAGTGTGCACTTTCAGCAGAGCATAAATAAATGTCCCCTTATGTGTCCAGCCTACCAGGTCTTTTTCATAATGAGTCAAGTCCCCAGTCTCCTGCTTTGCATGGCATCACTTCATGTTACTTCATGTAACTCCATTTTATGCAAGCTATTCATTCATTTTTTTATTTTTTTTTCTAAAGAGATGGAAAGAAAAGAAAGAAACGCGATCGCCACATTCAGAAGATTACAAATGCCACAAGAGCCTTTGCATTTACGAATTTGTTACTGGTGGGATTTGGAGTTACATGTCTCATTAACAACCTACCCCTACAGGTAAATTGGTAGGCATGACTGCAGTTTAATCCAACATATTACATCTGTAGTACACACTCATGTTTTAACTTTGTCATGCATGAAATAGTTATAGCTTCTCTTGCTAGTGCTTATTAAACGCCAGTGAAACAGTAATAAACATTATGGTTTTCTCTTCTTTTAGATTCTGTCCTTCATTTTGCACACAATTGTCAGAGGATTCATCCATTCAGCTGTAGGAGGCCTCTATGCTGCTGTGTAAGTGTGCATGATACAAAGGACATTGCTCTGTTTTAGTGCTGCCTGCGGTCTGTTGATCACAAAGAATAAAGTATAAATTATAGGTGTAACATAGCATATAATCCTCCTTTTTCTCTTTTCAGATACCCTTCAACACATTTTGGCAGTTTGACTGGATTGCAGTCTCTTATTAGCGCACTTTTTGCATTATTACAACAGCCCCTCTTCTTGGCAATGATGGGACCCTTAGAAGGAGATCCACTTTGGGTAAGAAAGGGTTAATCGTATTCACAAGGACTGCAAACATATTTTAGAAATGCTAAGTAAACTTTGTCAGTGTTGTTACAGATAAAACTTTTGCCATTATTTACTAAGAACAAGTAATGTGGAACGTTCCAAACTAAAGTGAAATTCCTCATGTTTTTTCACCCGTTCCACTGATTTTATGGCCAGATTTTTATCATCTTTGCATATGTCTTCCATTTGTTCACTGTTCATTTGTGCAAAATAGGGCACTGTGACCTAACAGAACCTTGTACTTAATGGGGTCACAAGTAAGGCATGCAGGGCCGCACATTAGGGGGGTTATTTATCAAGTCCGAATTTATCTCAATATTTTATGCTTGAGTTTTTTACGCTTATTTAATATTACATTTTCCTGAAAATTTGCTTTGCGGGAAAAAAAAAGTTTTTCCCTGAATTTTCCATCCGGTTTTCACCTGAAAACTTCGGGGTATTGCACGAAACCCAGCGCACATCAAAAAATCATTGGGACTTCTCCCATTGACTTATATGCAACCTCCACAGGTCTGAGTTGCCGGATTTTCAGATTCAGACTTTTCCATCCTCAAGGTTTAATAAATTCGGGAAAATTCCTGATCTTATAAAAAAATATATAGATATATATATTAAAAAAAATTATTTTTTGTGATTTTTTCATTCGGCAGTTTAGTAAATTACCCCCTAGGTACTAGCCAGATTTTAAGCATGCTAAGTGGCTAAATGTTAAAACTGCTTCAAATTGAATACTGCCCACTTTTCATCACTGTCCACAAAAGAGCCTAAGCCTCCATAGAAGAGCACCTAGTGATGCTAACTGCCCACTTAGACCAGTTATGTTGTCCAATGTTGTTGTAATTAAGCAACACCCAAAATAAAGGTTTAAGATACAAAGTATATTTTAAGTGTGTACCATCCTTCCACATAGGTTTGTATATATTTGTATATTTGAGGATGGCAGATGAGAATATTGGCACCCAGATGCCTATGTATAAATGTAAATCAGCACAGACAATTGTTTTTTGTTATTTCTTTAGGTGAACAGGGAAATTGAAGCTACTCCATATTTGATCCTTGCAGGGAAGATTAGATTACTAGTGCACAAATGCATGGGGATTATCTGAGCTGTGGTAGTTATCTACATTGCAAGGGCCAAAGTTCAATTTCCCTATTTGCCTGTTAAGCTCAATAAAAACAACAAAAAACATATCTTTTCCATGACTAAGAGTCAGGGCACACGCTTAGATTTGGGGAGATTAGTCGCCCAGCAAAAAATCTCCTCTTCTTCGGGGCGACTAATCTCCCGAACTGCCTTCCGCCGACTAGAATGCGATTCGGATCGATTGTCATCCCGACAGCTATTTACATTCTAGTTGGTTGGTTGGCAGTTCAGAGAGATTAGTCACCCTGAAGAAGGTCAACAAATCTTCGCAAATCTGAGCAAGTGCCCTGACCCTAAAACAGCTAAAAGTATGTTCAGATCGAGTCTTGTTCATTAAACACAGGTATACTGCCCCTTTAAAGGACAAAGCTATATTAAAAGCAACCATAGATCCAAAAATCTGCATTAAAGCAAAATTCTGCTGTGAAAGGTTAAAGGATAAGGAAAGCTCCAAGATAGTTTATTGCCAACAGATTAGCCACAATAGTGCAAGCTAGAACGCTATATTTATTCTGCAGAATGCTTTACCAAACAGCTCTAGACACTGTCTCTGTTTGTTTAGGATAGAAGCTGCCATATAAGCTTGGTGTGACATAATTTCATGCCTGAGTCTCTCACTTACAGCTCTGAGATCAGCAGGGATGGGAGGAGGGAAGGGGAGAGTGGAGCAAACTGAGCATGCTCAAGCCCTGCCCTGGAGGTTTATGCTGAAAACAGAAAGTCTGATACAGAAGCCCATTTGTACACAATAAAAGAAAAGAAATGCTGTGTTTGTTTTGACAGAGGACTGAGAGCAGCATTAGTTTGAGGGTTTACTGGTGTATTTATATAGACCTTTCTGATAAAGCTTACTTAATTTTAGCATTTCCTTCTCCTTAAATGGCATGCAGGGTTGATCATACACAGGCTGAAAATCAACTGATCACCTGTCATCCGTACTCTCTGCACTCTGTTGGCTTGAGTGCAGAAACATGGAGCAGTTTTTGACTCCAAAGAACGTATGTACGTATGAGTATGTTCCATGTGTCTGCAACTAGGCCTGTGCTTGCAGACAAAGAAAAGGTCAGGTGTGAATGGAAGAGCTGTTTTTTGGCCTGCACCCTAAGTATTGCACTCACCTAATTTGTTAATGACATACAGTGCCTTTTGTTAACACAAACCTACATGTATCATAATAGTTCTTACATCATATTCCTCTATTATTCCCATAGGTAAATGTTGGCTTATTGGGGGTTAGCATGTTTGGATTCTGTCTCCCACTCTACCTCATCTTCTACAAGCGAAGCCTTGAGCGGCAAAGAAAACAGAAGATCGAAGACTCGAAACTTTACTTGAAAATCAATGGCACTCCTGATCATGAAGCCTTTGTGTGAATAACACCAAAGGCCAAACACTTTGCTCCTTTCCATTTGCACTCTGGGAAGGTATGGCTCCAGCTTAAACAAGTCACCATTTCAGAACAAACTGCCAGTGCTCTATCCTTGCACCAAATGTCTCATGGTGCCCTGTCTAGCAATGTTATGTCATTTACCCTGTGTTGTCAAACACTTCAGTTTGGGGAGAAAAACCGAACCAGAGGAATCGAACACTGACTTGTAGAAGATGGTATTAGCATTACTATCAGTAGTAAGTTCAGGTATTACATCGATGCCTGCCCAAATGCTATATAAGTTCTACTGACCTGGAAGTGTTTCTCTCTTTAGTAAAGAATGGATATATGAGCAGTAAGCCTTGGACACATGCACAGGCTTTGTACTGTATTATCACGTGGAGAAGCTGGACTACTACACAACTGTGTGGACTGATTTCTCTGGGTGCTAAGCAAAGAAATAGCAAGAGTCAAGATTGTGGTCACTCTAATATCACATTATAACATGAACAGACTTTGGCTTAGTTCTCTTCTTTTGATCCAACATAGCAGCTATTATTATTGACCTTTATTCTTCTCTTGCTAAGAAAGGAGTGAAATAAATAGGCAGGATGAGAAAGGGATCTTCTCATTACCATAGTTGTTCCTGTTCCTGTTTGCGGAAGGGGCAATGGTGCTCTGCTATGAAAAAGCTGAGAGATCCAGTTATTTCTGATGCTATAAGGGATTAACCACCACGTCGATTTTATGTGAGTCCTAAGTCAGCAGAACCCAGTGAGGTGCACGTTTTCTAGTTGTGCCATAAAGTCCTCATGCAATATGTTAAGAAAACGGAGCAATACCTGTTGGTTTTGAAATGTTTTTGATATATAACTAACATTATGTTCTGTGCATGACTGGATGATGTATTTTTATATGGATGTTATTTTCTTCTGAGGACTTTCCTTGCGGTGGAGCCAAAGAAACTCCACTTTGGAACAAAATCAGTGAAACCAGGTGACTGTTCAGTTCATGGTCCCTTCACCCATTTTTGGTTTGGAGTTGTCAGATTTTTCCTTTCTTAGCATCTTTTATGAGTGCTTTTTTCCACTTTCCTTTTTTCCCAAACATTATAGTCTTCATTGTCCTTGTTGTGCTTAATTCTATCATATTCCATGTGTTAGTAGAAATGTATTGCATTGGTCTATTTCTACTGCTTCCTTCTATTTTCCTTTATTTAAGCTGTCATAGTTAGGGGTTTGTGATTACTTTATTCCCATCATCCCCGTTTAGTAGGCCTGCTGGTTTGAGACGAGTAGACAGCTGTCAAAGCCCCATACCTGTGTGCAACCTGATTGGGTGACCTACTGTCAGTCTTTTGTGTGATCAGAGGTGAATCTGGGAACATGAATGTTTTGGGAAGCAAAACTCAACTCAGATACATCTGGCATCAGGACAACACAAGCATTTGCTCACTGGCACAGCCTGCACAACCACAGATACACATTGGAAAAATTATTTCCAGGCCGGGGGCAATTCAGTTGTAAAACAGTAACCATCTTTATGTTTGATACCGATCATCTGACTCTGAAATTGAAAAATCATCAGAACAGGCAGTTTCACGCAGTTTCATGCAGTTTCCGGATAATTGACTGGTAATTGCCAGAACTTTATCAGAAAGGAGAGACAGAGATCAGTTTTCTTGTAAACCCCAGGTTATGTGATGGCAGAATGCAGGTTCTGCTGCTTAATGTTAAGAGGAAATCTATAGCACAAAAGCAATACAAAAAAAAAAATTATATAATAAATGTTTCCTTTGTTATGTCTAACGGGAAGTTGGCTTGGAAGAATAACCAGAATAAGATATCAGTGCTAAAGCCCAGTGCCAGCTCGGTGTAATCTTGGGCGCATCACTGTATTTCACAGTGCCTCAGGTACAAACAGATTGTAAGCTCTTCGGAGTCTAAATTTATCGTCTGCCTGTACATTCTACATACAGTGATTGTTGGTACTTCTGAGAATAAATCCTTTTTATATAAACTACTATCTATACTGTGCTATGAATATGTTTTTGTTTTATATATGTGTATATATGTGTGTGTGTGTGTTTTTATATTTATTTCAAGTGAGCGACCTCCAGCTGTCAGAGAGCATTGGGAATTGCTCACAACAAAAGCTAGAGGAGCACTGGATGGCGAAACCTATCTATACAAATTTTAATGGTTGGGGAACGAAGATTATACTGTATATGTTTAAAATATACTTGTACCTTTTAAACTTTAATCAGACGTAATAATTGAAAAAATATACACATTGTTAGCACTCATTTTAGCTTAGTGAGCAGCATGGCAGTATAAAATATATGTAAGTAAATAAGATTTTGTGAAGTTATCTATGTCTACTTTTAAACATAAACAGGAACTAAAACAAGTTTGCTTGAAACAAGTAATAAACCCAATAACCCTACCCTCAAACACACACGCTTCTAGGCTTGTGCCTTTTGTCACGATATCCTCACTTGAGGTCACTCAGCAATTGATTCTCTTGTTCTCTAGAGGGATATCCCCTTAGCACTTCCATACATTTTTTGCACTCAGGGGACTGTTTTAAAGGAAATGATTAAAGGAAAAATAAAGAGAAGTAACTCATATAGAACCAAAAATAACATCAACAATAAAATAAATCCATGAACACGGAGACATCTGGGAATATAAAGCTGGATATGAATGGATCCAGAAAAATATAATACAAACTCTAGAGACTGTAAAAATGATTCTAATGGTACCAGACTAAAATCTCTACTTAAATTATATACTATGTAGACTGTTTTGTAATATTGTGAAGCTGGTTTCTCAAACATCACAATAGAACATGACTTAAGGTCAATGTCGCCAAACGAGCGGATCTCTCCCTGATATGCCCACCTTGAGCCCACATATCGGGCTGATCCGATCGTGGGCCCTAGGGCCCAATGTTCAGATCCTAACGATGTCTAACAGGCAGCCGTATCGCAGGACCGCATCAACTAACAGATGCGGCCGAGATCTGATGGGATTTTTAGTCCGATCGACACCTGGCCGACTTTCGGCCAGATATTGATTGGGGAAGCCCATCAGAGGGCCCCATACACAGACCAATCAGCTGGTGACTCGGTCTGTCGGCAGCTTTTATCGGCCGTGTATGGCCACCTTAAATCTTACTACAAATCAAATAGCATAGAATGTACAGTATGTGTGCAGAACACTGCTCCCCAATTGGTTTGGATGCCCCCCTAAGGCCAGCCTGAAAAACAATCACAGTGAGACAATTCTTATTTGCTATTCTAAATTCTCCTGAAATCCCAGCTTATAGGGCATTAAGGTTGAAATTTGGGGTGATAATGTATTTTGTTGTCCTAGATCAGGGTTCCCCAACTTTTTTACCTGTAAACCACATTCAAATGTACAAAGAGTTGGGGAGCAACAGAAGCATTGAAAAGTCCCTTTGGGGTGCCAAGTAAGTGTGTGATTGGCTATTTAGTAGCCCTATGTAGACTGGCAGCCTATAAGAGGCTCTATTTGGCACTATACTTAGTTTTTATGCAATTAAAACTTGCTTTTAAGCCTTGAATACAAAAATAAGCACCTGCTTTAAGGACCCTAAGAGCATCATCCAAGGGGTTGGACAGCAACATGTTGCCCACAAGCTACTGGTTGGGGATCACTGTCCTAGATAATAATGGAACTAAATCTGAAGGACTGTTGCATAACTGTCCAGTGGTTGGAACTAAAGGGGAATGAACTGAAAAAGTTTGCTAAATATCATGCTTTTGGCACAGCAGCTCTGAACTGCTATTTCATACAGGCTGCTATAGGGTTGAAAATCTGCTGCAGGCAGCGTCTCCTGAGCTTCAATTCCTCTTGTTTGGATTTTAAAGCACTTAAACTCTTACAAACGGACGTTTTTTGCCTGCGCTCCCCTATGTTCCGCTTTCTTCCATTCAGCCAAGTCAATTGTACTCACACAGACGCATGTATGTGCCGAACGCACGTGAAATGCTACATTCTGCGTCACAACCTGCTTTGGCGCTTACATGCGTCTGTGTGAGTACAGCCCCCTTCAGAATAATTGACTGTCTCTACTCCTGCGCTCCCCTGTGGCTGAACAGCAGAAAGCACAACGCAGGGGAGCGCAGGCAAAAACGGCCATGTGTAAGAGCCTGAACTCTGCCTGCACCTATCATTTATCCCTCTGCTGGTAAACTGGCCTGGCACAGCAGATGAGAGCATGACATTAGCAGTGTAAAATATACAGTATTTTAAAAATGAATGTTAATTTCAAAAGTGTTTAAAAAAAAGCACTTTGGCTATTTATGTGGATTTCTGTTTTGGGTTTTTATCTCCTTTAAAGGAAAGTAAATCCCACCTATAAAAAGCAGATTTTTTTTTTCATATGAAAAGTTTATTGTTCCAAAACTGAAGTTTGTGCAGACACAGCATATGAACATTGGATTGCATAAGAAACTCTTGGCTGTACTGCTGAGGGTTCCGCAACAGCTTTTATAACATGCCCCGTGGCTAACGGCAGCATTAGCATGGCATCTCACGCAGTTTCACATCAAACAGAGCTGTTCAAACAACATTTTGTCACAAAGCTGGCACCACCTAGCAGCAGAGAACACTACGTGTCTCAAAAATATTGAAATCTAGAGATTTAGAAAAGCTAGCAACAGATCCAGCAGCTGAGAGGATCCAGGCGTATAGGAGTATATAGATGGACTTAATGATTTGTTTGATGTCTTGTTGTTTTTTTGGAGAGGGCCTGGTAGTTATTAGCTATACTACTTATGATGCTCTGAATTACAGGATGGTCATCTCCCATAGACTCCATTTTAATCAAAATAATGTATACCTTTTATATATCTTTTCTCTGTAATAATAATACTACAGAGGCTTGCACTTGATCCCAACTAAAATGATGGACATACATCCATCAAGTTCAAAATGACACCATAGTCTCTTGTTGACCCATAGGACACTGTCTCCAATTTGTCTTGGAATCTGATAAAAGGGAAAGAGCACAGAGCCTATGAAGAAAGAGGCACATGCATATAACCGGCCCTAGCCTTCCTCCCTCTTTCCAGCTTGTTTCCTTTTGCTTACAGCTGCCCCTATGGGAAAATACTGTACATAGGGACAGCTTCAGTTCAGTGAGAAGACTCAAGGACGAGATTCAATTCGGAGAAAAAACTTTTCTCCAAATTCAGTTCCAGTTTTTTTCTCATAGACTTCAATAGAGATTTTCGCGTGATAAACCATGAGATACGTTTTTCTGAATTGAATTGCATTTCAAATTGAATCTTGCCCATTACTTTTCACATGATAACATTTTTTCTCACTGCATTGAATCTGGCCCAAAGTCTGATAATTCAGCTTCAGGTAATGAGGCTGGAGGCAGGCTCTGGGCAGTTCACATACTCTGGAACCCACAGTCATTTGCCAGATTATAATAGTGAGTGTCTTTAAGGCTGCAACCTGGGTTCAATGACTTCAAGCTGTGGCAAAGCTACCGGTACATTATATCTTATATACAATGCACCTCTTCCCCCTCTCTTGTGCAGAATATCTTACTTGGCACTTTAAACTTAGAAGGGACATTTCACCCATAAGTTAACAGTTGCTACTACATCCCTCTGATCTCCATCCCTCTGATGGTGGGTGGTATGGGTCAATGTAGCATCCTATGGCCCAAGGTTCAGTCTGCGGGGAGGAAAAAACTCCATAAATCAATGATGTCCAACCTCTGACCCTCCAGCTTTTGTTTAACTACAGCTGCGGCCTACAATAAAACTAGTCTCGCCAGGCAAATAACCTGGTCCTCTGTCTGAAACAGCCAAGTTATAAGGACAACAGTTTTCCTTAAAGCAGTGATCCCCAACCAGTGGCTCATGAGCAACATGTTGCTCTACAATTTCATGGAAGGTGCTTCCAGTGACCTCAAATCAGGTGATTATTTTTGAATTCCTAGCTTGAAGGCAGCCATTAGTTGCACAAATACCATGTGTACTGATAAAACAGGGCCTCTTGTATGTTGCAAGTCAACATAGGGGCTACCAATTGCCAATAACATTCCATATGTTGCACCCCTAAGAACTTCTTGCATGATTATGTTGCTCTCCAACTTATTTTACATTTAAATGTGGCTCACGGGTAGAAAAGGTTGGGGACGCCTGCCCTAAGGGCAGAGACACGCGTGGAGATTTGGTTAGATTTGTTGCCCAGTGATAAATTGCCTCTCTTCGGGCGACTAATCTCGCCGAACTGCCTTCCCGCCAGCTAGAATCTAAATCGCCAGTGGGATGGCAATCGTTTTCCGAAGTCGCCGGAAGTTTAGACGTGAAGAAGAGCCGATTTGTCGCTGGGTGACTAACTCCCCGAATCTCCACGTGTGTCTCTGCCCTAAAGACTCGGGCACAGCCTATGAGCTTAAAAAGAGTAATACAAATGTTGTAAGAATGCAGGGTGGGTTTGGGTTATTTAAACAAATACTAAAGACTCACATTAGAATGTTAAAAACAAAATAACAAATGTATTGATAAACAAAAGAAGGAAACAGAGAGCAAGTAATGACATGTTTCCCTGTACCTAGAATATGTCTTTATAACAGAGTAAGTAGTGTCTAATTAGAAGAGAGTTTGTTGTAGTTGTTGCTTAAGTGACCACATTTCTCTTTAAATGAGTGGATTACTGTTCTGTCAAAAGCTTCAAATGTATTTGAATAGTCACCTAGACTTTTCAAAGCAAAGTGAAAATGCAACACAGGCCTATCAAAGAAAAAAAAAACCCTTGTATCCAGGCCATTCCCTTCCACTGATACACAGTGAGTACACAGGATGTCTAAGGGCAAAGACACAGAGCTAATAGTAGCAGCTACATGGCTACAGAATAGACAATAGAGGTAACTGGCTTTACTAAGACATCAAATGTGTTTTAGCCTAGGCAACTCTCAGTATTGTCTATGGCAGGGGATTTTGTAGCCACAAAAATTAGCTCCATTGATCATGGAGATACTGATCCTTTAATGAATCTACAATTAATACTATCGTTTTTACACTATTTTCTGTGGCCCTTGTGAAGTTTTTCTGAGAGCCTGCATGTCCCCTGTCTGTTTTGCCATTGGTTTATCTGCTACGTAAGCTGAGGGTCTGGGGCTGGAGCACATGTTCTACATGGTGAGTTACTTACATATCCTGTGCCCCTGTTTTGTTGTCATATTACCTTGTACTTGATCCCAACTAAGATAGATTAATCTATACTGGAATCAAAACCAGAAATTGGCTTTAATTAATGTAGACTTAAGTTATGAAGATCCACATTATGGAAAGCTTCATTATCTGGAAAGCCCCAGGTCTCAAGCATTCTGGATAACAAGTCCCATACCTGTACCTTGTATTTGAGCCCAAATAAGATATTATTAAACCTTATTAGAGGCAACACAATCGTATAGGGCTAAATTAATGTTTAAATTATTTAGGGATGCACAGAATCCACTATTTTGGATCCGGCCAAACCCCCGAATCCTTTGTGAAAGATTCGGCCGAATACTGATCAGAATCCGAATCCTAATTTGCATGTGCAAATTAGGGTGGGAAGGGGAAAACATTGTTTACTTCCTTGTTTTGTGACAAAAAGTCATGTGATTTCCCTCCCCATCCCTAATTTGCATATGCAGATTCGGATTCAGTTTGGTATATGGCTGAATCTTTCTCGAAGGATTTGGAGGTTTCGACCGAATCTGAATCCTGCAGAAAAAGGCAGAATCCCGGATTCGGTGCATCCCTAAAATTATTAGACTTAAAGGGATACTGTATGCCTATGCATAGGGCCTTCCTCAGGAATCCTCACCTTTTTGTACCTGTATTGATTGTGACGTTTGTTACTCCATATATTCTATATATGTAATTCGTGTGATGTAGTTGTATAATCACATTTACTTTACAGTGCTGCGCAATATGTTGGCGCTATATAAATACATGTTAATAATAATAATAATAATAATAATAAATACTGTCATAGGAAAACATGTTTTTTACAAAACGCATCAGTTAATAGTGCTGCTCCAGCAGAATTCTGCACTGGAACTACTTTTTGGCAGGCTGTTATTTCTCCTACTTAATGTAACTGAATCAGTCTCAGTGGGACTTGGCTTTTACTATTAAGTGCTGTTCTTAGATCTTCCAGGGAGCTGTTATCTTGTGTTAGGCAGTGGCGGATTAAGGACATGTGAGACCCTAGTCTACACTTTCCACAGGGCCCCCTTCTAGGGGCGGACTTTATTTCGGCACGGTACGCGACACGGTTTTTTAAAAAAAGCCGACCACCGTGTAAATATGCTAGCGGTATCAAGCTTAGGCAATGGCACATGACGCTAGCGTATTTACGTGGCAAATCAAAATTAACAAAAATTATTTCACTGTCTGCAGAAATTATTTCACTGTCTGCCGGCTACAAAAAGTATTGTCTGCATGCTGCAAATTTTCTCAGCAAAAATTACTTCACAGACAGACTGTTTCAGGCGCAGGCTGGCTGTGCCTCTAGAGCTGTTGCTGCTGGCTGACCCCCGCCTCACGGTAGCTTTTAATTTAAAAAGAAATTCTCTGCCCGGTGCCCACTGGCACTGACTGCTGCAGCCTGCAGGATCCTGGACCTGGGTACTGCTACCACCACTCTGGCTGGCCCCGTGGCCCGTTGGGCCCCCCTCCCCACCCCTGTGCCTTGCTTTCTAGCTAGGCTAGCTGCCTGGGACTGAGACAATTACAGTACAGTGCAGCCAGTAATAGGCAACTTGAACTTGGGTAGCAGCTTCTTGGTAAAAAAAAAAAAACGCAAGACTCAGAGGAGTGATGATGGTGAGTGAGAGTGACAGTGGAGTCACGAAGAAGACAGACAGTCAGACTGCGCGTCTGCTCTGCCTGCATCTGACCGAGTGTGTGCAAGCCTGGTGGGCTTAAAAACCCATGGGCCCCTACCACTAATGGGCCCCTGGTGTTAGGGAGCTGCTATCTGGTTACCTTCCCATTGTTCTGTTGTTAGGCTGCTTGGGGGGGGGGGTTGAAAGGGAGGGGGTGATATCACTCCAACTTGCAGTACAGCAGGAAAGAGTGATTGAAGTGTAGCAGAACATAAGTGACATGACTGGGGCAGCTGGGAAATTGACAATATGTCAAGCCCCATGTCAGATTTCAAAATTGAATATAACAAAATCTGTTTGCTCTTTTGAAAAATGGATTTCAGTGCAGAATTCTGCTTGATCAGCACTATTAACTGATGCGTTTTGAAAAAAACATGTTTTCCCATGACAGTATCCCTTTAAGGTATGGAGATCCAAATTACAGCAAGACCTCTTATCTGGAAAAGACCAGGTCATGCGAATCTGGATAACAGGTCCCATACCTGTATTATATTGCACAATAAAATATATTAATGGATGATACAGAAACGTTTCATATAAAAAAAAAACTTGTGATTTGTTTCCTGCAGTCACAGGGCTGCCTTGATACTATTGATTTTTAGGGTCAGTGTCACAGTGATATTGTTGATGTTGCATTACTTATTAGCACATAAACTGGCGTCACTTCCAGAACCAAAACAAGATTGGGAAATCCTTGACAGTAGAACACAAGCAAGTGCACAACATGTGCCGCGTGTGGGTCAGAACATCCTTAATATCCATCCCCGTGCAGGGAAAGTTATCGCATGTTGCCAAGCCTTGTCTGCCAGGGCACTGAACTCATGCCAAGTGCTGCCTCAATGGGACACTAACTACATACCTCTTATGTAATAAAAGGCACTATGTTTGCCCAAGAGCAAAAACACCATAGCAAGATACTTGTTACTGCTGCTCCCAGGAATGAACCCTGAGCCTTGTTCACTATTAGTGCAGCTCACACATTCACAGAAGTTACACTTGTCAGCTTTTGGGAGCAAAGGGGATGTAAAAATTCTTATGGGCCACAAATTCCTGCTTCCTTAATATTTTTATGTCTCAGCAGTAGGAAGAGCTGATCACAGCATTAACTGCGGACAGAATAGCAAATTGCCTTGCCCCTGCCAAAAGCTATGACCTCATAAATCTTTCCTAATCCCCTGCTATAAATGTTTTCTGTAGCTCTTTACTGCCATCTACTGGAGGAAAGATGTTATCAATTTGGCCTAGGGATTGGGTTTTTGTTATTGATGTTGTTTTCATTTCTTCAGCCACTACCATTTTGAATGGGAAAATAATCATTGCAACTTAGTAAACCCGCTTCTACCAAAAAAAAAAAAAGAATTGTAACGGATGAAGGCATTTATTACTGTGTCTGCAACTTATTTATTGTCAGCAGATTTACATAAAAATATGGTTGGAAACTGTCCAAACGTTTCCTTCAGTAGAACTAAACTTAATATTTTGTTTAGGCAGGAGAGCAACAGCACCTCTAGTGGTCACAGACAAATTGTGTTGTTTCTGTTATGTTTTGGGTAGCCGAGGATGAGTAGAGTATCCAAGCAGTAAAAGTTATGGAAGGCTCACCAGGGTTTGGAAGAAAAGCTGCAGGCTGCTGCAGAGGTAGAAGAGACATCTCGTTGCCAATTTGTTATGTTTTTGGTAGACAAGGATGAGTAGAGTAGAACAGTGCTTTATTAGCAGGCTCATCCAGCCATTACACAACAGTAAGCAACTCTAACACCACAAGCTGTATAGAAAGTATGCACAGTATAAGTCTTGAGCACAGTGACATCTACAGGCCATTTGTATAAACACCACAGTTTCACTGTCAAATTGTCAGTCTTCAGAATAAGGTAAGCAAAGTACAATTTCCAGTTGTGCACAAAATCAAAACCACTTGTGCATAAACATCATTTTTAAGTTATGCCCTTGACCAGTGATCCCCATCAAGAGGCTCGTGAGCAACATTAGCCCTTTAATGCTGTTCCCAATGGTCACAAAGCAGGTGCTTATTCTTCCAGGCTTGGAGACAAGTTTTAGTTATATAAAAACCAGGTGTACTGCCAAACAGAACCTCCAGTAAGATACTAATCAACTCAGGGGCTACAAATTAGCCAATCACAGCCCATATTTGGCAGCCCTAGAAACTTTTTGCATGTTCGTGTTGCTCTACAACTTTTTTTTACATCTGAATGTGGCTCATGGGTAAAAAAAAAGGCTGGGGACCCCTGCTCTTGACCTAGAAGCCAAGAGAAATAATCTTGAAAAGATTAGATTGTGCATCATTCAGGAATGCAATTTAGGGATCACCAATGAGTGCAGCGGTGTCCTGTATTTAGTGCTTATAAGGATGCACCGAATCCAGGATTGGGTTCGGGATTCTGCCAGGATGCAGCCTTTTTCAGCACTGCTGGGTATAAGTGTTTTTCCCTCTTCTCACACTTTTTTGAAGTGACCTACAGTCCAGCCATACCCACAGGATAGTAGACCAAGGGGTGCTGCTAGTTTCTCTTCTAGATCTTATCTCCAAAATGTGATTTTCCTCTGCCTTTTCACTGGAAGTTCACTCTGATTTTCAGTTTCCCTTCTTTTCCACTGTGATCATGGGCAGGTTTCCTATTGCAATTTCTGTCTTTAATGCTGAATCAATGAGCCTGCAGTTATAACAAACACCACACAGTCATTTACGCTAGAAAAATAGAAAATGTGGATGGAAGTGGACAAATTAATGTAATTTGGTTCTCGCCGGTTGATTACACAATCAATAGTTTTGTTCAGTTCTTAGTAAAAATCTGTGAGATACAGTCATGTCACAATGTAAAATAGCTGATAAACTTGAAGTAGGTCTGTAGTTTGAGGCAATATATATATATATATATATATACAGTCATATGAAAAAGTTTAGGAACCCCTCTTAATTCTTTGGAGTTTTGTTTATCATTGGCTGAGCTTTCAAAGTAGCAACTTCCTTTTAATATATTGTTATGTTTTGGGTAGCCGAGGATGAGTAGAGTATAACAGTGCTTTATTAGCAGGCTCATGCAGGCATTACACAACAGTAAATTTCACTTTCACTTTTAAGCTGTCAGGAAGTATGCACAGTATAAGTCTGGGCACAGTGACATCTACAGGCCATTTGTATAAACACCACATATTCCCCCTATAGTAAGAAAGCATTTGGGCAAATGTAATAAACAACAACAATGCATCTTAAAGCAATAATATACATTATTCACATCACATAGTCCTGGGTCCATGCAGGTAGTGTTCTGATTCTCTCTTCTTCAGGCCTGTTGCAGTTGACATCAGGAGTAGGAAAATGTCCTTCATCAAATGGAGCTTCTCCAAAGTCATATCTAACAGGAGCAAGACCACTTGCATTCCATATGCATTCATCAGTGTATGGTCCTCGCTGGCGTCTCACTTCAAGTGGTGTAGTAAATTTAGATTGTCCTTGTTTCAGTATTCCTGGTTTCTTAATTCTGACTAACGATCCAGGCTGAAAGTGTACTTCTCTTGCACCATGTTTTCTGTCAGTATAAGCCTTGCATTTGGCTTGTTGACGTTTCACAATGTCAGCAGTAGATGATTTTGTAGGCACAGTATTTTGTGGAAGTTTGATGTCTGCAACTGTAACTTAGTGCGCATCTGTCTGCCATGTAGTAATTCAGCAGGCGATGCTTAGGTTGTTGCTCTGTAGTTATGTAGGAACTCTGTTGTAAATACTTTCCAAGATTTCCCAATTAGATTTGCTGTCTGTAGTGCTTCTTTCAGACTTCTGTTGAATCGCTCGATTTCTCCATTTGCTTGTGGATAATACAATGAAGATTTCCTATGAACAATATTCGTCTCTCTCAGAAAGGATCCAAACTCATATGAGACAAACTGTGTCCCGTTGTCTGATATTAACTCCTTTGGATTACCTTCTCTGCTGAAGACTGTAGACAGAAATGTTATTAATGTAGCTGATGTTATATGAGAAACAAATGCAGTGGTGGAACTACCGGGGGTGCAGGAGGTACAGCGGCACTAGGGATCCGTGCCCCCGCATCCCAGCAGATAAGTAAAGTTGTTGTAGATCGGTGGGTTATACGCGGCACGCTCCTCCGGCGGCGAGCTGCGCGTGAAGTCACCCACAGGCAACTCAACTCTGACAGAAATGACTTTTCAAACTACGAACTGCAACTAGGACAATTCTCCCCAAAAATTACTGCCTCTAACTAAACTGACTTCCCCTCACCCTGCTGCTGCTGCATTATGAAAGCTCCGCGACATGCCACGGCCTCAGGCCTTGGCATATATATATATATAGCTTTGCTATAACCTAGAGCCAGGGTTTGACCAAAAAGTTAGAATGCACGTTTACCAGTGACGTCAGTGAGCTCAACTGAACGCTTGAGGCTTCTGGGTTTGCTAACTCCCGCTAATCCCAAAACTGGATTAGTGAGGGGAAACCATTTGTCACACCGTCCTATTATTGTTGGTACGTGTAGTAACCAACATTGCTGAGCTTTACGTACCCTGACAGCACCTACCTGATCATCACTAACATTAAAGGGGTGGTTCACTTTCAGGTTAACTTTTTGTATTTTGTAGAATGGTAAATTCTAACCAATTTTTCAATTGGTCTTCATTTTTTTCATTTAATATTTATTTATTTCTCTTCTTCCAGGTTTCAAATGGGGTCACTGACCCCCATCTAAACAATAATGACTGGTAATAAGGCTATACATTTATTGTTATTGGTACCTTTTTTTTTAATCAGGCTCTCTGCAATTCTTATTCCAATATTTCATTCAAATCAATCCATAGTATTTAGGGTAATTTGGTCACTAGCAACCAGACTGCTGAAATTGCAAACTGTTGAGCTGCTGAATAAAAAGCTAAATAACACAAACTGCAAATGAAAAAAAATTAAAAAAACAATTGCAAAGTTTCTCAGAAAATACCTCTCTGCACCATTTTAAAGTTAATGTGAAGGTGAACGACCCCTTTAATGCTGCACTGATTAACCCTTGTAATTAACACAGTAAAAAATGTATTTCAGACTCCTGTGCTTTATCCTTTGAGTACAGGAATGGGATCTGTTATCCAGAATGCTCAGGACCTGGGGGTTTCCAGATAATGGATCTTTCCGTAATTTGGATCTTCATACCTTAAGAGAAAAAACCTTACTAGAAAATCACATAAACATTATATAAATCCAATAGGCTGGTTTTGCTTGCAATAAGGTTTAATTATATCTTAGTTTGGATCAAGCACAAAGTACTGTTTTATTATTACACAGAAAAAGGAAATCATTTTTAAAAAGTTGAATTATTTGATTATAATGAAGTCTATGGGAGACTGTGTTTCAGTCCAATGCACGGGGGGGTGGGGTTAGTATTGCATAGGGGGGCCCAGTTGTAAATTTACGTACCAGGGCCCTTAGAGGTCTAGTTACGCCACTGAACAAATGCAATTTCTGTCCATTTACTGTAATAGTCTATCAAGGCTATAGCAAATCTACAGTCTATGGGAGCATCTGTAAAAGGACAGACAATATCAATAGCAAGTTTTTCCCATGCTGAATCAGGGAATGGTACTGGTTACATCTGGTCTCAACTTAACTTTGTGTACAAAGTTCTTTGCACAGCCCAGTGAAGTGTTGCTTTGTGGTGAAGTTTTAGTTTTGAATTTCGTGCCATTGTGCGCCTTTGCATGCTGGCGTCATCACGCCAGCGCGCCCGCATAAACGAGACACGGGCGCGCGTGCCCTAAACAGCCACGTCGGCCAAAGAGGAGCGGCGGGCGTCCCCGCAGCACCACTGGACCACCAGGGTGAGTTGTTTTTCTCACACAAGCCTTTTGGAAACAGTAGTATTTCAGCAGTGACATCAAGTTTATTGGATTAACAGAAAATATGCAATATTCATCATAACAAAATTAGACAGGTGCATAAATTTGGGAACCCCAACAGAGATATTAGATTAGTACTTAGTTGAGCCTCCTTTTGCAAACACCTCCTATAGCCTTTGATGAGGTCTGGATTCTGGATTGAGGTATTTTTGACCATTCGTCCATACAAGATTTATCCAGTTCAGTTAAATTTGATGGCTGCCGAGCATGGACAGCCTACTTCATATCCTTCCATAGATTTTTTTTTTTTGAGGATCCCATGCTGTCACTCTTCAGAGGAGAGTCAAACAGAAGCACAACTTGCAATTGGCCACCTTAAACACCGTTTCTCGTGATTGGACACATCTGCCTATGAAGTTCGAGGCTTAATCAAGCTAATACAACCAATTTGGTGTTGCCAGTAATCAGTATTGAGCAGTTAAATGCACTCGAATTAGCAAAACTACAAGGGTACCCACATTTTTGCACAGCCAGTTTTTCACATTTGATTTAATTTCATACAAATGAATACTGCTTCACTAAAAATCTTTGTTCAGAAAACACCCCAGTACTCAGATGTTCCTGGGAAATGAAAGACATACCACTGTTATCTATTTTGTTGAAAGTGGAGTAGATTATTATGCAGGCTGAGAGGGGTTCCCAAACCTTTTCATATGACTGTATATTATGTATTTAACTGCATCCTTACTTCTCAATACAGATTTGTGTTTTTAACCAAAAATATGTAAGTCCAAATCTAGTGAACTGTGTTTTATGTAACAAATGACAAAAAACATCCCAACTACAGAAACACATACATGCAAGTAACAACCTCCTTTACCATTCTGATTGAGTGTAAACCATTGATATGTGCTTATGCTTCGTTATTATCTTTCTATGCTTCTCTCCTTTTCTCTGCATCCAGTTTCACTAACCCCATCAATGCAACCTTTAAAGATGCGACCATGGGCATGCACACAATTTATGGCACATTTGCAATTGTTGCACACACTGTTTGCTAATGGCAAAGGGTCATTTTTTGTGCACATACTATTACAAGGAACATTGTCCCTCACCCCATAGGGTCATTATTTTAAATCTTTACAAAACTCCATAAACCAAATTCAGAAGAAGAAAAAAAATCTCTTAGTATTCTCGGTGACAACTTAATATCACATTATAAATATAATAAATGTCAATGGCATAGCCTTTTGTGTGAATCTCTATTGGGTTTGTTCTTGGACCTTTGTTGTATCAACCATTTTTTGAACCTGGAGGTTTTTCGGAAAACCTCTAGGTCAGATGAGTAGGTAAAGTTCTGGTTATCTGTACTAGATATACAAGCTTCGGTTCAGGATACGGACCAGGATTCGGCCTTTTTCAGATTCGTCAGAATCCTTGTGCCTGGCCAAACCGAATCCGAATCCTAATTTGCATATGTAAATTAGGGGCGCGTAGGGAAATCACGTGACTTTTTGTCACAAAAGAAGAATTTTTTCCACTGTTCTGCCCTAATTTTCATATGCAAATTAGGATTCAGTTCGGTATTCGGCTGAATCTTTCACCAAGGATTTGGGGATTCGGCCGCATCCCTAATCTGTACAACAGCAAAACACTTGCTTTATTGAATCAGTGAATATTATAGGCATCTATATTTTGATAAGAGATACCTTTTGTTTAAAATATGGTATATGTTTAAAATGTAATTGTACATAATATAACAGTTTCGGTGTGTCAATGTGGGTGAAAACCACTCCTAAAAGGCTCCTAAATTTAAAATTTCTAAATTGGTCTACATGTGCAGTTTTATGATGAAAATAAACATTACAAAGTTGTCCTTTTAAAGGCTCACTTATGAAAGTGGTATAGCCATTGCACTGCTGTCCCTCATATGCAGGTAAGTCACTTTGCTGTACCGCTATTGGATGCAATTTGGTGAATTGCCACATATCACAAGGAAGTTAGCGGTTAGTTTAGGGCTCTGGCTGTTTCATGCGGTGAATGAAAACCCGAATTTCACCCTAAGCATAAATTGTGGATGTTGGAACTCAATACTGGGCTAAAAAGTGTGGATTGGGGTCTTCCTCATTCACAGTTTCCATATATTTTAAATCTTGCTAAAAGCTTAGTGACACCCGCCAAATCTTGGCCCCAAAATGGACCTTGAACCAAAGAATTCTGGAAACCTTTACTTTAAGGTTAGAGGGGCAGGAATGTGACCCATGGAATCTCTCAGATTTGTATTTCCAACACCCTAGGCCAGCCCCTATCTGCCTGCACCACCAAGTGTGCATGTTCCCTAACTCCATCAGCACTGGAGACTTAAGGTGGCCAAAGACGTAGATATATATATATATATATATATATATATATATATATATATATATATATATATATATAGATGTAGAGATCCGCTCTCTGGATCTCTCCCCAATATAACCACATTGAAGTTGGCGATATCGGGCTGATCCGATCGTGGGCCCTAGGGCCCAACGATCGGCTCATAATGCATTCGATATGGGTGGTCGGATTGCGGGATCACATACACGCACAGTGCATCGAGATCTGGTGGACTTTCAGCCAGATATCAATCGGGAGATAACGATCGGTCTGTCGGCAGCCTTTATTGGCCGTGTATGGGGGCCTTTTGTGTGTGGGAGAAGTAAGCAACAGGGAAAAATGTGCAGGCCTATGTGACCTTCCCACAAATCCAGGCCTGTCTCTCAGAATTAACTGCAGAGATGCTGCAACCTTCCAGAATTTCCCAAACACTGGTGGTTGCAATGGGTCTTAGTACACCCATAAAATGATGCTTAGACAGAAAAATGAATTGCAATGAATTAAAAAATTATCCCTAGCAACCTCAAAATGTTATATCACTTTTTTTTCAATAGGAAAATAAATTGCGCATTTACAATTGGTATTTGTTTGCCTCTAATATGCCAATGCCAAAAAAAAAAAAAACAATTATCCAGCAAAAAACAAAGATTATAATTATTAGCTTTATAAATGATTTGCTCTGTTTAAGGGGCCAGACTAAGCTCTTTAAGGCACAACTATGTGCTGTGAGTTCCAAGCCAGTGTTTAGGGCCACACTGTGTTTTCTTTGTGTTTAAAGCTCTAGATTTACCTTTGTAAAGAGATTTTGAAACTTGTTTTCTGAAAACATCTTTGTTTTTGGTCTTGTTTTCCTTAAACCCTAAACTAAATTACACGGAAACAGTAATAATCTATGGCTAACCCTAAGCCGCACTTTGGTTGGTGCAGAACAACATCTCAGCTGTGCTATAACCAGTTTTAGCTTTTGTACCCCAAGCATTAATGAGCGTTTCCAACAGAATCTGCTTATTTCCGAGTTGTTCCAGTACAAAGGCAGCACATTCATGAGCATTTTGAACATGACTAACAATTCTGCAGGGTCTGGATTGGCTCTAGGGGGGCAAATAGGTGCAGGTACCCAGAACACTACATAAATGTGTAGAACACGACAACAAAAAATGTTATATCAACATCAAACAGTAACTCTTCAGCTATTATTGAAGGTCAACTCCCAACATCCAACAGGGTTTGTTCATTTATGAACCGCACAGCAGGGTGCAAAGTGCAGAAATGGAACACAATCTGACATTTTTTGCACTTTGCACCTTGTCTTCCACTCTTGATGAATTGATACAAGTCTCTGCTCTCTGTTTTAGAGGACAGAGACCAGTACTGAATTTTTATCCGGTACGAGGTTTCGAGTACAGCACTTCCCCTGCCCTGAATAGGTTGTAAAGTGCTCCCCTTAATGCTCCTGCACTTGTGGCTGTCATAAAAAAGACTTTTTTGCAGTTGTAGTTAAATTCCCAGCGGAAAGCCCACAAGTCAGACATTCATACGTTATATAAACTAATTATGCTAAAGGGCATCCACCATTAAAGAGCTCATGAAAGTAGCAGAAGCAGGGTCGGCCTGGCCCTCACCCTCATGGGCCCCCGCCGGGCCAGACCCCCTCTCCTGATATTTGGATTGTAGAGAAAAAAACTTTGGTGGCAAGCAGCATCTGTGCATGCACACCGAGCAGCTCAGTTCGTGCATGGGCTTGGCGCAGTTGGCACATGCACGCCGAGCGACACCTTCATGCATGTGCGGGGGCGGGGTGCCAGAGGGGGGCCCTGGACAGCAGTCCCGGTGGGCCCTGGGCCCCCCAGTCCAACCCTGAGCAGAAGAAATCATTTTAGACTTATTTGTTTTGATTTCTATGTATGTGTGGATTACATGGGTTGTTACCGACATCTGGTGTAAATTTCATAATTGTTGGTGTGTTCAATACTTATTTTCCTCGCCCTACATGATCATAACAAGGGACATTGTTATTTTTTAAATATTTGTATATATTTGGAAGTAACACCTACTTAGAGTAGGTACAAATGCCAGGACTCCGTTACAGCCATGCACTGTACACACAGCACAGTATGTCCCAAAGCAGACACAAATGCAGGCACTAGAAAAGAAGAGTTTATATTTGTGCATAATTTGGATACAATTTTGGTATATCAAAAACATGATCTGGACCAGCGGTTTAGTGATAGTTTCAAATGTACATTTTGCTGGTTGCTGATTTGCATGTAGAGGAAACAGATTGCAACAGTTTGTAAAGAGCTCTATGTCAGAGCTGCAGAAAAAAGTTAAAAGCAAAAGAAAAAAGGCAGTACATTTGTAAAAATGGGTTTCCTTTTAGAACTGTTATACAAGGAAGTCAATAATGTAAGACAAAAGCTTAAAATTAACAAAATTAACAAAAATTAGAAATTAACAAAAGCTTAATACTGTCAGAGATGTTAGAGAATTTCAAGAGCCGCCTTTTGATATCATATAGGAGACTTAAACAAATATGAGATGTACTGGTTTCACCCAAATATAAGTTCTAAAAAGAATGGAGAAACTACATGAGCATGAGTAAAAATGGGCATGAACAGTATGTACAGTCAATGTCGGACTGGGACACCAGGGGCCCACCCAAAAACCTTAGGCTAGGGGCCCGCCAAGAAAATTTAGACCAGGGGCCCATTTTCAGTACTATTATTATTCCTCCTCTCCTCACTCAACCTCTATTCTCCTAGTCTCTTTAGTTATACATCCTATAACCTATAATTCCATCCATTTAGCCTCTTTGTTCTCATTAAAATAGGGAATGACCATGAAATAGGCCAAATGTTTAGCAGCACAAGGGCCCACTGACACCTGGGCCCACGGGGAGTTTTCCTGGTGTCCCGGTGGACCAGTCCAACACTGTGTACTGTATTTCTAGGGTGTATATGCAGTAGTATCATTAAGAATCCCACATTTAGCCACCCCCATTTAGGCTGATCATGGAGAGCATTCAACCTATACAGGGCCACATAGCTCAACATCATTCTATTGCAAAGTAACAAAAGTTAACTTATTTTGCAATAGAATTATGTGATTTTTTCACCCCGGGCTAACGATCAGATCATAATGAAGGCAAAGACCATGGTCCTTCAAAAGATATATGTATGTATTAATATAGCACCACAATGGTACAGAGTGCTTTGCAAGTAGGGTTGCCACCTTTTAAAAAAAATACCAGCCTTTGGTGGGGGCGGATAATAAAGGGGTGGGCGTGATGCAAAGGGGGCGGAGCTGGCGTTCAGTGCAACAAAAGAGGCGGAGCCACAGGGTAACGCCGCAAAAGGGGCGGGGCCACATCGCAGAAGCCAAAGGAAATGTAAGTTTTTACTGGAGGGCAAGGGCTTTTGTAAAGGGTATTACAAATTACCGGCAGCTACATTGCTGGTAAATTTGTAATACCGGCCCCGGCCCTGGCAGGTGTTTTACAGGGTAGGCCGGTAAAATACCGGCCGGGTGGCAACCCTATTTGCAAGGTGTGAACACAAACAAGGGTATATTTATATTGTTATACAGTTACAATAGATAAATCAATGCTTAAGAGCTTTGAGATTTCAATGCACAGTTTGGATGAATTCTCTGACCCAAGGAGTTTACAATTCTGTTGTATGAGGACCATATTGATGCTATCCAGTCTGGTGAGAGTTTACCACATCCCACTGATTTTCAAACACCGATATCTGACAGAATGAAGTCAGGAAAGGCCCAAACATGAGCAATTTCAAGGGGCTGAATCAGCTGCTTAAATCTGTCCAGGGCTGTTACTAAGAACTTGCCTAGGGCACGTTACGTCTACCCCTGGTCTGGGCCCTTGTTCCCCTCACTGTGGCTTGTTGTCTGTGCTTGCTCTCTTTTCCCCCCTTGTGTCGTCACAGTGCATGCATGATGGCTGTCTGGCTTGGCCTGGCTCTGCTGCCCATGTGTGGTCAGTTTTAGTTTAAAAAGGGACATGATGTTTGATAGCTAGATGATATATACATTTTACATCAGCTATAGGTTCCCTCCCCAACAGGGCCAGATTTACATAGTAGGCACCCCTAGGCCCACTATCGTTCGTCGCCCCTGTCCCCTCCAGGGGGACAGGAGCAATGGGGATTGGCACACAAGAAATTTAGAAAATGATTGTTTCTCCAGAGCATCCCCAGTGTTTTTGAACCAATGTGGGTGTGTGATTGGGCAGCATGCCGCCCCCCTAAAATCCTGCTCCCCTAGGCCCAGGCCTTGGTGGCCTCTCCACAAATCCTGCTCTCCAACTGTCCTCTAACAATAAGAAATGGTCTGAATATGCTCCTATTTATTTATCCTTCAGCATTTAGTGCAATATTCTAAATGGGTCTAAATCTAGATTTGTAGAGTGGAATGAAAAGATCAGTGCTTCTAATGCTGATGGCTGAACATATACAGCTCAATACCCTAGATACGTCCCACTGCCTGTCTGGTTGTACTGGTTAGGTGCTTATGAATTAGATAATCACTCTGAACTCTTGTCCTTTGTGAGCAATTACAATCACCAATAATCCTCTCTAGAAGGTGTATCCTTCTGCATTATAATGTAACTTTCCGGGCCTTACTGCGTCCCTCTAAATTTACAGTAGTAACCACTAATCATTTTGTATTCCGTTTGGAAAATCTGTTGTTAAACATTGAGGGGCAAATTTACTAACGAGCACTGGCGTAAATTCGCTAGCAAAGGAGATAGACTCTAGCGCTACTTTGCACTCTAACGCCATGCGAATTTTTGCTCTGGCGAATGGACATAACTACGCAAATTCACTAAGATGGGGATTTTACTGAACGTTACCTCTTGCGCCAGACTTGCCTTCGCCACCTCAGATCAGGTGAAGTGTAGATAGGATGTCCTCAAAAAAATTCCCAAAAAATGCTGGCGACTTTTCAGTTTTTCAGGGTGATAGGCTGCAAAAGATCGTCATTTTTTTTAGGGTACCCCCTACATTTCCTAACATATGGCACATAAACTATACACTGGGCTCACGTGTAGGGCAATATAACAACTTTATTTTATTAACGTTCCCTGGGATTGTGTAGTGTAATGTATTTGCTGCAACATATATGTCCATTGAAATTTAACTTCCCACCGTATGCAAATTAGCCAACGCTAGTGCAACTTCGCTTTCCTTGCCAAATTAATGCTAGCGAAACTTTGCCATCGTTCGGTGCCCTGGACGCAACTTCGCATTTTAGTGAATTAGCGTTGTCCTGGCGAATTTTAACCTGGCGAAGTGTGGTGATGTGAGCGAAGCCATCGCTGGCGAATTTCCGCAGGTTAGTGAATTTGCCCCTGAGTCACGTCTACCACATATCTGCAGGGCTATCAATAAACATATTAAACAAAACTGACTGAGATATAGAAGACAACAATATTATGTTCTTTAAAATACAGATGGGAGCCGGCCAGACTGTGACACATATGTCCTGGTAGGTACAAGTAGTCAGCAGAAAAGCAGCAGTCTGGTTATTCTGATGGCAAGTCACTTGTGGCCTGCAGTATTTTAGTTTAGTACAATGCAGCGCCCACACTACCCCACATGGAAAGAAATGACATCAACTAAAAACAATTTGCCTGGCAGGATGTGATTATTGATGATGACCTGTACCCTGCCTGGATTAAGCTATTGGTAATGGCATGACTCAGAGAATAGCAGTAGCTAATAGCAGTAATGAATGAGTAATGCTGGGCACCATGAATAAAGTCACCCAGTGTGCACTCCTGGTCTGTAGTTAACAGCTGCTGCTCTTCTCTGTAGGTTATGCATTGCTATTATTCTAGCATCTAGTAAAATAAAAGTGCAACATTTGCTCATGTATAGTTACCCATAGTAACTAAGTATCATGTGCCAGTCTTCTGTTCCGAAGCAATTACAAGAGTAAATTCTGCCTGTAACTATTCTATTTACTGTCAGGCTTTGGTTCATGTGGTATTTTTGGTGAGGTGACTCCAGCGAAGAGAAGTAAAAGTAATATTTGGTTGAAATTATCGTATGAGGACTATGGTGCTTAAAAGACCTTTAATATAAGTGAATGTAAAATTGATGAGAGTGTTATTCTAAGCACTTTTGCAATTAACATTCATTATTTATTTTCTTTTATTTCCAAGATCCAAGATTAAGGGATACATGTACTGTTGATATGAATGAATTTTGTTACAACAGCACTACCTGCTGGTCAGTTTCTGACCACCGAGTAGTCAAGGAAGTTGTCAGGAGAAAGAAAAAGTCTGCTCTGATGTTCTTCTGCTTAGAAAAGTTGTGAGAAAGGTTTCTAATTTTTTTCCTAAGCAAAAGAACATCAGAGTAGCCTCTTTCTTTCTCCTGACAACTTCCTTGATTACTTGGTGGTCAGACAGGTTGGAAACTGACCAGCAGGTGGTGCTGCTGTAATAAAATTCATTCATAGTAACAGTACATGTACTTATACTTATATATATGTACATATATTTATATATCTCGTCATATCGTGTCTAGACTACTGTAACTTTCTTTTAATTGGCCTCCCCCTCCAGAGACTGTCACCTCTCCAGTTCATAATGAACACTGCTGCGAGGCTCATACACCTCAGCAACCGCTCCTCCTCCGCCTCGCCATTCTGTCAATCCCTGCACTGGCTTCCGTTACCTTTCAGAATCAAATTCAAATTAACGACACTGACTTTCAAAGCACTTCATAACTCTGCCCCACCCTACATCTCTGAACTCATCTCTATATACTCACCCAATCGCTTACTATGCTCCTCTACTGACCTGCTACTCAACTCTTCTCTCATTACCTCCTCACATGCTCGCATTCAAGACTTTGCAAGGGCTGCACCCCTCCTCTAGAACTCTCTCCCACGGTCTGTCCGACTTTCTCCCAACCTTTCTGCTTTCAAGAAATCTCTGAAAACGCACTTCTTTCGAGAAGCCTACCCTCACTCTGCTTAACTACCAAACGCAACACCACATATAATACCACATTTCTCACCCACTTAATTCGATCTTGCCCACTCCCACACCTTGTGTATTACTCCCTTCCCTTTAGACTGTATGCCTATGCATAGGGCCTTCCTCACCTTTTTGTACCTGTTTTGATTGTGATGTTTGTTACTCCATATGTTCTTTGTATGTAATTCATGTGATGTAGTTGTATAATCACGTTTACTTTACAGTGCTACGCAATATGTGGCGCTATATAAATACATGTTAATAATAATAATAATAATAATAATATATACTTGGTTTTTAGAAAACGAAGATGGGCAGCAGTGTTTTTTTCTCCTTGCAACCCTGTCAATCACACCATTGTTGTTCAGTGTGTTCCTGATGGTGGACTTTGATGAGAGGCCTTTGGTTCTGTACATATAGTGTGAGGTTCTTTGAGATCTCCTAGAGCAATACAGTCCAATTTATTACATGGGGTGATGAGCGAATCTGTGGTGTTTCGCCTCGCCGAAAAATTTTCAAAACACATTGAAGTCAATGGGCGTCGAAATATTTTTGACAAGCGACAATTTTGACGCGAGCGACAATTTTTATACACTCAACTATTTTGTCCAAATGCATTAGTCAGTGGGCGTCCAAATAATTTTGATGCGCAACAATTTTTATGTGCGCGACAATTTTCTCGAATCTTAGCAGGCGTATTTTCGCCACAGTTTCATTCGCTGGTATCGAAATGCGGAAACGCAAATTTGCCCATTGGTAGTAATCCATAGCAACCAATCAGTGATTGGCCTTTCTCGGCCAGGTGCAGGTAGAGCAATGAACGCAACAATTTGTCATGATTACTGCCGACAAGCAAATTCGCCCCCAGTGTTGAAAAATGACCACCGCTGATGTTGAATTGCCTCCAATGCTGAAGTCCAAACTGTTAAGAAATAGTATTCTTTTGATTGTTATTTATATTGGTTGTTTTTATTGTCATGAATATTGATCAGTTTTTGCCAAGCTTGTTATAATGTTCCTCTTTACAATTCATTTGTCCCCAGGTGCAGACTTTTGGCACAGAGGGTCTTTCTTGCCTTTTAGATATTCTCAAATGAATAGAGGATGAGCAAGTACAGGTTTTTCTTCATAAAGGCACAAGGTACTGCCTGGCTGCATAGCATCTAGTTACTGAATGGGGTTCTATTGATCTTTGTCTTGTCTATTGTTCTATTTTCTTCACTGACTGAGGAAATGGCAATACTTGCAGTGTAGTTTGCCACTGTCATTCCTGTTATTATGCACATGAGGTGGATTTTGGACTGAGAAATGTACAGTTTAGCATTTTCAGACTGGAATCCTCCCAGCATGCACACTGAAAGGTGGTTCACTAAATGTTAAAGAAAAGTCTTTTAAACGCAACCCAGACTCGCACCCTGCAATTTGACACTCTCCCTGCTCTCCTCCTGCTTACTTGCTTCCCCCTACTGGAATTACCTGTTGTTAAGGCAACTTAGATAGGCGCAAGGAGATGCATGCAAGACATTGTGATGTGTCCCAGATGCTCCCCAAATGACGTGTACAGAGCAGAGGAGATCACTTCAAACATCTGTATTTTCTCAGCTACACAACAAAAAAAGAAAACTAGGAGAAAACCCAGTGTGTAACATAAGCCTGATCAAGCTTATCTCATTACAAAACTAGTCTGATTATCTGTGTTGTGAAGTTACCTAGATGCCAGGGGGAATTGTTCTGGTATCACAAATGACATGAGTAGCTGAAAACAACTAAATATAACATTTTCCTTGTAAAGCAGCAGCAGGATCATCCCTTACCTTTTCCTCTATCCTCTGGAGAGGGAAACCATAACACTGTGTCCATCAGATGATCTTCCCTCTACTAGGCATGATTAAAGGCCCCCATACATGGGCCCATAAAAGCTGCCGGCAGTTATTGGCCCGTAGGATAAAAAATCCCATCAGATTGCGGCCACATCTGTTGTTGGATAAAAATGTGCTACAAAACAGAGTCTCCTGTAAGTTGATAGTCTGCATAGAGCCTACCAATTAGCCAATCATAGCTCTTATTTTGGCACCCCTGTGAACTTTTTTATGATGCATGTGTTGCTCTCCAAGATGCATATTTACTAAAGGGTGAAGTGACTGACGTTAGCGAAAATTCACCAACATCATTTTGTTATTTTGCTGATTTACAGACGCAGTCGTAACTTCGATAGCGAAGGAGATAGACTCTAGTGGTAATTCGCTCCCTTACACCTGGCAGAGTTGCACTCTGGCAAATGGACAAAACTAGGCAAATTCACTAAGATGCGGATTTTACTGAACGTTACCTCTTGCACCAGACTTGCCTTCACCACCTCGGACCAGACGAAGTGCAATAGAGTAGGTAGGACAAAAAATAGTCCCAAAAAACGCTGGCGACTTTTCATTTTTCAGGGTGATAGGCTGCAAAAGATCATAATTTTTTTCTGGGGTACCCTCCTTCCCCCCTACATTTCCTAACATATGGCACATAAATTATACTCATTAAAAATGCAGAGACAAGTTTATGGGAAACCCTGTTGGTGGTAACAGCATTTATTTATATTTATATCCAATTGCGGTTTTGCAACATTTGATGGTCCAGAAGATGGCAAAAAAACCCTCCAGTGCCAATCTGCACTCAAGGGTAAAAATTCCTTCTTGACTCCAAATGGGTTTCTCTCCCTGGATCATGGCAATAGGGATGGCAGAAGAGGGATATAAGATAAGGAGCAGGAGGGATGGCAAAAGAGGGATGGTTAGATAAAGAGCAGGAGGGATTGCAAAATAGAATAGATACTTGAAAGGGGCCGAAGGGAAGGCAAAAGAGGGATGGTATGATTAGGAGCAGGAGGGAAGGCAAAAGAAGGATGGTATGATAAGGAGCAGGAGGGAAGGCAAAAGAGGGATGGTATGATAAGGAGCAGGAGGGAAGTCAAAAGAGGGATGGTATGATAAGGAGCAGGAGGGAAGGCAAAAGAGGGATGGTATTATAAGGAGCAGGAGGGAAGGCAAAAGAGGGATGGTATGAGGAAGGAGCAGGAGGGACGAGAAAAGAGGGATGGTACAGACAAGGAGCAGCAGGGATGGCAAAAGATAAATGGTACGAATGCAAGAGGTACTAGTGCAAGAGGGACGGCAAAGGAAGGATAGTAAAATAAGGGCAGGAGGGATGGGAAAATAGGTACGGTACAAGTAAGGAGCAGGAAGGGAGGCAAAAGAGGGATGGTATGAGTAAGAAGGAGGAGGGGCGGCAATAGAGGGATGGTATGTAAAATTAGGAGCAAGAGGGATAGAAAAAGAGGGATGGTATGAGTATGGTGCAGGTGGGATGGCAAAAGAGGGATTGTACAAGAAAGGATCAGGAGAGATGAAAATACAAGGAAAATATGATAAGACGGTAGGGGGGGCAGAGAAGGTGGGTGTGAGTCAAGGCGCAGAGCTTGTGATACAAAGCTGAAAACAAAAGAAAAACATGTTAGAAATGGAAAATTGGGAATAAGTACAGACATTTTCTTGATTTTTAATTTTTCAAAATGCCCACTCTGGGTCTGCAGCATATCAGCCATACGTCGTGGCACCATTTTTACTTATATTCATTACCCAATGACATTGCCTCTTTAATGGGGTTGTTCACCTTCCAAACAATTTTTTCAATTCAGTTGTTTTTAATTTGTTCCCCAGAAATAAAGACTTTTTTCAATTACCTTCCAATATTTATTTGTTACTACTTTTCCAAAATCTAAGTTTAAAGTTGAATGTTCGTGTCTCTGGTGTTTGAGTCTGGCAGCTCAGTAATTCAGGCGCAGACTCTGAACTGTTACAATTTTGCAACATTTAGTTGATACATTTCTCAGCAGCATCTCTGGTGTATTAGCAACTATTGTATCAATTCTAACAGCTGAAACCCAGAGATTCTGCTCAGCAGGGACAAAGATAAGAAATGTATCAACTAAATGTATCAATTTAGAACAGTTTACAGGGTCGACAACCCCCCCTCCCAGAGCTGCTTCAGAAGGTGAAAAATTACATTTAAACTTCAATATTAGAATAACGGTGACACATAGGGGCTGATTCATTAAGGGTCGAATATCGAGGGTTAATTAACCCTCGATATTCGACTAGGAATTGAAATCCTTCGAATTCGAATATCGAAGTCGAAGGATTTAGCGCAAATACTGCGATCGTACGATCGAATGATTATTCCTTCGATCGAACGATTAAATCCTTCGAATCGAACGATTAAATCCTTCGAATCGAACGATTCAAAGGATTTTAATCCAACGATCGAAGGAATATCCTTCGATCAAAAAAACTTAGGAAAGCCTATGGGGACCTTCCCCATAGGCTAACATTGACTTCGGTAGCTTTTAGCGAAGTAGGGGGTCGAAGTTTTTTTTAAAGAGACAGTACTTCGATTATCGAATGGTCGAATAGTCAAACGATTTTTAGTTTGAATCCTTCGATTCGAAGTCGTAGTCGGAGGTCGAAGTAGCCCATTCGATGGTCGAAGGTAGCCCGAAAAATACTTCGAAATTCTAAGTTTTTTTACTTCAAATCCTTCACTCGAATTTAACGAATCGCTGATTTGGAGGGTGAATTCTATTCAATTATTTTGCAGCAATACTTCTATACATAGAAGCATAAATAATTTAAAAAGGTGTAATTTAAAACCAGTTAAAGTTTAAATATAGAGATTTTATTTACCCTTAAAAGATTCTTAATACATTATTAATCAAGTAACACCTGGCTGGCCAGGACCCAAAATTCACTCAGTACAAGGGTCGAATATTGAATTCATGTAAATTTTTTAAAACTCCCATAAACTTGAAATTCGACCAATCGAAATTTATTAATAAAGTCTAATTTTCTCAGCTCGGACTAACTGAATTGACCCTAAAACTCGAATCAAATTCAATATGAATTAGAAAAACTCAATTTGAATTTAAAAACCTCGATCAGAAAGACTGCAAACATCACCAAATTGATCACTGGACCTCTCCCATTTACTTATATATAGTAACTTGGCAGGTTTTAGGTGGCGAATAGTCTAATCTGAGTTCTTAAAGGGCCAGAATATAAAAATCTAAAAATTCAAATTAAAACTCGAATGGGTTTGGATAATTCACAATTAGAATTTGAGAATTTTGACCAAAAAAACTTTGACCCTTAAAGGAGAACTATACCCCCAATCTAATGAAAACCCCTACCCCTATTGGGTACTTATATGGTTAATTTAACAAGACACATTTGAAAGATAACACACATGTTTTATACATTGTATTCTTTTGTATTTCGTATAGAGGCCACTGTTGTGGGGCCTATTTAAGGAAGTGACACGAACGTTTCTGTAAACCTATGATTAAGTTAGTTGCTCCCGAAACGTGTCAGGTGATGTCAGTCTGTGACCTGTTGCAATGAACCACCTTTTTCTTTTTAATCTGAGTCCCGCCTTGCAATTTTTTGCAAGTCTAATCAAATTAAAACTGAACATATGTTTTGCAGAAGAGAATATTTCTCAGGTACACAACTTGAAATGTCTTCAATCTATTTCCAATTAAATACAGAGTTTAAATAATCTGCAAATCATCCCTTATTCCGTTTATTTACATTTCACACAGAATTCCAACTTTTCTCAAAACAGAGTTGTAGCTAGGGATGCACCGAATTCAGGATTCGGCCTTTTTCAGCAGGATTTGGCCGTATCCTTCTGCCCAGCAGAACCGAATCCTAATTTGCATATGCAAATTAGGGTCGAGGAGGGAAGTCGCGTGACTTTTTGTCACAAAACAAGGAAGTAAAAAATGTTTTTCCCTTCTGACACCTAGGGGCACATTTACGGTCGAAGTGAAAATTCGAATAAAAAAACGTCGAATTTCGAAGTAATTTTTTGGCTACTTCGACCATTGAATAGGCCAAAATTCTATTTGAATAGAAAAAACTGTCTCTTTGAAAAACTTCGACCAGGGCCGTGCCAGACCGGCCAGGCACCCCAGGCACTGGCCGGCCTCGTCACCCCCTCCACTGAGTAGGCAGTGTGCTGGCAGTTGGGTCACAGCACACACCACCCTCCCCTAACTTAGGTGCACACATGCAAAAAAAGAACAGGACTACAGACTGGACAAGGGTAGGCAGCAGTTGAAGGTATTTGCCGGATGCCCCCCCCCCAAGCCTTGCGCCCTAGGCACGTGCCTACTCTGACTACTCCTAGTTCCGGCCCTGACTTCGACTCTTCGCCACCTTAAACCTGCCGAATTGCTGTTTAGCCTATGGGGGACCTCCTATAACCTATATGAGTCTTTGGCTAAGATTTGAGAAGTCTTTTTCTTGTAAAATCGTTTGAGTCGTTCGAATCAAAGGATTTAATCGTAGGATCGAATGATTTAATTCATTCGAAAACGGCCATATTCCATCGGGAAAAAAAACGTCAATTATCGTACTGCTAAAATTTGATGGTCAAATTTCGCCGTATTTTCACTTTGAAATTCGACCCTTAGTAAACATGTCCCTTAATTTGCATATGCAAATCAGGGTTCGGTATTTGGCCGAATCTTTCGCGAAGGATTCAGGGGTTCGCTGAATCCTAAATAGTGGATTTGGTGCATCCCAAGTTGTAGCTGAGACAGAATTAATAAATGCATACCTCCCAACTGTCCCTTTTTCGGGGGGGCAGTCCCTCTTTTGACAGCTCAACCTGCAGTCCCTCTTTTGTACTGGAAAGTCCCTATTTTCTCTGCACTGAACAGCCAGAAAAAGAAACAAAGTTTCTCACTTAATTGGCTTTTAGCAGAGAGCCCAGAACACCTAACAGGTGCAAATATGATACTTTGTAACAATTTTGAGACACAAAAAAACAGTTTAGATAAGGAGAAATATTTTGAAACTTTGTAAAATGAACATGGTAATTGGGGGTGTGACCACAAAAAGGGGCGTGGTCACTACGTGCGAAAACAATTTTTGTCCGTCTTTTTACTTCCAAAATGTTGGGAGGTATGTACAAATGGCCTGCTTCATGTTGTCACGTGTATAACTGCTGGTATGTGTATATAGCACAGGAAATATTTACTTCAGACACTTCCCTGTAACACTGCCTCAACCTCTCTCTGTGGGGAACACAATTAGGTGACTGAGGGCGCAGTAACATCAAGAAGGAGCACAGCCTTCCCGTCATAATCCAGATGTTTGCGCTAGTGGGCGGGAACTCTCTCAGCAGCCCCACCTGACCTCACCACGCACACTTATTTACGAAACTATAGTGACGTATCCGTTGCCGCAGCAACGCTCCGCCCCCCGCGCGGTGCGGACTAGGAAGTCACCGGTAACCTTCAGTCAGGGCCGGGAGCAGAGCAAGAGAGGAGCTGACGGCGTAAGGAGCGGCCATGGTGCTGATCAAAGAGTTGTAAGAGCCGGGCAGGGGCTGAATGCTGTAGGGCTGCGGGAACTAACTGGGGGAGGAAGGGAGGGCGCTGTGAGGAGGAATGAGATCTGGCAGCTGTTGGGTGGGATGATGCCGGGCAGCCGCTCTGGGTCATTACAGGGGATGTTGCTGAGGAGAGTACGAGCCATATAGTGGATGTGCTGTCATTTAGCAGAATGATCTCGTGCTGTGCAATTGGATCACCGCTCTGTGACTCTGAGTGTAGTGTCAGAGATCCGTGTATCCAGCAGCTGCTCTACAGTATTTGTTAGCGCTAATATTCTCCGCCTTGTGGCAGTGGGGGAATCTCAGGCTCGCGACGCAACGTAGGCGCAATGTGGGCAATAGGGGACCCTGGGGCAGGAAAGCAGAACTGGGAACAACAAACGCACCGATGGCTTCTGTCTGGCGCCACTTTCTTAGCTGTGTCTGAGCAGCGCAGGGTGACAGTCGCTTGCGACAGCTGCCAAGTCGCAGTGAAATGCTAAACGACCTTTTACTATGTGTGTGTGTGTGTGTGGAGATGATACAGACTCTACATGTTCTTGGGACTCTATGGGGCACATTCACTAAAGGGCAAAGTGGCAAATGCTTCTGACAAATCGCCAGCGTTACCACCTGCAGGGACATCGCAGATTTACTCATTTCGGGCGCAGGCGAAAGAGACAGACGCTAGCGCTCATTCGCACTCTATCACCAGGCGACAATTTGCTCTGGCAAATGGACGTTACTCCGCAAATTTACTAAAATTCAGATTTTACTGAACGTTACCTCTTTCTCCAGACTTGCCTTCACCAGCTCAGACCAGGCGAAGTGCAGTGGAGTGCATATATCTTCCTCAATCTTTAGTTACTTACATCATATTTTTAGTGGAAAAAGCATCAAAGTTCAAAAACCGCTGGTGTCTTTTTCCTTTTTTTCAGAGTGATAGCCTGCAAAAGTACTTAAAAAAATATTTTTGGGTAACTGGTTTCCCCCATACATTTTCTAACCTATGGAACATAAACTATACTGTGGGCTCATGTGTAGGACATTCTATGAAGTCTGTCTTCATTAAGGTTCCCTGGACATGTGTAATTAACAAGTGGAAATGTAATATATTAGATGCAACATGTAACATAAAGATGTCCATTCAACTTTAAATTTCCCACCATATGCAAATTAACCTGAGCGCTAGACCTCTAGCGAATTTGCGCTACGCAGAAATGAACACTAGCGCATCTTCACTTTGAATTGCACACATTGCCAAAGTAACGCTAGTGAAAAGTCGCCAGCTTTTGCCATCCTTGACGAAACTCTGCATTTTAGTGAATTAGCGTTGTCTGAACAAATTTTCGTGATGGGTGCGAATTGGATGCTGGTGACTTTTCGCAGTTTAGTAAATCTGCCCCTATAGGTCAGCCATGAGCAGTCTGTGGCCCCCATGATAATGCCAGTGCTTGGGGAATCGACACATACACCCTTGAACCTGAGTGGCATCTGACTACCTGGTGTGGCTACCCTAGGTATCTGCATCACTAAACAATCTCCCAGGAGATGTTGTGCAATAATAGTTAGTGATCCATCCCTGCCCTGCATGGTAGTTTGCAAAGCAGTCAGTCTGCCAAAGCAGCAAAGTGTTTGGGTAATGTTGTATATAATTATAATTATTTGTCTGTAGTCAGATTTTCTCTGCATCAAAGTATAAAGCATTTTAACAGACTTCTTTATATAATGGTATGTTTGCAGTAATTATTGAATATTTATGTGAAAGTTGAGCTCTTGCAGGGTATTGCCACATATTATTAACTGGTCTGCAGCAATTCTTTGAATCTTTTTGTCAAGCCTTTTCTTGAGAAATTGCCACATATCTTTAACCTTAGGGTACTGTTTCTTAACCTTGGTTCCTTTAGATGCTGCTGGACTACAACTCTCTTCAACATATAATCAAGATTAAAGAATTCTGCAACTTGTAGTCCAGGAACATCTGGGCACCTTGAGAACAGGGCTTTCTAAAAACTAAATCCTAAATATTGCAACATTGCTCCTGCACATGCCCTGTAGGTACTTTTCTACTTTCCTGCAAAGAATAACTAAATGTAGTATCAACCAGCAGTTCTTAACCACTACTTATCTGCCTGTAAAATGGGACAGTAGGATGCAGAGCATTTGTTTAAGAGTTGATTGTAGTGTGAGCAGCAGATCAGTGTTTGTGATATAAAGAAAGGACTGGATCCTGGTCTGGGTTAAGCCTAGAGTTAGAGGCATTTGCATATCGTGAAGTGGGTGATTGCGTGGGTGATCCACTGGAAAGGGGAGACTGGCAAGTGCTTAGAGTTGGAATGAACCCATGAGCAACAGATGACAAAATTAAATTATGTGCTGTTTGTTCCCTGTAATTTAAGGAACAGTTTGGTTCAAAATGTAGAATTTCTCCCCTCGCATGACAAGTCTGATGCATTGCTTGCTAATTCATTTATGGTTTGACAGTAATTGATATTATTGTTTGGCGTCACAAAGGGCACTTTGAAAAACACTTTGGCCAACATATTTCCTGTAATTTCTATAGTACAAACACATTTTCTGCAGCACTTTACAAATTATCCATCAACACAGTACATACTAAGGAAAAGTTTATCCCGATCCTGTAACCAATTTGATTTTCGCGTCTATTGTTTGAAGTCAGGACTAGCAAAACTATCTGCTCATTGGATTTTGTGGGCTATTGTTGCCTATTTTAGGGTATACATCCCCCTTTACAACCTGACACCCCATGTCTATGAATTTCATTGCTTGGTAGAAGCAGCTGTTATCTAATTCTTCTGAAATGAAATCTCTCTGGTCACAGATAGCAGAAGCTTATTTCCCGTTGTCCGTATGTGTTCTGGAAGCTTGTCATCTGATGCATGGCTTGTCTTGGACTAAGCGGGAGTTAGAAGTTTTAAGGTTTACTCTGCTTTATATTTTATTTTCAAAATGGTTAAACATTCACTATTCTGCCCAAATAGTGCATCATTGCATAAACTTCATTATGGCACAAAAACTTTCCCTTATGTTTTTTTTATTATGTTAACATACCAACAATTAAATTATCTTCCCATCTTCCCATCTTTACAAAAAGTCATAATGTTAGTGCCCCAGTGTACTTCCTGCAGTACTATGATCCAAACCCTCCTACAGCTACATATGCAAATATAAATTGCAGTCCAGTCGCAGGTTCTCTCCTTTGACAAATCAAGAGTCACATTGTGTCTGTAGTTACCTTTTGTGCTTTGAATGAAATTTAATTTGAGAAGAGTACAAAGCACCTGTTCAATACCTGTGCAGATTAGGACAAACACATTGTAGTACCCATAACTGAATGTCATCGTGCCAGGTCTACATTCTAAAAATATGTAAAAAAAAAACTCGAATGATAATCGGGAATTACTGCTGTAAACCAGATGGGATGCTAGGTACACACTGGGTATAAAGTCACTTTGACAGAGCAAACATTAGAATAAGGGGCATGCCAAGACAACTGACAATAGATGGCTTGATGATGATTTGCTTTGGTTATTAATGTAGATTAATGGGTATAATATAAAACCTGATGTATGTGAGGTTGAATGCAAAGTATACTCTTTGAAATGATCATATTACAGGACCATTGTTACTAATGCACCGGGGAGGTCATAGATCCAGTTGCATGCAATGTATCATACATCTCCTCCTAGTGAGTTCTGTTCTAGCAAGGAGATGTAGCATTTTAAAGATAAGTTACAGTTATGTTTTTCATTGAATTCCATTCTAGAACAAGGTTAGAGTGTGTATTAAATTTCATTCATGATGGGTTTATTATTAATTGTCATGTGACTCCTAATTTCCTTTTCCTTCTTTTATAGCCGTGTTATTTTGCCTGTATCTGTGGAGGAGGTAAGATGTTACACTTTCTTTTTCTTTAAAACATCCCAGATGTCTAAAGGTTTGTGACATGATTCCCTGGCTAGTAATTATTAATAGCTCAGGGTGGAACTTGCACTGCTTGTTCTGGTCTTTATTGTGTGCTAAGTGATTCATTTCTTACATGGCAGACTGAAATCACGCCATGTTATATACCTTGTTCTTCAAGGTGTTGACGATTCAAATGCTGCAACATAAGGAGTGATTTTACCATTCCTTTCAGTGTAGCAATGCTTCTATTAGGCCCTAATGGGACCTCACTTAAAGGAACAGTAACACCAAAAAATGAAAGTGTTTTAAAGGAATGACAACATAACGTAATGTCATGCTACATTGGAAAAACTGGTCTATTTGTTTCAGAAACTCTACTATAGTGTATATAAAGAAGCTGCTGTGTAGCCATGGGGGCAGCCATTCATGCACAAGATACACTGTAGATAAGAGATAAGTTCTGAAAAATCTCATTGCATACTACCGAGCTTATCTGTTATCTGCTGTGTAGCCTTTTCTCCCTTTTTCCAGCTTGAATGGCTGCCCTAATGGATACACAGCAGCTTGTTTATTCAAACTATTGTAGTTTTTCTAAAGTAAACACACCAGTTTTATCAGCGCAGGGCAATAGTAAATTACAGTCATTCCTTTCATTTATTGGTGTTACTGTTCCGTTAAGTATAGGATCCACATGTTATTCTGAACTGTATAAAATATAGCTTTTCAGCTACTTAATTTTATATATATATATATATATATATATATATTATATATCATATATATATATTATATATCATATATATAATATATATATCATATATATATATTATATATGTCATATATATATATTATATATGTCATATATATATATATATATATATATATATATATATATATATATATATATATATATATATATATATATATATATAAAAAGCTTGCACTCACAGGTCTTATCAAATAATATAAAGCACTCTAGCCTTTCTCAAAGTGCAAAAACAAACAAGCACCAACCTTTTAAGCCCCCAGTGGTGGGAAAATAAAAGTAGTGATGTCACTGGGGGCTTAAAAGGTTGGTGCTTGTTTGTTTTTGAAGAAAGGCTAGAGTGCTAGCCGAAACGTTAGTCGTTTTTGTCTTCAAATAAACACCTTTATATTATTTGATAAGACCTGTGAGTGCAAGCTTCTTCATTTTTATACCAAAATTTTTGCACCCAGGCAACTTTGACCGATATACGAGTTGTGTCGGCTTCCAGACCTCTTTTATATATATATATATATATATGTGTGTGTGTGTGTGTGTATGTATGTATGTATGTATGTATGTATGTATGTATGTATATGTATATGTATATATATATATATATATATATATATATTTTTTGCAAAACACACATGCCTGCCTGGCTCATGAATGGTTTAGGTTTAGCCCTCCAGTACCATACATCCTGAGCTAACATTCTATATTCAGGATTTTCACAATTTTCTATACTCAGAATTCTCACAGCATACCTAGACGGGAAGTAGGGAACTGGTGGGCCAGAGCTCAGACATGCAAACAGCCATACTGGTCAAATCCCCAGACAGTAGATTAAACCACACTTTGTTCCCAGCTAGATCATAGGTCCTCAGATGTGTTCGAACATTAAAATCACAGTGTTTGCTCTGTGACATGTTTTTTTTCTTTGGTATTTAATGTTTAAACAGTGATGTTTAACAGAAGGCGATCATGCAGAGGGCAGGCCTCACAAGATATATATCAAAATATTGTTTGACATACCATATTAAACTCAGAATATCTTCCTAGATTAGCATTGTGCATAAACTTGTAATACTACGTCCAAGCTTTAAATTTTTTTTATCTGCTTGAATAAGGAGTTACACACTAGCAAACAATTCAAGTATTGTCTTACATTTATCTATACAGGTTTAGGACGTGTTATCCTCGACACCTGGGGGTTTTCTGGATAGCGAATCTTTCCGTAATTTGGAAATCAAATCATTTTTATAAATTTGGAGTCAGCCATTCCATAATTCATAACTTTCTGGATAATGTTTTTTCAGATAACGAATTCTATACCTTTACTTTCTAACTCTGACTGACACTTATTCTGGATGTGTGGTTAAAAACACTGTTTAAAAACACCTCTGTTTAATGATTGTCCAGATTTAACCTGGTCTTATTAGTGTGATATATTTAAGGAGTATTGGAACCCCTATGTTAAACAGAGCTAATAGATGAAATATATTTCAAAACTATGCCTTTAATAACGCCAGTAATTGAGTTAAAGGGACAGTAGCACTGTGCACTTGCGTTCATAAGGGACATAAAATTGAGCATGCATTGACAGTGTACATGAATGCTCCTTTGCAAAATGAGCCAAGCACCGATGAGTCCCTTTAGGCTGCTCTGATTAAATACAAGTGAATGCATTGTTGGAAGAGAACTTTGGAATTATTGTCAGCCAGGACCTAGCAGTAATTCCAGGTGCTCTTAGTGGTTTGTGCCAACAACTGAAAGTGCCTAGCACCAATGGAATCAGGTGGTAAATGAACACAAATTTGCATTGATATAGGTCTATTGTGTGCAAAATGCAGTGGTTGCAACATAGCACATTCTGGATCTGGATATCTAAGCTAAAATGCTGTATTGTGGTTTAAAACACATTGTAATTTGCACATTGCACTACAGTTATCATCAATTCTTACCGTCAGGATTATATCATAATTTACACACGGCCCTTCATTTTTGCACGGCCCTAGAAACTCTCTCCAGTTGATGCATAGGGCAGAAACTCTCTGTCTTGCCTTCTGATGTCCGGCCCTATCAGTGGAATCTGAAACTAAAGTTACAGGCATCACTTGACTGTATTTCGGAAGCATGGTGTGCCAGACAAGCATATAATTTAAAGGGATAACATCATAAGTATATTTGTGCACTGTATTTGAAACTAATATATATTATATTACTAGGATTTAAGTTTTCTTTATCTTTAGAAGAGAGCATCTTCTAAACAGATCTTCTGACTTCCAGTTGTTTGAGAACTGAAACATTGTGAAAATGAAATGAGATATGAAAGCTAATGCAACAAGAAATAAGAATGAAACTTGCATCTCTAAATTAAATAAGTTCCTTTCAATTTCTGGGGCCCGCCAGCCACTTTGGCACAGCTGCTGGGTGACAGTTCGGTTTGGCTCAGTGTGGATCTCAACTGGCCAGTTTAATTGTGATTAAAATTGTTCATCCTCTTATTTCCCTTTGCTTTCTTTTGCACAGTTTTATAAAAGTTTCCAATGCTGTCCCTCCAGTCCATCGCAAAATATCTTCTTGGGCAGGTTAGGATTGCATTGCACTCTGATGCAGCCTTCTTCTAACAGGTCTGTTTTGCCCCCATTATGATGCAATTGTTCGTTTTAGAGTTAAATGGTCAGCTCCTACCATTTTGGACCTGCCCTATATCTACGTTGTATTGTGGTAGTACTTACCAGTTACCCCTTTATGGGCTTAAAATTGGATCCGTCAATCCAAATATCAACCTCTTTTAAATGTGGTTATAGTAAAGGAGCAGCCCCAATTTTACATGTCATAATTTTTATTCTGCCTTAAAATTATTCACCATAAGTATTCCGCCCTTATGTAGGCAGTGTTATTTCCAGACCATCGCTGCCATAATTCACACCTGTAGGCAGGACCGCCATCAGAAATCTCAGAAACCCCATACGACAAAATTTCCTGGGCCCCCTGGGTTGTGCCCACCGCATGCCCCATGTACAGGTCTGCCCTCCCCACCCCACAGGTCCGCCCCCCACCACACAGTAAAAAAACAAAAAAAATATTGGTGGCTAGGGTTCCCACATGTTAATAAAAAATAAAAAGATATTGATGGTCAATGCCCCCCATAAAAAAACATTTGTGGCAAGGTCCCCCCCATTAGAAAATATTGGTGGCTAGGACCCCCACATGATAAAAAAAAAAATTGGTAGCCAGGGCCCCCTCCCCCCCACATTATAAGAAAAATGGTGGCCAGGGCCCCTTAAACGTCCATGCCTTCCCAAAGTCAGCAGCTCTCAGAAAGATGGGGGGCCCGGCTAATCAAGTAAGTGTGGCGTGGCCGGGCCCCCCTTATTATTATTATTATTATTATTATTAATAATATGTATCTATATAGCTCCAACATATTGCGTAGCTTACCCTCAGGGCCCCCTACAACCAGGCACATTTTAGGGGCTGCTGCTGCCCCTCCTACTGCTCCGCTCCTCTAATTTCTAGCGTCGGAGCGGGTGGAGGAGGGGCCGCATCGCTAGTGCAGTGAGCGCTATTGCGCTCGCTGCACTAGAAGAGCCGAATTTCCATTTTAAAAAACGGGAATTCGTCTCTTAAAGTTACCAGCGGCGGCTTTTTGTCGCCCTTGGTAACTGGCCGATCCGTGCCGCCTGAGGCAAGATTCTCACCTTGCCTCATGGCCGGAGCGGCCCTGCCTACAACTTTCCCCCCTATCACCCCCTGATGGCGGCACTGCCTGTACGGCACTGATGAGAAAAAGCACTTAAAGTGACACTGACACTTAAAAAATTATTTCAAAATATTAATCTACATTAAAAGTTATCTATAGGTCACGTTGATCATGTTTAGCTGATAGTTCTGCTTTTGTAAGTAATCATTTAAGTTCTTAAACCTGACTGTCCCTTCTCAACTTGTCAGTACGGAACAGATATGGCAGCCCCCTCATAGGGAAACAAGGGGGTAAGAAAGGTAATGTAAAAGCATCAGGCAGACACTGTTATGGCAAAATAATAAATAGCATTCAAAGGCAATTTTATTTTCTGGGTGTCAGTATCTCTTAAATGCGACGATTACGCTTTTTGAATATGTGCGTTCAATATTCCGTTTTGTGGGCGAGCAGTAGTCTACCACGCTAAATGATCCGCAGCCATTGCTGTGCTGTGCAAGGCGTGAGTTTACATTGCAAATCCTTTGGACGCACTGAGTAACAGTAAGATTTCAATCTGCTATCAGCACAGGAAACACAGATTGCTCCCTTTTCCGCTCAGATAGTGGTTGTGATCACCATGCCAAAACAACTTCACGCTACTCCTCCAGACACTGCGTGGTTAGGTGGCGGTACATGCCTGTTTGTGGTTCATGCAGATCTTGGTTGTTCTGTTACTGGTACAATGTTACTATTCTTAAGCCCCTATAGAGTAGATAAAAAATCTCAGCCTTCTATAAAGGAACAAGTGTTACCTAGACCATTTTACTGTAACTTATCTGGGAGAATGGTGTAAGGTAGGTCTATATTGCTGGCTAAATACAAGCAAAGATGCTGAGGTCATTGCCTCTTGCTCCCAGAGTACATAGGAGTTTAAGTTGTCACTTTTGATAGAAACATTTCTCAATCCCTTATTTAAATGAACTAAGAAGCTCATGATGGAAACTGCAAGATCAAGCTGAGGAACAAGCGCATGGTGTTCAGCAGCTGCAGAATTGCAAGGGAAGCTTGTTTGGGAAGTAAAACTGCTTTAATCAGTGGTTAAGCTGTTCACTGAGCTGGTATTAAAATGTTGGGGCGTTGTTGGGTGTGGTTTTTCCCACACAGAAAAAAGGAACAGAGGTTTTTTTTTATTTCCGTATTTATATTTATTATTCATATAGCTGTACACTTAGGGGCCGATTCACGAAGGGTCGAATATCGAGGGTTAATTAACCCTTGATATTCGACTGGGAACTAAAATCGTTCGACTTCGAATATTGAAGTCGAACGATTTTGCGCAAATCCTGTGATCGATCGATCTAAGGATTTTTCGTTCGATCGAACGATTAAATCCTTCAAATCGAACGATTCGAAGGATTTAAATCCAACGATCGAACGAAAATCCTTCGATCAAAAAATCCCAGGCAAGCCTATGGGGACCTTCCCCATAGGCTAACATTGACTTCGGTAGCTTTTAGCTGCCGAAGTAGGGGGTCGAAGTTTTTCTTAAAGGGACAGTACTTCGACTATCGAATGGTCGAATAGTCAAACGATTTTTACTTCTAATCGTTCGAATCGTTCGAATTCGATCGAATTTAACCAATTTGATGGTCGAAGTACCCAAAAAATACTTCGAAATTCGAATTTTTTTTTATTCGAACCCTTCACCCGAATTTCATGAATCGGCCCCTTACTGTCGCTAGTGTTCCCAATTTTGGCAGCACTTTACAGTGTTTCATTCTAAGACACAAACCTCTCTGGGGATCCTGACAAATTCTCCTACATTGCACCCTTCCACGCAAGGATCTAAAGCTCAGTGTTTGCACTCTTGGTTTTACCATTGAACTTTTATTGTACGCCTTGCTTTGTGCCATTTCTAAACAGAGAAACCATTGCACTATATCAAAATGTTACTGCCTCCTTATGTGAAAGGAAGATAATTTCAGTTTAGTCTACTATGAGGAAAGAGTCTGGGTCTGGGTCAGTAATTTACCCATAGTGCAACATGGACATTTATGAAGTTGAGGAAGAAGGTGTTTTGTGTAGTAAAGGGCTGGAGAGAGCTAAACCATTGTTTAGTTTATCCCCTGTTTTTAATTGCAGTTACCAGCACATCTGACTGTGTAAAGGGGATGTAAAGCCAAAAGTGAAATTTTGCCTACTGAGAGAAAATGCAGTCTAATTTCAATTAAATTGCAATCAAACACGCTTCTCCCTTTCTGCACTGCACATTCTGGAAGTGTAGGAGCCATCACCCTATTGCTTTACATGCTTTACATGCTTATTGACAGTACAGTAGTCAGAACAAGCGGTGCTGAGAATATCAAGGGACAGACAGATACTACTTTCAGTAGTATCTGACATTTACAAATCTATCTCTATATATGAGTGTGTATTTTTATATCAGTAAGTAGTGCTTTTTCAGCAATATGTACAGTCCGATAACCATTTTATATATCTCCCTAGCATGTTCATAATGCCGTTCAGCCTACTTAGCATATTGGTCAGGATCCTTTTCCCTGCACTAAGCTCAACCTTGGCCTGGTAGAGAGCTTTCATGCACAAAGAAAAATTAAATGGTGAGAGATTAATATCACAGCAGTTGTAAGTTAAAAACACGACGCAAGCTCATATATTTGTATACAGGTATATTACCTTGGGTTTTCTGGAAAAAGGCTATTTCCATAATTTGGATCTCCATGCCTTAAGTCTGCTAAAAAAGAAACATGTAAACATTAAGCCCAATAGAATTGTCTTGCCTGTATTGCATTAAGGATTAATTATATCTTGGCTGGGAACAAGTACAATGTACTGTTTTATGATTACTGAGAAAAAGGAAGTCATTTAAAAAAAAAATCTGAATTATTTCATTAAAATTGAGCCTGCAGGAGATTGCCTTCCTGTAATTCAGAGCTTTCTGGATAATGAATTCCATACCTGTAATAGGTTTTTGGAGCTCTCTAAGATTTTGTCATTAAAATAGTATCATTGCTAGGAAGAAAATCAAGGTTGCAACTTAAACAAGATCTCTGACACTTTCCTTCCCAGAAAAAGTTATGAGAGTTGGTGTTGGGACTGTGGACAAACAAATGCATTACTTGTAGGCTTTTCCTAATAAATATGTCATATAATTTAATGAATATCTAAATCAGTGCTGTCTAACTGGCTGCTCATAAGTTGCATCTGTTTCAAGGTCATTTTTTATCATTATTCAAGCATTCCTGCTGCCAGTAACAGTCTAGGAAACAGTTGTTTCCTGCTATACTAGTTCACTGCATCTGTTAGCAAGGCACCATGGATTGCCAGCAGCAAAAAAAAAAATTATGGTTAATGGCAGACTAGTTCTATTCTACCCTGGTATAAAGTTTGTCATTGGCACAGTGATTCACAATTAACTTGTTTGCAAGTTAGTGTTGCCTGGGAAATGTGTATAGCAACATTCAATGCCTTGGCACTAAATGTATTTTTTGTCCAAGGCTATCCTATGTGAATATATGTTGTGAGCATGTGGCCTACAACAGTTTTGTATAATATAATCCTTCTGTAAGTGCCTGCATTCTTATATGAGATAGACGGTACACTCAAAACTAAGTCTGCAAGTGATGGCTGTGGAACCTGCATTCCCTACACGTGTTTCTTTATACAGTACATTATGCAGATGATGGTCCAGACATTAAAGATGGTCATACATTGTTTCAATTATGATATTTCCTGCGACTATAGGTTTGTTTTCACTACAAATGTTAAGAGCTAAATAGATCGATATGCAGGTATAAACCTTTGAATTCTACATCTGTCTGACGATTCAGCAGCAACTCTTTGGCTGATGTTCAGACACCTTCAAAGGCTACCAATAAAATTTTTTCGTCTTGGCCGATCAATGAGACGACCAATAAACAAGGCTTTTGCCAATATCTGTTGTCTCCCACTGTCCACTCACAGATATATGTTTTGTACAATAATATCTGTGTGTCTATGGTCACTGTACATTAAGACCTTTCCTCAAGGATGACAAAATGGGTTTTCACTTGGCAGCCATCTTCCAGGTCTTCGGTAATCTGAGAATGAGACCAGGGGAGCGGCGCATGCCCAATTGGAGCAATTTCTCGGTTTGCGACAACTGTGCATGCGCCGAAAATGGACGGAAATTGCAGGAAAAAGACATGAAGACCCGAGAGATGACTGCTGTGAACTTTGATCCCTGAATCTGCACCAAGGGTTAAGTAAAAAGTTAGGGGCATATCCCCAGGTTAGCAGCTAGGCTGGGGGTGAAGAGGGGGGGTCTATGTGGGGTAGGGTGGGTAGAGTTTTTTTTAATAAGGGTTTGTTTCTCCTTGAATCAATTTAGAATCTATGTTCAATCAGCCCCTTTGTGCCACAAATATAATTGTGTAGGTTCTTATTCCATATGTATTTTGGCTGCTAGAGTCCGTAACCTTTGTGTGTAAAAAAAACAACCAGTGGTGTAACATTTATGGACTGCTGACACCCCCCATCCACCCGTTTGAAATCATGGGTTTCCCGCGGGCACACAGAAAAATTGTAGGTGACCCACAATATCATGGGAATGGCCAGTCACCTTTGACCCCCCCCCACAGGCCCCTGTACAGAAAGCAGATCTAGTACCTTAGTGCATACTTTGAAGCAATGTTGCTCTTCAATAGCCTTCATGAGCAACTTGTCTTGCATTTGTTTTTAAAGCATCCAGGGTTTTTTTTGTCTAGTCTCATGTAATATGTACTGTATGTCTGCTACATCCATAGCAACAAAGGGGACAATGCATTTCTGTGAATAGCAGTGTTATATACACTTCACATCAGAAAGAGTGCTAACATGTTGCCAGAATACTGTGGGATATTTTTCTACAAATTACAAACATATGTGTTCTGACCATTAAGAAGTTTTTTTTTATTTGAAATCACTCTGTTTCACCTTCACAGCAGTTAATAGATTAAGATAATTAATTAAAGATAACCATTTTAGGATAACGCTGACTAAAGCTGGCCATAGATGTTGAGATCTTTAAAAGATCCGATCCTCATCGTGAGACCACGATTTTCTCTGAACGATCATACGACTGTACGAATTGACCATCAACTAAAAAGACCAATTTGCCAGGAAAACAAAGGGGAGCTGCCTGCTTGGCCCTGCAAACATAGATAGATTGCACTGGGACCGACAAAGATTTTTTGACCTGGCCGATCAATTTCCCGACAGATGTCGGCCGAAAAATCGTAAGATGTACGATCGTTCGAATCCCACTAACCGCACGATAATTTCGAAGGATTGGTCGGACTTCTCTAAAAATCGGTCGTTCGGCAAGAAGAATCGTCGCGTCTATGGGGAGCTTAAACTTCATTTCATTTACCTTTTTCAATAAGTGGCAGCGAGAGTTTGCAAATAATTAATTCATTCTGCCTAATATATTCGTCCTCCAGTGTGGGACTGGCACACTGAGATACCAGGAAAACTCCCGGTGGGCCCAGGTATCAGTGGGCCTCTTACTTCTAACAGTTTCGCCAATTTCGTGGTCATTCCTATTTCTTTATGGGAACAAAGAGGTTTAATAATGGAAGAATAGAGTATAGTATGTAGAGAAAAGAGACTAGGAGAATAAAGAGAATGAGTAGATAGTTTGGAAAGTGGGCCCTCAAGCCTAAGGTTTTCTGGTGGGCCCCTGGCATCCCAGTCCAACACTGTTGCCCTCCATTATGGTGCTCAACAAACTTAGCACCTGAAGATTCTCTTGCCTGAAGACGTGGTTGGGACTGGGTGCCATATCATTTGCTGATGCCTATAGATCTATGTAAATCCATGGCAGTACTTTAAGTTTTACCCATTTTATTGTCACTGAGAAACCACTTTGTAGAGTCTCTTCAGTGTTCTTTAAAAATTATTGCTTGGTAAACCCTAGCAAGCAGTCTGCCATTTTCACTTAAGTCTATACAAGAATGGAATTTTGATTATGACAGTAAACAGTGTTGTAACATAAGAGTTTTTATTATAGTCACCTGCATATTTTGGTGAATATTTGTAAGTGTATACTCTAATTGAAGGAAAAACTTATTTTTACTTTATTACTGATAAACTGCCTGTCATACGGAGGGGCAGAATTATATGTGGTGAGCTCTATTCTCATGTAATGATTCACATAGGAGTAATAATCTCATACTTTACATTTTCACCCTGCTCTGTGTCTGTTTGCCTATTTAGAAGCTTGGTGACTGCCATTAAATGACCTAGAATAGCTGCAAACCTAACCTCTCCTACCTTGAATTGCTCGTCTGTCTATTTGTCTGTCTATTTGTCACTATCCATGCTTATGAGAAAAGCTGCATGTTTGTCTGGGGTGGAACTACTTAGCACTGCAAAATACAGAAAGTATAGATTGTATAAAACTCCTTTTTGCCACTTAATTTGCACTATTTTTAAAGGGTCAGTACCACCAGGAATGAATGTTACTTATTCTGACCTTTCAGTAAGTCCTCACCTTTTCCTTTTAATTAATAGTGTTATTGTTTTATTTAAAAATGTGTTGTTTCTGCGATAGGGCTTGTATATAGAGTTAGTCGTTTATTGTGTTATTTGAACATCAAGCGGTCAACTGATGTCTGTCCTGGGATCAGCCAGAATATTGGCCATATTTGAAAATCCCATAACAAGTATTGCTGTGGGTCTATACTACATGGGAGGGTGACTTGAGCAAAAATCTGTTAAATGTTAAATTCTCATGCTGCTGCTGGAACAAGGTGTTGTTTGGAGTGTTTTTCCTCTGGTGAAAATATTACTTGTTTGTCAAGTAGGGCTCTTCTAGGGCAGCACTTACATATATATATATGTATAGATGTGGGGTAGACTGTAACACTCCAATAAAAATTATTCTTCACAATACCCGTGAGTGCTCTTAAATGATTCAATATGCTATCCCCTGAAGCAGCACCCGGGGCCTGATGTTTTGAGGGTGAGTGCCGGTTCTACTATATGATTATATATATATATATATATATATATATATATATATATATATATATATATAATATTTCTACAGGGCTATAGAATTCACTGTATCAGTCAGTACAAACATCCTCCCCTAGGTCATTTTTTATTCAGAATCTGAATCTAAGCCATTGACAATGGCTAGTTATTTACCAACTACTGTATATCCTCTTGGTCACATATTAATTAGGGGAAAAGTTCACAAGCTCCTCCTATTAATGACATCATTTTAATTGCGATGGACAAATCTAACCGGTTTCCCTTGGCAAAAAATTTGCTAAATGGCCAAAATGTGGCCAAATGCATTGTATTCTACAGAATCAGCCTCACCAGTCCTTTTCCTTACAGACACAGAACATGTTCCTGTTTATCTAAAGCTGGCCCTGGCCATATCTGCCATTTTCTCAGATTAAAACAACAACATGTCTTCTATCATCTCTATTTGGCAACAGACAGGCAACTGTTTATATATGTGTTAAAGTGTCACATAGATAGAGAGGGTTTTTTTGCAGTAGAGATTAAAATATATGAATTAATGAAGTCTTTTATTTTATAAACTTTATTATTTCTCTCCATAATATGTTATGCTTTGTGGTTCTGATATATTGGGTACAATTTAGGGACATGGAAACCTGCCTTTATGCAAAAATATTCAAAAGTTGACTACATGCTGTGCTGGATTGATTCAAGTTAGAAAGATCTGGCTCCTGTATGCATTGCTTGTTTTATATGGTACATCACTGAAACACAGGATGGCGCTTAAGGGTCAGGGCACACAGGCAGATTCGGGGAGATTAGTCGCCCGGCAACAAATCTCCTCCTCTTCGGGGCAACTAATCTCCCCGAACTGCCTTCCCGCTGGCTAAAATGAAAATCAGCACTCAAATCGATTCCCTTTCCAAAGTCGCCCAAAGTTTCCTCATGAGGCAATTTCGGGCGACTTCAGAAAACAAATTCCTCAGAGTACCATCCCACCGGCGATTTCGGAGATTAATCCCCCCGAAGAAGAGGAGATTTGTCGTCGGACGACTAATCTCCCCGAGTCTGCCTGTGTGCCCTGACCCTAAATATGTTCTTCTGTATCCAAAAGATCTAGCCTCCAGAAGACGACTTTGTCTACAGGCAGTGCATGTGTCATACTGATCAATATGCCTCATTTGAGGTCCATTCAGGCAGCATTCACTTCCAAGGGGAAGCAGTTTTCGATGATTTTATTTCTAATTTTACTGTCTTAGGATTTACTCAGGAAGGAAACAAATTTAAGTGACTTAATTTCAAGTGAACATGTTCTTTCCAGAAAAGGCATTTTCAAGCACTATAGTACACTACTCTGCTCATTATTACCCAAGACATTAAGCTCTGCTTTTTTTTCTTGCTGCTCTTGTTTCTTAAATTGGGCAGTCTGTATATTTGAGAACAGCTAAAAGGAGCATCATGGCATAGTATATTGCTACAATACAATATTTATGTTATGTGAATGGCAGAAAGATGTGACTTTTATATACTGATGTTGTGGCAGATTATACACCTATGACATTTGCAGCTGAAATTTTTGTTGTGCTCCATGCAAAAAATGCTGTGCAGCTCATATTCAGAATTTGAATTGTACTTGATCTAGCAGGCTGGGGTCTACAGTTAGGGTTGCCACCTGGCCGGTATTTTACCGGCCTGGCTGGTAAAAATGATGGCTGATCCCAATGTTATTTATAAGGAAAAAAGATAAATATATAGGATGGCCGGTATTTTTTTCCAGAAAAGGTGGCAACCATATCTACAGTCAATATCAAAATATTGATAACACATTTATTTACATTTCTTTTTGTTTAATATTTAAGGTAATAGGGGACATTAAGATTAATACCCTTTTAAAACTCTTTTAAAACCTGCTGGTGTAAGGTTAATTAGAAATTAATTTTGATGCATACAGCATTACTGCATAGAAGCTACTGTGCCACTATACTTAAAGGCAGTTTTAGGAGTTTTTCCACCAGCTGAAGTATACTAGTAGAGAAATTGCCCTTGTGCCACTAGTCTGTGAATCTTTATAAATATATTATTTTAATTATAATTTCTAATGCAGTAATAATAATAATGCAATCAACATATAATAACTCATTTACATTATGTTGTATATTATTGTAAACTATATCGAAGCACACAACGGTACCAGTGAAGCGTAGCAGTACATCTTATTTATATGCTACCAACCCTAAAGTTTTGTTAGTGCTACTGGTCCTAGTTAATAGATTATTCTATATTATTAACACAATATTTAAATATTTTAAAAACACTTCACTTGGGTATATAATAAAGGCTGAATGCTTCATTCAGACGCTAAATATTAATTAGCTCGGTAGAGCACAAGAAGTTCATAACCCAGATACACTGTAATATAGATAAAGTGGTGCTGATATTTTCCATAAATCTTTATGGAATACAACCAATAAATACATTAGAGAAGATAACCCAGACAAGTAAAGATAAGATAAAGGTAATCTGTCTCAGGCTGACACAATTCCAGTAGAGCGCCATGATATTTAGCCCCTTACAGCCAGGGCACAGATTTTGTCGGCTAAGGAATAAACTAGTAATGTTTATCCATTCCTTTAACAGGGTTTATAATGAGGTAGACTTTGGGGATAGAGGAGTGCGGGTATGGAAAATCAGATTATCTAGGGTAGAGTGGGAAAAGGATGTTGATTGGATCAGGAGTTGTGAGGGCATGGAAAGGTTGGTTAGGTAATGGTGTCTGGGAAAGGAGCTGCAAGAGTTAGTACAAGAAAGGGTCAAGGGCAGTGGTGGGGTTTGTATGTAGATCTGGCAAGGGGCAGTGAGGAAGGAAATGTGAAGGGGGGGGGCAAAATGCATACGAGGAAAAAGCTATGGTCAGTGGGCTGTCAGATTGGTAAGTGAGCTGTGAAGGCACTGTGATCAGAGGATGCGGGCTTTATGGACATTGTGACTGAATGTCAAAGCTGAGAGGCACAAGGGATTGGGGGTATGAGCTGTGAAGGTATGGTGATGATAATGAGAACTCTGTAATTGAGCTGTCAGGGCATGGTGACCAGTGAGCTGATTGAGGGGGCTATACAGACAATGGAGAAGCTACGTCAGTAAGAATTCCTTGTCATGTCACATAGTAGTCAATTTAGACCCAAACAGAACTGCTGTTGCTATTGGACATGACCTGGGCAGAGCTAATTCCATTAGTCATTATACACTGTATAAATAGTAATCTAGTGTCCTTGGCAGAGCCTTAAGAATAAGCATTTTAACACGTTTTTTTTTCATATTGTATTTTTTTCCTCCATTCTTTTGACAGCCAATGTTAAGTCCTTGATCCTTCTTTCAATGCCACCATGTGCTGCAAGTGTTTCTGCGTGTGAGGCACATCAGCAACTTTAGTTTAGTGAAAATAATTTTCTCTTTAATCTAAAAACTCTGGAGATTTTGTGTTGACCAGTGCCAACTGTGATTTTCACTGACACCAACATGGAGAGGGAATATCATTTAGATAGTTTAAAGGTTCCTAAAGCAGCCAAGCAAGTTCTTCATGATGACTTTCTAAAGGAACAGTTCAGTATAAACATAAAAGCTGGGTAAATGGCTGTGCAAAATAAAAAATGTTTCTAATGTATTTATAAACGCTGGAGTGACTGGATGTCTAACAGAACAGAACACTACTTCCTGTTTTTTTAGCTCTCTAACTCTGAGTTAGTCAGCGACTTTAAGGGGGGCGACATGGGACATAAATGTTCAGTGAGTTTGCAATTGATCCTTAGCATTCAGCTCAGATTCAAAAGCATCAGTTATGACCCCCTCCCTCAAGTCACTGATTGGTTACTGCCTGGTAACCAATCAGTGGAAACCAAGAGAGCTGCAAATGAAATAGTGTTCTGACTATTATGTTAGACATCCAGTCACTCCAGCCTTTATACATTACATTTTTGTCAACTATTTTGAAAACATTTTTTATTTTGCAGAGCCTATCTACCCAGTTTTTATTTTTATACTGAACAATTCCTTTAAGACCTTTAATCCTTTATTGGTATAAACACCAGAACCCTCAGGGACAGGAAAAATGTACAGTATAAAGTAGGATGCTCCTCCACAAAAATAAGAGTGCTAAAAATGATATAATATAATATTTTGCAGAATTTGATTTAAATGGAAAATCCAGTGTAGTTTTGTGTGTGTTCTAATTTTTTTAATTGTTTTTGTTTCTTATGTCTCCTCCTTAGTGCACTTTCCCCTACCACTGTCCCTTTCTTCTGGTTTATTGAAGAGCAGAGCAAATCTAATTTTAAAAACACTGTTCAGTTTGTACATGTGCTTGTGAAAATTATTTACAGGGGGACCTAAGTACATCAAGTGTAAAACATAAAGTTAGTGTTGAAGTTGTTTGACTCCTACTTGGATTATTGCTACGTTTTCTAAATGGCAGAATAATGCTGGCTTTGCTGGCTGATTGTCCACCCATAACAGGATGGGGTCTGTTTCTGCTCCCTTACTCATGCCAGACAGCTGGATAGTTCTGTAATGTTGACATTTTCTAAATCTGTCAGCTAATGGAATGCCAGAGATCCGACAATGTCCTAGACTTTTCTCGCAATATTATATATTTTGCCCCAAATCTCTCCATATTTAAAAAAAAAAAAAAAATCAAAATAAGATTAAAGGATCAGAAATAGCAGGAAGGATTAGAGTGTTGATGCGAACAATGCTGGCACCCACTGATCCTCTTAAAACGTGCCCTGTGACCTGTATTACTGAGATCTGCAAATGAAGAAGGAGCAGAAACAAAGACATTAAGGATTGTGGTATATGATGCAGACTGGAGTGCAGAGAGATATTACTCACAGTGAACTGCATTATAATCAAAGGGAGCAGAGCCTCTCAAGCTGAGCGCTTTTGTTTTGCATTTTTTGCTTTCTTCCCTTTTCTCTTTCATTTTAAATTGAAGTTTAAAGCTTCTATCCTTGCCCATATTCACTTGCCTCAGGGGACTGTCAGTAACTGCCATTGACATTGAAGTCAAACTCTGAAACTAAATTACACTGCTTCACTTCAAGGAACCTGCAAGGAATCTGCTGTAGGGTATCTGACAGTTTACATTATAACTGTACATCCCATTACAGAAATATTAAGCATTGATAAAGATAAAAACAAAACCTGTTTATGAAACAATTTTCACAATACTTGGAATGTGACCACAACACAGAATAGAGCAAATTAAACCAGTCCATCATAACCTGCAATTTAGTAGATTATGCAGGTTTCTGTTTTGGTCCTGATAAGTAAAACCTCTATAGGATGATCCCACGGATAATACAATTCATAGGTTTGTGCTGCCAACATAAAGCCTCTGACTTTTTAATCTTATTCCTAATTTGCTTGTTATAGGATATGTAATGGTTCCAGAAGAGACATGTCATTAAAATATGTCTGCTAGTTCTTGTCTTAGTAATTGCCTTTGTAGTTTGCTCTTAAAGGAGAAACAAACCCTAAAAAAAAAACCACTACCCTACATAGACCCCACTCCCTCCCCCAGCCTAGCTGCCCCCCTTGGCAAATGCCCCTAACTCTTTATTTACCCCTCCGTGCAGATTCAGTCCAGCAGAGTTCACGGCAGCCATCTTCTTCTCTTCGGTAATCTCCGTAATGAGACCAGCGAAGCGAAAATTGCCGAATCGCCGGTCTCATTCCGAAGATCACTGAAGTGGCGTAGATGGTGCCCATGACTCTGTTGGACAGAATCTGCACAGAGAGGTAAGTAAAGAGTTGGGGGCATTTGCCTTGAGGGGGGGCAGCTAGGCTGGGGGGGAGGAGGGAGGGATGTCGATGTAGGGTAGGGCTTTTTTTTTATTAAGGGTTTGTTTCTCCTTTAAGTCTCATTTTTATATAGGTGGGCCTTAAAGATGCCAGAGCAGAAAGTAAAGGTCCCCATACAAGAGCAGATATGTATGGGGGCCCTTTGAAGACCTTCCCTGATTGATACCTGGCCGAAAGTAGGCCAGATGTCAATCTGGCAGGTTTAAAAATCCCATCGGATCGAGGACTGCATCGGTTCACCCTAGGGCCCACGATGATATCGCCCACCTCAAGGTGAGCATTTCGGGGAGAGATCCACTGGTTTGGTGACCTCACCAAATTAGCGGCTCTCCATATAGTAACATAGTAACATAGTAAGTAAGGTTGAAAAAAGACACATGTCCATCGAGTTCAACCTTTTTTTTTTTTTTTTTTTTTCATTAACTACCTATCTGCCAGTTGATCCAGAGGAAGGCAAAAAACCCATCTGAAGCCTCTCCAATTTGCCTTAGAGGGGGAAAAATTCCTTCCTGACTCCAAAATGGCAATCGGACTAGTCCCTGGATCAACTTGGACTATGAGCTATTTCCCATAACCCTGTATTCCCTTACTTGCTAAAAAGCCATCCAACCCCTTCTTAAAGCTATCTAATGTATCAGCCTGTACAACTGATTCAGGGAGAGAATTCCACATCTTCACAGCTCTCACTGTAAAAAACCCCTTCCGAATATTTAGGCGGAACCTCTTTTCTTCTAATCGGAATGGGTGACCTCGTGTCAGCTGGAAAGACCTACTGGTAAATAAAGCATTAGAGAGATTATTATATGATCCCCTTATATATTTATACATAGTCATCATATCACCCCTTAAGCGCCTCTTCTCCAGCGTGAACATCCCCAATTTGGCCAGTCTTTCCTCATAGCTAAGATTTTCAATACCTTTTACCAGCTTAGTTGCCCTTCTCTGTACCCTCTCTAATACAATGATGTCCTGTTTGAGTGATGGAGACCAAAACTGTACGGCATATTCTAGATGGGGCCTTACAAGTGCTCTATACAGTGGAAGAATGACCCCCTCCTCCCTTGACTCTATGCCCCTTTTAATACAGCTCAAGACCTTATTTGCCCTTGATGCTGCTGACTGGCATTGCTTGCTACAGCCAAGTTTATCATCTACAAGGACTCCAAGGTCCTTTTCCATAATGGATTTGCCTAGTGCAGTCCCATTAAGGGTATAAGTGGCTTGGATATTTGTACATCCCAGGTACATGACTTTACATTTATCAACATTGAATCTCATTTGCCACTTAGCTGCCCAGATTGCCAGTTTGTCAAGATCATGTTGCAAGGATGCCACATCCTGGATGGAATTAATTTGGCTGGATAATTTTGTGTCATCTGCAAACACTGATACATTACTTACAACACCCTCCCCTAAGTCATTAATGAACAAGTTAAATAAAAGTGGACCCAATACTGAGCCCTGGGGGACCCCACTAAGAACCTTACTCCAAGTAGAGAATGTCCCATTAACAACTACCCTCTGTACCCGATCCTGTAGCCAGTTTCCTATCCATGTGCAAACGACTTCATTAAGCCCAACAGACCTTAGTTTAGAAAGCAGTCGTTTGTGGGGCACAGTATCAAACGCTTTGGCAAAATCCAAATAGATCACATCTACTGCCCCCCCACTATCCAGAATCTTACTTACCACATCATAAAATGCAATCAAATTCGTCTGACATGACCTATCCTTCATAAAGCCATGCTGATTGTTGCTCATAATGCCATTCATTAGGACAAAATTTTGAATGTGATCCCTTAACAAGCCTTCAAATAATTTGCCCACCACAGATGTCAAGCTTACTGGCCTATAATTGCCAGGCTAAGATCGTAATCCCTTTTTAAATATTGGAACAACATCAGCTTTTCTCCAATCCATAGGCACCATACCAGATGACAGTGAATCTGAGAAAATCAGAAATAAGGGCTGGTCTAAAACTGAACTAAGCTCTCTTAGAACCCGGGGGTGTATGCCATCAGGCCCTGGAGCCTTGTTTACATTAATTTGTATTAACGCTTTTTGAATCATATCCTGAGTCAGCCACTGACTAGATTGAGCTGAACCATTCGTGCAGTTATTAAGTGAGCCTGTGAACCCAGGCTCCTCTATTGTATACACTGAAGAAAAGAACTGATTTAACACATTTGCCTTATCTGTATCTGTTACAACCATACTGGTACCATTATTTAATGGAGCAACACTCTCAACCTGCATCTTTTTACTATTAATATATTTAAAAAACTTTTTAGGGTTAGTTTTCACCTCCACCGCAATTAACTCTTCATTTCTTTTCTTAGCCTTCCAGATTGCTGATTTACAACATTTATTACAGTGTTTATATTCATTAAATGCAGCTTCTGTCCCTACAGATTTGTAGTTTTTAAATGCCTTTCTCTTCTTTCCCATTAACTTCTTTACTTCTGTATTAAGCCACACAGGATGATTCTTAGAGCTTCTACGTTTAGTCCTTAAGGGAATAAATTGAGAACAGTAATGATTTAATATCATTTTAAAGGACAACCATTTCTGTTCTGTGTTTTTAGCTGAAAACCTAATGCCCCAATCAATGCTCTGAAGGGCAGCCCTCAAGGCACTAAAATTAGCTTTTGCAAAATTCATGGTTTTTGTTGCCCCAGTATATTTTTGTTTTTTGCACCAGACATTAAAAGATATAACCTTATGGTCACTATTACCCAGGGGTTCAATGACTTGCACATTTGCTATAAGTTCTGGGTCATTTGAGATCACTAAATCAAGAATAGCATTTTTTCTGGTAGGCTCCTCAACAACCTGTGCTAAAAAATTGTCGTGCAATAAGTTTATAAACTAATATGTATGGCCAGCTTTAATTGTAAATGACACACACGGTTTTACTAGTAGCAGCTACTTGTCATAGACAGATAAATGTAGAGCTGCACATGCTTCTTAGAAGCATTTCCCAATTTCTATGGATACATTTTTGTTAAGTAAAAAAAATAAAAATGCTTTCCATTATAATAGTGTGGCAACTGACTTTTCAGCTCAGCATTGTATCCGATGTCAGCAACTCTGTATAGTTTAAATATTCCAGGAGCACAGTTGAAAGGTGTATTCTTTCTGTATGACAGATTGATTCTGCAGTCCTGTATATGTTATCATTTGCTTCTGCGGCAAAGCATTCTAGGGCTACTATCTCTAATCAATCTTGTGTGACCCTTGGTAGTGCTCCTGGAAGCCTTAAACCATCATTATTTAATGTACACACACTTTTGTGATGTTTTTCAGTACCAAGTGGGGCAATTGTATTCTGTGGCTGAAGCCAGCAAGAATGAAACTGGAGGAGGAGAGGGTGTGGAAGTGCTTGTGAATGAACCCTATGAAAAAGATGGCGAGAAGGGCCAGTACACACACAAAATCTACCACTTGCAGAGGTAAGCTTTCTCCCTTTATTTCTTTTTTAAATTTATGTACATTGTCCTATTTATGTTCCCATTTTTATACATACCATGTTACAAAATAAATTTTTTTGGGCTACAGCAGTGATTAGATGCACCTGCAAGCCCCTTGAAGTTGGGGTAACTGGTGTGTTTTTCATGGTTCCAAGAAATCCTAGGTTATATTGTTTTACTATACCTGTACCTATTTTGAACTAGGGGTTATCTTGACTAAAGAACTGACCTTCAAAAACAGGGCCTGGTCAAAACATTTTAGCTTTAACTGGGGCTTGAACCAAAAACATTTTGGTATGTTTTCTTGGCTTTTACTGTATATAAAACAATGGCTGCCTGTTCTGATACGTAGCAGTGTTAACTAGGGATGCACCAAATCCACTATTTTGCATTCGGCCCACCCCCTGAATCCTTTGCGAAATATTCAGTTGAATACTGAATCTGAATCCTAATTTGAATATGCAAATTGAGTATGGTAAGGGGAAAACATTTTTTACGTCCTTGTTTTGTGACAAAAAGTCAAGCGATTTACCTCCCCGTCCCTAATTTGCATATGCAAATTTGGAGTTGGTTTGGCTGGGCAGAAGGATTTGGCCGAATCCTGGCTGAATCCCGAACCGAATCCTGGAATTGAAGTTATAAGTAGCTTTCAAAGGCTAGGTGACAAAGATAGGTGTAAAAAAATGTTTAATTTCTGGAGTCAGTATCTCTTTAAGATCTACTGTTTGATTGCCATGTACCTTTTGGCCTAGCGTATTTAATATAATGAAAGCCAGCATTGAAATGATTCTTATGTAAAGCCTCAAGTATTTATGAATGTGTGTAATGCAGTAAAATGATTAGTAGTCTGAGCTAGTCACAGCTAAACTCTCATGCTTACTTGTCCCATGTAATATTTCATCCCTTTGCAGCAAAGTACCGGTGTTTGTTAGGATGTTGGCGCCCGAGGGGGCTCTAAATATGCATGAAAAGGCCTGGAATGCCTACCCCTACTGTCGAACCAGTGAGTATTAAGGAGCCTCTATGAAAGGAGAGAGATGAATAGTGCCATTGTTTCATGTAGCACTAACAAAATGATTGTGTACCAGACACAATCCCTTACATGCTGGAAGTCTGACTAGGAACTGTTAACCATAAGAGTGTTCATTAATCTAGTTGTGAGTTTGTTACCTGATCTGATGGGCCTTCTCACTTGCACTGCTCTTTGCTCTAAATAATTTAGGCCTTTTTGACAGGCTTCTCATTACCTGTGGTAGGAGAAGCTCTAAAGTTCAGAATGTGCAGGTACCAGTTTTCATCCCTTGGCTTCTTTGTATGACAATAAAGATGCTACTGTTTGAACCGAATAAGGAGCCAGAGCCTTATTCTACGTATTTGGTTTAAAGGTGGTAAAGGGTAATAGAGCTCTTGTACTTCAGTCTTTAGTAATGAAAGCAATGTATTAAATTGTCTTAATATTTTTCAAGTATATATTAGTACACATACACTATATTGAAATAGATCCTCTGTTCTCACCCATATCAGTTAACAGGATAAGCTGGTCCGTACCAACTAGATAGCTGCTGAAATTCCAGTCGAGAGCTGCTCAAGAAAAAAACAAAATAATTAAAAAGATCAACAATGGCCATTCCTCAAGTAGTTTTTATTTTCCTGAATGATATATGGAACTAGAAGGATATTCTAATGGACTATCATCCATAATGCTAGATCTACTAGCTTCAGCTAAGGATCAACAGGTAGTTTGTGATTTACCTATTTTGTACAAAATTTTACTATGATAGGTGCCCTTTAATATAAGGATATGGGATCAGAGGATGTGTTTTAGTTGGAGTTATGAGGTAACACTCTTATTGCAGCCCTGCTTTAAAAATGCTTGGTGACAAATACCACATCACACTTAAGGTCCCCATAGATGCAAAGATTTCTCTTGCTGAATGACCGATTTTAGCGAAATCCGACCAATCCTTTGAAATTATCGTGCAGTTAGTGGGATTCGAACGATCAAACATCTTACGTTTTTTTTTGACATCTGTCAGGAAATTGATCAGCCAGATTAAAAAATCTTTGTCGGTCCCAGTGCAATCTATCTATGTTTGCAGGGCCAAGCAGTTAGCTACCCTTTGTTTTTCTGGCAAATTGGTCTTTTTAGTTGATGGACAATTCATACGAGATAATCGTGGTCTCACGATGACAATCTATGGCCATCTTTACCTGACACCACTAAAGAGATTACACATTGGCACTGCAATCTCAGACAGTTGCTTGAAATGCGGAGAAGTGAGAGCAGATATGATACACTGCTCATGGTCATGCCCACTGATACAAAAATTCTGGGAGGAAATCGCCAGTTACTGGAACGACTTGTCTGGGAAAACAATGAATATCAGTGCTAAATGGGCCGTATTTAGTAAACTGTCACACACATCTCTAAACCAGAAAAAGCTTTAGCAGAACAACTAGCAGCGGCAGCTAGGAAAGCCATCTTACACACATGGTTATCCCAATCTCCCCCACCTCTATCTCTAGGAAAACAAAAATTACAATACATTTTTCATCTAGATTGGGTGGAAACCTTGACAAACAAAGAAAAAAACACAGAAACATTCTTTGATACCTGGCTAACATACATAAACATACATAAATTCCATCACACCACTTGGCATGAAACAGAACTACCGAGAGGAACCGATCTTGTCCGAGAAGCAGAACAACTATTAATGAGTGCAGAAAGTTTCCAACAACAAATCACAACGGAACCCCCGGGGAGTCATTACCTCAACAGACTGTTTACAAGCCCTTTATTATAATCATAAAACACTGGTAACTTATCCCACCGCCAACAGGAAGCAAACTAATAAAGCGGTTCATATACTCAAAAGATAGAGGTATACCTGATCTGTTCTGATGGTCACCTTGGTAAGATCAAAAATTGTTAATTACCAACTCTGCTTTTGCAACATATAATTTTGTACTTGACACTTAAATTGTTATTGTATTTTACTTTTATTTTACTTTATTATTTGTTATATTTCATTTCACTTGTATAGTGTATAGCACAAGAAAATAAATAAAAACATTTTTGGAAAAAAAAATGCTTGGTGGTAAGCACAGCTTTTGTGTTGCTTTATCTATATACACGTACATAAATATAGCTTATCGTGGTCATACACAGGCCAATAAAAGTTGCCATCTCGGTTCTTCCGGACCAAATGATCAGACCAGTCCGCTATCTCATAGGCCCACTATTATTCAGCTTTAGGTGGCCATATTGGGGAAACATCCACTCATTTAGCAACCTCACCAAATGAGCAGATCTTCAGGAGTATGGGCATCTTTAGTCATCAGCCAGGGACTGATGTGAATGATCTATTATTTATGCAGACTATTTTTGCACTATATAAATAAAGTATAAAATAATAATATCCTACAAGTACCCTTGTCTTAAAAATAATACAGAAAAACAGGCAATTATCTGTCTAATAATCGTTCTCAACTTCAGTTTGAAAACTGTGCACCGCTGGCTTTAGTGAATGTTGTTGCTAACCATAGCCAAAAAAACTGATCAAAATAACAAAGCATTATAATGGGTATCAGTTCCCTGTAGTTTAATGTTTTATGCGTATGTCTGCACAATGACCTTCACTGTTGTCCTAAAGACAAGAGGGTTTTGCTTCGAATAATTTATCTTTCCACTACAAGCAAGTAGTGTGAAATGCCATTTGCTGCTGTTTAGAACCTGAGAAAAAAATATGGGTAATTTAGGGACAAAATCACATCTTTAACTTTAATATAAAATACTGCCAAACACACCTAAGTGTAAATCTGCTGAAACTGTTGGACTTGTGAATTTATGTAATGCATTAAGCTGTTTGAATTAATCTTGCCGATATTAATCACATTTTTCTTTCTTTCTCCTTTTCATTATCTGCAATCAGTAATTACAGTAAGTATCTAATGTTTTTATTAATTACAGACAATACATATTAGAGATGTGCTGAACTGATAATTTTGCATTGGACCTAATGCTGAATCCTTCATAAAATATTTGGTTAAATAGCAAACCATTTCTGAAACCTATTTGGCGTATTTTTATATTTAAAAAAAAAAAAAAAAGCTGCAATATACTGTATATAGAAACAAAAGTCATTGCCTTCATTTGGTCTGCAGATTACAATCACATGATTAGTAAGGAATATCAATCAATTTTTGTTAAACTTGAACAAAGTCCTTAATTTGGTACATTTTCAGAACATGCTGTATTTCCTGAACTGTTGTACATTTCCCCTTTAATCCAAATAAAATAAGGGAAACGTTGTCTCCCCCCCTCCCCCTCCTCTGTAGTCCCAGTGGGAACTTTGCTGATGGCTGTTTGGTGAATGTAACGATTATTTATAGACATGTACTCTCTGAGTGCCAGTTAATATAAGTACTGTTGGATTTTTCAGACTGAATATTTCTCCTGAGATCTTGAACCTCCAAATAAAAAGGAACTGAGCTCTTTTAAGAAACCGCAGTTCATCTCCATTAGCTATCATGCTATTCATTTTAACATTAGCGCTCCTGAGGGTTTACTACTAGTTTTTCCATTCAGGGTTTAAAAGCATCATATACAGCAATATTCTGCTATTAAATTTCTTATGAAATGATTTAAGTAATAGCGTTCAGGAAGGTGTACAGGATGGTTTTAACAATTACTGCCATGCCACAGCTACTTATTAACAATGAGCAATCAATTTCAGCTTGATTAGGAAGTTGAGTTTATTTCTACCGTAAGCTTAGAATTTTACCACCACAAAGACACTATTTTTATTACATAAATGTACTGCTATGAAAAGTGTCCGTATTCCTTTAAAGGGGGCTTGCTGGCAGAGGTCATTGTTCTAGGTCCAACTTTTTTGGTTTCCCCAAAACAGCGATTGACTGCACTGAGGCTTCCATCGGAGGGGGGGGGGCTTTACTACTAAGTTAGCAGGGATCTCCCTCACTGAGTGCACAAATTCTGTACCCATTAGCTTTGCTCCTAGGTGGAAGGCCCTGACAACAAGTACAATGGGGCCCCAATGATTAAAATGGCCCTCAAACACACCCATTAGGCTGAGGACAGCCGGAGCTTCGGAGGGTTTTTTTTGCAGGCTGAGAGAAGCAGATCTACTCCCCAGGCAAAATGTCTACATCTCTGGTGTTCTCTGGTTGATCCTCACTCTGCTTGCTTCATGTAGCCAACTCTCCATGTGCCCTCAGCCTTATTAAAAAGAAATGTCCATACTATGACAAATTTCACCCCCTTTGTGACCCACAAATCTCACTTTTACATTTTTTGGGCCACCTCTGCTATTGGCCCCTAAATACAGTATCCCTGTGCTCCCCTGATGGACTTTCAACAATGTGATTGTGTGTGCAGTACGGCGGAGCACAATGTACTCAAATTTATGGATATTGTTAGTGTTTCACAGTAGGAAATTAGTATTTATTGTCATACACCTTCTGAACATGCTTTCTGCCCATGCATTCTCATTGGATAGTTCATAAGGACTGCCATAACATACAGCCTGCAGCTGTGCATATAAACTGGTAGTTCAAAAAAAGTTGAAGAGCTACAGACTGACTTATTGAGCCCTGCCAGGAAAACCCTACATTAAAATCGTAAATGCATTTCACAAATGAATTATGATCCATATATTCTATTGCAGAATGAATACATGAAAGATGACTTTTTGATTAAGATTGAAACATGGCACAAGCCAGATCTAGGAACGCAGGAAAATGTAAGTGTTGGGTCCTAGGCTTTCCCTGTTTTTTTTTTATTATTGCTTTTACTACAAACCATAACAAGAATAAAATAAAACAAAAAATATAAAGAAAAGAATAGGTGAATATGCGTGGTTGAATGCTCTCTTTTTTTTTTTTTTTTTGTTACACGTGTAAATCAATAAAAGGCACAATGAATAATAGCATTGCAGTGGTATATAACAGTAAAATATTGGTCTAAGTGTGGGGTGTCCTCCAGGCCTAAGGAGTCCAGCCAGCCTTGCCAAACCTGCTCAAATTTATCAGGTATACCCTATTGTATGTATACCAAGCGTGCCAGGGTGAGATGCTCTCCCTGTTTAAAAAAAAATGCAACAATAAATTGCATTCCTGAACTTCAGAACAGACCTGCAATGCACCGTACCTACTAGGAGAGGGACTGTCTAAAGTTTGTGTTTTCATTTCTCTCTAGGTGCACAAGCTAGAGCCAGAGGTCTGGAAGAACGTGGAGGTGGTTCATATTGATATTGCTGACCGAAACCAGGTTCTTGCTAAGGTTGGTTTAAAGGAATAATGATGTAATGTCGTTTTTAAGAAGGCAATAAAGAATCATTTGTCTTTGTTATCATTTCCATTATATCACTCTGTTCGGAAACAGCAGTGTCTATATTGGCCCACCTACTTAAAGGGCACTACATTTTATTACTTAATTGTACTTAATGCATGGAAATGGCGATTCTCTGAATAGACCTTGAAGTTCCATAAGGCCATTCCTCCTCTCGTCTCCCTTATTTGCTCTTCCCAGTGATGAATGGATCATGGCGCTGGTTTAGAAACAGATCATGTGCAGCCTGTGATAGACAGTTCACAGACAACATTTTCCCTGCAACAAAGTACTATGTATTTGAGTTGTTTGTGTCATGTTACTCATATCTCCTTGCTTTCTGCTCATAATAGATATACTATGTATTATACTAGTACATTAATGGTTGGTAATGTATTTGAATATGGGGGATTATAATCTGTGTGGATTTATTCACGTGGAAGCTGCTTTCCACATCCTCCCCCAATTGTTTTTACTGCTTCCCAGTTATTAATGCTGTCCCCTTGTTAACAGTTTCTTCATGATGGCTGCGAAGTTCAAGGCTTGAAAGCTACACAAAGAACATACAATTAGTACTGCTATGCAATGCTTGTAAACTCTATCAGAGAAAATAGCGATGAGCGAAAAAAATTGCAAAACTCATTGAAGTCAATAGGCAGAAACATTTGTTTACGCACAACAATTTTTTACGCACTCAACAATTTTCTCACTCCAAATGCATTAAAGTCAATGGGCGTTTTTTCTTGTGGTGACAATTTTGTCACTGTGACTTTTTTTGTCTTTGTTAAAATTTTGCTGCAATTTCACAAAAAAAATTCACAGTTGCCGCAAATTCATGCTTGGAAAAAAAAATTTGCTCATCACTAGGAGCAACCAGACAGAGGGAAGGGGATGTCCAGTTTGTCTGCACATGCTCTTTCAGTTACCCCTATTGTGCACCCTGCTCTCTTTGCAATTCCTAATATTTTAACTATTCAGGTTAAAGAGTGACTATAAAGCTTCACATGGGAATTCATAATGTTATTTAATTACCGTTATGTAGAGAAGCATTTCTATGTTTAAATCTCACTTTATATATTATGCTTTGGTTAATATCAGTTTTATAACAAGATTTCTGCTTTTTTTAGGATTATAAACCAGAGGAGGACCCAGCAAAATTTAAGTCTGTCAAGACTGGTCGTGGACCATTATGCCCTGATTGGAAGGTCATTATTTTTATTTATTTATAAATTTGCTTGCTTTCTCAGACACACAAATTCTTATTTTTAATACAACTATTTCCTCCAGCAGTTACAGTTAGGTCAATAAATCTTTGGACAGAGACCACTTTTTTCTAATTTTGGTTCTGTACATTACCACAATGAATTTTAAATAGGGATGCACCGAATCCACTATTTTGGATTCGGCCGAACCCCCGAATCCTTTGTGAAAGATTCGGCCAAATACCGAACCGAATCCGAACCCAAATTTGCATATGGTGGGAAGGAGAAAACATTTTTTACTTCCTCGTTTTCTGACAAAAAGTCACGTGATTTCCCTCCCGCCCCTAATTTGCATATGCAAATTAGGGTTCGGATTCGGTTCGGCCAGGCAGAAGGATTCGGCCGAATCCGAATCCTGCTGAAAAAGGCCGAATCCTGGCTGAATCGCGAACCGAATCCTGGATTCGCTGCATCCCTAATTTTAAATGAAACAACTCAGATGCAGTTGAACTGCAGACTTTCAGTTTTAATTCAGTGGGTTGAACAAAAAGATTGCACAAGATGTGATCAATTAAAGCCTTTTTTTTAACACAGTCACTTCATTTCAGGGGCTCAAAAGCAATTGGACAAATTAAAAAACTGAAAATAAAATGTTAATTTGTAATACTTGGTTGAAAACCCTTTGCTGGCAAACTTTGCTGCTGAAGTCTTGAACTCATGGACATCACCAAATTCTGGGTTTCCTCTCTTTTAATGCTCTGCCAGGCATTTACTGCAGTGGCTTTCAGTTGCTGTTTGTCGGCCTTTCTGTCCAAAGTTTAGTCTTCAACAAGTTAAATGAAGCTCAGTTGGGTTCTGGTGACTGACTTGGCCATTCAAGACTATTCCACTTCTTTGCTTTTATAAACTCCTGGGTTGCTTTGGCTGTACGTATGTTTTGGGTCATTACGAAACTCTTTCCAATCAATTTGCCTGCATTTAGCTGGATTTGAGCAGCCAGTGTCTCTGAACACCTCAGAATTAATTTGGCTGCTTCTGTCCTGTGTGTCACATCATGGATAAACACTAGTGTCCCAGTGCCACTGGCAGCCATGCACGCCCAAGCCATCACACTGCCTCCCAAATGTTTTACAGATGATGTGGTATGCTTTGGATCATGAGCTGTTCCACGCCTTCTCCATATTTTTTTCTTGCCATCATTCTGGTAAAGGTTGATCTTTATTTCATCTGTCCAAAGAATGTTTTTCCAGAACTGTGCTGGCTTTTTTTTAGCCAAGTCCAATCTAGCATTTTTATTCTTGATGCTTATGAGTGGCTTGCATCTTGCAGTGCACCCTCTGTACTTACTGTCATGCAGTCTTCTCTTTATGGTAGACTTGGATATCGATACACCTGCCTCCTGGAGAGTGTTGTTCGCTTGTTTGGCTGTTGTGTAGGGGTTTCTCTTCACCATGGAAATGATTCTGTGATCATCCACCACTGTTGTCTTTTTGCATTGCTGAGTTCACCAGCTTTCTTTCTTTCTTTCTTTCTTTCTTTCTTTCTTTCTTTCTTTCTTTCTTTCTTTCTTTCTTTCTTTCTTTCTTTCTTTCTTTCTTTCTTTCTTTCTTTCTTTCTTTCTTTCTTTCTTTCTTTCTCAGGATGTACCAAACTGTAGATTTTGCCACTCCTAGTATTGTAGCAATTTCTCGGATGGATTTTTTCTGTTTTTGCAGCTTAAGTATGGCTTGTTTCACCTGCATGGAGAGTTCCTTTGACCGCATGTTGTCTGTTCACAGCAAAATCGTCGACATACATGCAGACTCCCCCCTTTTATCTGCTTAATTAATGATAATATAATGAAGGAATTGCCCACACCTGCCCATGAAATAGCATTTGAGTCAATTGTCCAATTGGTTTTGAGCCCCTGTAATGAAGTGATTTGTGTTAAAAAAAAAGGCTTTAGTTTCTCACAGTTTTATGCAATCTTTTTGTTCAACCCACTGAATTAAAGCTGAAAGTCTGCAGTTCAACTGCATCTGAGTTGGTTCATTTAAAATTCATTGTGGTAATGTACAGAACCAAAATTAGAAAAAAGTTGTCTCTGTCCAAAGATTTATGGACCTAACTGTATCTTTAAAAAGACAGCTAACAGGATTTTTCAAATCCTGAATGTATTTTTTCATAATTTTTGCAGTGATTCGTATTGAGAAACTTCACTGATCTTTTTTCTTATAGAAAACGTTGGGGCAGCAAAAGGACTGTCCTCACATGTGTGCTTACAAGCTGGTCACAGTCAAGTTCAAATGGTGGGGCCTCCAGAACAAAATTGAGAGCTTCATACAAAAGGTTAGTGTGGAACAACAAATTCTTTCTATAACAGGGTTCCTTCTGTAAGGTGGTATTTTAGTCACTATGACTAATTATACTAGAAAATCAAGTAAACCTTGGGCTGGTTAAGCTTCCAATAAGGATTAATTATTTTATAAATATATTATAAATATAGGATTAAGTATCTTAGTTGGGATCAAGTACAATGTACTGTTTTTTTATTACAGAGAAAAGGGGAATACTTTTTTAAAATGGGGATAAGTTGAATAAAATGGATCTATGGGAGATTGCTTTTCTGTAATTCAGAGCTTTCTGGATAATGAGTTTCCGGATAAAGGATCCCATACCTGTAGTAGGATTCCAATGGAACCGGCCGCATAGACAGAATCAACCAAATCAACTTTGTTTCATTTTCATGGTTCCCTTTGCTAGCCATGGGGTGATTTTAGCTGTTCTGACTGTGGGCTTTTAAAAGGAATCAAATGCTTTTTATAAGTCCAGGGAGAGGAGCAGCAGTGAGATATCCAGTGAACCATAAAAAATGTACATTTTTATTGATTTTCTAAAATAATACAAATAAACAATGGATAACAGGCAGAGTATGGTCGCGGGTCAGGTGTGGCCAGTGGGCTGCCAGTTGGACAGCACTACACTATGCCATAGTAGCATTTAAAGGGTGTTTTAACTATTCTAGTAAAATTTAGATTAATGCAAACCAGAATCAAATCTTATTTGGATGCAGGAGATTATTGGACCAAGGTGCATAACTACTAATACGTAAATATAAGTACATAGAGAAAGCTGTGTGTGTTAGTTTTTAAAAGGAGACATATCCTATTTTAAAGGGTTGGTTACACGTTTATCAGCATGATTTATCAAATATATATTACATTTGAGGGCTTCTTTATCAAAGTCCGCATTTATCTCAATATTTTCTGCTGCAAACTCTGATCAAATCAACTCGGTTTTTTGCACTTATTATTAAATTTTCCTGAAAAAAAATAAAAAAAATACCAAGTTTTTTTTCATCCGATTTTCAGGATTTTCAGGATTTTTTGGGATTTATCACCTGAAAACTTAGAATTTTGCCCGAAAACTTTGGAGTATTGCCAAAAACCCAGCGCACATCAAAAAATCATTGGGACTTCTCCCATTGACTTATATGCAACCTCAACAGGTCTGAGATGCCTGATTCAGATTTTTCCATCCTCAGGGTTTAATAAATTCTGAAGAAATTGTGATTTTTTTTTTTTTTTTTAAAAGTCCAATTTTATATATAAAAAAAAATCACGAATTTTTCATGATTTATGCATTCCGAGTTAGCAAATAACCCCCTTGGTGTTTCAATTAAAATATATCTACATTTTTTAAATTTTGGTGTATTCGTGGACAACCTCCCAAGAAAATGCATGCATGCAAATGCTTTAGAATCCCTAGAATGATAAAATAGTATCCGAACTTAAAGTACAGATTATTTTTAACTGGTAGCCTATTTCTTTGTTGCTGTCAGCAAGAGAAGAGGCTGTTTACAAATTTCCATCGTCAGCTTTTCTGTTGGCTGGATAGATGGGTGGAACTAACAATGGATGATATTCGCAGAATGGAAGATGAGACAAAGAAACAGCTTGATGAGGTTGGTGAAATTTCTTGATTTCTCTTCTGTTTTTCCTTTATTCATGCTGCATTGCATTAGGAATATATTTTATATATATATATTGAGAAAACTTCCGCACACATAGATCTTGATAAGTAAAAAAAAGCTGGTAGCTTTATTTCAACGTTTCGGCTTACAAACATCAGCCTTCCTGATGACGGCTTGAGTTTGTAAGCTGAAACGTTGAAATAAATCTACCAGCTTTTTTTCACTTATCAAGACCTATGTGTGCGGAAGTTTTTTTGCTTTATAGATATGAATTTTTGTCCAGCACCTAGGCATCACCATGGCTATCTGAGTGCACCTATCTAGTTATATGTCTATATATATATATATATATACACACATATATATATATATATACACATATATACACAAGTCCTCAAGTGTAGGAATGCACACTGGGATTTTAGTAAAATCTTCACTTTTATTTAATCAAACATTAAAAGAAAACAGGTCTTTTAATGTTTGATTAAATAAAAGTGAAGATTTTACTAAAATCCCAGTGTGCATTCCTACTCTTGAGGACTTGTATACAAATGGCAAGGATTAGCGCCTGGGTCTGAAATACATCTCTGCGTGGGAGTGCTTAACCCGTTGGAATTTGTGTATATATATATATATATATATATATATATATATATTGTAAGAGCAATGACAAATAGAATGCATGAGCTCCCTCAGGAAATCTCCTCTCCTGTGGGTGATATAGCTCCCAGAATACCTACCCTGCACATTTAACATCTCTGTATGTAAAACACTTTATACATGTTTTGATACCCGGTTATTGGCCAAAAATGTGGAAGGAGGCATTTTACATGCAGTGATTAAAATGAATATGATGGGGCAGGTATTTTCAGGGACTTTATCACCTGCAGGAGAGATTTCATGTGAAGTGTCTGTTATAACCCTTAGTCTAAAAATATAACTGCAGAGTCTAAAAATGCAGTGCCTATAGAGACGGCTGAACTGGGAGTAAAAAGCAGCCCACATATAAATGTGCAGCATTGCACCCCACCACAAGTTTAAAAAAACATTGGTGGTCAGGCCCAGCCCCAATATATTGAGGTAAAATTGGTGGACAGTGTTCCCCATTAAGGTAACAAAAAAAATGAAAGTAACAAAAAAAAAAAACCTTGGTAGTCAGCCCCTCCAAGTTAAAAAAAAAAACCATGGGTAGGCAGGGTCCGTTTTATTAAGGTAACAAAAAAAATACATTGGTGGCCAGGTTCCCCTATTAAAGTAAAAAAATATATAACATTGATAGCCAGCCCCTCCAAGTTAATAAAAATACAAAAACATTGGTGGCCAGGGTTCCCCATTAAAGGGGCTGTGATAAATTCACCAGAAATAAAGACTTTTCCCCTTTACTTTATGTTTTCTATTTGTGACTGTTTTTCTAATATTGAACTGTAAAATTTAACTTTTCACCTTTTAAAGCAGCTCTGGGAGGAGGGGTCACCGACTAACTGTTCTAAATTGATATATTTAGCTGATACATTTCTTATTGTTGTCTCTGCTGAGCAGAATTTTTGAACTACATTAAAGGCAGCTGTTAGAATTAAGACAATAATTGCTAATATTCCACAAATATTGCTGAGAAATGAATTGTATCAACTAAATGTAGCAAATTGTAACAGTTCAAGTGCTCTTGGATCACTGAGCTGCCATACTGAGACACCAGAGACTGGAACATTAAATTTTAAACTTACATTTTGGGAGAACGGTAAAAAAAATACAAGTTAGGAAGTAAATGAAAAAAAGTCTGTTTATGGTGAACAATCTGAAAACAACTGAACTGAAAAAAAGTGTTTAGAAGGTTGAACTACCCCTCTAAAGTAACAAAAAAATACATTGGTGGCCAGCCCCTCCAAGTTAAAAAAAAAAATTGGTGGCCATGACTTTAGCCCTATAAAAAAACAAACAAACCAGGGATTTAAAAAAAAAAAAAACAAATAAAAAAATATTTTTTAAAATTTGGCAAGCAGTCTTCTTACTCCTAGTTGACAGCAGCTTCTTTGTTCTCAGTGGCCCCTGTTGGTTCTGCTCCACTTCCCTGGCCTAATACTTGAGCATCCAACCAGGCATTTGCACCAATGTCCCGATGGCGAGTCATAGACATAGACTTGTCAAGTAATAGAACTCTGAAACCACATATGGATGCTCTTTTATCCTACTAACGCTAAGGCACTGACACAATCACTTGTGCTGCATTTTCCAGTTACTAAAAAAGTAGCCTCATGAGACAATAGAATAAGTATGCTGCCATAGCTTTATGGTATATCCATTTGCAAGTTATGAAAAACCTAGGACATTCTTCCTCTGGTCAGCTGACCACAACACCAATTAAGTCATACCATACTGCTTGGATTGTTCGGCCCTGCCCCCTTCGGACTTGTGATACGATTTTAAACACAGCTGCAGCCCAGAGAGAGGTTATAAGCAAATGAAGACATGAAATGGATATTAATGCAAAGCTAACACTTATATGTGAGTTATTAATACATTAACAGAGGTTTGGGATAAAAATATATTTATATATTGAATATAAAAATATATTTTAAAAAGTAAAACAAAAAAAATATATATATATATATATATATTTTTTAAAAAGTAAAAAAATAAATATATATATATCTATATATGTATATATATATATATATATATATAATTTAAATATTAGGGAATTTAAAAATGATGGTACAGTTGCTTTATAATAGATGGCCTGACAGTCACTGGTCTTGGTGCATGGTACACCTGATGTCTGTTACCTGCAGCCCCATTGGGACAATATCAGAGAAATGACAGGTTTCTTATTTACATAAACCTGCCAACAACAATTTGCAGGAATCCTGTGCAGACTTTGCGTGTGATTGCTTCTGCAACATGTCCTAAAAATGGTAAATACATTGCTTGTTGACAACCACCTGAACCAAGCCTGGAGTAATTTAATTTGAGCCAAACATACACTTGCATGCAATTTTATCTGTAAGATTTTCTGAAACAACAACATATGTTTTCCACCTGCAGATGCGAGAGAAGGATCCAGTGAAAGGAATGATGGCTGCAGATGATTAATACTGCGGTAGTGAAGTCTGTAAGTACAGCTTAATGTTTTTTCACAATATTAATGTTTATTTAATGTTTTGTACAATATTATTACCGTATTTGATTTCATGGAAAAAATATATTCCATTTTAAAAAAACAAAATAAGACCAAAAGAAAAAGGTGGACTGGGACTCCCAGACCTCAGAGTATATTCCCAAGCTATAACATTGACCAGGCTATTAGATTGGCAACATCATAAAGGTAATAAAGACTCGTACAGATCGAGCAATCTTCTGCTAAACACGGAATACCCTAAGACATTGGGACCAAATAACAAGCCAACATGGTGAGATCATGAATTCTGCAGGCCCATCCATGGCAATAACTGGAAACCCCCAGTTTTTACCGGGTATGACAACTGGAGGCTTTCTAAATGGGTTGGAAGGGAAGTGCATAAGAGCCTGTGAAGTGATAAATGAAGAAGGACTGATAACATATGGGGGCACATTTACTAAGCTCGAGTGAGGGATTCGAATGTAAAAAACTTCGTTCGATTCTAAGGATTTAATCGTTCGATCAAACAATTTTTCCTTCGATGGTTCGATCAAAGTATTTGCGGTAAATCCTTCGACTTCGATATTCGAAGTCGAAGGATTTTACTAAGATGGTCGAATATCGAGGGTTAATTAACCCTTGATATTCGACCTTTAGTAAATGTGCCCCTAAATGAAATAATTACACTATCCGAGCAAAAACCAAAACACAGTTTCCAGTATGCCCTACTGACACATTGGTACAAAGGAGGGCTAAGAAAAGATAACAAATTCGATAATGGCCTTTGAGAAGCTGATACAAACAAAAATATCGCCAATACACACTGTATCACTAGGAGTTAATATTATAAATGAAATGAAGTTCAAAAAGTGACCAACTTATACTACAAATTGGGAAAAGAAATTGGACGCGTTTTTACAGATAGCGACTGGCGCAAGAAACTAATTTTAAAATTCTTACAAGGTGGTATCTATACCCAATGAAATTAAAGAAAATCTATCCAGCAACTACAGATCAGTGGTGGAGATGTAACACAGAAGCAGGCACGTTATTACACATCTGGTGGTCGTGCCCTAAAATAAGATTATTCTGGCAACAGATTAACAAACATTTGACATAAGCAGTAGGAAAACACTTACCCAATGTAGCCGAGGTGTGGCTGTTGTCAATGATACCAGGATCTATAAAGAAGGTTAAAAAAAAGTTTTATAAGATTTGCATTACAAGCAGCAAGAGTAATAATACCTAGGAGATGGAAATTGAAGCAATCCCCGTTAGTAGAAGAGTGGATATAGGAAATCGAAGCTATGAGGAAAATGGAGGAACTCATTTCCCACGCCAATGGCATGCAGGAGAAATATATTTCCACATGGACAACATGGATAAAGTAAAGGAAACAACAGATTACAAAAAAGTCATGGAAATAGAAGCCACACAGAATAAGTAGAAATAAATAAAATGGGTCTAGAGGTGACAAAACACAGAAAAATAGGGAGCCCATAAGTAGATAAGTAAGTAGCATTAAAGGACACCGCAGGTTTGTAGAGACATAAACTTATATAACAAAAACCATGGAGCTTGGGGGACACTAAAGTGTAAAAGTATCCATCCTACACTTCAAAAGCAAACCAGTTCAGTGTCAAATCTCAACAATGTATCCAATATTTAAAACGTAACATTTAATCAACTGATTAAAAAGTTGCAAAGCGCTCAAAACCACACACCCACTGCTGTTGAAAAATCACAGCAGTGCTGGACAATTGTCCATAAAAACACTTAATTAAAAACTGCAAATGGTGGATCAATGAGGTAAGTATCGTCTTGAATGCAAAAGCCAAATAAGGCCAAATGTGCATAAATCACAGGGTAGTAACACCCGCTCCCACCCTTCCGTTTTCAGCCCCACAGTGCTGGCACTACCTAGCTACGTAGGGACAGGGTGAAAGCTAGACTTCTCACCGTCCACCAATGCCGCCCAACGCGTTTCGCCGATTAGCTCGGCTTCTTCAGGGGCATTAGTGGTGAGCGCTCCTCGTCCGAAAGTTTAAATAGAGAGCCATTAATCATTTACTCGCGTATCGCGAGATTTCGCATCTAGCCTATTTCCGGGTCTATGACGTAGCGCAGAGGATAGATTTCACTGGCCGCATACTTCCGGACACCTACGAAGATGCGGCACAAGAGGGCAGGACTAGCGATGCGTCTGCCAAGTCTTGTCTCACTTTCCCTTATTGCGCATGCGATGTCTGTAAGTGCCATAATAAGCGAAATTCTCTTCCAGGGAGATTATAAGTAAAGTAAATAGCGTATAACACAAAATAGCTTGAGAAAAAAGTGATAGGTTATCCGCATAAGGGGAAAAAATATATATATAAAGGGTTTACATAAATCCCATCAAATTTATAAAAAAGGCTTAAAAGTGAACCCCTCTAGAGGTGACAAAGCAAGAAGATCAAAAATCTAAGATACTATGGGATGACTACATGTTCCTACTTTTTCTTGGGTTTTTTTTTTCCTTCTCTTTTTCTTCTTTCTGTCTAATAATTAATTCTCTCTTTTTTTTTTTTCGTTTCTCTTATATTACTATGTCGCAGTGTAAAGAAGATATGGAAATTGTAATGACATGGTAAATGCACAAGAAATGGAAAAGTTGCGTAACTTATATGTGTTGTAAATTCTTCTGAAAAATGAAAAATAAAGCATATAAAAAAAACAAACAAACAAAATAGTTCTCCTTTAAAAAAGAAAACAAAATAGTTCATTAGCTAAAAATTTAATCTGTACAGGCTGGAGGGAGAGGATGTCTAACATATCAGCCAGAACACAACTTCCTGCTTTGCAGTTCTCTAACTCTGAGTTAGTCAGTGACTTTAAGGGGGGGCACATGGGATTAGTTCAGTGAGTTTGAAATTGATCCTCAGCATTCAGCTCAGATTCAAAAGCATCAAAAAAAGTTATTACCCATGTCTCCCCCCCCCAAGTCTCTGATTGGTTACCAGGCAGTAACCAATCAGTGGAAACCAAGAGAGCTGAAAAGCAGGATGTAGTGTTCTGGCTATTATGTTAGACATCCAGTCACTCCAGCCTTTATACATTACATTTTTGGCTAACTAACTATATTAGAAACATTTTTTATTTTGCACAGCCTATCTATTTACCCAGTTTTTATTTTTACACTGTACAATTTCTTTAACATATACCTACTGCATTTTTATAGCTTGTTGGAAATGCATGTTTATACATTATAAAATATTAACAATGTATATCATTTTGTTTTCTCTTTCAGTTGAAGTTTTGACCAATTGGACAACTCCATGCTCCAGTACTGATAGATAACTAACGCGTGGATCAAGCCCCACTTCCTCTTTTGGCAGACGATTTTAACCCCTTTGTAGCTAATTCTAGGCACCTCTCAATATCATGAGCCAATAGTGCTGCGATTCTTGGCTGCGTGAGGAAAGAGCTCACTCCTCAGGTGCATAGTGTATATATCCTTGTACTAATACAGCCCTTTCCTCTTATATTTTCCATTTCTGAAGATTTTCCTTTGGGTTCCTGTTTCATTTGTCACTTTTAGTAGAAACAATGTCTTGTTATATTGTGAAATACTGGTGGTTTGTTTTGTTTTACAACTTTTTTTTTCTTTTTTTTTTTTGAACATTGGGATTCATTGCGTTTTTTCTCCTTTTCTTGAGAGAGTGGAGATGTAGAAGATAAATATGTAACCGCTTAAACTTGTTTTATTACTTCCTCTCGGTAAAGTTTCTTTTGCTTATTAAAAGGGCTTGACATTGCCAGAGATCCACTTTGCCTTTCAGAAATGTATGAGATCTTTTAGAATGTTACAGATAATTAGAGGAAATTTGCAAAACGTCTGCCTGCCTTCTTCAGAGAAAACATTCCTGTGTGTGTGTGTGTGTGTGTATATATATATATATATATATATAGATAGATAGATAGAGATATATATAGATAGATAGAGATATATATAGATATATATATAGATATATATATATATATATAGATATATATATATATATATATATATATAGATATATAGATATATATATAGATATATACATACACACACACACACACACACACACATATACATATATAAACCAATGCTGGCAAAATATAACTATGCTTCACCAGTCAAGTTATCTGCAATCAAGGGGGAGTGGGGTTGCTCTTTACCTTTAGGAGATTTTGTTGGAAGGATGGAGCATGCCCAGTTGTACCAAACCAGCAGTTGTGCAATAATATTGATCATTGCTACATATGTATATATTCAGCTAGCATCAGTCCTTTTCAATACGTTTATTTCATTTTTCATCAAATGCTTGTAACTGTTAGATATTCGATTCAATTAAATCCTTAAAGACAGGACACTTTTTTTTAGGCTCTGTAAAAGTTAATTTATTTTTTCTTTTTTGGTAATGAAGAACAAATCTTTAAATAGAATATGGATTTTTATTTTAAATTGTGAGATGTTGACGTTCCTTAAAATGTATTCCTAAAAATGGAATAGTCCATGCCATAGTTAAAGTATAAACATCCCATTGTCTTGTTATGAATTGAGTGTTTGTTCCCAAGGCATTGCATATCTTGAGCGTTCTAATCAAGAGGTTTCCTGAAAATCTCCAAATTTGCAGCTAGTGCGCTTCTTTTAAACATTCCCTAGGTCATGGGGTTGTAAATGTAAGGAGCTCAATCAGATCTACAGGCTTAATTTAAATAAAAGTTTCTAAAACGGTGCAACTATATTTGAATGGCACCCAATATAATTCCATTTAGAGCTGTACATTACTATTATTGTTGGTCTGGAGTACATTTTTCAGACTTGGTTGTCATACTGTGCAGGCTTTTGGATGCAGGCACATAGGTTAAGAATCCCAGCTTTACCCCTGCCTGATAGAGGCAATAGAGATACATCTGTTTTATGACAGACCGAGTCGGCAGCTTATTGGCCCATGTGTAGGACCATCCGACGGGCTTCCCTGATCGATATCTGGGCAAAACTCAGGCAGATCCTGATCAGGCACGTTAAAAAAATCTTTTTGGATCGCGGCCGCATCTGTGCGTCTATGCAGTTCTGTGAACTGACCGTCGGTATCGGATTCATTCTGATCCGCCCGATAATGCCCACTTCAATGTGGGCATATCAGGGAAAGATCCGCTCATATGGCGAATCTCTATGTCTATGGCCTGTTAGATTGGAGTTCCTTAACCTACAATCTCAGCTACTAGCATCACCTGTATAAAATCCTGATTTAAAAAAATTAATTGGAAATATACAGTGATATGATTTTCCCCATATGTTGTTACAGTTGAGTATATTGGCAGACTATAAATGTAGCTTGACCCCCAGTAGAATGGTTCTCAGCGTCAATTACTAATGAAGGTTTAGGTTTACTTTTAGAATTATTGTGGAAAATAACCAAATCTGTTGGAGCTTCCAGCACCTCATGTATATTAAGACTAGGTTAATATTTGCCCTACCACCCAAGCAGCACAAAAGGTAATTTGTGGTTATTCTTAGAGGGAAGAAATTCCTTTTCTGAAAATCAAATGACGTTGTACGCATTGTCCTTTTTTATAACGTGTAACAGATCTAAAATGATGGTGTCAACACCTTTTTGTTTGAGAAATGCTGAAAATGAATGGGGGTAGCTTTAAAAGACGTCTATTATAATATATTGTAGGAGAAAATTAAATTATTTAACTTTTACTGATAAAATAAATTCCTAAAAAGGAAAAGGCACAAATGTTAAATTGTTTGTTTTCATTGCTTTTTTTTTTTAACTTAAGCAGTCTTTACTCCTTGATAATTATGTGATAGTGATTTTGAGGTGATATAATCCAGGTCTAATGAGGGCATCTTTCAGTCATTGATAGTTCAGTTTTCACTTTGTATTTATATGTAGCACAGGGCTGTCCAACTCCAGGCCTCGGTTTCGGACCAGGACACCAGGGGCCAACACAAAAACTTTATACCAGGGGCCCACTATCAGTACTATTATTATTCCTCTTCTCAATTAACCTCTCCTAGTCTCTTTTCTTTACATACTATAATCTATTATTCCATCTATTTAGCTTCTTTGTTCTTATACAAACAGGGAATGGCCATGAAATAGGCCAGATGTTTAGGGTCAGTCCACATGAGCAGATTCAGGGAGATTTAGTCTCCTGATGACTAATTGGCTCTTCCTCTGTGCGACAATCTCCCCGAACTGCCTTCGCGTGCCTTTGCACTTCGGGCGACTTCGGAAAACGAACAGCCGCGTGTGATTAACCGATGGTGACTTTTCATTATAGCGGACAGGAAGACACGCAAAGGCAGTTCGGGTAGACGCCCAGGCGACTAAATCTCCCCAAATCTGCTTGTGTGGACTGACCCTAAGAAGCAGGAGGGCCCTTTGAAACCTGGGACCACTAGGAGTTTTCCTGGTATCCAGGTGGGCCAATCCGACACTGCCAGGCCTCAGAAGCAATAGTGGCAGAGGCTCACACAGCATTTGTTAGGCTTACACTTGTCAAAATTGCTGCCCAAATTGGATCATTCCCATTGACATTCTCATTCCCATTGACATGAATGGAGAGCACCTAGGGGTACTTGGTAGATTGTCACTTGGAAGCATGCATTGCTGCATAATCACACACGTGGTGGAACCAAATATGCCATGTTATTTTATATATTCAAGTATGGCATTTGGGTGTTTTCATCTCCACTTCAAGTATAGGCAAGCCAAATAATCTATATACCTTGTGGCATTTAAGATTATATGCAAGTCAATGTATATTTATTGGTGCAAATAACATTGCAGCATTCCGATATCCCTTTAGGCTGGCATCCTCCTTGTATAGCTTGTCCTGCACACAGACACAAAGCTAAGCTCCAATGCATCAGTGGAGCAGCTTGTTAGATTTGTACAATAGTCATTGCACTGGGACAATCAATAGGGCAAAAATTGTAGGGTGTTTGCCCCTACATGTAGTTGGGTTGCTCTGCGGTAATTAAATGATGACAACGTCTGCTCTAAAACGAACAATCTTCTATGAAATTGAACGACACTAAAAGACAGTCCCAAATACCTACATTCCCACACGATCATCATCATTTGACAAAAATAACATTTTTAAAAACAGCATAATTCCACTGGCAGTTACTGTTTTTATTTTTTTGGTTTGCTAAACGTATTCTTGGTGTGAAGGACTAAAATAGCACTTGGTATTGACATTTGCATCTTTCATGTGGATTTCATGCATTCGTTATAGCACATTATGCCCCGTATTTGCTTCCACTGCTGTTTGGAACTCATGTGCTCGATAATCCTAAGAGGCCATCTTAGTGCAGACACACCAAGCTAAAGAGTACACAATAATTGTCATATACTGCTCATATTAACTGTTAGAATCCAATCTACTACTTTCTTTTCTCTGGTTGTATCTTGTGGAAACGTTAGCTCAAATTCAAACTGATTTTGATTGTTTAATCACATTTTTTTTTAAATAAGTACAATTTGTAGAATTGCCTAGATAATGTTTATTTCATGTGAGTTTGTGCCTTTTTGTCTAATATTCCAATGCAGGTATATTGGAAATAAATATTCTACAAAGACTTTGTATTTGTATCTTATTCATGGATATTGCTTGCGTTGTATCTATTTCCTATGCAATGATCAGATACACTGCAACACAAAGCTATGCCTGAAAAGACCAGAAAGCTGGCAGAGGGAAATCTCTACTGTTTAACAGAAGAGTTTGACAAAAAATGTTTAGCAAAAAATATTATTTAATTTCATCTTGCGAGGCTCACAGAGAAAGGTCCACTCTGCAGAACAGAATTCACACTGCGTAAAATGTCACTGAGCTTTAACACAAACAGGTATGTCAGGAATTAATTGCAAATGTAGATTCGGAGTTGTCCACATTGCTTTAATGTCTAAAAATTAATTTATGGTTGGAAAGTTATCCAATCACAACCTGCTTATAACACCATTTATGGCTGATGTGTCACACATTGAAATAGAAAGCAGGCTAAATTTCCAACATTTTTTTTTTGTCATCATAATACATTGTTAATGTTCATTTTAAAAGCTTTGCCTTGTATAAACATACTAAAGGTGCTCATATTATTATACTCATAGCTACATAGTTTATTTGAGTTGATGAAAAATGGCCAAAATATATCAAGAGTAGAGTCCTTATAGCTATATACAGTTGTGTTCAGAATAATAGTGGTGTATTTAAAAAAAGAGAATAAAGCTCAAAATCCTTACAATAGCTTTTATTTCTATACACACAAATGCATTGGGAACACTGAACATTCTATTCCAAATCAAAACATGAAGAAAAATTGATCAAAAATGTATCAAATTAGTGTTATTCCTTTACAGAAAGTGAAGAAAAGGGAATATTAGGCTGTTCAAAAAAAATAGCAGTGTCTGCTTTCTTCTTTACAAACTCCAACATTCACTGTATAAACTGAAAAATGATTTTGCTTTCCTTTGAATGACTGAACTAATATTTAGTTGTATAATCAGTGTTTCTGAGAACTGCTGCACATCTGTGTTGTATGGAGTCCACCAACTTCTGGCACCTGTTACATTCCATATTTCTTGGTTTTGCCTCAGAAACAGCATTTTTGATGTCACCCCACAAGTTTTCTATTGGATTAAGGTCTGACGATTGGGCTGGCAACTTTATAATGCCAATCTTGTTGGTTTGGAACCAAAATGTTGCACTTTTACCGGTGTGTTTGGGGTCATTGTTGTTATGTTTTGTTGTTATGTTTTTGCCAAGGATGAGTAGAGTATAACGGTGCTTTATTAGCAGAGAATCAGGCAGGCATTACACAACAGTAACTTTCACTTTTAAACTTACAGGAAGTATTCACAGTATGTTTGAACACAGTGACATCTACAGGCCATTTGTATAAACACCACCAACTTAATAAAAAATGTGAATATGAAAGTTTCTTCAGGCAGGGGTGCTCCGCCAATGAGTCGAGTTGAGTAACCAGCCTCAGACGGCAGAGCCCCTCTAGGTACCAGGGGCAGCAAAAATGGTGCTCCTGATACTTTAAGAGACTAATTTTTGGTTTTCACAAAAGAGAGAGTGCAATTATGCTATCTGCGCTACCGTCCTGGCCCTCTCCGCCTCCCTTGTGGACACCTAGCTGCCTCAGGCGGTGGAGGGGCCAGGATCGCCCCTGACTGCAGGCTGAGGGCAAACAGATAATGGTGCTGAAGGAGCTTTGACTCTCCTTCCTGCTCACTACTGTTTTCTACTCCCAACACAGCTAAGCTCAGCCAACCAATATTCATAACAGAAGGAGGCAGCCATAAAAGACGATTATTGCAGCTGTGTCATGGATGCCCCTGGAAATGCATCTGGCGCTGCCGCCTGAGGCGAGCTCCTCAGCCCGCCTCATTGGCCGAGCGCCCCTGACCTTAGCTAATGTAGCATCACGTGACTGCTTCCTTGGTTCTAGACATTTGGTGCATCATACACACATTCCCTAGCAATTCACTAGGCATGGGCTGTGTGACGGCAGGCTCACACACAAAGCTCCACCCACCGGAAAACAGAAAACACACAACCAAAACACAACAGGGAAGAGTTAGTGTGTGAGAAGGTGGAAAAAAAACTTGTTGGAACCTCCCTGGGGAGGACCTGAAAGGTAATGTCACAACTATTCTTCTTATTTAGCTTTACTGTATGTCTGAAAGTTTGAGGAGTCTTATCCAGTGATTGAGTTTTAAAGATCAGCTTTGTGTATGCTGTGAGTTATTCTTTAATAGGTGGAGAGAGGGGTTTCCAAATAATCATGCTAAAGATGATGACTTTTACCAATAGCAATCACAGGCTTAATGGCTTATTGCTTTTTAGCATCCCTAGATTTCAGCTGGTACAAGTATGGGACCTGTTATCCAGAATGCTCGGGACCTGGGGTTTTCCGGATAACAGATCACTTCATAAATTGGATCTCCATGCCTTATGTCTACAGTTCATATGAAATTAAACCAATAGGTTGACTTCCAATAAGGATTAATTATATCTTAGCTGGGATCAAGTACAAGCTACTGTTTTATTTTTACAGAGAAAAGGGAAATCATTTTTAAAAATTTGGATTATTTGGATAAAATTGAGTTAATGAGAGACAGGCTTTCCGTAATTCAGATTTCCGGATAACGGGCTTTTCTATGGAATTCCTTATAAATAGCGCATCAGTCTAAGGAGGAAGACTATACATCTGTAGTTGTTGTGGAACTATACCTTTCGGAATCCACTCACTGCCTCATGAAAGTGAGAGTTGCATGTGTATTTTATATGTTGGGCACATGTGATGATATGTAGTAGAAGTGGATGCGTCCTATAGCACATATACTTGCTAATTGGCGACCAATATATTATTATGGCAGGGCCACGGTTATAGGTGCATCAGCAGCACTTACAAAGTGTATAATAATGAAAGGCTTTATGAGTTTTACGTTTTTTTCTTCTGGTCCAGCTTTTTGAGTATGGTCGCGTGGGGTAAGTATGGGCATTGGGCAACTCTGATTGCTGTTGCACAAAAAATATTGGTGTAAATTAGGCCCAAAACCACATAGCCATTTTTTATGAACACGAGTGCAAAGTGCATGCAACATTGCTTACATTTCATTGCTATTCACAGAGGTAATTGCTTTAATAAATGTGTATATATATCCGGGGTCCCCAACTTTTTTTTTTGACTGTGAGCAACATTCACTTGTAAATGCCAAATAAGTGCTGTGATTGACCAATTTTATGTAGACCAATTTTTTATGTACAAGAGGCTCTGCTTGGCAGTACACATAAATTTTAAGCAAGTCAGTAATTCAAAAACAAGCATCTGCTCTGAGGCCAAAGTGAGCTACATCCAAGAACATGGTGAGCAATATGTTGCTTATGAGCCATTGGTTGGGGATCCCTGATTAACCATCAAAGAAAACTCCAAAGATAACTCCAACTCCAACAGGTAACAAAGGAACCCAGGGTAACTTCTAAGCAACATAAGGCCTGTCTCACATTGGCGAATGTTGATGTTCATGAATCTACCATCAGGAGAACATGGAACAGCAATGGTGTGTATGGCAGGGTAGCAAGGAGAAAAATACAGTATTGCTGACTGTCTACAGTTTGCTAAAGATCATGTGAACAAACCAGAAGCATACTGGAAGCATGTGTTGTTGAGCCAAAATAGAACTTTTTTTGGCTTAAATGAGGAGCATTACATTTGGAGAAAGAAAACCCTGCATTCCAACATAAGAACCTTATCCCATATGTGAAACATGGGGGTGTGAGTGTTCTAGTTTGGGCCTGCTTTGCTGCATCTGGGCCTTGCAGGAATTGCGTGGAACAATACATTTTGAACTGTACCAGGATGAATCGCAAAAGACAGTGTGTCATGCAGCAAGACCACTATTCTAAACACCCAAGTCGTTCTACCAAACAGTGGTTAAAGAAGAACAAAGTGAATGTTCTGGAATGGCAAAGTCAATGCCCTGACATTAATATATAATTAATTAATAATTGATTAAGAGATAGAGAGAGACAAATACAAAAGTTCCTCTGCACTCAACCCATTATCAATATATTTAAGACGTTGAGACATTTTGTCTCTATGTCTGCTACTTCATAATACATTTTACACAGGGGCTGTGTTTTACTGTACCTGCAATTCACAATATGAAGCAGTAGAATTCTAAATAAATCAGATGAAAGTCAGTGTAGGACTGGCCAGACCAGGGATGACTTTGATGTAGTTGTCCAGCTTAAATATGTTGCAATATATGGACAAACAATCCCTGGTTTTGTTTAAATGGTTAGGCATTTTTAATAGCTTAAAACACAAACTAAATATATTGATAATGGGTTGAGTGCAGAGGACATTTTGTATTTGTCTGTATGAATTTTGTGGTCACAGCCTCATTGCACCCTGCTTAATAGTTGAAAAATTTCAATTTACCATATTTGTTATAGTATATATATATATATATATATATATATATATATATATATATATATATATATATATATATAATGTCTAGCCCCATGTCAGATTTCAAAATTGAATATAAAAAAATCTGTTTGCTCTTTTGAGAAATGGATTTCAGGGCAGAATTCTGCTGGAGCAGCACTATTAACTGATGCGTTTTGAAAAAAACATGTTTTCCGATGACAGGATCCATTTAAGTAGGAGAAATAACAGACTGCCAGAAAGTAGTTCCATCCTAAAGTGCAGGCACAAGTCACATGACTGAGGCAGCTGGGAAACTGACAAAATGTCTAGCACCATGTCAGATTTTAAAATTAAATATAAAAAAATCTGTTTGCTCTTTTGAGAATTGGCTTTCAGTGCAGAATTCTGCTGGAGCAACACTATTAACTGATGGGTTTTGAAAAAATGTTTTCCCATGACAGTGTCACTTTAAACATACAACTTGCACACAGATGCATTTTATCGCACAATGCCTCCCTGATACTGCATAGCTGATGCTGCCCCCCTTGCCCAGTTTTTTTATAGGAACGGGTCAAGGGGGGCCGCATTGCTGATGCAGAGAGCACACTCCTACAATCTGCTACTGCGCATGCATATAGCTGCATGTCACCGCATACATTAGTTTGCTTACAACAATAGCGTGCATACAAATCAAGTTGCGCAAGTGTCATCAGTGCAGAAGAAAAACACTGGTATTGGAAGCATCTGCAATGTAAAAAAGTCTCAGGAGATGTGCATCAAGACTGCCCAGAGCAGCAGGGCAGTAAAATACTGATATTTGGGTGACATCAGCCAGCTGCAGGACTTGCTTTAGCTGCACGTTTCCTACAGAATGACAGCGGGCATGCAGCAATAACCCAGTGCTGTAAGTAATACCTAAGCAAGCCTTTAGATTGAGAGATATTTTTTTTAAAGCTTTTGTTGGCAGAACATTAGAAAAATAAAAGTTTCATATAATGCACTGTTGCCCCGACTGGTTAAACTGGTGTGCTTGCTTCAGGCACATGCTAATGCCCAGGGGCGTAACATGCAGGTGCCGGGCCCTCCCCTGGCAAAAAAAAAATCTTCAGAGGTGCCCAGCCTTCCACCTGCAACAAAACCCCAAACTGCCCACTGCTTCCTCTATAGTTCCTACTCTATAGTTCTGTCAGCATAGTGAGGGCAGGAGAGAGCAGTGAATAAGGAAGGCAGTCTTTGTTGCAACTGCTTGCTATGCACAATTTTTTAGAATGGAGTGTATTAAAGGAGAATTCAAAAAACTATTTACAAAAAAGGCATTCAGTGTCTGAAATAGTGTAGGTTGGGGTCCAGGTGCTCAAGCCCCAGACCTTCAGCTCAGGGAGGCAAACAATTGCAAAATAGAAAAAGGCTGGCACAATCTGTACCACACTCCACAAGTTGATGCAGTAAAAAAGAATTTATTTAGGCAAAAAATAACAGCAAAGAGCCTTACACGTTTCGTGCCTTAGATGCACTTAATCATGGACCAAGGCTCTTTGCTGTGATGTTTTTTGCCTAAATAAATACCTTTTTACTGGTCCGGATTGTGCCAGCCTTTTTCTATTTTGCAAAGGAGAATTCAACCCTTTAGCAAAAGAAACCCTACCCCCCACCCCACGGAGACCCCCTTCCCTCATCCCTCCAGCCTAGCTGCCGCCCCAGGGAAATGCCCCTAACTTTTTACTTACCCCTCAGCACAGATTCAGGCATGGGAGCTCAATGCAGCAGTCTTCCGGGTCTTCAGTAAGCTGAGAAGGAGACCGGTGAAGCGGTAAATGCACAATTGGAGCAATTTACCGGTGTGTGACAACTGTGCATGCGCCAAAATGGACGGAAATTTCAGAAAGGCCGGAAGACCCAGAAGATGGCTGCGGGGTACTCCTGATTCCTGAATCTGTGCCGAGGGGCAAGTAAAATGTTAGGGGCACTTCCCCGGGGGGGGCCTACGTGGGGTGATCGGTAGGGTTTTTTTTTGCTTAAGGGTGGAATTCCCCTTTAATGAGCCAACAGGACAGGCCTGTAGTTTGAGGCTTGAGCCTCAGCGCCATTATCATGCTTCAGTAGCGAGCCCGTCGAGTAATTACCTCCCCTATGCCTCTCACTGGGAATTTACTGCCGAGATGGTACAGGTAAAGAGTAACAGAGGTACTGAAAATAGTAACAAGTTCGTAGGCACTGAACTGATAGCCGAGGCAGAGAATGAGAAGGGATGAGAAGAAATCATAATGGAGCCAGGTACGGGTCAAATCAGAATCAGCAGCGGTCAAGGGAGAATCTGAAGGAAAAGTCAGGAATAGGCCAATTATCAAAACTAGGATTTAAAAGCTTGAATCAAAAAGAATGTTCAGTGTCAATCAGAAGATGATCACCTCGCACTGGATTCAGGGGCTTGGCATCTATTTACATGATGTGCGCATGTATCAGAAGGTGTGCATGTCCAAACATGAAGAATGTGCAGATGGGGCTGCCCAGCGTTACCATCGCTAGAGGGCTGCCATGTTTCTAGAGGACTGTCACACAGGGATAATGAAAGGGTGTTTATTCTGATAAGAGAAATATTTCTTCACATTTTTAAAGATGTCAACATTTTGTGTGAAACAGTTTTATAGTAAAATTTGGTTTTCTGATCATGGCAGACAAAATGGCTCCGCTAAGAAGTCGGGAAAACAAGTGTTGGTGGGTGTGGTTTATTATAATTGAGGGTGTGGCTTATAGTAATGGCCATGGCTTTGTTGTTCAGCGCACATATCCCTCCACATTTTTTATCCAATTTTAAATACTGCGTAAGGAATACATTTAACATAAAGCTTTCGTGAAGCATAGTAATATTTCTTACCCTACTAGTATAAACACGGGCCAGGCAAATAATTAATTCCATTGACCGTAAGATTTGAGACCATGCTATTCTGGATTACCAGAATGGGATTTATTTTCTCTGTTGTGATCAAACGACTATTTGAGCAGCCAAAGAGAAAAAGATCTTAGATGATGCTTCTAATGGGCCCTCCTGTATGACATTGCACTAATTGATTGAAGGAAAATTACTGCAGCACAAGTTGATGGAATCTGCGAAAACACAGCAGCTGTGACTTTTCTTCACTTCCTCATCTGCCCATGTACAATGCCCTGGCCAACATGGTGTATCAGCAGATGAAAATGTCAAACCTGCCTGATCTATGAAACCAATATCGATGTTACATAGATATTGATTGGACTTATCCAGACAGCAGACACATTTGAAAAATCAAGGCAGCTGTTAGAATTGATTAAATAGTTGCTAATTTTCCCACAGATGCTGCTGAGAAATGTATCAATTAACAGTGTCGGACTGGCCTGGTGGGGCACCAGGAAAAAAACCCAGTGGGCCCCGAACCCTCATGGTCCCCCGCCTGGCCAGACCTCCTCTCCCAATGATAAGTACTACAAAAAAAATATATTTTTCGGGGCTGTGCGCCAAGCGGCAGTTTGCGCATCCGCAGGGCTACTTTCGTTCAGGCGCGCCAAGCTGTCAGAGTGGCGGTGGGGCGTTCGCGCGTGTGCAATGAGCGCGCTTTCACAGTAAGAAGGCGGCGGGGGGAAGCAGGGAAGGAGGCAGCAGGGGGCTCTGGACAGCAGTCCCAGTGGGCCCTAGGGCCCCCAGTCCGACCCTGCCAACTAATGTAGCAAATTGCAACAGTTCCGAGTCTGCATCTGAATTACTGAGCTGCCAGACTGAGACACAAACATTTATCTTTAGACTTCAATTTGGAAAAATGATCAAAAATAACGCACGAAAAGCAATTGAAAAATAAAGTCTTTATTGCTGATGAACAATATGAAAACTACTAAACTGAAAAAAAGTGTTTGTAAGATGAATATACCCTTTAAGGTCAGGGCACATGCTGTGGTTACCTTGGGCTGGTACAGAAGCACATAATGTACAACATTTCTAGCTACTTCTTTAGTTAGGCTTTAGTTCTCCTTTAAAGGGCTAATGGATGGGAATATCGTAGAATATTTGTGTGAATTAGCAAGTGAGCAGATCTGACTTTTTTTAGAGAACTAAAGTTAATAAGCTGTGTCTTGGCTCTTTCCTACACATCTTTAGTGCATTTAGACCTTAACCAGACTTCTAGAGCAGGAATGCAACATTTACTGTACCTGGAGGATTATACTAAATAAACCTTCTCTGAAACTGACCCCTCTCTTCTGACTTCCCCTTATGCATGTGCAGAACACATTAATAAACAGTCACACTCATGTATTAGTCACCTATAAAAGAGGCCTGGGTGACATGAAGCACGTGCATGTGAGAAACGTTAAAGGGGTCATAAATAAAACATGGAAAGCAACTGAAAAAAGTCTTTATTCCTGATGAACAATCTGAAAAACAACTGAACGGAAAAACGTGTTACCTTTATAGCAGCCTTATGAGCAGAGTTCATACTTATCTGATAAGAGGGGGCACATTTACTAAGTTCGAGTGAAGGATTCGAATGAAAAAAACTTCGAATTTCAAAGTATTTTTTTTGGGTACTTCGACCATCAAATAAGCTACTACAACCTTCGACTTTGGTTTAAATGATTCGAAGTAAAAATCGTTAGACTATTCAACCATTCGATAGTCGAAGTACTGTCTCTTTAAAAATACACTTCGACTACATACGTCGGCAGTTTAAACCTACCGAGGTACAATGTTAGCCTATGGGGACCTTCCCCCTCACTTTTCTAAGCTTTTTTTGATCTAAGAAAAATCATTTGATCGATCGATTAAAATCGTTCGAATCTTTCGATTTGAAGGATTTTTATTCGATCATTCGATCGTAGGATTTGCGCTAAAATCCTTCAAATTCGATATTCGAAGGATTTTACTTTGAGGGTCGAATTTGAGGGTTTATTAGCCCTCGATATTCGACCCTTAGTAAATGCGCCCCTATGTGTCATATCATTTTATCTGTGAACATTGGAAGGTAAACTAACCATTAGATTTTTCCTATTAATTGATTCAGTTTGTTTCTTTCAAATAGTGCCCCAGAAATATTTTTTTAAAAAAAATGTAAAACTTTTTCTAAAATAAAAACAGTAGAACCCCCATTTTACATTTTTTCAGGGGACCTGGAAAAAAATATGTAAATCCGGGAAAATGTAAAATCAGGGACATTCGTTAAAGTAACTTTTTCTTCAAGTGCTGAAAGGATATAAGCACAGGAGTCTGTTTTACTTTGAAATACAATATATACTGCATTAATAGCGAGGGTTAAGCATTGCAGCTTTAACTTTACATTATGGGGGCATGTGCAAGACCTCTCTGTCTGTCACATACACAACCTAATGCAATTGGTGCAGGACTGTATGATGAGGGGCAGAATAATTGGAATTGACTATTTACAGGTGGAACCAAGGCAAAATATACATCTGGTTAGTATTTTAAACCTCTTTATTTCACAAATAATAACATTCAGAGAGGACAAATGGCAATTTTTAGGAATATCTGGACACAATTTTATGTAAATTCTGGGAAAATATTTCTTATAATCAGGGAAACACCAACTGAAATGAATTATAAATTGGTGGGACGACAGATTTAAAAAAAATGTAAAATGCAGGAAAACTTCAAATCAGGGTACTTAAAACCGAAGTTTCACTGTATAACATTTCCACTCTCTCATCTTTCCTACTAAATTAGTAACATTTTAAGCATGGAGTCTTCAAAGCAGCATCTCCTGCCTCTCTTGAGCATTCTCCCTAAACATTTACTAACCGACATTCCGTATAACTTATCTTTTACATCAAATAAAATGTAGAGAGGGCATATGTTATTCAGTAAGGTCAAGTGGGGTATGTGATGAGAAGAGAGGAAAAGGATGAAGGGAAAGGGGTACCACTGCAATTCAAGGGAGGGAACAATGAGGGCAGATCAAGGGAAAGAAAAGGTATAAAACAGTGGCAAAAATAGATATTACTGGGCCCCACAGCAAATTATTTTTTAGGTCCCAAAATGTCTAGAGGTTAACTTGTTTTACCAGTATTTATTGAAATTATATATGAATTAGGGCCTCATGTGGCCCCTATACCTCCTGGGCTCCCTGCAGCCGCAGGGTCTGCTTCCTCTGTAGTTGGATATAAGCCATCAAATAAAACCATGCACCTGACTAGTTACTATTGCAAGGCCGTTGTTATGGCAAAAACAAAAGTAAAACAATCTCATTAATTGCATATAGTCTTAGAAATAGTTTAAGGGTACACACTGATTGACGTTGTTGGCCAGCTAACATGGCACTGTGTTGAGCGTTCACTAAAAATGACTTGATTTTGCAGTAAAAATCTATTTTGTATTGTAAGGATTTTCATCGGGGGGTATGTTGGAGTATTTATTTATCGAATTTATTCTCTTGACATCTAAACAGTATGCCTAGTGGTGTAACTGGATATAACTGGTCCCCACAGCAAATTCTTTTTCAGGGTTACCAATATTTACTGAAACAGTATATGAATTAGGGCCTCATGGGGGGACCCATACCTCCTGAGCCCCTCTGCAGCCGAAGGGTCTGCTTCCTCTGTAGTTACACCCCTGAGTCTGCCAGCCCCTCTTCCCCTTAGGGTTCGGTTGATGGACAGGATTGATGTGCCTTGGAGCTTCATGTGTGTACCAGAACTGATTCAGTCACTCAGCGATCAGGTGCAATGGGCAAATAGTCTTTTGTGTTGCCTTTTTAGGTATACAGGCAAAAGATGTGCAGGCTCTGTATATATTTATTTTTTTATTTTTAATTTTATTATGATTTCAATAGATTTGTATTTTTAACAAATAATTGTTAGTATGCAAGGCCTTTCTTTTTATTTGCCTTTATAGGTAAAGACTAAGGGGGTTATTTATCAAAGTCCAAATTTATCTCAATATTTTCTGCTATAAACTCCGATCAAATTTGCTTGGGTTTTTTACTCTTATTTATTATTACATTTTCCCGAAAATTTCCTTTGCTGGTGAAAATCAGATTTTCACTATTTTTCGGATTTTTTCGTCTGATTTTCACAAATTTCACAATTTTTTCAGATTTTTTCATCCAATTTTCACGAATTTCATGATTTTTTCAGAATTTTCACCCAAAAACTTTGAGGTATTGCATGAAACCCAGCACACATCAAAAAATCATTGGGACTTCTCCCATTGACTTACTGTATATCCACCCTCAACAGGTCTGAGATGAAGGATTTTCATATTCAGACTTTTCCATCCTCTGGGTTTTATTAAATTCAGAAGAATTCGTGATTTTTTAAAAGTCTGATTTCATAACAAAAAAATCACAAATTTTTCGTGATTTTTTCATTCGGAGTTTAGTAAATAACCCCCTAAGTGTCCCTTGGTGTTACAAAATGCATAAGGCTTTTATTTTTATACATAATGTAAAATAAAATCTTAAAAAGTTGTACTGCGATTGTTCTAGTTCCTCCTGACTCGTGTGAACTGGCTACAGGCTTTAGAAGTTCTCATGCATGAACAGTGGAAGTCTATGGGGTCTATTGATAATTATTTTTCCCTACTTTTAATAAGCGTATTAACTGAAGCGTGAGATTAATGTCCCAATCCTTCTTCTATTCATCTAGCCATTAATGAGCATACAGAGGACAGTGGGGTGGGAAGTTGCTCAGATCACAAGGGGAGGATTAAAGCTCATGTAATTTAATTGCATGCAACTGTATTCCCCATTCACATTAAAAAACGTGTTTCATTTACTTTTTACTGGTTAAAGTATTTGTCTGGATTATACACACTGCAGCAAAAAATATTCTTGCAAGGAAATGGGGCTGGCCTTTATTTGTTTTCTGTACAGAATCTTTAAACAACACAGAGGGCATTGTACTGGTTAATACAATGTTAGATACAAATACACCTGTCTTTTTAAAATGTAACGCTGTTTAGCCATTACCTGGCAGCTGCTTCCCCAGGTCATAAAAGCTTTCAATGTCATACAGCAGGGAAAATAAGTACCAAACAGGTCTACATTTTCTCAGTTAATATATTTCTAATGCGGCTGTTGACATGAAATTTACATTAAGGGGCCGATTCACAAAGGGTCAGATATCGAGGGTTAATTAACCCTAGATATTCGACTGGGAATTAAAATCCTTCGACTTCGAATATCGAAGTCGAAGGATTTTAGCGCAAATAGTGCGATCGGAAGATCGAAGGATTATTCCTTCGATCGAACGATAAAATCCTTCGAATCGAACGATTCGAAGGATTTAAATCCAACGATCGCAGGAAAATCCTTCGATCAAAAAAACTTAGGAAAGCCTATGGGGACCTTCCCCATAGGCTAACATTGAGTTAGGTAGCTTTTAGATGGCGAACTAGGGGGTCGAAGTTTTTTCTTAAAGAGACAGTACTTCGACTATCGAATGGTCGAATAGTCGAACGATTTTAAGTTCAAATCCTTTGATTCGAAGTCGTAGTAGCCCATTCGATGGTCGAAGTAGCCCAAAAAACACTTCGAAATTCGACGTTTTTTTTTTACTTCGAATTCTTCACTCGAAATAAGTGAATCGGCACCACACTTACTCCAAAATTGATCACCTCTTTCTCTCACATACTGCTCTACCGGACGTACTTAACAGCCAAATCCTGCCTAGGACATGGTCTGATCATTCCATGATTACTCTCACCCTTCGCACACCCCTTAACAGACCTAAAACCCAATCGTGGAGACTTAACGAATCTCTGCTGAAAGATGAACAACTGACTTCGGATTTAGCCTCCAAAATCACAACATATTTTGAGGAGAACGATTCTCCAGAAATTTCGCCGGTTATTTGTTGGGAGGCACACAAGTGCGTGATTAGGGGGTACTTGATCCAAATGGGTGCCAGAAAGAAAAAAGAAAGAGAACAAAAATACCGTTCCCTCTTAGATAAAATAGCCTCATTAGAGTCAATTCACAAGCGCACGTCACAACGTGACACGCTCAAGGAACTAACGGAGGTTCGGAAACAACTGGCAGATCATTTGGAATATTACACGAATAAAGTGCTGACGCTGACAAAACATCGTTTCTATGAACACGGCAATAAATGCGGGAGATTACTGGCCAGAATATTAAAATCCTCACAGTCCAAGAACTTTATCCCTTCCATACGCGATAACAGAGGCACGATTGAACATATTTCAGATAAAATAGCATCGGTCTTTAGGGAGTTCTACACTGCGCTATATCAATTACCAAATCCGACTCCGCCAACTCCTGACTTACTGTCAGATAAAATTGACGAGTATTTAACCTCTGCCAACTTGCACCATTTCTCCCCAGCTGTCACCTCTACTCTGGAGGAATATATTACTATTGAAGAATTAGAGTCAGTCCTCAAAGATACGGCCTCTGGCAAAAGCCCAGGCCCAGACGGGTTCACCATCCCCTATTACAAAATATTCAAAGACAAATTGCTGTCGCATATGTGCTCAGCCTTTAATAGCATTTCTCTGGGAAGAACCTTAGATAACTCCTCATTAATGGCACATATCACGTTACTCCTGAAACCAGGCAAAGACGCAACAGACCCAAGTAACTATCGACCCATCTCTCTGATAAACACGGACATAAAATTGCTGGCGAAAATCCTATCCCGTAGACTACAATCCCTCCTTCCTACTCTTATACATCCTGACCAAGTGGGGTTTGTCCCTGGACGGGAGGGTAGGGATAACACGAATAAACTGATTAATCTACAATTCTGGGCCAAAAAACATAAAATTGAGAATATGCTTTTATCTACTGACGCAGAAAAAGCCTTCGACAGGGTTAGTTGGAAGTTCATGTTCTCGTGCCTAAAACACTTGGGAATAGGACCTAACATGCTGGCATGGATTATGTCTCTATACAAGCAGCCGACGGCACGTTTAAAAATTAATGGTTACCTGTCTGAATCCTTTGATATTCGTAATGGCACGAGACAAGGTTGCCCGTTATCCCCCACGCTTTTTATCATAGCCTTAGAGCCCCTACTTTGCCACATTAGATTAAATCAGCAAATATCTGGCATTCCTGTACGCAACACGCAACATAAAATAGCTGCATACGCAGATGATCTGCTATTTTTCCTTACAAAACCTGTCACATCCATTCCGGCACTGCACAGAGAGTTTCAGACGTATGGGACTCTTAGTAACTTCAGGATCAACTTCTCCAAATCCACAGCCCTGAACGTTTCAATTTCAGACCTAACAACTCCTGCTCTATCCACGGGTTTCCCCTACAAATGGGCGCAGAAATCGTTTACATATCTAGGCCTCCAAATAACCAAAGACTTTTCAGATTGGGCTGAGCTTAATTTAAGACATGTGATATCGAAAATAAAAAAAGACCTATGCGCTTGGAAAGACAAACCTATTTCGTGGTTTGGGAGAATGAACGTTGTAAAAATGAACATTATGCCCAGAATTTTATACGTCTTCCAAACTCTCCCACTATCGGTAGGGGAGACGCAATTGGCTAACCTACAAAAAATAATAAAAAACTTCGTGTGGCAAGACAAACAAGCTAGAATCAGTTATAATATGTTGACCAAATCCAAACGGCACGGAGGTGTAGCCTTGCCGGATTGCCGCTTGTATTACTTTGCGTCGGTCCTGCTAAGAATAATTGACTGGTCCCATTACGCAAACACAAAGCTCTGGGTGGAAATAGAACAACAATCCGTTTATACCTATTTATTACATCTACCATGGATAGAACGCTCTTATAGACGGCTGAAACATGCAGACCATCCCCTTCTCTCTAATACAATGATGATTTGGGACAAATGCCGTACAAAATATTCCCTCACTAGCTACCCATCGCTCTTGCTGCCGCTGATCAATAACCCTGCTTTCCCCCCAGGTTTACGACCTAATTACTTTCAGGACTGGTTAATTGAGGGAAATCTCCAATTCATTCATTTCATAGAGAATAAAACACTTATCCCCAAAGACAAATTGCAAACTACCACTCAATTTCAGAGAATGGACCACCTAAAATACGCACAAATTTCCCATTATTTCCATAGTTTAGGGGGAGCACAAACATTAGGAAGAGACTTAACAAAATTTGAAACTGCTTGCTCACTTCAAGACCCACCGCGCCATACTATTTCGCTTTTATATAAACTGTTGCAGCCACCCACCAATTGGGACTCGGTCTCATACATAAATAGATGGTCCAGGGATCTGGATATCCAACTGGACGAGACACAGATAGAACATATGATCTCCAAATTATTGAAATGCTCCAAATGCAGCCGGATACAAGAATTAAACTACAAGATAATTACTAGATGGTATTATACACCATCCAAATTACAATATATATATAAACATTCCAATGGCATATGTTGGCGATGTTCCAGAGAAAAGGACACCTTGCTCCATGTTTTCTGGTCCTGTGAACTTCTGAGACCTTTCTGGGAAGAGGTATGCTCGATGTCCAGCCAGATCCTCGGTACGGCCGTACCGGCGGACCCCTCCCGGGTACTGTTATTCCTTAATACTCAACCGGTAGCTTCTTTCAATTCGGGCCTAGAACCACAACTGCTGAATGCGGCCAAACTTCTCATACCGCTCCACTGGAAAGCTACTTATATTCCTACTATAAAAGATTGGCTCAATAAAATTTCTGAAATTTATAGATTTGAAGAAATGTCGTCTTACAATGCTGATCAATTTATTAAGTTTTCCACAGTCTGGGCGCGATGGCTTATGTTCAAAGAAACGGACGTGTATAAATCTTACCTATAATAGGATCGGGTGAGACATCTCCCTGCTGCGCCCCCTCTACCCCCCCCTTTTTTTTTTTTTTTTTTCTTCTCTTCTTCCCTTCTCTTTCGTTTCTTCCTCTTTTCTTATCCTTTTTCTGCTTTAACCACAATACACAAACTGCTTCTGGTGAGAGTAAAGATGACTTCAAGGCGTGCTGCAAAAAACGATTACAGCGTTCTAAGGTCTTATTGACTGAAGTGACATACTGTTGGATAATGTATATGTGGATGTTACCTTTTTAACAGCTGTACTGTATATGATGTAATTGTTCATGCATCTTGACTATGTATTGCTGGAAGTTATTAATAAAGCTTTGAAAAAAAAAAAAAAAAAAAAAAAAAGAAATAAGTGAATCGGCCCCTAAATGTCAGTAACAACCCAAGTAATCCACACATACAAAGAACTCAAAGTCCATAAAGGCCATAAATTAAATTATGTGTAGTAATATCAGGGAATAACTATTGAATATGCTTACTAAAATGTATTTAATACTTAGCAGAAAAGACTTTGTTGGTAATGACAACTTCAAGACACCTGCTGTATGGAGAAACTAGTCACATGCATTCACCTGTGATTTTGACCCATTCTTCCACACAAACTCTTGAAGGTTCCGGGGGCCTTTTCTAAGCATAGCTCTAGGCATCCTTAGATATATTATCAGGATTAATGACCAAATGACGAGATGGAAAGATGGCCAGAGATGCAAAGATAGAGCAATACTAATTGAAGATTTATACGATGTTCAGATCCTGCGCGGAATGTCTTCTCTTTCTCCCTTACTTCCGTTATCCTGCAATTCATCCACCTTTATTTTACAAATATTGGTCAGCTATCTTCCATTCCCAGTGACCTTTTTTCAATCTTCTTGTTCCAGTCATTTCATCTTTCTTCTCCTTTCCCAACCAAACATGCACCCATCTTCTTATCTTTAGTGTTTTGGCTGTTGTTTGTGAAAGAAACAAGCTTATCTTGGCTATATTTCAGAGGAAGAAGCAGTATTATTAATATGATTAGAGAAGGAGACTGACTGGTCAAAGATGACCCCCAAGCAGCGTGCTGAGTTAACCAGGTTAATGGTCATGCCATCAAGAGTAATGGTGAAAGGAAGAGAAGGGCTCTGTTTGGGTGGAAAGACAATGAGCTCAGTCTTGGCTGAGTTGAGCTTGAGGTGGCATTTTTTCATCCAGTAAAGATAGCTACTAAGCAGTCTGCGATCTGTGTGTAAATGTCAGTGGTTAGTAAGGGGGTGTCTAAATATATCTGAATTTCATCAGCAAACAGGTGGTATTTAAGGCCAAATGAAGGTACTGTATAAGGTCTCCTAAAGAGAGAGTTTACAAGGAGAACAACAGAGGACCAATTACAGAACCCTGAGGCACCCCACATACAGGGGGAGAGAATTTGTTTGCAAAAGTAACTGAGAAGGAGCGGTCAGAAAGGTCGGAATACAACCAGGCTGCAGCTTGATCCTGGAAACCGATTGAATGGAGAACTTGCATCAGAACAGAATGGTTAAGAGTATTATAAGCAGTCCAGGAGAATGAGAATAGAGTAATGCCCTTTGGCCTTAACAGTCTGGAGATCATTTGCAACTCTACATAAGGCAATCTCAGTGGAGTGTGCAGGTCGAAAGCCATACTGCATAGGGTCAAGCAAATTATTTGTGTAGAAAAAGTTAGTAATACGGGAGAAGACAAGACATTCCAGAAGTTAAGTCAAATTAGTCAAAAAGGATGCAGATATGGTTGCCAAAGTTCGCCAGCATCTTTGCACAGGTTTTCTGTGCTAGCGAAACATTACATTCCCCCCCCCCATTGAGCAGCAATGTGATACGCGTGTTAAACGTTTGTGATTTTCTTGCACAGACACTGCATTTTCATAAGCCTCGTGAATGGGTAACAGTATTAAGCTGGCCATAGACGCAAAGATCTGATTTTCGGACTGTGTGTGGAGAGTCCCGTCATTTTTCATCCGGCGGAGATCGTCGTTTGGTTGATCGGACAGGTTAAAATATTTCTGTCGGATGCCGATAATATCTCTGCAGGTATTGCTGATCGTACAATTTTCAGAGGGAGACTGTCACTAGCTTTGGTCAGACATAACTTTCGTACGATTGCTGTCAGGGGCAGAACATCGGCTGATCTGTTCTTTTACTACTTTTTTTGATTGGAATGGTAAGTGACAGTTCTGGAGATGGGAAAGTCCGATCATACGATGATTCATACGATCAGATCTTTGCGTCTATGGCCAGCTTTAGGTAGAGAGGCATCTTTAACTGCTTCTCTAGCTCTAAACCAAGGATATCCAGTCTTTGGCCCTTCAGCAAACATCCGCTGTTTTCAGAAGATACTCAGAGTTATAGTTTAAAATTTGTTTGAGACCTGCGTGTTGGTCATCCTGGGTCTAATTTGCCTGTATTCTTTCTACATTGTTTAACTTTTCAGATCTCTAAATTCTCATTTAAACATGCGTTTTCCTAGAGTCATCGTGCATAAAGGGTTTGGGTTAAGTACAAACCAAATCTTTAGAACAGGAATTTGTACTCAGGACTGCATACTGTTCTCCTTTGTCCTAGGATTTAAGGAAATTTCTATTACAAATTGCATTCTGTAAAGCAAAGCTTCCTTTGCTTGTGTAAGATTAGTGGGCCTATTAGAGTCCCAGTAATATTGCTATTGATCTGCTTGTGCGGGAATGGAAAGCCATGAGCAATCAGACTTTGATTTCTTATCTCTCTCTGCGTCTGGCTTGGACAGGCAACATGAGGAGCGTGTACGCTCTGTCAGCCTGAGCAGCACCGGTTCCTATAGAAGGTTTGTGCTGCGGCACAGAGTGGCCCGGGTCATAACTTGCATGGAACATGTAAGGACCTTCACGAAGAACTCTCCCGCTCTATAGACCAGGCTTTCTTGATTTGTGGCAGAAAGATGGCACCAAAGACAATGGATTTCAGGTGTTAGCTCTATATAAATACATAACTTAAAAATGTCACTTAAGTATATGGAGCAGGTCTCACGGTGGTGGGGATAAGAATGGATTTTGTTATTATAATCTATTAAGACACTGATTATGCTGTAGGATCAAGTTACACTTGAATGTGACTCACAAGTAAAAAAAGGTTGGGGATCACTGCACTTTGGCAACTGCCACAAATATATAAATCAAAATATAATATATATAAATCAAATAATGCAGATAATTAAGCCCATATACACATTATTATAAAAAGTGTATGCTTTATTTCTTTTTAAACTTCTTGACTATGAAATTACAGACGCAATGGAAGTAAACTTCTGCAAGCTTGTTAGGGGCTTGTCCATAGAAATCAGTATTTCTAACGTCACGGCATGTCTTTTATTTTTCTTTGAAATAAAAGTAATGCTATACATTGTCTTCAGAATACAAACCTGACCAGTGTCCTGTTCCTATAAGACCAGAAATACTCTTTGGTTTGTTCTCAATGTGTTGTTCACGCATACAGTCTATCCAGTTGGTTGGGGAAAAAGTCACGACAAATATGTGCGTCGATTCGAACAACTTTTTTTCAATTGTCACCCCAAAAAATCTTCTTTATCAAATTGTTGCCTTGACAACTCAAATGTATTGGATTATCAAATGAAAAGCAGCGTAAGGTAAAAAAAAAAACATGTTCCAATTGTTAAAAGGGACCATCTGCCATTTCTATATGATTTCGACATTTAGCTGGAGTATTTCATATTCAAATTTGTAGCAGTTTCAGGGCATAATAAATCAAAAACTTCTATATTTTTCTTCCTCTAAAACCAGAAAAATGTAAGGTTTAATAAATAGGCCACTAAGTTTAACTTCTGTCCTTTAAAACAACATCCATTGACTGCCATCCACATTTTCATTTTAGGCTGCACTTGGTTACCTGGAATGTGGCTACAACATCCCGCCCTCGAGATGTCAGCTCTCTGCTTCAGTTGGATATTCCAGGCTCAGATATTGATATATACATCATTGGGTAAGTAGGAACAGGTAGCTTAGAAATACAAACACATCATATTTCAAATAAATCTGATGGCTTCCACATGTGTTAAAGCTGTCTAGTTGGTGACCATCTTGCAGAAGCCCCACAGACTTCTTTTTTGTAATTATCCAGCCTCAAGGGATGACATTTATCAGTGACGGCGTTAGTGACACACAACATACAGGAAGGAATAGATGCAGAATGTTATTTGTGATACTTTTCCACATGTTCCTGCAGGCATACCTTCTCTTATCCCTAACTGCTTGCATACAAATGGACCTGCCGAGACAGAGGACCTAGCACATGTTTTGATAGCAATAGGTGCAAAAAAATAAATATTATATGGAGTGATAATGGAGAGACAATTGTATAGATAGTATGCTCCAACTTTACTCTTTCACAGTAACACTTGCCTACTGTGGCATATGACCAGTGATAGATTTTAGGATAGAATAGAATTTCCGAGTTAGTCTGGTCTTCCCTCATCTCCAATCCCCATACTGTCAGTTCCTGAAAGAAGCAATGTCAGATAGAACCAGTAGCATAATTAGATATTACTGGACCCCGCAGTAAATAATTCAGGCCCCCAAAATGTCTAAAGGCTAACCTGTTTTACCAATATTTATTGAAACTGTATATGAATTACGGCTTCATTGGGCCACTATACCTCCTGTCCCCCCTGCAGCAAAAGGTATATTTCTTCTGTTATTACGCCCCTGGATTGAGCAGCACCAATACTTTTTTCAATATTTCAGTCTGTATTGCAGCAACCTTTCTGGTATACTCTGGTGGCTGCATGGTTTGATGGACATTATGATTTTCTTATGTTTTTCATCTTGCAAGAAGTAAATTCAACAGTTCTGAATTTTCTATCAGATTTAGCATTTGTTGATTCTTGGAGTATCAATCTTATGCAGTGTCGGACTGGGACACCAGAGGCCCACCCAAAAAACCTTGGACCAGGGGCCCACCAAAGAACCATAGACCTGGGATACACTCTCATTATTATTATTCTCCTCACTCAACATCTATTCTCCTAGTATCTATTCTTTACATACTATAATATATTATTCCATCTATTTAGTCTCTTTGTTCTCAAAGAAATAGGAAATGGCCATGAAATGGGCCAAATCTTTAGCAGCATTCGTACCAATTATATTCGTACCGGTTTGTTTGGCTACTGGGTAAGCATGCTTAATGATTAGAAAGACTTCTTGGATTTGACTTCCATTTGATCTATATATTATTAGTGTCCAGGAGATGCTAGGAACACAGAACCGGTGCATAGAATTGCTTTTCCACTGGGTGCTTCCTTATATTTATTGTGGCACACAAACTTCACACAACGTTTGTGCCCCTCAGTTGTGTATGTCTTCAGGCACAAAACGCATCAGGGTCTCATGTGAAATAAAGTTTAACTGTTTCTTATAGCCAACTGATGCGCACATCAAAATGTTATGCCTAATAATGCCTTGGATTGGAGCACATACTAATGACATTGATTTTTGTTTTTGTTACTGTAATGTCTTGTGTTTTGCTTTGGAGATTTGAACTTCCGGATTACAGACTTTGGGATCCACTTTATAAGAGAAGCAATAAACAATAATAAATACAACCTGCTGTGGGAAAAAGACCAGGTATGCTAATTTACATACTGCCCTTTTAATTCACCTGTTTAGTCTTGCTTTATTATTCATTTCTAATTCCATTTTATTTTTGCATATTAAGGCCCAGTTACAAAATACAATGAAAAAGGAATCAGGTTTATGTTTTTATATTGCTGGCCTGAATTTAGAAGAAGATATAATATATTTGTCCTTTTGTTTTTTCCCCCCCCAATCTATAGTTAAGTATTGCTAAGAAGAAAGAACAATTCCTGCAAGGATTTCTAGAAGGTTCACTGAAGTTTAAACCGACTTTTAGGTTTATATATAGGATATAGGTATAGGATCCCTTATCCAGAAACCCGATATCCAGAAAGCTCCGAATTACGGAATGGCTGTCTCCCATAGACTCCATTTTATCCAAATAATCCAAATTTTTAAAAATGATTTCCTTTTTCTCTGTAATAATAAAACATTAACTTGTACATGATTCCAACTAAGATATAATTAATCCTTATTGGAAGCAAAACCAGCCTATTGGGTTTATTTAATGTTTAAATGAATTTCTAGTAGACTTAAGGCATGACGACCCAAATTACGGAAAAGATCCAGTATCCTGAGCATTCTGGATAACAGGTCCCATACCTGTACAGTATATGTATATGACCCTTGGATCCTGTCTCTGGTTTTTCATTCTGTCAACTCAGTAATCCAGGCACAGAGTCTGTACTGTTATACTTGCAGTTACACTGTTACATTTCTCAGCAGCATCTGTGGAAAAATTAGCAACTATTGTATCAATTCTAACAGCTGCCTATAATGAAGCTCAGGCAGCTGTTAGAATTGATAGCTGATACAATTGTTGCCTATAATGAAGCTCAGGGGTTCTGCTCAGCAGGGTCAAAGATAGAAATGTATCATCTTAGGGGGTTATTTATCAAAGTCCGATTTTATCTATATTTTCTGCTACAAACTCCGATCAAATCCGCTTGGGTTTTTTACGCTTATTTTTTTTTTTTTTTCCCCGAACATTTGCTTTGCAAGAGAAAGAAATCAGATTTTCACGCTTTTTAAGAATGTTTTATAACAATAATCCATCACAATCCACCTGGATTGTAGGAATAATGAGATGAAGTGCTGTACAGCGCCGCATCTGTGACTGACTAGTGCAAACTTATTTTACATGCCAATGGCTGTGTTATCTTCATCCATTTTAGCAGCAAGAAACATAAGCCAGCATGGACAGATCGTATTCTTTGGAAGATCAAGGATGTTTCAGTTACTGACCCTGGTGAGACCACAGGTTCAGACTTTGAAGAGTTTTTAAAAGTCCATTTGGATAAATACACAAGTCACATGAGCTATGGTATCAGTGACCACAAACCAGTAACTGGGACCTTCACCCTGCAGGTACAGTGCATTAACCTAGAAAAGAGGATATTAGCACCTATACAATCTATGTAAGATATTGTACCAGACTCTATGTAATATTTAACAAAGGAGTAAGGTAGAAACGTTGAACTTTATATATTACGCTTCTGTACCAACTTAAGGCAACCATAGTACTTTACCAGGGAAGATCTGTGCCTCGAAAGATGCCCCAGTAGCTTCCCATCTTCTTTTCTGCACATGCTCTGTGCTGCTGTCACTTATTGAGCTTAGGGAACAACTCACAATATACTGTATATAGAGAAGAGAAACAATATAAGGCTGATTTATAATTAATACAGATAATTATTGCATGTCACCACAGAAGCCAGTGCAATTAGCATCAGAATTTAATAATCAGCACAGAGGCACAGATGTTCCCTGTTAAAGAGTGGTGGTTGCCTGAGGCTGGTAAAGAAGCCCAACACTTAGGAGGCTATTTACTAAACTCTGAATGCAACTCTAATGAAAATCTGATTTTTTCCCGAAAAGCAAATTTTCAGGAAAATGCAATAATAAATAAGCGTAAAAAACCTGAATGGATTTGATCGGAGTTTGTAGCAGAAAATGTTGAAATAAAATCAGACTTTGATAAATAACCCCCTTAGTGGGTTATTTAGTAAACAGCAAATACAAAATCACGAAAAATTTGTGATTTTTTTTTAATAAAATCTCACTTTTAAAAAATCCCGATTTTTTTTGGAATTTATTAAACCCCGAGGATGGAAAAGACAGAATCAGAAAATCCGGGATCTCAGACCTGTTGAGGTTGCATATAAGTCAATGGGAGACTTTTTGATGTGCGCTGGGTTTCATGCAATACCCCAAATTTTTCTGAGTTTTCGGCTAAAAAGCATAAGATTTCTGAGTTTTCGGGTGAAAATCAGATTTTTTCCCTGCAAAGCAAATTTTTGGGAAAATATTATAACAAATAAGCGGAAAAAAAACAGAGAGTATTTGATTGGAGTTTATAGCAGAAAATGTTGAGATAAAATCGGACTTTGATAAATAACCCCTTAATGTACATCTTCTTCTTCTACAGCATTAGTTCTCCTTTAAATATCATCTGTGATGGTGATATTGTCACTAGTGTCATATATGTATGTGCTCTGCACTCCAACAGTATTTAGTATAAAATCCAAGATTTGAGGTTCATATTAGGGCAACATGCTTTAGGAAATGTACCTGTGCTTATGGCTAGCCCCCCTTTTGTTGCATTTATTGTTAAATTATAATGCATTTCCAAAAAGTAAAGCATAATTAATGACTATTTTCTATTGCTTCTATTTTCATGTTTTTCTAAAAACAAATAGAACAGTGAGGAGAGCAATCCAGAGCAGAAGATCTGCAACAATGTGATTTATTAGCTGCTACAAACACACAACATGTTTCGGGCCTCAAACGCCCTTTATCAAGTAAATTGGGCGTTTGAGGCCCGAAACATGTTGTGTGTTTGTAGCAGCTAATAAATCACATTGTTGCAGATCTTCTGCTCTGGGTTGCTCTCCTCACTGTTCTATTTGGATTTATGTCGTAGACTTGCGGTAAAGTCTAGGAGGAAAGAAGCACCGCTGCATATACTACTGGGCTGTGCGCTGAAGTAATCCTGGTTGAGCGATGTTTTTCTAAAAGTTATGTGTTAAAATTGAATTTATTTAAATTTAAGTCCTATTTAAATTTAAGTCCTGCTGCTCAGTAAACTAGAATGCTAACTTACAATTTGTTATGTTAGTTGCATACACTGGTCAACAGCTGCAGCTTAGCCTGTATTCTATCACAGAACAACTGTTGGACTTTAAGGGGCCGATTCACGAATTTCGGGTGAAGGATTAGAATAAAAAAAAATTCGAATTTTGAAGTATTTTTTGGGTACTTCGACCATCGAATTGGTTAAATTCGATCGAATTCGATCGAATTCGAACGATTAGAAGTAAAAATCGTTCGACTATTCGACCATTCGATAGTCGAAGTACTGTCCCTTTAAAAAAAACTTCGACCCCCTACTTCGGCAGCTAAAAGCTACCGAAGTCAATGTTAGCCTATGGGGAAGGTCCCCATAGGCTTGCCTGGGATTTTTTGATTGAAGGATTTTCCTTCGATCGTTGGATTAAAATCCTTCGAATCGTTCGATTCCAAGGATTTAATCGTTCGATCAAACGAAAAATCCTTTGATCGATCGATCGCAGGATTTGCGCAAAATCGTTCGACTTCGATATTCGAAGTCGTACGATTTTAATTCCCAGTCGAATATCGAGGGTTAATTAACCCTCGATATTCGACCCTTCGTGAATCGGCCCCTAAGTCTGATACATTAGTTGCTGGCATTTCTCTGATGTTGCTTTGAAATGTATAAGGCTGGGCAACTGGGATGTCCTTCAAGGTATATTTAGTGCCACTTAAATGACATTGTCATTTTTATTTAATCTGACCTTTGATCAAAGAACTAATTGGCCACTCCATGGTGAAAGTTGGACACTGCTAAACTAATGTTTCACATTTTAACAGTGTGTAAAGTCATTGGGGTATATTTATCAAAGAGTGAAGTTAATAGTGAAGTTCTGCCACTAGAGTGAAATTCCACCACTCTCCATTCATTTTTTATGGGATTTTTATAGGCGTATTTATCAAAGGGTGAACTTTCACTTTCACCCATTGATAAATACACCTTTCAAAATCCCATAGAAATGAATTGAGAGCTGCGGAATTTCACTCTAGTGGCGGAACTTCACTCTTTGATAAATTTACCCCATTGACCTAATCTGACCTGTATGAGAGGGAGGAAAATAAGATTACAGTAATTCGGTCTTAATAACCCATTAAAAAAGATGTAAAATAATATAATGTGAACTGAAAAAATGTTGTAATGAACTCTTTGACAAAAAGTTTCGTAAAGGTGTGCTTTAACTGGGTCCGTTTTTCACATCACATTTTGCAACCCCTCTTCAAGTTCTGTTTATTTCTTTAGTTGAAGCCCCTCATTCTTACACCTTCTGTTACACTAAGGGCTAGGCCACACGGGACGATTTCAGGGAGATTAGTCGCCTCAAAGATGCGGCGATTAGTCGCCAGGCGACCAATCTAGCTGAATCTTCCCATGTGGCCCTAGCCTGAAACCTGAAGGGGAATGGAACGAAGACCTTGATTCCTTGATAAGCTATTCAGTGGCAAAAGACTTTCCCAGCAGCAACTTGCTCTAACAGATCATTATCAGGCTGCAGCATTCCCATACACTAAATATAACCCAAACAGAGAATATACAACTGCAATAATGATTTGTGATCTTGAAGGGCAGGGAACCTTCCTTTAAATACTTAGCATTTTTGTATTTCACCATAGTGCATGGCATATACCAGAATGTACAATTCCTTGAATTGTCTTTTCCCAGATAAGAATGTACAATTCCTTGAATTGTCTTTTCCCAGATAAGATAAGCTAGCAGCTCTTTTCACTTTTAGCTCCTCAAAGATAATCATAATACCATCTTAACAGAAATAATATTTGTCATGTCAGTAAAAAAACAGATTTATCTTCTCCATGTTGCAATCTATATACAGGACTAATGACAATGTATTATCAAATATAGGATTTTGCAATAATATGCAGTTTGTGTGATTTCCCCCCTGTATTATCAGAAAACAGAAACTAAGGGGATATTTATGAGGAATAAGTCTACTGTGAAATGGAGTTTCAGTGTATTAAAAGCCAATGATGAGTTCCAAGACAAGACCAAGTTCTTACAGGGAATAGAACTCTGGGGTAATTTTTACTATTTAACAGTCAAGTGTTCTTTATTTCTTATAATACGTAATGTTTTTTGGATGCACAGGTTGTAGTGATGTATGGGGCAGCCCAAAACCCGTGGGACCCATGAGTTGGGCAGGTTTGGATAGACATTCACACAGGATTTGCTTGGCAATTCGGGTTGGGTGCAGACGATTTAGGGTCTGGTGCAAGTTGACTTTTAGTCGACCCGTACATTAAAGGGCATGTAAAGGCAAAAAAATAAAATCCAATTTTTATGTTCTTAAATGAATGAAAAAGAAACCTATCTCCAATATATATATATTAAATTATAAAATGTGTACCGTTTTTATAAGAAACCTGACTGTATGCAGTGAGATTCTCCCTTCATTTACTGCTGTGGATAGGAATTGTCCCTAACTGCTGAGCAGGGAAACAATCATACTTATGAACAGCAGGGGGAGCCCCCGCCTTACTTACCAGCCATGCAGAACTCAAGCAGCTTTGTTTGTTTCCCTGTAGAGCAGTCGGCGACTGTGTAGAGATTTGTATTGGATTTAATTTTTGTCTTTACATCGCCTTTACTGTTTCAGCTGCAGGGACAAAGATCATGGAACTTCAATAGAAATAGACCCTCGCACACCCGTTGATTAGGTAAGCAAATTAGCTCGGTGCTCGATGAATGGAGGGCACGGTAACCTCCCAGCAACTAGGACAAAAGAACACACCGGCACACGAGGCTTGTATCTGCAGGGCAAGCCCTTGCAAAAGTTTTTACCGCAGTAAAAACTTTTGCAAGGGCTTGCCCTGCAGATACAAGCCTCGTGTGCCGGTGTGTTCTTTTGTTCTTTTGACAAAGATCATGGAGCCAGTTTTAAACAGATAAACTGGGATTCTATTTGGAGAATTATTTTGCAACAGCCACTGGTTCTGCAGAGTTGAAAGTTTGTATTAAACAATACAAAAACTATAAAATCCACATTAGATTACATGACAACACAGGACCCAGTGCAGTCTGTATATTCTGATTATTAATCAGTCTTGTTGTATCGGCTTCTGGCAGACAGATGTTTTGATAATTTATGATGATCCCTAAGCAGCCCAGACCTTGGACTTGCAAAGATGTTTAACAAAGTTACAAGATGGTGACCCCCTGTGGCCAACTTTGAAAGCATAAATCATTTGTTTTATTAGGCTTCTGGTGTAGTAAGTTCATGATTATGTTTAGTATACAACATACAGCATTTCTAGCCTTATTCTATTTTAGACTTTACTTCCCCTTTAATAACTGGCAGGGAATAATGAATATTTAGGGATGTTTAAGCTACCCAAATAGAGACCAACTGCTATATATTCATATATTAAATACATTGCTCAATTAAAAACCCTACTGTTGGTAGCCTTCCCACACAAAAATGCCATCTACATTCCCTAATGGGATGGCGACAGGTTGCAGAACCCAGGACTCAATAAAAAATTGCCTTGTTACCAGTGGATAGTGCCAGCAGTACAACTGAGCTCCTGCCTTTTCATACCAGGTATTTGCTGTATTAATATTTATGACTCATGCACTTCATAGATTATTCTGATTCATTCTGATTTTGGTCTTTTCTAGGTTGGCTTTAGACATTCAAATGATTTTGTCACTTACGCTTGGGTTAAAGATGATGAGATTTCCTTTAGTGAAGACTGTAATCAGGCGAGTATTTGCAGCATTTGTTTTGTACCGGTATATGTTTTGTGCTGAACATTCCACCCAATGGCTACAAACCAATAATCAGGTTAATCGGTGATTATAAGTTTCCTTATTCTGCATTACTGCATTGATCTCTTCATAATGAATTTTTGCTAACTCATAGTAAGGAAATTAACTGAAGCTATAAACGACTCCTTGTGTTACAGGTTTATATGAATGCAGATGATATTCCACTGGATGGAGGAGAATTTCTTCTTTGTTATCACTGTCATAATTTACAGTGTTTAGCGGGCATTAGTCAGCCTTTCCAGGTAAAGCCTTAACCTGTCTCTGTTGGCCTTGCAGTACTGTACCTGTTCACTAGTAAATTAAATGGTATTCACAGAGTGAATTTAAAAAGGGTCTATGTCATGAATATCTAAAGCTGCAAAATTGATATGGTTTAGCCCTGATTAGAGGCCACAGGGGAAACAGACCCTGCGACTGCTTGGGGACCCAGGATGTGTAGGGGATATATTCAAAGGTGGTAAATCCACTGAATGGGAATAACTTCGGGAAAACTTTCCAAAAGCTGTATCTTTTAATTTAATATTCTACAATGTCTAACCATATGAGTCAGTGGTGTAACTACAGCAGATTCCATGGCTGCAGAGGACCCGGACCTGGGGCTCTGCTGTATGTTGTTACCCCTAACCTGTAAGTTAAAATTTGCCCCACTGCAAGAAGTAGGCGGGCAGGTGACTGGGACAAGGGGGCCAGAAAGGCTGTGGCTGTGTATCAGGGCCCCTCTGAATTTTTTTTTGTGGTACTTTTTTTTATTAGTACATAATCCTTTATAACTGAACAGAATGGGCAGATGCAGACTAATTGCAATGATCAGTTATGGGTTTATTGTACAATCCATAGGAAAGTGTGCAGCCGGTGACAGTTTTGCACAAGTAACTATATTGTATATTGTTATTGTGATGCTATATTAAGTGCGTGCAGGATCCAACAAGAACAATGTCTTTTTTGTAGGGTTAAAGAATCGCACATCAGATACATCAGATACATCCCTGCAACACTGTTAATCATATTGCAAATAAAGTGACAATTAGTCGCCTGCCATTCTTTTGTACAAATACATGCATTCCTTTAAATTAGATAATAATTAGCATTATTAAATAGAGCCATGGATGTTTGCATTAAAAAAAGAAAATATCAAAAGATGAGAGTAAAGTTTTCAATATGGGACCGTATAATGCCAATTCTGATTGTTGTTTTGCTTTTCTTTAATTATTTGTGTTTGTGTTAAAAGTGGTTTAATTGCACATGTCTTGCTTGATATATATAACGTTGATTTATCAATAAATTTGTATTATTTTTATTGACCCGTGGCAGCAATTAACCCTTCTGTTGACCAACAGAAGGTGGGCACAGGGCAGATGAAAAGAAAAGACCATTGTAAAATACAGTGTGAATCACTGGGTGCTTTTTAGGCAATAGCTAACCTTAACCAACTACTGATGCTCTTTGAATAGCACCCACCAGGGGGTATGTGTGTATATATAATGTTCAAAGTGGACCAGCACACCAAATTTTCAATCAAAAAATGATAAAGGCCCTAATGTGGGCCGAAACGTTGGACATGTGAGTGATGTTGAAATAAACCTTTTTTGATTGAAAATTTGGTGTGCTGGTCCACTTTGAACATTGTATACTTTGACTGACCAAGCACCCACCTCTGGCTAATAAGGAAGGAGTGCAGGTACTTTGTTTATATATATATATATATATATATATATAATTTTCAAATGAGCATCCGCACTCCAAAGCAAAAAAGAGAAAGAGGGGTGCACGGTAATTTTTGCATAAACCAATAGTTTCCAAACCAGCACTCCCTTTAGTGAAAAAAATGTAATTTTTATTATTACATAGTAACTACTTCCAACGTTTTCGGTCCCTATTGGGAAACGTTGGAAGTAGATACTATGTAATAATAAAAATTAAATTTTTTTCACTAAAGGGAGTGCTGGTTTGGAAACTATTAATATATATATATATATATATATATATATATATATATATATATATATATATATATATATATATATATATAATATTCAAAATGGACCAGCACTCCAAATCTTCAATCAAGAAAAGGTTTATTTCAACATCACTCACGTGTCCAACGTTTCGGCCCACATTAGGCCAACAATCCCATAAAGATTTGGTCTATAAACAGGATGATAAGGACATTTGGGCTGAATGGGAAAGACTCAAACGAAAAGAAATTGATCTGGATCTTCATGGTGTATTTTGATCTGACTATTATAGATCCAAGCGTATACCTCGTGGATTTCGTATCGACAATGTACCTACCATAGGCAGATCTAACCCCGAATTTTGTAAGAAATGGATAGGGATTTTGAACCTCTGTTCCTTCGATCTAATGATACTAGTACTGGAGGAAGTCTCGGGAGATCTCACTAAGGTGCGCAAGTCACGCGCTACTCTCGAGCAGGAACATGCCTGCCTCATGAACGCTACACCGGGATCGGATCCTTTGAGCCGCATTGAGACTCAGGTCGAGTCTTACAAGCAGGATCTCCTTTGTTTTAAAAAAGAAAAGATGGGGAGGATTACGCCTCTTTCAGGCTCTATCGGTGGCTGACGGGTGAACGCTCACAGGGCCCCTACACCTACCGGCCTCGGTGCACTCAGCAACGTAAGTTCCATAAGCCCCCTAACACGGTTGATACAAGCTCGGGGGATTCCGATGGTGATGAGCTTCGTTCTATTGCCAAGCCTATTATGCCTAACACTGACTCGGCTACTGCTAACATCTCAGAGCCCGTTTTTTTAGACAACTACCCTTATGTAACCGACAGGCCTCCTTCAGGCCGGGGGGCAGCAAGACCAAAAAATACCCAACCAGGAGTGGTAAGAAGGGGTCAAAGCAGCAGAATATAACATTCCCTATTTATAATTTGTCTAATCACACTTTAACTGAATCTGAGACACGTCTATTAAATAAAGGTTTATCGTTTGTCCCCACTGGACACTTTAACTCTTTGGATTGGGAGGTCGATTGCTTTAAATTTGGTCATCTATTAAATTTTACGGATCATTTCAAAAACAACATACAGGCTGCTGCTGCACCATCGTCCCTTAAATTAAAAAATGTGTTTACTCCACCTACAAAAAATCCGGCCATCAAGTTGTTTATGACTTCTGTGGAAAATAATGTGGTTTCTGATTCCTCTGGCGGAGTTCATAAATATATGGATAATTTGACTAAAGCTGAACGTACTGCTATCAAATCCCTTATGAGTGATAACAGCATAGTGATTTGCCCTGCTGACAAGGGGGGAGGGATTGTATTATTGAATTATTGCGATTACAAAGCTGATATTGTAAGGTTGCTTTCTGAGCCAGGGACGTATGAGAAGCTACCTGGTGATCCTATATCTAGGTTTGTTAAGCAAGTTCATAATGTCATTTTGAAGGCTTTTGATGATAAAGTAATTAATGCACAATTGAAAAATTTTTTGTTTCAGCAATTTCCCAGGTGTCTGGTGCTTTATACTTTGCCTAAGGTTCACAAGAGCCTTACCAACCCCCCCGGTCGACCCATTGTGTCCGGGCGTGATTCACTGCTTCATCCTATAGGGATTTATTTAGATACCATTTTACAACCAGCTGTTCAAAATACCCCCACTTACCTAAAGGACACACCACACCTTCTAGAGTGTTTAAAAGATGTGTCGTTTTCCAATTCTGGACCAGTTTTCCTTGCGAGCATGGATGTCGCTAGCTTATACACCATTATTCCCCATGAGGATGGCCATGGGTGTCCGCAGAAAATTTTCCAGGGTGGGGCAAGGAGGCATCTGTGGGCGGGCCTGTGAGATAGGTGGGCGTGTCACTGCCATCAGGGGGTGGAGCTATGCCACGGCGATCAGCCGATAGCCGGGTCAATCAAGGGAATCCTGCACAGTTTCCCTAATTTGAAAAACCATCCAGGAAGTTTTGACCCGGGCAACCCTTCAAAATACCGGTTGTCTGACAAGTGGCAACCCTAGTTCACACAAAGATGGCAAAGTGGCAAGTTCATGCATAAATACCCCCAGAACTCACAAACAGATGGTACAGTGGCAAGTACATGTATAAATACCCCCAGAACTCACAAACAGATGGTACAGTGGCAAGTACATGTATAAATACCCCCAGAACTCACAAACAGATGGTACAGGGGCAAGTACATGTATAAATACCCCCAGAACTCACAAACAGATGGCACAGGGGCAAGTACATGCATAAATACCCCCAGAACTTACAAACAGATGGCACAGGGGCAAGTACATGTATAAATACCCCCAGAACTTACAAACAGATGGCACAGGGGCAAGTACATGCAAAAATCTTCGAGGGATCGCAACAGAAACCACAGTAAGCTGGGGCCAATGTGCACAGTCCCAGGGGGGGGCACTGCCCCCTCTTGCCCCCCTCTGTGGACGCCCATGAGGATGGCATAAATTCAGTAAAAGCATCATTGAAGGAGTTTATTAATTATTCTGGCCCTCCTATTCCTTTTATTTTGGAGTTGTTGAAATTAACTTTATCTTTAAATTATGTTCGTTTTGAAAATGACTATTTTTTGCAGACTTCTGGGGCCGCAATGGGGGCGGCCATGGCGCCATCTTATGCCAATTTGTATATGCACCAATACGAACAGAGGCATATTTTGCCTGTGTTCGGCGACAAGCTCCTGTTTTTTCGTCGCTACATCGACGATTTGTTGATAATATGGGGTGGCACGGTTACTCAGTTCCAGGATATGGTCGAGACATTAAATTCATTGAACAGTCTGGTACGGTTCACTTATGACATCCATCCTCATACTATTCATTTTTTAGATGTAACACTTTCGCTTAACAATTCGAAAGTTGATTTTTCTTTATATCGTAAACCAACGGACAAAAATGTCCTTCTAGATTTTTCCAGTTGCCATCCAAGTGCCATGAAAAAATCTATCCCTATTTCCCAGTTTTGTAGAGTCCTAAGGAACAACTCTGTGGCGTCAGTAAGGGAGATACAGCTAACCGAGATGTGGAATAGGTTTAAAGAGAGGGGCTATTCCCATAGGGTGTTAAATGAGGCTCTGGGGATAGCAAGGAAACGCCAGGTTGAACCTGTGAGAACAAGGGAGAATCAATCCGGGGTGGTTTTCAGTGCTAAATATAATCAACATACCAAAAATGTGGGCAACTTTATTAAAAAACAATGGAATATAATACAATCTGACGCTGATTTGGCCAGGATTTTTTCTGACCCCCCGTTAGTCTGCTATAAAAGGGGTACTAATTTAAGGGATCTACTTGTTAAAAGTGACCCAGTACATTGCTATCATAATCCTACGCGCACCTGGCTCTCTAACGCCAAGCCTGGATGCTACAGATGCCCTACGTGTACCTCTTGCAGATTTATGTCCCCCCGGGCAGTCTTTTTTACATCCACATACGGGTAAACGATTTACTATAAGACACCACATTACCTGTAACACAGCACATGTGATTTACCTGATTACTTGCCCATGTGGCCTATCGTATGTAGGGAAAACCGATTTGACATTGCGGCTTAGGATGGACGCACACCGATCCGCAATAAGCACGGCCTTCCACAATGGCAGAACCATGAAACCAGTAGCTAAACATATACTTGAACAGGGACACAGATTGCCTACTTTCAAATATACTGACATTGATCACATTCCTCCTTTGAGGCGGGGGGGGTGATCGATCCAACATTCTACTACAAAAGGAGTTATTTTTGATTAAAAAATTAAATACCCTGTCCCCACTTGGCCTTAATGAGAATTGTCCCTTAACCTGTTTTTTAAAACAAAGGGGATCCCCACATTGCCCTACTGCTAAACCTCTATACAAGGTTGCCATTGTGCATACATAGAGTTTGAAAATTGTTACTCTTGTTGCTGTTCTAGGATATGAACTAAAATTGATACTTTGTTAGAAATGTTTCCTGATGTTATCAGTTTCTGAAGTCCATTAACTATTTAAGTTGCAATGTGTTTTTAACTTTATATAATAATTTATTCTTTTGTCCCTTCCTTCACAGTTTTTAACATGCACTAAATGGTTAACGTCACACATGCTGGTGATTGGTTTTTCCTTTTCCTTGAACATATGACTCTATTTGGGGTTTGTGATTGGGTGAGTGTCTCTTCCTTTTTTCTACTTAAAGTTTACATTGTAAAACATTCAGTGTCTTGATAATGGTCCTAGAGGTGGACCGAAACGTTGACCAGTTTTAATGTAACTTAATAAATATTTGATTTTTAATTAGAATCCCAGTGTGCACTCATGCTTTCTGGATTAGTATATATATATATATATATATATATATATATATATATATATATATATATATATATATATATATATATTCATTTGGGACCTGGGGGTTTTCCGGATAACGGATCTTTCCCTGATTTGGATCTTCATACCTTAAGTCTACTAGAAAATCATGTAAACATTAGATAACCCCAATAGGCTGGTTTGTCTTCCAATAAGGATTAATTATATCTTAGTTTGGATCAAGTACAAGCTACTGTTTTATTAAGACAGAGAAAAAGGGAAATTGTAATTATTTGGATAAAATAGAGTCTTATGGAGCTTTCTGGATAACGGGTTTCGGGGTAACGGATCCCAAACCTGTATAATAATTAGCAAGACAAAGACATTTTTAACAAAGATTCTATAAGCTGCAGCTTGTGAATGGCCACACTGGCACCAAGTGCACAGGTAATTCATAGCAACTAGAATGCAAGGAAGAAGAGTACATACAGAAGGTACATATATTAACCCTTACATCAGAGCAAATATGCTGAGTATATATTCTTCATTTCAAACTAATTTCCTAGTGTTTTTTTTTCCTTTTTGGCTGCATAAAGAATTGAAAAGGTACAAATGGAAAACTAATGGAAAACTACAGTATTGTGTCAGTTAATTTTAAATTTGACAGTAAAACTGAGCCCTGCAGCTATTGTAACACAAAGACTTTACACAATGAGCTGTTTCTACTAAACAAGAGTATGTTTTGTTTATCAGCTGCAAAGGAAAAGCCCTGTAGCTGCTGAGTGCTCAGTATCATATCATATAATCCTAAACAAATGATTCACAACAAAGAAAAACAAAGTCTTCAGTCCACAGGTTTTTACGCCTCTGTGCTGCATTGTTGTATACTGACCAGTAGAGGGCAGTCTTGGTTTGCAGTGGAAGAATATTTTGGGCATGTCACTTGATATCATTTTTTTCAACGTCAAAGCTAAGTACATTAGAGGAAAGAGCAATTGCCAGAACTTTTTTGCAGAACGACATTTGGTAGGCTGATGGGAATTCCAGTACAAAGGCTAATAAAGGGGTTATTCACCTTTAAGTTAACTTTTAGTATGATGTAGAAAGTGATATTCTGAGACAATTTGCAATTGGTTTCCATTTTTCATTATTTGTGATTTTTGAGTAATTTCGTTTTTTATTCAGCAGCTCTCCAGTTTGCCATTTCAGCATTCTGGTTGCTAGAGTCCAAGTTACCCTAGCAACCATGCACTGATTTGAATAAGAGACATGAAATATGAATACAAGAGAACCTGAATAGAAAGATGATTAACAAAAAGTAGCATTGAGGTCAGTGACCCCCATTTGAAAACTGGAAAGGGTCAGAAGAAAAAGGCAAATAATTTTAAAAACAATATATATATATATATATATATATATATATATATATATATATATATATATATATATATATACATATAAAGAAATAATAATAAAGGCGAGCCTCCTCTTTAATACCAACAGTTATGCAGACATATACAGTGATGATGTGATTTTTTCCACCTGGATACAGCTGATATTAGGCAGATTAATGATAAATGACTAACAGATAAGTGGTTCTTAACTGCCATGTGTTTTATTAGTTCTGTTGTTCATTCTTAACCAGCAGGACCTGATCTTGTTGCATCACGGGGCCCCCAGAAGGCTTACAAATCCAGTAGTTCAGAGGATGCCAACTCAGTATCTGGGGAACACTAGTTTTGTGATTTTCTATAGGAAAGACAGAATTCCAGAAACCTCTAACGCAGGGGTCCCCAACCCCCCAGCCACATTCAAATGTAAAAAGAGTTGGGGAGCAGCACAAACATGAAAAAGTCCCCTGCGGTGCCAAATAAGTGCTGTGATTGGCTATTTGGTAGCCCCTATGTGGACTGGGAACCTACAAGAGACTCTATATGGCACTACACTTCCAAGCCTGGAATTCAAAAATAAGCACCTGCTTTGAGGCCAGTGAGAGTAACATGCAAGGGGTTGGAGAAAGATACAAGAGCCTCAGGAACACCAAACTCAAAGCCTTATGCATTTCGTGTGCATGAGCACAGCAAGTCATAGGCTATAAAGCCTAGAGGCCCATGACTAAGCAACTTACTAAATTTTGAACAAAGTGTGGCTTGAACAGTCACATTAGGGCTCTAGTTCATTCAAAAGTGCCTGCTTTGGCTAAAGGTGGCCACACAAGCAGATTTTGTTGTGTGAAATTACCAATTTAAGCACAATCTCATAAAATCCCCCAATTGTCACATTATTGTTGTGTGAGCAATCATATCCTTCCGACAAAATCGTCCCAACAGTCAATCGGACAGGTTTTAAAAAAAAAAATTGGCGTGAAACAATGAATTTGGTCAGATAGGACCACAGTCTTCTTACATATTATTTACCATGGATGGGTAAATCATTCATTCAAACAATTTTTAAAGGGATACTGTTGCGGGAAAACATGTTTTTTTTTCAAAATGCATCAGTTAATAGTGCTGCTCCAGCAGAATTCTGCACTAAAATCTGATTTACAGATTTTTTTATATTTCATTTTGACATTTGGCACTGGGCTAGATATGATGTCCATTTGCCAGATTACCCCAGTCATGTGACTTGTGCTCTGATAAACTTCAGCCACTCTTTACTGCTGCACTGCAAGTTGGAGTGATATCACCCCCTCGCCTCCCTCCCCTCCCAGCAGCCTATCAGCAGCCTTTCAGCAGAACAATGGGCAGCTAATAGCAATTCCTTTGCATTGCTAAAAGTATTCCCTGCTTGGGTGCTATTCTCATGTCTACCACTAGGATGCACAACTTAGGTTGCATTGAATGAGAAGGGGAGAAACAATAGCTGACTCAAAGCAGTTCCATCCTGAAATGCTAGCTCCTTCTCAAAGCTCAGAATCAGGCACAATGTTCTGAGACGGCTGCCTCCACACCAATATTACAGCTAAAGCAAAAAACTTTTTTCGGTTCTAAAATACAGTTTAAAATGACAGAGTGAATTATTTGCAATGTAAAGAGTGTAAAGGTGGCCATACACGGGCCGATAAAAGCTGCCGACAGACCAAGTCGGCAGCGTATTGGCCCGTGTATGGGTCCCCCCGACGGGTTTCCCCAAACGAGAACTGTCCGACCGTCGGATCGCGGCCGCATCTGTTTGTCCCGCGATCAACGACCCCCATTCCCATTCATTAGGATCCGATCGTTGGGCACCAGGGCCCACAATCGGATCAGCCCGATATTGCCTACCTCAAGGTGGGCATATCGGAGAGAGATCCGCTCGTTTGGCATCATTGCCAAATGAGCGGATCTCCCTGTGTATGGCCACCCTAATTTAGAAATAAAAAGTAAACCATAAAAATCAAGACAGAATCACTTTAAGCTGATGAGCTGATGAGATTGTTCATAAATCTCTAACAAAATCTGCCTGCATGTGGCAAGCTTTAGATGTTGGTATTAATGTGGTTATGATTCTGCTTTTTCTTGGAGTCCACTCTTTCCCTCACCTCTTAGATCAACATGTCTGACAGATTCCTACGGTCCTTTCGGTCACAGGGACTGTATTGTTTTATGCCTGAGGGCAGTGCCCTGTTGAACGCACACAGAATCTTGGCACCAAAATGTTTTGTTTGCATTTCGTTATGTGCTGGACATTTACTAGTATAAGGGGTGGTGAAAGGCCATTTTATTCTCTTTCTAAGGGAAGCAGTGTCCTTTGTGCCTACTCTGTAAGACCTGTGATCCTTTAAACACAAATTATATAAATATACTATATGTATATACATAAGCAACACATTTATGCAGCAACTTACAGACATATAAGGTCTCTATCACATTCAAACACTCAGGACAATTTTATCCGGCATGTTTATTTTTGGAGCATGAGAGGAAACATGGGAGAGAGCATATAAATTCCTTGTAAAGCAGAAGCCACCATGCTACATGATGCACACAATTGTTATGGACCTTTGTCTTTCAGTGTTTGGGCCATGGTTATTATGGCTGACCCATTCTCTTAAAGCAGGTATTGTCATAGTTAAGTGGGGCTGAAGAAAAGACTATAGTCCATCAAGTTCAACCCTCCAAATGAAACCCAGCGATCATACATAGACACACTCCCACTGACCCCTCCATACACTATACACCCGTATCTATACTACATGTAGATTTTATTATCACTATAGCCTTTGATATTATGCTTGTCCAAGAAATCATCCAAGTCCCTCTTAAAGGAGAACTAAAGCTTAACTAAAGGAGTATGCTAGGAATGTTGTACATTATGTTTTGGGTTTCTGTACCAGCCCAAGGCAACCACAGCCCTTTAGCAGTAAAGATCTGTGTCTCCAAAGATGCCCCCGTAGCTCCCCATCTTCTTTTCTGCTGATTCACTGCACATGCTCTGTGCTGCTTTCACTTACTGAGCTTAGGGACCCACTCACAATATACAGTACACATAGAATAGAAATGTCACAGTATAAGGCTGATTAGTAATTAATATATATTAGTACTACAGGACAGCACAGCTAACCAGTGCAACTAGCATCATAATTATATTGCAGCTTATATTGCAGACAAACCTCATTTTCAGCCTGATAATTTGCAAAGACCCCTTAACTTAGCTTCTCAACAGCTGCCCAGAGCCCACTGAGCATGTGAGTGTCACAGACACTTTCCAAGATGGTGACCACCTGTGACAAGTTTGAAGTCTTGGATCATTGCTGCTATTGACAAGCTGAAACTTTAGACTGGTACAATAAAGCTATTGTGTGTTCTAACCTTTATATCTTACTTTTCCCCACCCAGAATTGCTTTGGTATGACCTATCTCAGTGTCCAGGAAAACAGCTCATTCATATAAGACTCATAATTTTCTTTTCTTAGAACAAAACTCAGTGGATTGCACCTCCCTTCTATTATTTCTATATTTAACGCTGGGGGGTTGGGGAAATAGAAACAAGGTATTGGTTGCAAGGGCGCCCTTCTAATGATTGAATCATTTGTTACCAGGTGTGAGATGTGCTGTTTGTGCCGGATACATTTGTGTTGTGATAAAATGAACCTGCTGTACAGTCAGCGGACATCCTGTATTTTGATCTGCATGAATAGGCCCTGTATAAAAATCTTAGTAAAGCAGAGCTCCTACCATGGTTTGCCTAATTCCAGCCTGAAGCTGAAAACGCTGTCTGGTTGTCACGGTCCCTGACCCCAACAACCCAAACCGTTCTGGCCAGCTCTATAGGCTGAAAGAAGTCTTTTGTTTGTTGGTGCTTAAATCTGATCCTAAATTGTAAAGTATTCCCCCATGTCCATTATAATGTTCTGGGAATAAAGACTTCACTGAGACATCTCCTTCCCCTTTAACACTCACACTATGGCAATTTGAGTTCTCTAATCTCTAAACTATGGCAATTTGAGTTCTCTAATCCAGCCCCTCGGAATTCAAGATAATATCAACATTTGTCAATTTCTTCAGCTGTGAAATTCATATGAACTGCAATAACCCCATTTGGCAAACGGGGTCCTCCTAAACTTTCCTATGGGATAGGTCATAACCTACTTTATCTAATAGCCACAGGTTAGTGAGCCTAATATTTCCCTATATCAGTCCCAATTCCTCTAGTACATGGCTGTGCTTATCATCTCTAACTGCCCCAGGTGGGAATACAGGTCCCACAGCAGCCCAAGGTATCAGTCCCTGTAGCACCATCAATGTAGCAGTCAAATAACCACTGGCAAAACTAGAGTGTGCCCCCTGCAAAAAAAAACTCTTCAGAGGGGCACTGCACCCTGCAAGTCCCAACCACCCTCCTACCTCCTACTCACCCATACTCCGCCCCACTCCCTTTCCCCCCGTCTGAAGATAAGAAAGTGGCTGGGGGGTTTCATGTAACATTAGAGGTAGCAGACCCTGTGGTCCAGGCCCCCCAGCGACCGCGGGATCTGCTTCCTCAATAGTTATACCCCTGCAATTAACTGACTTTCCAGTTTAGCTCAGAGGCAATCCCAGGCTCTAAAATGTTTCCCTTTTGCATTCCAAGCCCAAAGTGTAGTATCTTGTTGGTTGCTTGTTTTCATTACAAACATTAAGTGCTGAATTGTCAGACATACAGGTAGAAACATTAGAATTCTAGCTCTGACGATAGCAGTAACCCTGCACAATAGTGGAGTGTTCTACCTGAATAGTAATCACTTGTTGAAAGTGCGCAGTGCTCTACCAGAAGACCCCTCCCTTGCATGGGGTCATGGATAAATGCAAAAAGAAATCCAGGAGCACACCATTGAATTGCTCAGTGAAGTCGGAGTTTTATTAAGCCCAAATGTATCTGCAAAAGGGCAACATTTCAGGCCCTTGGTACAATTAACCCAATCACAAACTGGTATATGTATAGTGTACATGTTAGTTCAGAAACAAGCTTTATTAAGGAGTCCATAAAGAAGTCCTTACTGGTGTCCATTACATTCAGTAACAAAGTCAATTGGAGCTACAAATTCCACTATAAAGTCCAAGTATAAACCAACATGTATAGATAATATATGTGCATGTATGGCCACCTTTCATAAATGCCCTTATAATGTTTGTAAAATATTTGTATTTGCACATGAGTACAAAGACTCTTGACTTCTCAGGTTTAAAAGCAAATTTCAACACCCTTTCCTTTTTTCCCTTCTGTGTGTTGTTGTTTAACATTCTCCTTGCAAATCAGTGACCTCTATAGCAGCGGCTGCTTTGTTTGGCTTCAAGTCAAAATGTATTAATCATAATTTCCAACTTGGCTCTGGTAAGGAGGAGACCTCTGAACACAATATGAACAGCATTTACGTATATGTTGACCTGTTCAGTGATGTTCCTGTCTTACAGAATGTTAAATGCCTGATCTGTTTAAATGTATGCGGAAAATAATCATCCATTCTGTTTTAAAGGAGTAGTTCACCAATTTTTACCAGTTTTATTTCATTTTATTGGGTTTTCAGAATGATTTAACTTTTTGTCCAGCGGTTTGGTATTGACGCTGCTATCGGGTTGCTAATGTCAACAAAGATGCAGTGTGAAAGTCACAATGGAAGAGGAATAGGAGAGGGCATCTATCAAAAGCTGTGACGTAAAAAATAAAGGTAATTTTCCCAAATTATTACTCTAGCTGGTCTTCAGGGTGAGCCCTCCCTGCCATTTCTCCCTGTCCCTATTCAGCTTGGTCCCTATACAAGGCTTGATTCCTGTAGAGTTTACTAACCGCACACATACCTCCCAACATTTTGGAAATGAAAGGAGGGACAAAAAAGTTGCCGCGCGCAGCCAGCGAAGTTGTTTTGACCACGCCCATTTTTGTGGCCACACACCCTAATTACCATGTTAATTTTACAAAATTTGGCAGGTTATGAAAGTTTGAATATATTTCTTTGTTTTTTTTCGTTATTACAGTTTTGCTAATGAAGGTGAATTGCCCTTTAAGCTGTGAGTCTTAAGCTGGCCATACACGCAAAGATCTGATCGTACAAATCGAGGATTCGTCCGATTTGTGGACCGTGTGTGGAGAGTCCCGTCATTTTTCGTCCGGCGGAGATCAGTCGTTTGGTCGGTCAGACAGGTTAAAAGATTTCTGTTGGCTGCCGATAATATCTCTGCATGTATTGCCCATCGTACGAGACTGTCACTAGCTTTGGTCGGACATAACTTTCGTACGTTTGCTGTCAGGGGCAGAACATCGGCTGATCTGTTCTTTTGTACTTTATTTGATCTGAATGGTTAGTGGCAGGCCGGGAGATGGGGAAGTCCGATCATACGTTGATATGTACGATTGAATCTTTGCGTCTGTGGCCAGCTTAACTTCTCCCAAGGAACCTGTTATCTTGTATTCTTACAATTACTAATTTGCTTATCTAAAAAATGTTACAAAAGTATCTTATCTGCAGCTGTGGCTGTTGTGGGCTCTCTCACAAAAGCCAATTAAGTTACAAACATTGTTTCTTTTTCTGGCTGTTCAGTGCAGAGAAAATCGTGACTTTCCACTACAAACGCGGGACTGCGGGTTGAGCTGTCAAAAGAGGGACTCACCCTCTGAAAACGGGACAGTTGGGAGGTATGCACACACTATCTCTCCTTGGCAGAGCACAGATCTTCTCTTGCTAGCTATTGGTGTCTGTGTCGAGGCAGCTAGATTGTAGCTAAGCCTCATTCAAGGTATCTCTGCTCCACAATTTGCACTAAAGGGTTAACTTGCCTTATGGTTCTAAACTTCTGCTGTCTTTCATAAGGCCTTTTATGCACAGCCGAATCCCTGCTTTCCCTTTTTTAAAATAGGTAACTAGGAAATACTCTGGAACCAATAGGAGCCTTTATGACCGCTGGGAGGCCCTTAGGCCCGGAGACATCACCTCCATAACTCTTTCGGTATGGACATGGAATTTCACACCACATACAGAACTATTATAGTATAAACCTGCCTAAACATGACAAATCATATTGTGGCAGTGCATTCTGAATTTAAAACAACAGACTTATCAAAGCTTAAAACAAGTCTGGATATTTGCCATTTGTTTTAATGGCTGTTTAATAATGTCTGTCATTTTAAGCAATAACTCCTATTGTTAAAGGAGAATTCAACCCTTTAGCAAAAAAAAACCCTACCCCCACCCCACGTACAACCCCTTCCCTCCTCCCCCCCCGCCCAGCTGCCTACAACCCCCTCGCTGGGGAAAGGCGTTTTACTTACCCTAGGAGCAGAGGCAAAGCTTCGAAGTTCGCGGCAGCCATCTTTCGGGTCTTTGTGTCATCAATTTCCATCCATTTTGGCGCATGCGATGTTGATGCAGACCAGTAAATTGCTCCAACTGCGCATGCGCCGCTTCGCCAGTCTCTGTCTCTGCTTACCAAAGACCCGGAAGAAGGCTGTGTGGAACTCCAATGCCTGAATCTGCACTGAGGGGTAAGTAAAAAGTTAGGGCATTTCCCTGGGGGGGGGGACAGTTAGACTGGAGTGAGGAGGGTCTACGTAGGGTTGCCATCTGGCTGGTAAAAATGATGGTTGATCCCAATGTTATTAATTGGGAAAAAAGATAAATATATAGGAAGGCCGGTATTTTTTTTCCAAAAAAGGTGGCAACCCTAGGTCTATGTGGGGTGGGTGGTAGGGTTTTTTTTTGCTAAAGGGTTGAATTCTCCTTTAAGAATTCGGTGTACACTGGCAGGATATTATTTATCAAGTGTGACCCTAAGCTACGGATTCAGGGTGGCGGCTACTAATTCATAGGAATGAACGGGCAAGCAGAGAAGGATGTGCAACATAGGATATACAAGAAGCTTGTGTGTACGGATATCTTTATTTATAAGGCGCTACTTATGTACACAGCACTTTGCAGCAGAACAATATTGATAGAACAAGCAGGCGTCAATACAATAATGAATACAAGAAATACTTACAGTTACATTAAAGATTAAGAGCTAATTGGCAAGCGGCATGTGAAAAGTGAACCCTGCCCAGTAATGGTTAGATCAAGTGGCAGATCATTTCACTAATGCCCAAATATTACTGCGACAATTACAGGTATAGGATCCCTTATCTGGAAACCCGATATCCATAAAGCTCTGAATTACGGAATGGCTGTCTCCCATAGACAGATATGTGAAGTGGGAAGGAGCACACCAAAATGTCCAGGCAATGCCTTAATTCATATGCAGGTTTATTGAGTGCACAAGCTTTCGGGGTGAAAACCCCTTCCTCAGGTGCAATACAGAAACAATGAACACAGTGCAATTTAAACATTCCTCCCCCCAGTGCACACAGGAAATCAAACCCTGCATGTGACTTGTTAACCCTTCCAGACCTTACAATAACGCATATATCCCAAATTGTAGTCAATCTGTGTGTATATTATACGAATCACATATCATAGTCCTCTTTATCTGAAAAAATGTAACAATAAATATCTTGTTAAAAACAATGTAACAAAATACTATATGTAATGTAACAAAATAGTATATACAATATATAAAATCTATAGAAAACATCTCAATCCAAAACATTCATTAAGCCCCCTAGGGGAAAGCGAATCCATTTTGTTAATCCAAAAAGTCTCCCTCCTGAGTAGCTGCTGTTTAGTATTACCCCCTCTGGGCATCTTAATCTGCTCCAATATGGTTCACCTCACCTGAGCAGCAGTGTGTTTTGCATAATAAAAATGTTTAGCCACTGATAATTCAGTCATAAATTTGGCTGCATCTTCATTTTTTAATTTTTCTTTTTCAGGATTGTAATTCCTAATATTGCTTTTATGTTCATTTAAACGAATTTTTATACACCTTGATGTTTGCCCAACATAGGGCAAGCCACACGGGCACTTAATCAGATATATTACATTAGAGCTGTTACAAGTGAAGTGGCCTCTTATCTTAATTGGAGTTCCTTTGGTGGGATGTGCTATACTATCACCCTTAATAATACCTGTACAATGTGCGCATTTAATACACTCAAAGGTACCCATTCTCAGAGGTGCTAGTAGTCCTGTCGTTTTTGGTTTTTCCAGAATCTTTTTGGAGACTGTCTGGCCAATTGTTTTTCCTCGTCTGTAAGAAAATTGTGGGGTGTCCCTGAAGATTTTCCCTACTTCCTTATCATTTCTTAAAATTTTCCAGTTTTTTAATATACTTCTTTTTACAAATGGAGTTAAAATGCCAAAAGTTGTAACAAATGTTATTCTATTATTTCTAGGTTTTTTCATTGTTTGTTTCCCTTTTCTGGCGAGCAAATCTTCACGTTTGATTTTTTTAATTTCCTGATTGATCATTTGTAAATTTTCTTTATTATAACCCCGTTCTGCAAATTTTTTGACCATACCCTCGGATTCCAGGTCATATAATTTGTCATTAGAGGTAATTCTCCTAACTCTCTTAAGTTGACCGTGGGGTAGACTCTTAAATACTCCTGGGGGATGGCAACTGCTAGGCAATAAAGTTGTATTACAGTCAGTTGGTTTGTAATGCATTGTAGTAGTTAGGCTATTGTCCACAATTGAAATATTGACATCCAAAAAGGCCAGTGTTTGCTCCGAATATTCGGATGTAAATTTAATTGTCTGATGGGCCTTGTTTAGTTCTTGTGTCATTAATTCAAATTGTTCTATATTACCATCCCACACTAGAAATATGTCATCCACATAGCGCCAATAATGCAGAATACGTTCTTTCCACTTAGGATTATTTAATATATGTTTATTTTCAAATTCATACATGAACGTATTCGCATATATTGGCGCCATGTTCGCCCCCATTGCACAGCCCATTTGTTGGACAAAAAATTGTTCCAAAAATACGAAATAATTTCGTGTGAGGACCAGATCCAAAACGTTACTTGCGAAATTAATTTCATGAGTTTTCAAAGGTAGCAGTGACAAAAATTTTCGTATGCATTCTACACCTTCCGTATGGGGGATGGTAGAATAAAGGTCACACACATCAAGGGAACATAACAAGACTTTTCTGTCAGGTAATTGTATCTTTAGTAATTTGTTCAAAAAATCAGTTGTGTCCAACAAGCATGTATGTAATAATTCAAATAAGGGCTGACACATTACATCCAAATATATTGCCAAGGGTTGTAATATAGAGCCACATCCAGACACGATCGGCCTGCCTGGTGGTTTCAAGGTGGACTTATGGATTTTCGGGAGAAAGTATATGTAAGGAACTTGTGGCCATTGAACAGTTAGAATATTAAATGTATCTTGAGTAATAATGCCATCCCTAAGTGCTCCCTCCAAGAAAAAATCTATTTCTCGTTTAAAGGTCTCCGTAGGGTTGAAGGTAAGTTTTCTATACCGACATTCATCATTCAGCTGGCGAAAGGCTTCAGTAATATAGGCGAGCCGATCAAGTACTACCACTGCACCCCCCTTATCAGCAGCATGAACGATAATGTCGGTGTATAAACTTAAATCTGTCAAAGCTTGTCTTTCATTTTTTGTTAAATTACAATTAGACCCTCGCTGTTTTATTTGACTTATTTCCATAAGTTCCTGTTTCACAACATGTTCAAACATCTCGATGCATCTGGGGGTAACATTAGGCATAAAGGTGGACTTAGTGCCCAATTTTCTCTTAATTAATTCCACCTTGTCATCTTTTTGTATATTTGTGGCAGTATTATACCCACTCATACCCTCCTTTGCATCGAAATGTACTCGTAATTTAAGCGATCTAATGAATCTAAACAGATCAACCTCTAGATTGAATGCATTATCTTTATAAGAAGGAATATATCCCAATCCCTTTCCCAATACTTTTAGTTCATATTCAGTCAATTGTCTTTGGGACAGGTTAACAACCATATTTACCTCCGGTTGACCTTCCGTTGGGACGTTCGGATACGTGGTGGATAGGGATGTAGCGAACGTCGGAAAAAAAGTTCGCGAACATATTCGCGAACTTGCGCAAAAATGCGAGCGGTTCGCGAATGGTTCGCGAACCCCATAGACTTCAATGGGAAGGCGAACTTTAACATCTAAAAAAGACATTTCTGGCCAGAAAAATGATTTTAAAGTTGTTTAAAGGGTGCAACGACCTGGACAGTGGCATGCCAGAGGGGGATCAAGGGCAAAAATGTATCTGAAAAATCTGCCTGTGTGTGCTTGGAAGAGATAGTGTAGGGGGAGAGCTGTTAGTGATTTCAGGGACAGATGATAGTAAGTTTGCTGGCTAGTAATCTGCTTGATACTGCTCTGTATTGGAGGGACAGAAGTCTGCAGGGATTTGAGGGACATTTTAGCTTAGGTAGCTTTGCTGGCTAGTAATCTACTGTTCTCTTTAAACAACTGCCATACGTTGACCTTGTAGGCATTGTTTGCCCAGTTTTTTTGGACGCAGCCACTGAAGCACAGTTGCCAGAAAAAATATGCCATATAAATGCTGAAAATAGTAATTTTTCGCCATACGTTGACCTTGTAGACATTGTTTGCCCAGTTTTTTTGGTTGCAGCCACTGAAGCACAGTTGCCAGAAAAAATATGCCATATAAATGCTGAAAATATAAATTTTTTTGGTTGCAGCCACTGAAGCACAGAGGTAGTAGTAGTAGTAGTAGTAAAACAACAAAAAAATAAATAAAAGCAGTCCTTACAAGGACTACTGTTATTGCAGCAGTCAGCAGATGAGATCAGAAGCAGGACAGCTGCCCACTGCAGCTACATACAGAGCACTGCAGTAGAAGGTAGATTACTAGCCAGCAAAGCTACCTAAGCTTAAATGTCCCTCAAACCCCTGCAGACTTCTGTCCCTCCAATAACAGAGCAGTATCAAAACGATTACTAGCCAGCAAACTTTCAACTGTCCCTGAAATCACTAACAGGCAGCAGCTCTCTCCCTACACTATCTCTTCAGCACACACAGGCAGAGTGAAAAAACGCTGCAGGGCTTCGGTTTTTATAGGGAAGGGGAGTGGTCCAGGGGAGAGCTTCCTGATTGGCTGCCATGTACCTGCTGGTCTGGGGTGAGAGGGCAAAAAAAAGCGCCAACAATGGCGAACCCAAAATGGCGAACGTCGCGCGACGTTCGCGAACTTCCGGCGAGCGCGAACACCCGATGTTCGCGCGAACAAGTTCGCCGGCGAACAGTTCGCGCCATCTCTAGTGGTGGAGCGGCCTTTCCTCTGCTTCCTCCCCCTTCGGACCTTCCGATGTTTTCGTTCGGTGCCGGGGTGCTGGATAAAAAATCCCCTGCTATTTGCGAGTTGGAGGAACCACTTGAGGATGAGACATCCGATATATTTCTTCCTGGTCGGCGTTCCGCTTGTCTTTTGTTGCGCTGCTCCCGTCTGTAAGTCTTCCATGTATAAACCTGTTCGCTGGCGTAATCTTCGGTGTCCCGTTTGAACTTGCGGATTTTGTTCAGCATTAGCTCTCGTTCATACTGGGCGATCTCCGCCCGAATCTTGGATAGAGTAGATTCCATCTCACGATGATTCTTCCGCAGTTCTTGTTCAGTCAGGGTAATCTGTTGTTGCACTTGTTGTAAGGCAGTTTGTAAATGCCGAATAGTCAATGCCATGAGATCTAACGAGCACCGATTTAGTATCATGTTCCATTCTTTCTTATATACTGAATCATTTTTGCACAAAATAGGTGCCAAGGGGACACGTAGACCTCGTGGAATTCGCTTAACTTTTAGATATTCCACCAGTGCTGTGGCATGGCATTTCAAGTTACATTCTCTGCGCATCAGGGAGTTAAGTTGTCGATTAACATCACCTGGGCTGGCCAAATCCGGTAGGGAAAAGCTTTTGATATCATTCACAATTTGATTGCGATCTTGTTCACTGAATTTTTCACACAATTTGGGATATATGCGTTATTGTAAGGTCTGGAAGGGTTAACAAGTCACACGCAGGGTTTGATTTCCTGTGTGCACTGGGGGGAGGAATGTTTAAATTGCACTGTGTTCATTGTTTCTGTATTGCACCTGAGGAAGGGGTTTTCACCCCGAAAGCTTGTGCACTCAATAAACCTGCATATGAATTAAGGCATTGCCTGGACATTTTGGTGTGCTCCTTCCCACTTCACATATCTGTACAATATTTGGCTCGGAGGCTGCCAGGGATACGGATGCACCCAGCAAGCAAGTAAGTGGTGTGCGGCTAAACACTATTGTTGTCTCCCATAGACTCCATTTTATCCAAATAATCCACATTTTTAAAAATGATTTCCTTTTACTCTGTAATAATAAAACCGTAGCTTGTACTTGATCCCAACTAAGATATAATTAATCCTTATTGGAAGCAAAACCAGCCTATTGGGTTTATTTAATGTTTAAATTAATTTCTAGTAGACTTAAGGCATGAAGACCCAAATTACGGAAAGATCCGTTATCCGGAAAACCCCAGGTCCCGAGCATTCTGGATAACAGGTCCCATACCTGTACTCCGTTCCTGTAATTTAATGTTAATGGTTCAAAGAATGTCGGGCTGAATGGTCGGCCCCCTCACATTTTCACCTCACCAAATCTGGCCCTCGTGGCAAAAAGTTTAGGTATCCCTGGGTTAGACTCTATCCCTTACGTTATATGTAATAAAAGGTGTTAGTTCAGGAGCAGTAATAACCCATATCAACCAATAAGATGTTTACTTTTAAACAGTTGACTGTGGAGACCATAACTACACTTGCAGGCTTACATGAACCCTTAGAAGTACCGCCTGGTCCAGAGGTGCAGTAGCTTCAGCGTTCCTCTGCGTCAATAGGTGCAGCTGTGCTAGATTCGGAACAGGACTGGGCAGTGCTGAGTTCAGCTATACAGAAGTGCAAAGTGCATGTTTTTATGGAGAAATCCATAAATACAGATACAAATAAGCACTTAAGTCCCCCTCTTTCCTTATTGATAGTGATATTTCTGTTGGGAACTTTGTTGGATTTGTACATTTTCATCACCATTTTAGAGTGATCTGATATTCTTATATTGATAATTTATACATTTTACATACAGCCATTAGATGTTTTTCATATTTCAAAATTAAATTAGGATATTTATTCAATTTGTTTGGGGTTCTTTTGTACTTTCCTTCTTACAAGCTTATGTCATCTTCTTATTTGCTACTATGAGAAAAATGTACTCAGATATCCTTTTTATGCTTAAATATTTGATATGTTTAATGTCTTATCAGTGTGCTTCCTTTCCCAGACACACCCAATTGACTTATGATGAGTCAGGAGCACACCACATGATTCACTTGGTTCAGGTTGCACCAGTATAAAAAATGGAAGACTAAAGGAATCACAGTGCAGCCAGTGGGCGGGGGAGCCCTAGGCCCAGGCCTTTGTGGCCTGGCCACAAATCTGGGCCTGATCTTTGCCCAGGGCTCTGGTAGCTTAAAATGGCCCTAACTGTAGCACACAGTAAATTTAAGCTGTGCTCTGCCACTGGTCCCTCTGTATCTTATTGGTTGTATAATATTATTTTTTATCAGTTTGATTCAAGTGGGGTGTATGCAAAATTATTTAATCGGTGGCCTATGTAGATTAGGGTGTCCACAACCAATTAAATTATGAAAATATACAAAAAAAGGGACTTAACCTCAAACTACTAGCCCACCGGTATTGCAATATGACAATTAATCAAAACATCAATGTGAAAATAAAGTTAAAAGGCAATATTTATTCACCACTATTCCGTATATAAATTAAAAACACTTAAAAACAAGCAGCACTGCATTTGGAATGAGGCATCCCTCTACTCTGAGTATTAGATCACAACCCGATTCAATGAATCAGTTGTGAAAAATTCAGGCAACTCTCACAAGTAACACCTCTCTCTAGGAGTTGCATGACACATTGGATAATCCTATCACAGTAACTACACAGAATCTACACCTCTGTGAATTTCTTCAGATGTCACCTCTTTGAAGAGTTACAATGGCCATTGTGATTGGATTAGTGGAAGAGTTTATATGCCGAAAGTTTATATGGCGAAATGGCTGTCGAGGTGCAGCGCTGTGCTTGGTACCTGAGGGCCTTCCCTCCTCTGAGCATCTGTGGTGAGCCGGAGAGATCTTACTGTGTATTGGGGCAGGTGCATTGCCAGGCTTCGGGTTACTCCTGGGATACCACATTTACATGTAGGCTGGATTGGCTATAAGCTTGGCTGCAAGTTTGCGACCGCCGTGTCGCTAAATCCATCATTGAACCTACTACTCATCCTAAGACAATTCAACCCAATAGAGTAACCACGCAGTAATACCCAGACCTTAATGCTGTGAACATTTACTGAAGCCTCACACAGGCCCCATAATCTTAATTAGAGTTGATCTGCCCAAAACGACTATGAGACGCATTAACCCTTCACTACGGATTTAGGAGCATTGCCTCTAAGGATTACCGCTCAGGAAAATCTCTCCATTTTCACACTATTTGTGTCAGTGTACACTATAAAATCGGGACTCTAATTTCAGCATATGAGAAACTATCTATTGGCTCAACACAATTAAGGCTGCTCACAGCGCTAATCATGTTGCATTTCAGCCCATAACAAGCTTGTTCAGCTGGGCATATATCATATTATAATTGTGCATGCACTTTTTCACAACTGATTCATTGAATCGGGTTGTGATCTAATACTCAGAGTAGAGGGATGCCTCATTCCAAATGCAGTGCTGCTTGTTTTTAAGTGTTTTTAATTTATATACGGCATAGTGGTGAATAAATATTGCCTATATTGCGACCTTTACAGAACACATTAACTCATTAGACAATAACATCAAGTTCACAAGGGAAGATGTCCTCGAGAACAAATTTGCCTTTTTGGACTGTTTGATATGCATCCAAGAGGGGGGTAACTTGAAGACGGAAGTATACAGGAAACCCACTCATACGGATCAATATCTGTTGTTTGATTCCCACCATCCACTGGAACACAAACTGGGTGTCATTAGAACTCTGCACCACAGGTAGCAACTGATACAGAATCCAAAGACAAAGAGCAAAAACATCTTAGAGGAGCTTTGAAAGCGTGTGGCTACCCAGACTGGGCCTTTGTCAAAACAGCAGCAACCAAGCCCAACAGGAACACCAATAGAAATAACCGCCCGGAGACACATAGTAGGCGAAACAGTCATCCCATATGTAGCTGGAGTGTCTGAGAAACTCAGGAGGATTTTTAACAAACACCACGTCCCTGTGTTTTTCAAACTTAGCAACACACTGAGACAAAAACTGGTACACCCAAAGGATCCAACCCCTAAAGAAAAACAAAGCAAAGTGGTATACGGAGTCCAGTGTAGTGAGGAGCGCACAGATCTCTACATTGGGGAGACAAAACAACTGCTCACCAAGCGAATGGCTCAGCATAGGAGGGTGAACTCTACAGGGCAAAACTCAGCTGTCTTTCTACACTTAAAGGACAAGGGACACTCCTTTGAAAACAGCAAGGTCCAAATATTGGATAAAGAAGACCGCTGGTTTGAACGAGGCGTGAAAGAGGCGATTCATGTCAAGGTGGAGAAACCATCCCTGAACAGAGGTGGGGGCCTTCGACATCACCTGTCTGCTACATACAATGCTGTTCTAACATCTGTACCCCTGCGGTTTCAGAACACTTCACACATCCATTCTGGATATAATGCACTGTATTGACTAGGGATGTAGCGAACTGCCGAGTATGTGTTCGCGAACGCCGTTCGCGAACACCGGCAAAAAAAGCGAACAGTTCGCGAACAGTTCGCAAACTTCGAACATCCGAAAATCGTTCGATTCGAACGATCAAAGGATTTTAATCGTTCGATCGAACGATTTCCGTTCGAATCAAACGATCGAAGCCATTGGATCGAATGATTTCATTCAATCCAATGGCTTCGATCGTTCGATTCGAACGAAAATCATTCAATTTTAGCGATCGAATGGTCGAACGATTTTGACGCGAACGCCTATTGGCGAACGTCGCGCGACGTTCGCGAACTTGCGGCGGACGCGAACAGTCGAAGTTCGCGCGAACTAGTTCGCCGGCGAACAGTTCGCTACATCCCTAGTATTGACTACCAATGGGGCTAAGATGTTAGCCAAGAATTTTGCAATGTTGTATGTCACTGAATATATGCTGCTGACAATGGGTCTTAGTGTTGCTCCTTCTTTGTGTATCTTGGGGAGTCCGTATAAACATGGTGTTGCTTCTCTGGGGTACAGGCGGTGGTATAAAACTCGATCAATGGCTTTCTCCTTTTCAAGTTGTTGTAGGCAACCTATTACTTTTTTCTTGTAACCGCTGGTTGGGTCTTTCCTTAAAAGGGAAGGAAACCTAGTTGGCGCAAAAACCCTCCCCCCTCCCGTGTGTTGGGCACCCTCCCTCCTCCCCCATGGCCTACCCGTCCCACTGGGCAAATGCCTCTAACTTGTTACTTACCCTTCTGCGCAGGTCCAGTCCAGGGAGTTCACAGACTACATCTTCTTCCATGCGATCTTCGTCTTGCTTTTACCGGCGCATGCGCAGTAGGACTGTACCGGCGAAATGCTCCTACTGCGCATGCGCCAAAACGCCGTTCAAAGCAGGAAGAAGATCGCGTGGAAGAAGATGTTGTCTGTGAACTCCCTGGACTGGACCTGCGCAGAAGGGTAAGTAACAAGTTAGGGGCATTTGCCCAGCGGGAGGGGTAGGCCAGGGGGGAGGAGGGAGGGTGGGCAACACAAGGGGGGGAGGGTTTTTGCGCCACCTAGGTTTCCTTCCGATCGAATGGTCGAACGATTTTGACGCGAATGCCTATTGGCGAACGTCGCGCGACGTTCGCGAACTTGCGGCGGACGCGAACAGTCGAAGTTCGCGCGAACTAGTTCGCCGGCGAACAGTTCGCTACATCCCTAGTATTGACTACCAATGGGGCTAAGATGTTAGCCAAGAATTTTGCAATGTTGTATGTCACTGAATATATGCTGCTGACAATGGGTCTTAGTGTTGCTCCTTCTTTGTGTATCTTGGGGAGTCCGTATAAACATGGTGTTGCTTCTCTGGGGTACAGGCGGTGGTATAAAACTCGATCAATGGCTTTCTCCTTTTCAAGTTGTTGTAGGCAACCTATTACTTTTTTCTTGTAACCGCTGGTTGGGTCTTTCCTTAAAAGGGAAGGAAACCTAGTTGGCGCAAAAACCCTCCCCCCTCCCGTGTGTTGGGCACCCTCCCTCCTCCCCCATGGCCTACCCGTCCCACTGGGCAAATGCCTCTAACTTGTTACTTACCCTTCTGCGCAGGTCCAGTCCAGGGAGTTCACAGACTACATCTTCTTCCATGCGATCTTCGTCTTGCTTTTACCGGCGCATGCGCAGTAGGACTGTACCGGCGAAATGCTCCTACTGCGCATGCGCCAAAACGCCGTTCAAAGCAGGAAGAAGATCGCGTGGAAGAAGATGTTGTCTGTGAACTCCCTGGACTGGACCTGCGCAGAAGGGTAAGTAACAAGTTAGGGGCATTTGCCCAGCGGGAGGGGTAGGCCAGGGGGGAGGAGGGAGGGTGGGCAACACAAGGGGGGGAGGGTTTTTGCGCCACCTAGGTTTCCTTCCCCTTTAAGGGTTCATACAGTATGTATTGCTATCACTGTGTAGAGTGGTTATCTTGCAGTTGTAGTCAGTTGTGTTGAGCACAACTGTGCATCTCCCTTTATCTGCTGGCAGGATAGTGATGTTCGGGTCCTTACTCAGAGAACTGAGCGCTCTCCTCTCTTGTGTACTAAGGTTAGAGGGAGGTGTTCTGGCACTTGACAAAGCAGCAAAGTTGAACTGAAGAAGCTGTTCGGATGAGTAGTGAAACGTCTTCATTGATTACTCAGCAAGTCCAGTTGTTTTTAGATTTACCTATACTAGATATACCATGACCTAGATCAGTGATCCCCAACCAGTAGCTCGTGAGCAACATGTTGCTCTTCAACCCCTTAGATGTTGCTCTCAGTGGCCTCAAAGCAGGTGATTATTTTTGAATTCCAGGCTTGAAGGCAAATTTTGGTTGTATAAAAACCAGGTGTACTGCCAAACAGAGCCTGGATGTAGATTGACAATCCACATAGGGGCTACCAAATGGCCAATCACAGCACTTATTTGGCACCCCAAGAACATTTTTCAAGTCTGTGTTGCTCCCCAACTCCTTTTTCTTCTGAATGTTGCTCACAAGTTCATAAGGTTGGGGATCCCTGACCTAGATAAATGAAAATCTTCATAGTCATAATGGTTTTAGAGTATATTACAAAGTTTTGGGTTTCTGTTTTAAAATCTGCCCTGTGTACATGTCGACAGACCAACACTGATGAGGAGAAAGGATGGAGCAAACGCCTAGTGGGCCACTAGATCTCACACAGGAAGATGAAAGGTGACAAATGCTATTCAGTAATCATTACAGAACTACAGAAAGCTTTTCTTTCACAGTATATTTGTCGCACAGAAACAATTAGTCATTCACAACTGCAAGCACCGTTGAGGTTGTACAAATTTCTTCACAGTCAGTTGCACTTAAAACCCCATACATTAAAAATACTTACATCAAAGCCGGGTTCCTTACACTTCTGTATAGTTGTGTTCCAGCCGCTGACTGCCTCCTATTCTGAATCAATCACTACTGTACCTATTAATGCAGGAGAAACCTGGAGTTACTGGCACCTCCATCAGTAGGATGAGCACAATTGTGTGTAAAGAATCAGGCACAGATCATGCCTGGCAAATGGCAATGACGTAAACTGGACTGGTAAATGAAAAGGGTGTGCATGATTGCTTTAATTTTGATATACCAGCCAGAACTGCATCAAATGGAACTCCTCTTGACCAGTGCTGTAACTATAGATAAAGCAGACCCCCTGGGGGGGGGGCAAACCACAAGGTCTGCTTCTACTATAGCTCTCTTACTGGCAGCTTGGAGACATGGCACAGGGCAGGTGCAGGATGGGGAGTGGGCAGTTGGGGATCACAATATGCCAGGCCCCTCCAACGAGTTTTTTGTGGGGGGCCCAGCACACTCTATGACACATATGGTTTCCCAAAACACAGAACTCACATTTCCACCTATAACAGCCCCCTTTCACTTTGGGAGGAGCCCTCTGCTACTCGGATGCCACCGGGTCTTAAAGTGAGAGAACCAAGGCGAGAGTTCTACGCAGAAAAAAAAAACATAGCATGTGACAGGTGGAACGGTGTTAGAGCAAAACTTAGTCATAGAACAGGCTGGGGTCAAAACCAGACAGACAGTGCAGTACAGACTCAGGAACCAGAATCGTAGTCAAGAATACAGGTCGGGTCACACCAAACAGTATAGCAGTATAAAGTCAGGATCTGGAAGAATAATCAGTAAAAGGCAGTAGAGGCAGTGAATCAGCAGAAGTCAGGGACAGGCAAGAGTCAAGAACAAAGAAACCAGACTAGAAGCACACCCAGGAACTATGTACAATAGACCTACATTAGGCAGTGAGCAAAAAAAGGAGGAGCCTTTAAGTATTTGAATTTCACTCCATAGTTGATGACGTCATGTGCACACTGAAAAGAAAAGACATATGGACATATGTGTCAAAGCCAAACAGACGTGCGCCCAGAAAACTGTGTGCAACTAGGAAAAAGGCTGTGGGCGTTCCTACAGTTATTCCCGATGCCTCCCAAGTATCTTAACACTCTAGTTACACTCTAATGACTGCAATGGCATTGAAATTCTGGGTAAAGAAAATCTGCTTTGCGGGAGAAAGAAAACAGGCCAACTAAACACGAAATAGCACTTTGTTTACTCCACTTGCGGTCATACCTGACCCCTCTTGTTAATTTGTAGTTGCTAGTTGACCACACAAACTTTACATGTGAATAAAACATTTTTTGCTGTATGACATAACTGGTCCTTTAAGTGTTCCTTATTGTTCTTCATATTTCAAGATTTTTATTGTGTTTTACATAAACAAGCAAGATTTTAACAGAAATCCAATGCTGGACTATGAAACAAGTCTAAACAGTTTAAGGTGACTAATATAATATAGAAGGACAACAAATTACAAATAATTGTTGGTTTCATCACCTAGACTGTTATTAGATCTGAAGTAAGTAAATCATAATAAACCAAACCTAACAATGCTCAGTAAATATTAAACACTAAACAAGTAGAATAATGTATTTCAATATGATATAGAAGTACTTATATTGTTTTGAACAGGATACATTCGGAATTAACCATTACAGAGTGAGTTATAACTGTAGCAATCCCAAAGTTTGAGATTAACAACTAGAATCAAATTGGTCTCAAAATATTCGTTCTTCAATAGTTCATCATGCTTTATACAAAAAAACAACAAACTTTTTATTGGATTTTCTGGAAATAAAGATAAGAATAAAGTTGCAGGAGATGTTTAGAGAACCAGTAATGAGAAACACTCAACTATGTGATCAACAGGAGAAAGAGAAACACTTTGAACAAATATAAAAATATAAATGATATTGGAACAAAACACAAAAGAATAATGGCTTTTGGTTGAGGAAGGGGTTGATTTGAGACTCCCAGTACCTTCAGCTACAGGTCAGAAGGATGTGAGTATGGCCTTCATGATACATAAGATACACAGGAACTAAAACTATATGTTTCCAATACAGAAAAATTGATTTATTTTGCACTGTGCTACTTGCACTGACCTTAATATCACTACATTATTCTGCAAGTAAACATGGCTAAAGGCTACAGAACGCTTGGGAGGAGTCACTCTTGTGTCATTTTCTATTAGAAAGGGAAGGAAGTTTATCAAGAAAACATTTCATTGGCTTCCACTTGCCCTAGGGCATTTCTAATCCTGACGGTTAATTGATAAACACTATTTCTGCATTCTGATTATAAACAGGATATAGTTCAGAAATACTAAAAATAATGCCAGATAAGAGCCATTGTCTGCGTTCCCATCACTTCCTCATTCATTCTTGATGATGTAACAGGACAGAATGGCTCTATATTACACTTGCTCTACCTGTAGTCACAACTATGGACTCAAAGAAGAATGAAGAACCATGCCACTTATAGTTTGTGCTGCTTAGAAATAAACGCATACAAGTTACTTACATGTGACTGGTCCGCATCTACCCTTGTGGTGGCCCTCCATCAGCCGGACTCCGCTCCAGGCACAATGACAACGTCCAAAATAGTAGTAGATTGACAGGAGCCGTAATAACCAAGGGTAGTTTTAAGATAAAAAAACATCTTTATTTCCAAGCATCTTTAAAAACACAAACAGGCATCCTCCTGGAGCTCTTTAACTAAACCTGACGCGTTTCGTGCCTCTCTTTGGCACTTCATCAGAGGTGGAGTCTAGTCCTAGCTCTCTGCCTTATATAGTGTATACAATTAAAACAATATACCCTTTAACCCTTTAAGTGCCACAGAACGTAGAATCTACGTTCTGTGGCAAAAGTACTTGAAATGCCACAGAACGTAGATTCTACGTTCTGCAGCACTTCCGGGTTCAGAAGCGGAGGAGCGGCTGTTAGAGCCGCTCGCTCCGTTCCTGCTCGATCCCCTGCCCCTAGGCAACGAGCAGAGCAGGGGATCGAGTGGCCCCTGGGGCGCGATCGCCCAGGGGCCCAAAAACAGCAGCAGGCACGTGCTACTTACGTGTCCTGCTGCTGCAGCCTGCACCGGATCGACGATCTCCGCCCCCACAGCACACAGACAGGAACCACGAGGCAGATGTCTTCCAGGGGCTCTTCCTGATCGCCTGCAACAGTCTCCAGCGATTTTTTCAGGTTAGTGCAACAATTACACACACAAACACACCAACACACACTTATTACAGTAATACACACTTAGATTCACACTTACACACACTTACACATACATTTTTGGGGATTGGGGGGGTCACTTACACTCACTGCACTTACACACATGTGCACACGCACACACGCGCACATAACATGTAATTTACCATTTGTACACACGCACATGCACATACATGGCATTGTGGCTTTTTTTTTTTTTTTCTTATCGCATCGTCTCTTTTTTTGGCTGAAAAAAATGTTTTATTGCCATTACGAATAGCGTATTCGCTAACCGTACTGTGCAATATCTTTTTTATGTTATTTCGGTGATTATATTGCAATTTGGGGTATTTTGGTGCATTTTTAGCCATTTTATTGAATTTTTAGCCATTTTATTGCATTTTCAGCTCTGCGTATGTTGTGTTCACTTGTTTCTAGCCGTATAACCTGTTTGGCCCAGCTAAAATATTCAAACTGTGATTCTGACGGCCGATAACACTAGTCTGGAAAAAAAACATTGATTTTTGTGGTTTTATTGGATTTTTTTGCATTTCACTCTTTACTGCCTTATTTTGTTTTACCTTGTAAATTTTATCTACTATATATCCATTTGGGGGTCTCTGTGCGCCACATAGTTTGGTATATCTATGCATATTGGGCATCAAAGTGTTCAGTAGACCCCTGGTGTTCATATTTAGGATGTTTTATGCTGATACGTTATGAAATGTGGGGCATATAATGCGGTAGAATTCAAGCTTTGTGACGATTTTCAAAAATTTGATAAAAACCGTTACGTTCAGCATTGCTTTGCAGTTTGGCAGTTTGCAGTAGAAACACTTATTTACCCATATTGGATTCGTCAAAATGTGTACTTTCTGAAAATATATGGTTTTCTGGGGTCTCTGTACTGTTAGGGGGGTCTAATGTCGCATAATACACACACCAGGTGCTCATACTGCAGCAGCCAGCGCGTCAGCCGTGAAAATGTATATACACTATTGTCATTTGGGGGTCTCTGTGCGCCACATAGTTTGGTATATCTATGCATATTGGGCATCAAAGTGTTCAGTAGACCCCTGGCATTCATATTTAGGATGTTTTATGCTGATACGTTACGAAATGTGGGGCATATAATGGGGTAGAATTCAAGCTTTGTGACGATTTTCAGAAATTTGATAAAAACCGTTATGTTCAGCATTGCTTTGCAGTTTGGCAGTTTGCAGTAGAAACACTTATTTACCCATATTGGATTCGTCAGAATGTGTACTTTCTGAAAATATATGGTTTTCTGGGGTCTCTGTACTGTTAGGGGGGTCTAATGTCGCATAATACACACACCAGGTGCTCATATTGCAGCAGCCAGCGCGTCAGCCGTGAAAATGTATATACACTATTGTCATTTGGGGGTCTCTGTGCGCCACATAGTTTGGTATATCTATGCATATTGGGCATCAACGTGTTCAGTAGACCCCTGGCGTTCATATTTAGGATGTTTTATGCTGATACGTTACGAAATGTGGGGCATATAATGGGGTAAAATTCAAGCTTTGTGACGATTTTCAGAAATTTGATAAAAACCGTTATGTTCAGCATTGCTTTGCAGTTTGGCAGTTTGCAGTAGAAACACTTATTTACCCATATTGGATTCGTCAGAATGTGTACTTTCTGAAAATATATGGTTTTCTGGGGTCTCTGTACTGTTAGGGGGGTCTAATGTCGCATAATACACACACCAGGTGCTCATACTGCAGCAGCCAGCGCGTCAGCCGTGAAAATGTATATACACTATTGTCATTTGGGGGTCTCTGTGCGCCACATAGTTTGGTATATCTATGCATATTGGGCATCAAAGTGTTCAGTAGACCCCTGGCGTTCATATTTAGGATGTTTTATGCTGATACGTTACGAAATGTGTGGCATATAATGGGGTAAAATTCAAGCTTTGTGACGATTTTCCGAAATTTGATAAAAACCGTTATGTTCAGCATTGCTTTGCAGTTTGGCAGTTTGCAGTAGAAACACTTATTTACCCATATTGGATTCGTCAGAATGTGTACTTTCTGAAAATATATGGTTTTCTGGGGTCTCTGTACTGTTAGGGGGGTCTAATGTCGCATAATACACACACCAGGTGCTCATATTGCAGCAGCCAGCGCGTCAGCCGTGAAAATTTATATACACTATTGTCATTTGGGGGTCTCTGTGCGCCACATAGTTTGGTATATCTATGCATATTGGGCATCAAAGTGTTCAGTAGACCCCTGGCGTTCATATTTAGGATGTTTTATGCTGATACGTTACGAAATGTGTGGCATATAATGGGGTAAAATTCAAGCTTTGTGACGATTTTCCGAAATTTGATAAAAACCGTTATGTTCAGCATTGCTTTGCAGTTTGGCAGTTTGCAGTAGAAACACTTATTTACCCATATTGGATTCGTCAGAATGTGTACTTTCTGAAAATATATGGTTTTCTGGGGTCTCTGTACTGTTAGGGGGGTCTAATGTCGCATAATACACACACCAGGTGCTCATACTGCAGCAGCCAGCGCGTCAGCCGTGAAAATGTATATACACTATTGTCATTTGGGGGTCTCTGTGCACCACATAGTTTGGTATATCTATGCATATTGGGCATCAAAGTGTTCAGTAGACCCCTGGCGTTCATATTTAGGATGTTTTATGCTGATACGTTACGAAATGTGGGGCATATAATGGGGTAAAATTCAAGCTTTGTGACGATTTTCAGAAATTTGATAAAAACCGTTATGTTCAGCATTGCTTTGCAGTTTGGCAGTTTGCAGTAGAAACACTTATTTACCCATATTGGATTCGTCAGAATGTGTACTTTCTGAAAATATATGGTTTTCTGGGGTCTCTGTACTGTTAGGGGGGTCTAATGTCGCATAATACACACACCAGGTGCTCATATTGCAGCAGCCAGCGCGTCAGCCGTGAAAATGTATATACACTATTGTCATTTGGGGGTCTCTGTGCGCCACATAGTTTGGTATATCTATGCATATTGGGCATCAAAGTGTTCAGTAGACCCCTGGCGTTCATATTTAGGATGTTTTATGCTGATACGTTACGAAATGTGGGGCATATAATGGGGTAAAATTCAAGCTTTGTGACGATTTTCAGAAATTTGATAAAAACCGTTATGTTCAGCATTGCTTTGCAGTTTGGCAGTTTGCAGTAGAAACACTTATTTACCCATATTGGATTCGTCAGAATGTGTACTTTCTGAAAATATATGGTTTTCTGGGGTCTCTGTACTGTAAGGGGGGTCTAATGTCGCATAATACACACACCAGGTGCTCATACTGCAGCAGCCAGCACGTCAGCCGTGAAAATGTATATACACTATTGTCATTTGGGGGTCTCTGTGCGCCACATAGTTTGGTATATCTATGCATATTGGGCATCAAAGTGTTCAGTAGACCCCTGGCGTTCATATTTAGGATGTTTTATGCTGATACGTTACGAAATGTGTGGCATATAATGGGGTAAAATTGAAGCTTTGTGACGATTTTCCGAAATTTGATATAAACCGTTATGTTCAGCATTGCTTTGCAGTTTGGCAGTTTGCAGTAGAAACACTTATTTACCCATATTGGATTCGTCAGAATGTTTACTTTCTGAAAATATATGGTTTTCTGGGGTCTCTGTACTGTTAGGTGGTCTAATGTCGCATAATACACACACCGGGTGGTTATATTGCAGCAGCCAGCGCGTCAGCCGTGAAAATGTCTATACATATTGTCATTTGGGGTCTCTGTGCGCCACATAGTTTGGTATATCTATGCACATTGGGCATCAAACTGTTTAGTAGACCCATATGTTTATATTTAGGATGCTTTATGCTGGTAATGATACATGGACAATACGATGCTGGAAAGTTGAAGCTTTGAGGCAATTTCCAGATATTTCACCAAAACCGACAACTTTGGGAAAGCCTTGCGACTCAGTAGTTTGGAGCAATAAGGCATAGGTACCCATTTTAGATTTGGTAGAATGTGTACTTTCCAAAAATGTATGGGTTTGGGGGGTAAACATATATTTCTGTGTTTTTACCCCACAAAAATGCAGTCAATGTGTTGATTTTTCATTAGCTGAAGTTACCCACGGGACTGTTTGTATGCGCTAACTTCATTTTGGGGCCTCTAAATGCCAGATACTTAGGTAAACCTATGAACAATGGCCACCAAACTGTTCAGAGGAACCCTGGCAATCATATTTAGGGTGCTTTTTCTTAGTACGTAATAACACATGGGTGATATGGTGCTGGGAAGTTGAAGCTTTGAGGCAATTTTCAGATATTTCACCAAAACCGACAACTTTGGGAAAGCCTTGCGACTCAGTAGTTTGGAGCAATAAGGCATGGGTACCCATTTTAGATTCGGTAGAATGTGTACTTTCCAAAAATGTATGGGTTTGGGGGGTAAACATATATTTCTGTGTTTTTACCCCACAAAAATGCAGTCAATGTGTTGATTTTTCATTAGCTGAAGTTACCCACGGGTCTGTTTGTATGCGCTAACTTCATTTTGGGGCCTCTAAATGCCAGATACTTTGGTAAACCTATGAACAATGGCCACCAAACTGTTCGGAATAACCCTGGCAATCATATTTAGGGTGCTTTTTCTTAGTACGTAATGACACATGGGTGATATGGTGCTGGGAAGTTGAAGCTTTGAGGCAATTTTCAGATATTTCACCAAAACCGACAACTTTGGGAAAGCCTTGCGACTCAGTAGTTTGGAGCAATAAGGCATGGGTACCCATTTTAGATTCGGTAGAATGTGTACTTTCCAAAAATGTATGGGTTTGGGGGGTAAACATATATTTCTGTGTTTTTACCCCACAAAAATGCAGTCAATGTGTTGATTTTTCATTAGCTGAAGTTACCCACGGGACTGTTTGTATGCGCTAACTTCATTTTGGGGCCTCTAAATGCCAGATACTTTGGTAAACCTATGAACAATGGCCACCAAACTGTTTGGAGGAACCCTGGCAATCATATTTAGGGTGCTTTTTCTTAGTACGTAATGACACATGGGTGATATGGTGCTGGGAAGTTGAAGCTTTGAGGCAATTTTCAGATATTTCACCAAAACCGACAACTTTGGGAAAGCCTTGCGACTCAGTAGTTTGGAGCAATAAGGCATGGGTACCCATTTTAGATTCGGTAGAATGTGTACTTTCCAAAAATGTATGGGTTTGGGGGGTAAACATATATTTCTGTGTTTTTACCCCACAAAAATGCAGTCAATGTGTTGATTTTTCATTAGCTGAAGTTACCCACGGGACTGTTTGTATGCGCTAACTTCATTTTGGGGCCTCTAAATGCCAGATACTTTGGTAAACCTATGAACAATGGCCACCAAACTGTTCGGAGGAACCCTGGCAATCATATTTAGGGTGCTTTTTCTTAGTACGTAATGACACATGGGTGATATGGTGCTGGGAAGTTGAAGCTTTGAGGCAATTTTCAGATATTTCACCAAAACCGACAACTTTGGGAAAGCCTTGCGACTCAGTAGTTTGGAGCAATAAGGCATGGGTACCCATTTTAGATTCGGTAGAATGTGTACTTTCCAAAAATGTATGGGTTTGGGGGGTAAACATATATTTCTGTGTTTTTACCCCACAAAAATGCAGTCAATGTGTTGATTTTTCATTAGCTGAAGTTACCCACGGGACTGTTTGTATGCGCTAACTTCATTTTGGGGCCTCTAAATGCCAGATACTTTGGTAAACCTATGAACAATGGCCACCAAACTGTTTGGAGGAACCCTGGCAATCATATTTAGGGTGCTTTTTCTTAGTACGTAATGACACATGGGTGATATGGTGCTGGGAAGTTGAAGCTTTGAGGCAATTTTCAGATATTTCACCAAAACCGACAACTTTGGGAAAGCCTTGCGACTCAGTAGTTTGGAGCAATAAGGCATGGGTACCCATTTTAGATTCGGTAGAATGTGTACTTTCCAAAAATGTATGGGTTTGGGGGGTAAACATATATTTCTGTGTTTTTACCCCACAAAAATGCAGTCAATGTGTTGATTTTTCATTAGCTGAAGTTACCCACGGGACTGTTTGTATGCGCTAACTTCATTTTGGGGCCTCTAAATGCCAGATACTTTGGTAAACCTATGAACAATGGCCACCAAACTGTTCGGAGGAACCCTGGCAATCATATTTAGGGTGCTTTTTCTTAGTACGTAATGACACATGGGTGATATGGTGCTGGGAAGTTGAAGCTTTGAGGCAATTTTCAGATATTTCACCAAAACCGACAACTTTGGGAAAGCCTTGCGACTCAGTAGTTTGGAGCAATAAGGCATGGGTACCCATTTTAGATTCGGTAGAATGTGTACTTTCCAAAAATGTATGGGTTTGGGGGGTAAACATATATTTCTGTGTTTTTACCCCACAAAAATGCAGTCAATGTGTTGATTTTTCATTAGCTGAAGTTACCCACGGGACTGTTTGTATGCGCTAACTTCATTTTGGGGCCTCTAAATGCCAGATACTTTGGTAAACCTATGAACAATGGCCACCAAACTGTTCGGAGGAACCCTGGCAATCATATTTAGGGTGCTTTTTCTTAGTACGTAATGACACATGGGTGATATGGTGCTGGGAAGTTGAAGCTTTGAAGCAATTTTCAGATATTTCACCAAAACCGACAACTTTGGGAAAGCCTTGCGACTCAGTAGTTTGGAGCAATAAGGCATGGGTACCCATTTTAGATTCGGTAGAATGTGTACTTTCCAAAAATGTATGGGTTTGGGGGGTAAACATATATTTCTGTGTTTTTACCCCACAAAAATGCAGTCAATGTGTTGATTTTTCATTAGCTGAAGTTACCCACGGGACTGTTTGTATGCGCTAACTTCATTTTGGGGACTCTAAATGCCAGATACTTTGGTAAACTTATGAACAATGGCCACCAAAATGTTCAGAGGAACCCTGGCAATCATATTTAGGGTGCTTTTTCTTAGTACGTAATGACACATGGGTGATATGGTGCTGGGAAGTTGAAGCTTTGAGGCAATTTTCAGATATTTCACCAAAACCGACAACTTTGGGAAAGCCTTGCGACTCAGTAGTTTGGAGCAGAAAGGCATGGGTACCCATTTTAGATTCAGTAGAATGTGTACTTTCCAAAAATATATGGGTTTGGGGGGTAAACATATATTTCTGTGTTTTTACCCCACAAAAAATGCAGTCAATGTGTTGATTTCTCAGTAGCTGAAGTAAAGTCCTGAACAATTTGGATGTGCTAACTACATATTGGTGTCTCTAAATGCCAGATACTTTGGTAAACCTATGCATAATGGGTATCAAATTGTTCAGTGGACCCCTGGCAATCATATTTCAGGTGCTTTTTCTTGGTACCTAATATAGTTTGGGATATGCGGAGCAGCAAAATAAAACCTTTGAAATGATTTTTCAGAATTTTGAATTTTTTGTTGAAAAACCGCTATGTTCAGACAAGCTTTTATGTTTGGTAGTTGGGAGTAGAGAGACATAGTTACCCATTTTGTAATCGGCAGAATGTGTACTTTTCAAAAATGTATGGTTTTCTGGGGTAAACCTACGGTTTCAGGATTTTTTGCCTTGGAACCTAAAGCATGCCGTTTTCTGCCTTAGTGCTTTCAAAATTTGGTAATATACTGCCGGGAGTTTTTGCTGTACAGAAATCCTAAATCTCCCTAAAACTATACATATTTGGTATTGGCACGTTCGAGAGACATAAGGCTTTCCAAATCAGTTGGATTTTCATCCGTAAAATGAAATATTTTTCTGGTATAAATTGATATACGATGAAAAATGGTAATTTTTCATTTTTTTTTGGTTTTTGGCACTATAAATTTTTTTGCACTGGTGTAAATACATGAAAACTCAGGCAGATTTAGAAAGCCCAGTTTCTACCGAAAAAAACAATGTATAGTTTTCCTAGGTAAACTATAGGTTTCCCCTCAGAAAATGCCCCTAAAGTGAGAGAGCACAAAATGTTTCAAAAACGGCTGGCATTTCGCGTAACCAAAATGTGAAATTCTGCTGGCACTTAAAGGGTTAAAATTTACATATTACACTTTAGGTTTATTATCAGGCTATAACATTACTATATAATTGTGGGAATGTTAATCAAATTTGTACAATAATATTACAGATGGTAATCTTAATTTACAGGATGACAATGATAATATGACACTTGGTGGTTCTAATTTTATTGATATATGTAACATTGTTGATTTGAACTTGGATAGAAATGTATTTACAGGAGTGACTCCAGTTAAAATTGATAAAACTCGGTCATCGTCCTTCTACCCAATCCAACATAGAGGTCAGTATATTGAATTATTTCAAAAGTTAGTAGAACAGGATTTGGAAAAATTGTCACATAAAACTAACACTGCAATGAGAAAATATAAAGTCAATTCCAACATTAGTTTTGGGGGAAAAAAAGCATTAAAAGAGTTGTCCGATAACAAGGACATTATAATTAAGAATTCGGATAAAGGCGATCGGTGGTGGTGTTGGATAGACTACAAAATTTTGCTGAATGCTCTAGACAACTAGACGATTATGAGACATATGAGCCTTTACCCAATTATCCAACTAATGAATATAGAGCCATCTTAGAAACAATATTTGATTTTGGAGTGGGTACAAAAGTATTTACTAAAGACCAACATGATGATATAATTCCTGGTAATTCTAAGATACCCATTTTCCATGTATTACCAAAAGTCCCCAAAGGGATTGAACAGGTTAGGGGGAGACCTATAATCTATGGAATTGATGGTTTAAATGAGAACCTCTCCTGCATTGTTGACAACATGTTACAACCTGTAGTCAAATTACTACCCTCATATGTGAGAGACACTGGCTATTACTTACAAATAGTGGATGGGATTAAGTGGTCAGACAAGTTTAGCTGGTTGACACTAGATGTCACCTTTTTATATACCAGTATACAACATGAAATAGGGATGAAGGCTATAGAGTTTTGGCTACTTTACTCTAATATTTATGACACAGATACACAACAGTTTATCCTGCTCAGTATTGAATATCTCCTAACTCATAACTATTTTATGTTTGATGGGGTTTTTTACCTCCAGAGACGAGGCACTGCTATGGGGGCAAAATTTGCCCCCACATATGCCAACCTAGTAATGGTTTGGTGGGATCGGTGCAGCGTCTATGGACGGAATAACCCCTTCAGACATAGTATAAAAACTTATCATCTTTACATAGATGATTTAATTATATTATGGGAGGGTACTTAACAGGAAGCCTCTAAATTTGTAGAGTATTGCAATACTAACAATTATAATTTACATTTTACACATAATTGGCAAAAAAATTAAATTGAGTTCTTAGACATCTCACTGAAGGGGGCCACTCAGGACAAAATTGAATGTGATGTATACATGAAACCCATCATGAGAAACACAAAACTAAGGGCTGACAGTTGTCATCCCAAATCAGTCCTGGGGGGCATCCCGGTGGGGCAATTCTTGCATCTGAGACATATTTGCACCATGTGGGATGCCTTCCAGGACCAAGCCATGGCATTTTGGGATCGACTACTGGAAAGGAAATATGACACGAGGGTTATCAAAGAGGCTTATGAGAGAGCAGTGGCCACTTCCAGACAGGATCTTCTAAGTGGGGCTAATAAGAAAAAACAAAGTGATAGACAGACAGACAAAAGAAAAAATTCACAGAAACACTTTAATGAGCAGTCAACATTGTTTATTACTCCTTATAGCAGTCAGGCAAATCAGATTAGGAAAATAATTAAAAAAAGATTGGATGTCCTCAGAATGGATCCATTGTTAGATCAGTCAGTCCTAGATGATATTAGATTTGTATTCAAACGCAATAGAACCATTGCAAGTGATGTCTCCCCAAGCTTATATTCTTCAAAAAAAACTAGAAAAGAAAGCAATAAATGGTTAAACAAAAATGGATGTTACAAATGTGGCAAAAATAGATGTAAGGTCTGCAAACACATAATGATAAAGGATAGTTTCCAGAGCAGTATAACTGGGATGAATTTCCCCATACGTAGTTATATTAATTGTGACTCTTAGGGGCAGATTCACTAAGGGTCGAATTTCGAAGTTAAAAATACTTCGAAATTCGACCCTCGAATTGAAATCCTTCGACTTCGAATATCGAAGTCGAAGGATTTAGCGCTAAACGTTCGATCGAAGGATTTTTCGTTCGATCGAACGATTAAATCCTCGAATCGAACGATTCGAAGGATTTTAATCAAACGATCGAAGGAAAATCCTTCGATCAAAAAAAGCTTAGCAAGCCTATGGGGACCTTCCCCATAGGCTAACATTGACTTTGGTAGGTTTTATCTGCCGAAGTAGGGGGTCGAAGTTTTTTTTAAAGGGAAAGTACTTCGACTATCGAATGGTCGAACGATTTTTACTTCGAATCGTTCGATTTCGTTCGACTTCGATCAAATTCGAACGAATTTAACCAATTCGATGGTCGAAGTACCCAAAAAAAACTTCGAAATTCGAAGTTTTTTTTTATTCTAACCCTTCACCCGAATTTAGTGAATCGGCCCCTAAATGTGTCATTTATTTAGCCACATGTGAGTGTGGCAAACAATATGTGGGTCGTACTTGAAGACCGTTAAAGGAACGAGTGCGAGAACACCTTATACCTATTGATTTGAACAATTTGGATTATACCAGTTACAACCACCGAAGAGTCTCAGCCATAAGTAAACACATTATGCTAAACCATAATGGCAATTTTAGCTTCATAAAATTCCAAGATATTGAAATAGTTAAATTGGAGTGAGAGGAGGAGATTTGCAGAAAGTGATAGATCAAAGGGAGGTATATTGGATCTTTACATTGAAAACACGCCACCCACAGGGGTTAAACAGTGATTGGGAGGTTTCATGTTTTCTTTAAATTAAATTGAACTCAATTAAATATACATGGATAGAAATACTCCCTAATTTGGATTCCGACTATTGTACAAATTTGATCAACATTCCCACAATTATATAGTAAAGTTATAGCCTGATAATAAACCTAAAGTGTAATATGTAAATTTTAAAGGGTATATTGTTTTAATTGTATACACTATATAAGGCAGAGAGCTAGGACTAGACTCCACCTCTGATGAAGTGCCAAAGAGACTCCTGTCTATCTACTACTGCTTAGAAATAAGATATACTGTCCCAGGATTGGTGGCATATAACCAGCCTTGAACCTTTTTTTTACCCATGATTCATATTCAAATGTAAAAAAAAGGTGAAGAGCAACGCAAGCATGCAAAAAGTTCCTGGGGTGCTAAATATAGTCTGTGATTGGCTCTTGATAGCCCCTATGTGGACTGACAGCCCACAGCTCTGTTAGGCAGTGCATATGTTTTTATGCAACCAAAACTTGCCTCCAAGCCTGGAAATCAAAAATAAGCACATGCTGTGAGGCCACTGGAAGCAACATCCAAGGGGTTAGAGAGCAACATGTTGCTCAGTAGCCACTGGTTGGGGATCACTGTCCTAGAGCATGCAAGTGTGTATGTCTGCATGTCATAAAACATTTAGGCACCTCAGGGGAGTCTTGTTAAACATACAGATCACATAATCACTAGTGTAACTACCTTGGGGCAGGGAGTTTGATTTTGGTTTTATTTCCATAAATAAAAAGGACATGGCATTTTTAACGGATGACTATTTTTAAGGGCACTGGGAAAGATTATACTTGTTATCCAAGATGATGTGCACAGAGTTAATCTTTAATCCCACTAGAAGAGTCTTAATAAAAGTGATTGTGGTAAATTCCATTTTTATTGACATTGAGTCAAATGGGCTTTTACTGTCGGCAGTTTGAAGCTGGAAGCAGTTTTAATGGGTTAACAAGCCAAACAATAGGGTTGCAGCATGGGTATTAAAACTAGTGCTTGGTGCCAGTGTTATATAAAGGCCACTATTGTGGCTTATCTATTGGCAATAAACTGCTTTGGTGGCTTTCCCTTTTCTTTAAGGCTAACTGTAGAGGGGTTAATGACCTCCACAATTGGATTTGGACCAATGAACTTAGGCCCTAACTTAAGTGATGGAAAAGATGAGACTATTGTCAAGATATATCAAAACAAATAGGCCAAGTATGTCCTGAAAAATGTCATTCACAAATTCTTGAAAGACAGCTGGGGCATTGCATAAGACAAAAAGCATAATCAAATATTCATAATGCCTGTCACTGGTATTAAAAGACTCTTCCACATGTCCCCCTCTCTGATGTGGATGAGGTTGTATGCACCTCTAATATCAAGCAAGCTTGGTGTTCAGAGATTAGGGGAAGTGGACAGTTCTTCACCATAATTTTTTTAAGACCTCAGTAATTAAAACAGGTGTGTAAACCCTCATCCTTTTACCCACAAAGAAGAATCCGGCATCAGCTGGGGAACTGGAAAGTCTAATAAAAACCCCTCTCCAGGTTCTGCTTTATATAGTCTCTCATAGCTTGAGCTTTGGGTAAGGAAAGTGGACAAGCCCTACCCTTGGGAGGGGTGGTCCATGTAATTAAGTCAATAGGTCAGTCATACTTCCTATGTTTCAATGTTTCAGCAGCCTCCTTTGAAAATACATCTGCAAAGGCAGAATATTGAAAAGGTAATCCCTCCAAAGAGATTGAGGCTACAATTTGGGAAATGCATAAACATGTATTCAAACAGCCAGACCCCCATTGAAAAACCTCCCCAGTTATCCAATTTATGTGTGGATTGTGTCTCTGTAATTCCTCCGAATGGGTAATGTTGATATAAATGTATAAATTAATTGATCTCTGAGTTACCAACTCTTAAAAGAGGAACTAGAGGAATATTATGTTTGAATACAAAAGAAGACTCCAAGAAGTTCCCTGATGCCCAAGAATCCAAAAAGGCAGTCAACTTAACAGTACCCCCCCCCCCCGACAAGATAAAGTTACCGGAAAAAAAACCTAGAGGCTTGTTGGGGAGAAGAACCCTCTCAGCACAAATGAAGCTCCCTAACTCCATTTAGGCTTTGAGCTTTCTCAGCCTTTTAGGACAGTGGTTGAGAAAGTGCCCTTTAACCCCACAATACCTATAAAGACTCGTCAGCGTATTTGAGCCTAAATAAATGTGTAAACCCCAAATGCATGGGTTCCTCCTGAGGGTCAGGCACTGAAAGAGTCAGTGTAGGGTGAGATATATGAGTCACTGGTATGGATGAACCCTCTCAAAACGCCTCTCCCTTTATTTTCTGTCAATTAGTATGGCTAACTTCATGACGACATCTAGTGAGGAAGGAGCAGAGTAATTCATGAGGCTGTCTTTGATGGGTTCAGAAAGACCAAACCGAAATTGGCTATGAAGAGCAGAATCATTCCACCCTGTTTCAACTGCCCAGCGGCACAATTCAGTACAGCAATCGTCTATTACCCTTCTCCCCTGACATAGTTCACGGATGGCTGCATCTGCAGAGGAAGAGCAGTGGCGTAACTAGCGGGGGAGCAGGGGGTGCGAGTGGGCCAGGGCCCGCACCCCCTCGGGGCCCCCCGGCAGCTAGCACGCAACCACTTCCAGGGGATTCCGGGTGTACAGAGGGGGGCGGGGGCCTAGCTGCGCGTCCCTCACCAGGGCCCGCCCCCTCTAGTTACGTTACTGAGGAAGATCGATCTGGGTTATCGTATAATATGGACATGACAGTACACATAAAGAGAAACATGGGCTCGGTCAGAGGTAGATAACCTTAATAGGAAGTCAAGAGGAAGCACCATTAAAGCATCATTAAAGCAATGACTACACAGAAGCGTAGTAGGGAGGAAGCAATGCCCCAGGCAACCCGGCCAGCCCCGTCGCCCCCTCCACAGTACGTGCGGAAATGAGCGAAATGATGCAAAATTTGCAAAACGCATTGAAGTCAATAGACTACAAAAATTTTAATCTTGAAATACTGTAGCTAAAACCTGTCAAAGTCATGTATATGTCAATGGCAGGTGGTCCCTTTAACAATTGGATCATGTTTTGTGCCTTCGTGGTTGTCAAAAGTTCTGAGCTTTTAACGTTGGCTTTTCATAAGATTCGAGCATCAGATTGAAAAAGTATGATTCACATTGACGCACAATGTTGTAACAATGTTTTTTCATACTTTCTCAATCAGATTTTTTGATAAATTAGGTAGATTTATGGATGGGAGTTAGGTCGACTTTATTTAATAAAAAAATGGGAAAAATTTGAGTCCAAGACCCAAATTCACTAAGCGCCGACGCTAGCGTTGGGCATTTTCGTTACTTTGCAAATTCTCTAACGAACGCTGGTGTAAATTCGCTAGTGTTACTTCGCACCCTTATGCCTGGCGAATTTTCGCTACGGACGTAACTATGCAAATTCACTAACGCGCGCAGTGTACTGAACACTACCTTTTACGCTTCGCCACCTCAGACCAGGTGAAGCGCAATAGAGTAGATAGGGATTGCTTCAAAAAAAGGTCAAATTTTTTCTAAGTCCCAAAAATCGCTGGCGTTTTTTCTATATTATGGGTGATAGGCTGAAAAAGATCGAAAATTTTGTTGGGGCTCCCCTCCTTCCCCCCTACATTTCCTAACTCATGGCAACTTAACTATACAGTGGGCACATGTGTAGGGGCAAAATAAAAAAATTTTATTTGATGTTTTGAAGGTTTCCCAGGCATTTGTAGTGATTCTAAGTATTCCTCCATTGAAATTTGAATTTGGCGTCGTATGCAAATTAACCATCGCTAGCGTAACTTCACTTTGCTTAGCAAATCAACGCTAGCGCAACTTCGCAACCTTACACTACCCCTGTGCGCAACTTCGGATTTTAGTGAATTTGATGAGCGCTGGCAAAACTACACCTGGAGAAGTGTGGCGAAGTGCGGCAAAGTGCGGCGAAGTTGCGCCTGGCGCAACTACGAATCTTATTGAATTTGCCCCAATATGTCTATATTATATAGTGAATAATATCCCCTCACTTGTGAAATATAAAGATACTATGTCACCAAAGAGTTCCATGACCAGTGATGAGCAAACTTTTTCGGCAGGCATGGATCTGCTGCAAAATTCATTGTGAAAAGATTTGCAGCGACAAAAAAGTGCCTAAGACAAAAATGTAGCACAGACAAAAAAAATTGCCATAAGAAAGAAATGCCCATTGACTTTTGCATTGCAAATGCATTTGGTCTCTTGTAAAAAATGTTTCTAGTCTATTGACTTCAATGTGTTTTGCAAATTTTGTGTCGTTTCGTGAATTTTTCCAGTCGTCACTATCCATGACCATCCATGGATAGGTCTATACTAGTATGTGCATATATGTGCACTATGAGTCATTTGGAAAGGGTTGAATTTTATGAACTTTTCTTTTTTTTATGATCTTTGTAACTGTTATGTATAATACACTGTAAATTATATACTGAATGGTTCTTAGTGATGACATTGGTATAATTGTGTCACATGACTCACTGAAATTTCTGTATTATAAGAAATAATGTACATGTGTTGTAAAATATGAGTATATTAGAAGTTAACTAGGAGTTCCTTGACCATATCGGGGAGAAATCAAATGAGCAGATCTCTGCATGTATGGCTACCTTATCCTTGAACCCTATCCAAGTATTGGGATAGACTCAATTTGTCTTTCTTTTGGTTTTTAAGAAGTAAACTGTAAAAAATATTTACCTACATTTAATCAACTTCATCCAAAGAAAACTGAAGAAGAAAATCTAATGGTGGCCATACACACAGAGATACTTATAATATTGTTTTTTAATAAGGTGGGTACCTCTAGAGCATGTGTAAGTGCCAACGAAGGTCTGACACCTTGTGCACCCATAAAGAAAACTTGGTGGCACAGAGGATAAGTCATCATTCTACTGTATCACATATAACTTGTGGTTTATATATTAGCTTACTTGTATTATATTTCTGTATACTGTATGTATAGAGACAGAACTACTAGTGCCTTTTTCCTCAACTGAACTTTTTAACTTTCTCTTTATAGTTTAGAGAAACTTGAGAGATTATATGCACTAGGGCTAATATTCAATACATGTGGAGTTATGCCAGCAAGTATTCTGTAGTCCATGCATTTTGACCTTTGAGGAATGTTCATTATAGTGAGCTAGGGAATAAATGAATGCCTTGGGAGAACTTTGACATTCCAAAGAGCCAAGTTTGACCTCCTGGAAAATGCTTTCAAACTTTCATTGTTGTCAGCATTCTCACCTTGGCTTTGTATAAATATATAATTCCGGATTTACCACTTAAAATAACGTTCTGTGAGCAATGAGCTTTCCAGTGCTTCCTTAACTTCCTTAAAATCAAGTCGTTTTAGTGCAGAACTTGCATTCTGTGCGCAGACTGAGACTGGTACATGCTGAAATCGGAAGATCTTTGATACTGTTAAGGCGGCTGGTTTCTAGAGAGCCCCGATCCTGGTGATTGCACCTCCATTCATGAGCAGATGGAGCTCAAGATTGAATGTATTCCCACAGGAGAGATCATTCGTGTGGCCTGCCAGGATGGGGAATTTATGTTTGCAAACTGGAAGAATGTAAGTTTATCTTTTTCTACCTACTGTATTGTTCGCCGGCTGCTAGAAAGCCAGAGGAAGTCAAAATAAACATTATTTGCCGGATCAGAATATGTAAACCTATCGTTAATTCTAAAGACATACCATAAAATGAACTACTCAAGTAACTTTCAGAACATATTTTATAATCCTTGTTCATTTTTAAGTGTACATTAGGGGTGGGGCATCTTTGAGCCTAATATGTTCTGAATATGTGCTAGTACTTACTACCAAGTTGTTTGGCATTCCTGGGGCAAATGTTTAGACAAAACCCAACATTATGACTGTTTTGTTGATTAGCCAAAAAGTTACCTAATATAGAGCAGCCTGTTGTCCTGAGTTATTGAAGCCTGAACTGGCATCCCTGATAAATGGACTCTTACTAAAACAAATCTGCCACATTTAGGTGTTGTTATGATTTAACTAAAGGGGCCGTAAACAAGTAGACCTGCCCCTGTAGTCACAAAAGACTAAATGACCAAGTGGTGGGGTTTTATAAGTCAATATAGGGATATCACATACATCTATTGTTAATCAAGTTGTTTTTCTTTTAAATGCGAGCATAGCATAGAATGATTGTTGTCCTTATTACATGCAGAATATTTGTAAATGTAAGCTATTGTGTCATTTACCTGTCCACCCTCTCTCGCCCCCACACATGCCGAACCTTGTTAGCACTGACAAGATACCACGGAATGCATGGAACAGAGTTACAATTAACACCCACTGAAAATGCATCTGAATTACCTTAGGAAACAGATTGCATTGTGCAGAGTTGGGAAGGTGCTAGGGCTTAATGAGGGTTGGCCAAGATGCACCTAAAGTATAAAGATATTGCATTGGTGCTTCTGCATGAGGATAAGCATTAGGTGACAAACATCTAGAAATTCTTTTTTATTTCTACTTAATTTATTATTGAAGAACAACAATGTGCAGGTGTGTCTGCCCGTAAACAGTAGTATATAAAATTTATATTTTGCTGTCATTTTCATAATTTGTGGTCTGTCTGCATTAGCAGAGAGCTGACAGTATTACTTTGAATGGCATTTACATTTCATTGAGCTATCAGACACGAAATATCACAAAAGAGGCAGTAAATGTTTGGGCGTTGTTCTGGCAAACCGGCAAACACAGGGAGCATCCTGTTTAACAGGAAGTGGATCACTGTCCAGGGAACAGTTGGGTCAAAGTACAGGGGGCTTTCACCCTTGCTTTTAATTTGTACATAGTCTTTATTCTTTTCAGCAGCGCAGGAATGCAAGAATGTTAGAGGGCTTTAACACCAAAAAAAGGAAATTGTAACTTTGTAATGAGAATTGGATTTACTAAAGTACACACAGTACACACAGTGTCATCACTGTCAGCGCAAAATTAAAATATTTAAAGGCACCACACACTATTTCTCACTATAATTGACTTAAAACATATAAGGACACATTATGACAATTTCCTTCACAGGTTTCCCATAGGGATCCAGCCCCACCATCAGGGCAAAATACACAAAATATGTAAATTGCTTAAATTACACAAGACATACACAATTAATGTAACTTCTATAAAATCTCCTGTGACTTCCCTAAGAAATTTACGTAACTTACATATCAAGCAGTGGAAAGGTGGAGCAGTGTGATGGGGCAGGCAAACTCCACTGATGCCCAATGAATTAAAAAACTTAAATTCCACTAATCTCCAATGAACTTCTGGTTATTAGCATATTAATTATTTAAACTATTCATATGAGCTCAGGCCCGGATTTTTGGTGAGGCCACAAAGGCAAGGCGCCCATTCGCAATCCAAGGAGCACTGGGGACACGTACTCCTGTACGCATCATCCCCATTGCCCCATCACATGCGCACACTAACGTGCAGGGGAGAGGGAGGTGCGGGCAAGGGGGCTGGGCACTAGGACCCTAGGACCCAGTGGCCTAGGGGCAACGAAGCCCGGAATCCAGGCCTGTATGCGCTACTAATTATTTGGTAACATTAGCTGTTCATATTGGAATCTATTTACAAGATCAAATGAGTGTCTCCAACATGAACTTTTTATCAGTAGAATGACTTCCTATTGGGCAAATAACTACAAAGACAAATCTTGTGAAAAAATTGTGTTACTTTTGTATAAACACCAGTAATTGTATTGAGCACTGACAAGACAAAGCAGTGTCTTGGGCAGGTAGGTGTGAAAGGTTTAAACTTAGGGCAAAATTCACTGACCCCAAATAAACTGATTCTGATGGTGGTCTTGCCCACCATACTGGCTCTCATAATGTTGACTTATACAGAATTTAGCACTACCCTAAGCCTCCCCCTTTGAATGCCTACTCTGTTGGTTGTGTCACCGAGACATTGCTATTTCTATTTCTATTAATAGGTGCTGAGAACATAACGCGGCTGGAAAGACAGTAAATGGAGGCTGATCTGCCCATAAGGCTAATGTTCATAGTTCATTTAACTGCAGTGTTGTCTTTGTACCCCCATTACAGCAAAGGGGCATTTTTAAGCATATAAGGGGCTTAAATCTTGTCAGTTTATGTATATCCTTGTGAAAAGTCTTCATAATCCACTTTTCATTTAAAAGAATATATAAACTCATGTAGTTAAATCCCATACTATAAGAATATAATGTTCCAGCGCCCTTACTCACCTAAAAGGAAAATTCTGATTCACTAGAACCATACATTTGTGCCCACATCACATGCCCTAAACCTGCCATTTTCTGGGAAATTTTGTTGTTTGTTTATATCATTGCAATATGACATATTAATTAATATAATGTTTTGGTCGCATACTGACTGCAGGGTATATTGCCCTTTAATAAAGCTACTGAATCCCCCATGTCTCACAAAATGTAATAAATACATATACATTTAAAGGGGTTCACCTTTGAGTTTAATTTTAGTATGATGCAGAAATAGTGATATTCTGAGACTATATGCTATTGGTTTCTGAAGGTGGGTTGCTGCTTGGGGTCTGGAGGGGGCTTTGCAGCAGGGGTGAGGGGCCAGAGGGTCCCAGGCCCCCTAGCCGACCCTGCCTAATTGAAAGCTGCAAAGAGTCAGAAGAAAAAGGCAAAAACTTTAAAAAAAACTATAAAAAAATAAATAAATGAAGAACAATTGAAAAGTTACTTAGAATTTGTGATTCTATATCATACTATAAATTAACTTAAGGGTGAACCACCCCATTAATTGGTGTGGGTGTTCTGCATCTGTCTTGGCTTCTTGCACAGTGATTCACAGGAAGGTACAAAGGTCAGCAATTCACTCACCATATTTGCATTTGCAAAACAGGTTCCAACAGAAGCATTCCATTTTTTCAGTGGTAATAATCCATCCACTTTCTATGTGATTTGGCCTATGTGTCTGATTACCCACATTTGTAGTCATCCAATCTGGTATTTTTTTTTTCACCATAGGTTAAAAACACTACATAAAAGTGCTACCTGCTGGTACTGGTAAAGTGCCACCTGCAGCAAGTTTTTCAATTTGCCTCAAGGCAGAAACAGCATTAAAAGTACTAATCTAAATGAAATCCAATAATACTGATCTAGTGCTACACAAAAAGTATAGGCTACATGCTGGAATAGCAAAACGATTTTCCGTTCTAGGGCCACTAGTATTTTTTAAAAATGCATTTAGAAGTGGGATTTGGCGCAAGGAAGTCAGGTTGTATTTCACAGTGTTTTTTACAGTGTCAAAACACTGTACACTACAATCTTCTGGGCCTAAAAAGCAGCATCAAGTAGATTGCAAGCGCAGTGAATCAGGCAGGTTTATACATTGTGTATATCTCAGAAAGGCCCATAAAAGAGGGGTCCTTCTAAAAATCAGGATTGAACTGTGCCGGAACAGACCCACTCCCTGTGTGAAGCTTTTGCCAAGTCTTCTGACCTCCCTCCCTGGCCCCCCCGTGCGAATCCAAAAAAAAGAGGTCTGGGGCGAAGTGCCCCAGTGCAACGCTGCTTAAAATGTATTTGCCGGAAAATGAGTTTGCCAGGTGACAAACCTCCTCTTCTTCACGGTGACTAATCTACCCGATCTGCCTTTCCCTCGCTTCCACCAGTTAAAATGTAAATTGCCTGGGGTTAGGCACATGGAACGCTTCGTTTTCCGAAGTCGCCCGTAATTGCGAGGAAACTTCGGGCAACTTCCGAAAACTAAGCGTTCTGTGTGCTTGCCCCCAGGTGATTTACATTTTAGTCGGTGAAAGGCAGATCGGGGAAATTAGTCACCGCAAAGATGAGGAGATTAGTCACCTGGCGACTAATCTCCCGAATCTGCCCGTGTGGCCAGAGCCTTATCATGTCAAGAGTAGCTGTGCAGCAATAACAATTGCGTGTTGTGTATAACAATGTTCAGTAGGGAATGAGTCAAGAACATACTAATGTCCGAAGGCGGGAGGGGGAATGTGGGAGTGGATGTTTAGAATTGTTGGGATCTATGCCATGTATGAAGAAAGAATGAAGCAGTAGGTACACACTGGATTTTCCCCTGCCTATTATATGTGCTTCCATGATTTAATATAAAATATGTGTTAAAGGGGTTGCTCATCTTTGAGTTAACGTCTGTCGATATAGAAAGTGATATTCTGAGACAATTTGCAATTGGCTTTCATGTATTATTATTATTATTTGTAGATTTTGAGTTATCTATCTTTTTATTCAACAACTCTTCAGTTTGCAATTGTTACAATGGTTGCTAGGGTCCAAATGACTGATTTTAATAAGAGACTGTTTTTTTGAGTTATTTAGCTTTTTATTTTGCAGCTCTCGAGTTTGCAATTACCTGAATGAACCTAGCAACCATGCATTGATTTGAATAAGAGACTGGAATATGAATAGGAGAGGGCCTGGATAGAAAGACAAGTAATAAAAAGTAGCAATAACAATAAATTTGTAGCTTTACAGAGCATTTGTTTTTTAGATAGGGTCAGTGACCCCCCATTTGAAAAAAAATAATGAAAACCAATTTTAAATTTGCTTAGAATAAACCATTCTATAACATACTAGGGGGCACATTTACTTAGGGTCGAACATAGAGGGTTAATTAACCCTCGATATTCAACTGTCGAAGTTAAATCCTTCGACTTCGAATATCGAAGGATTTACCGTAATTTGTTCGATCGAAGGAAAAATCGTTTGATCAAACGATTAAATCCATCGATCAAACGATTTTCCTTTGATCAGACCTTCCCCATAGGCTAACATTGATGTTCGGTAGGTTTTAGTTGGCGATGTAGGGGGTCGAAGTTTTTTTTAAAGAGACAGTACTTTGACTATCAAATAGTCGAATGATTTTTAGTTTAAGTCGAAGTCGTAGTCGAAGGTCGAAGTAGCCAAAAAAAACGTTCGAAATTCGAAGTATTTTTTCTTCTATTCATTCACTCGAGCTAAGTAAATGTGCCCCTAAAAGTTAACTTAAAGGTGAACCACCCCTTTAAGGCTAAAGACACATGGCATTTTCTCTAATGATATAGTTTAGCATGTGGAGAAATTCCTGAAACTGCCAGCCCCACTTCTTGACTTTAAGGGTTAGTTCACACGAGGAGATTCAGGGAGATTTGGTTACCTGGCGACTAATCGCCTTGTCTTCTGAGTGACAATCTCCCCGAACTGCCTCAGCGTTTTTTCCCATAGGCTACAATGAAAAGTCACCTGTGCTAATGCACACGCGGCAATGCATTTTCTATAGTCGCCCGAAGTTGCCTCACACCGACAAAATCGCCCCGAATCTCCTTGTGTGAAAACGCATCGCCGCGTGTGCATTAGCGCAGGCAACTTTTCATTGTAACATAGTAAGTTAAGTTGAAAAAAGATACACATCCATCAAGTTCAACCCTTTGTCTATATATAACCTGCCTAACTGCCAGTTGATCCAGAGGAAGGCAAAAACCCCATTTGAAGCCTCTCCAATTTGCTTTGGAGGGACTGACTCCAAGATGGCAATCGGACGACCAGTCCCTGGATCAACTTGTACTATGAGCTATCTTCCATAACCCTGTATTCCCTCACTTGCTAAAAAAACATCCAACCAATAAAGTAACACACAGATTGCATTCATTTTGTAGCCTATGGGAAAAAACGCTGAGGCAGTTCGGGGAGATTGTCGCTCAGAAGACAAGCCGATTAGTCGCCTCATGTGAACTAACCCTAATGAAAAGTGCCTGAAACAGCAGTTACCAAGTGTCTGCAGGGATGGAAGGTAAACATTTTTGTTTGTGGAGGCTACTCCACAGAAGGTTTTCCATTGGAGAACCAATGAATATATATATAATACACAAAAGCCACGAATAGCTTGTATATTATATCTTTATAAATGGTGACTAGTGATGTCATCAGTTATAAACGGTCAGTAGTGATGTCATTTTTGTCACATGACTTACTAAAATGTGTGTTTGGCTTTTTGTGACAATTTTGAGATAAGCAAATAAGTAATTGTAACAATTAAGGTAAAAGGTCTCTTGGGAGACATTAGATTTACAGCTTAAAGGGCAATTCACCTTCATAAGCAAAATTGTAATAACTGAGAGAAAACACAGAAATATGTTTAAGCTTTCATAACCTGCCAAATTTTGTAAAATGAACATGGTAATTAGGGGTGTGGCCACAAAAATGGGCATGGTCAAAAAAATTTGCCACTTTAAGGCTCAAGCCCACATTTGTGGAAAGGCCACAAAGGCCTGGGCCTAGGGCGGCAGAATTTAAGGAGGGCAGCAAACTGCCCAACTACACCGCATTGGCTCAGAAGCACTGGAGATTCGTATCATTTTTAAAATTTCCTATGCATCAATTCCCAGTACTCCTGACCCGATGCTGAAAATTTGCATATGTGCACAAAGGAAGAGGAGGGGAAGGGGGCGATGAAAGGCAGACGGCCTAGGGGCACCTGCTATGTAAATCCGGCCCGCTAAGGCTGGAATTACACGGTGCACGTCCTTCCGATCAGATGCGATGAGAGGAAGTGCAGGAGTCACCTCGGATGCGCCAAATCTAATCTAATGTAAGCAATACAAATGTCGCATCTACAAACTGATCACACGACACGAATATCGGATGAAGACGCAATGTGCAGCATTCACATCCGACACTCGTGTCGGATGCAATCATTTTGAAGATACAACATTTGTATTACTTACATTAGATTTGGCGCATCCAACGTTGGGTGGGAAGGATACGGACCGTGTAGTTCCAGCCTAAAATGAACAGTTCATACTGTGCTACATACAGAAGTTTGCCTTAGAGCAGAGACACACGCTCAGATTCGGGGAGATTAGTTGCCCAGTGATAATCTCCTCTTCTTCGGGGCGACTAATCCCCCCGAACTGTCTTCCCCTCGGCTAGATTGTAAATTGCCGGCAGGATGGCACTTTTGTTTTCAGAAATCGCCTGAAGTGAACGTGCTACTAATCTCCCCGAATCTGAGCGTCTCTGCCTTTAGTTGTGAACATGTGAACAATGTGGGCACAGCGTGAACAGTGTGAACAGTACAGGGCATTAAGGTGTGAACAATAGAGGGTTGCGCGTGTGAACAATGCAGGGCATAAATTACACAAGATAAGTGATCATAGCAGGAAGATATGTGGGAGAGGCAGCCAGTTGGACAGCAGTGATCTATATCATATACGTTATGCTAACACCCAACATGTCAGTGTGTAGTATTTACACAAGCAAAAAACACATTATTTTCACAGTGGTTTAATTTCCACTTTAAGGGTAAGTCCACACTGGTGTCTAATCGCCTCATTTTTGCGGCGACCAATCTCCCCAAATGCCTTCCCTGTTCCTGAAAAAGAAAAAACGCCGGCTCACGAGGAAACTTCAGAAAACGAATTGCCGCGTGTGATTAGCGCCGGCGTTTTTTCATTTTAGCCGGCGCAGGAACAGGCGTTTGAAGTTGCCTCACGAAACTTCGGGCGACTTCGGAAAACAAAACGACACGTGTGATTAGCGCCGGCGTTTTTTTCATTTTAGCCGGCGCACGAACAGGGAAGGCATTTGGGGAGATTGGTCGCCGCAAAAACGAGGCAATTAGTCGCCAGGTGACCAAATCTCCCCAAAACGCCTTGTGTGGCCTGACCCTAAAGGAGACGTAAAGTAAAAATCTTAAAGGGATACTGTCATGGGAAAAAAATTAACCAGTTAATAGTGCTGCTCCAGCAGAATTCTGCACTGAAATCCATTTCTCAAAAGAGCAAACAGATCTTTTTATATTCAATTTTGAAATCTGACATGGGCTAGACATATTATCAATATTATGCAAGTTAGAGTGATATCACCGCCTCCCTTTTCCCCCCAGCAGCCAAACAAAAGAACAATGGGAAGGTAACCAGATAACAGCTCCCTAACACAAGATAACAGCTGCCTGGTAGATCTAAGAACAAGACTCAATAGTAAAAACCCATGTCCCACTGAGACACATTCAGTTACATTGAGAAGGAAAAACAGCAGCCTGCCAGAAAGCATTTCTCTCCTAAAGTGCAGGCACAAGTCACATAACCAGGGGCAGCTGGGAAATTGACAAAATGTCTAGCCCCATGTCAGATTTCAAAATTGAATATAAAAAAATCTGTTTGCTCTTTTGAGACATGGATTTCAGTGCAGAATTCTGCTGGAGTAGCACAATTAACTGATTCGTTTTGAAAAAAAACATATTTTCCGATGACAGGATCCCTTTAACGTTTATATACAGCCCTAAGATAGGAAGAGATGTTATTCAAATAAAATCAGACGGCAAAGCAGTTAAAATTGAGATACACAGACAGAGCCAGCTCTCCTCAGAGTCTGCAACTGAATGAAGAGGGGGCGTGTTTCACTCTCTGCTCTTGTGTCAGCAAACTGGGATCCGCCCACTGAAAGCTTTATCACATGTACCTTGCGCGTGCGCAGTATCAAGAGGCCGGGAGGCGCTGAGGAGTTGAGTGCTGTGAAGCTGAACAGGAACTTTTACTCAGGTGAGGTACCGAGCGGCGGGGTGCGGTTGTTTCGTGTTAGCGGGGGGGAATGTTACAGAAGCACAGCAGGGAAGAGACTGGCAAGTGGCAGTAAAGGGGAATGATAGAGTGAGACAGTAGGAGGTAGAGTGGCTGGAGGATACTTTGTTGGAGGAGTGCTGTGAGGAGAGTACGGTACTGACGCATGGACTACAGCGAGCAACACAGATGGAGTCACAGGAGACTATATTAGAAAGCGTGGGGAATGATAGGAGAAGGCGGACAGTCTCTGAGCCAGGCTGCTGTATGGGCGACGCTTAGGACAATGTTTCTCTCTCTATAAATCCCACGCTTGCCCTTGTTGTAAGTCCTCCACCCTCTTGATAATGAAGTTAATAAAAAGCATTCTGGGTAATGTAGTCCAGGCTCTTAGAGGGAGGGGCGTCTGTGGGCAGAAATTAGGCTGAACAATGTTGGACGGATTCTGAGGGAGAATAAGAATTCAGGGGTGTGTTCTAGGCAACTATGGGCGAGGGATCTCACATTACAGGTGGGGAACACTAGAAAGGAGCAGGAATGTCCATCTGCACATTGACACCAAACATACACTGATATCTGGGTAGACTTGACCTGGGACTGCTTCTTACTGAAATCTGCTCTGTGCTTTCTCATGTCACACACTGACTATTCTGCTGGTGGAAATGGCTTTTTTTTGAGTTCCTCAGTAGGGGCGTTGAAATGCATACTCACATTTTTTTGGCATCAAAATCTATTGTGTGTCTGCCTACGGGCACAAAGAGTGGTTTTAGGTACAGGCAAGGAAAAAGGCTGATGCCAGTGGCTTAACTAGATATTATTGGGCCCCACAGCAAATTGTTTATCAGGCCCCCAAAATGTCTAGAGGTGGACCTCTATTGACCACTATGTATTGAAATTGTATATGAATTAGGGCCTTATGGGGCCCCTATACTTACTGGGCCCCCCTGCAACTGCTGGGTCAGCTTCCTTTGTAGTCCCCCCCCTCAGGCCGAGATCTAATACATGTGGCATTCGCCTTAATCAGTTGTCTTGCAAAATAGTTTTATGACTCAGTTTTATGAGTCAGAACTGCAAATTATATAAACAGGCAGAAATATTCTGCAATAATAGCAGTTCCATTTACAAGTAACTTCTGGAAAGTTTCTTTCACTTTGCCAAAAACAGTTTTTGGGAGAAGGGCCCATTTAATATTAGATGGAGGGATAATGAAATGTTCATGTACATTTATAATGTTAATGCTGTTATATATTAGGCCTGTCCTGTAAAAAAAAACCCTAGGTGTGATGAGGAGTATGAATATGTTTGAGAAAGCAGAGCAATAAAGCTGTGTTGTATGAAACAAACATACTTCATTTGAACCTGTGAACTTGCAAGGATTGACTGCACTGTACACCCTGGGCATAGAGGCGGGGGAGACAATTACTTTCACTTTCCATTCAGCACTTCCTAGATGTCTCCCCACATTCCCCTGTTCTCTTTACCATTTAATTGTGTAGCCAGTGCATGGGGATGGACTTCAGGTCCCCCATTCTGGTGCACAAACAAGATTCTGAGATGATACAAGGCTTGTCTTAATAACAGTGTCCACAAAATGGCTGCTGCCTGCTTGCTATAATTATGAATTCCCAGACTGAAGGAAAAAAGATTCAAATAATTTATATAGTGTAATGAAAGTTAATTTTGCTTGACTAATGTGATAAAATAGGATTTTGAATAATTTGGGTGACTGGTCCCCTTTAAGTGCGCTGACCAGTGCGACATCAGCCTATGGGGTATATTTATCAAAGAGTGAATTAAGACATCGCTACAGCCTCTAGTGTGAAATTCTGCCACTCTCCACTCATTTTGAAAGGTGTATTTATCAAAGGACGAACTTTCACTTTCACCCATTGATAAATACTCTTTTAAAAATCCCATAGAAATGAATGGAGAGTGACTGAATTTCACTCTAGAGGACTGTGGCTACCTCCTAACTTCGCTTTTGATAAATATACCCCTATGTGCGAACACAGTGGGGAAAAGCATACCTTTGCATTTTTGCCCAGAAATCTGCTCCATGTGTGCTTACAGGTTTAGATTAGCTGTTTCTCCACCTGCATTTCTACTTATCAGTGAACTACTAGTTCATTGATAAGTAGCCCTGGTGCACTGGCAGACAGGAAGGTTCCAGACATCTGTGACTTTTAGTAGCACAAGAGGTTAAAGTACCCGAAATCACCCCATTTACCTCTGTGGAAATTGCCTTTAGAAGTGAAGGAGGACAGAAATTCTGATCTAGTGAAGATCACAGAATGCCTGGAAAGTCCCTGTGTGTCATTGCCAATATAGTTGATATTTAGAAGTGTTACATCATTAATATGAGCCCCAGTAGACTTAATGGACAGGTAGGAAAAGGGGTTTTCTTCTGCTTATAAGAAATAAGATATTGTGTATGAAGGCTGCAGCATTTGTGGAATGTCCCCGATGTCTCTTGTATGAACTTCTTACAGTCTACTGAGCTAAGCATGGTATGCATTCAGACTTGTGCCTGTGTGCCTCTGCTGTTATTTTGACTTCCAGAAATAGTTCTGCAGCTGTGCCTGTCCCCGGCTGCTCGGTTATGAAAGGGAATGGGGGAGAATGCAAGAGCAGTAGCTTTACACAGCAAGTCACACGTGTGCTCCTTTCAAGATTGTATAATCATGTTACAGTGCTCCCAGTTCTTATAATAGGATGGCCTAAAAAAAACAAAACAAATGTTCTTCTGTATATTGTCTTGTGTCTTTAATAGGTTTGTGTCCAGAGCTTTTGCAGCATTTCTTATATTCCAAATTGGTACAACGCAGTAACTTCTGAAGCAACATGCACTTTGGTATCAACCCAAGTTCTTTGCTTTTTTTTAGTGAACATGTTTGCAGACGCACCCTTAAGGGTCTGGCCACACGAGCAGATTCAGGGAGATTAGTCGCCCCAGCGACAAATCTCCTCTTCTTCGGGGCGACAATCTCCCTGAACTGCCTTCCCCCTGCCCTCCGCTGGTGCTTGTCGCTGGGGCGACTAATCTCCACGAATCTGCCCATGTGGCCAGACCCTAAGTCAACTCATTTTGCGGCAATTACATTTTAAGCAGCATTGAACTGGGGCACTTCGCCCCAGACCCAAAGCCCCCTCCAGCCCCCCTGCACGCGTTGCAACCCCAGTCTGGCACCTCCCTGCGCCTACCTTCTTTTTTTTGGAGTCGCACCTGGGGCCAGGGAGGGAGGTCAGATGACATGGCAAAGGCTTCACACAGGGAGTGGGTCTGTTCCGGCCCAGTCCAACCCTGATTTTAAGAAGGACCCCTATTTATGGGCCTTTCCGAGATATACACAATGTATAAACCTGCCTGATTCACTGTACTTGCAATCTACTTGATGGTGCTTTTTAGGTAGAAGATTGTAGTGTATAGATAGTGGTTTGACACTGAAATACAACCTGACTTCCTTGTGGGAAATCCCAAATAGTTCTAAATGCATTATTAAAAAATACTAGTGGCCCTAGAACGGAAAATCATTTTGCTATTTCAGCACGTAGCCTATCATTTTTGTGTTTTAGACTTGCACTAGATCAGTATTGTTTGATTTTATTTAGATTAGTACTTTTAATGCTGTTTCTGCGACTTCGGAAAACGAAGCGCCGAGTGTGCCTTCCCCCAGATGATTTTCATTTTAGCCGGCGGAAGGCAGTTCGGGGAGATTGTCGCCCCGAAGAAGAGGAGATTTGTCGCTGGGGCGACTTATCTCCCCGAATCTGCTTGTGTGGCCTGACCCTAAAGGGATTGTTCACTTTCAAACAACTAGTTGTTTTCAGATAGATCACCAGAAATAATTTCTTTTTCCAATTGCTTTCTATTTTCTATGTGTCCGTTTTTCTAAAATTGAAGTGTCATAAAGCAGCTCTGGCAGGGGGATCGCCGACCCTGTAAACTTACCAAAATTTATACATTTGGTTGATACATTTCTTATCTTTGTCCCTGCTGAGCAGAATCTCTGGGTTTCATTAAAGGCAGCTGCTAGAATTGATACAATAGTTGCTAATATTCCAGAGATACTGCTGAGAAATGTAACAACTAAATGTTGCAAAAATGTAACAGTTTAGTGTCTGTGCCTGAATTACTGAGCTGCCAGACTTGAAACACCAGAGACCGCAACATTCAACTTTTAAACTTAGATTTTGGAAAAACAGTAAAAAAAAAATAAATAATGGAAAGTAACTGAAAAATAATTTCAGTAATTTCTGGGGAACAATCTGAAAGCAACTGAAATAAAAAATATGTTTGGAAGGTGAACAACCCATTTAAAGGAGTTATTTGCCTTGATATTAGCTTGGAATTCTATGGTGATTTGCAGCTTGACTTTATTATTTTATTGTTTGTGTTTTCATAAGCAACTTTTTTCTCCAGATCTCCAGTTTAGATTTAAATCGTTTTCTTGTTGCTAGGGTTCTACTTCCACTAGTGACCAGGCAGTAGTTTGATTGGCAGAGTAAAAGCTGAATGGCAGTCTAAATTGAAACAAGCATTAGAAATATTACATATAATCAACATTCAGTATTTTGGTTGTCTGACTGCCGAGGTCAGATATTCACATATGAGGGTGTGTTCCTCTCCTACTGTGGCTAGCACACCCTACAAGTCCCTTTTATTAAATGGTCTGTTATCCACTAGATGGAACTGATGTAGGAGGGAGGTGAATGCAGCACCAGAGCTGTTTGTCAGCATCCTGCAGCTAGTTGCATGATCACACAGCTCTTTATCTCTGACTCATCTGATAATTTAAGTCATTGATATGTGCTACTCATAGCTGATTCTAACCTCCATTCTTTTTAAAAAAAAATATCAGACGCGTTATTTCTGCTCCTCGTGCAAAATTGTAAATATGATCAATAATTAAAGTAATGATTAGCCAATGCAGTTGTTAAATTAGTGTTTAAAAGGTAGTACAATATCCTCTAAGAAAAGAAATACATTCGATATCATACCCACAGCTAAAGTATGCTCATTGTATAATTCAAACTTTAGCTGATTGTCTTTTATGTTAATGTATTGGTTGTGGTTGACTGTAGCACACCGTGTGTGTTGAAGAAATTTAGGCTTGTCCCAATCTCCAAAGGACTCAATCGGTGGTACAAAATGAAGAAAAGGCCAGATTGCTGTTGTTTTCCTAAATTTTGTGCTACAAATTGAACGAAAATGCACAGATTAGGAAGCATTACTCTCTGGTATCGGTGGTCCTGTTATAAAAATAACATTTATAAAGAAAATATTAAGAGCACAAAATGTAATGTACCTAGGCATTGTACCACTGCTTTGTTTTTAGTGGTATCCTATCTTGGTATGTCCATATCCAACTGTGATCAGTCGCTTGTCCTTTGGTGTCACCATGTATGTGGTTAATGATGCTGTTAAAGACACTGGCAGGCCAATATAAGAGGCAGTGTGCAGTCAGAAAAGCCTTCACTGAAGAGGAATATAGACATACAGCCTTCCATTAACTGCAGACTGTGCACTTGTTCTTTTATAAGTATGAATAAAATTCTGTCTGTCTTACACCCCACTTCTGGCAAAAGATAAAAAAAAAGTTAAAGGGTTTGTTCACATTTGAGATAACTGTTAGTATGATGTAGAGAGTGGTATTCTGAGATAATTTGCAATTTGTTTTTATTTTTCGTTATTGAAGGTTTTTGAGTTATTTAGCTTTTCATTCAGCAGCTCTTCAATTTGCATTATAAGCAATCTTGTAACTAGGGCCCAAATTACCCTAGCAACCATGCATTGATTTGAATAAGAGACTGGAATATGAATAGCAGAGAGTCTGAATGGAAGGATCAGCAGTAATAACAAACTTGTAGCCTTACAGAGCATTTGTTTTTTAGAAGGGGACAGCGACGCCCATTTGAAAGCTGCAAAGGATCAGAAGAAAAAGACAAATAACTATAAAACTATAAAAAATAAATAATGAAAACCAATTGAAAAGTTGCTTATAGAATTGGCCATTCTATAGTATACTAAAAGTTAACCTAAATGTGAACCACCCTTTTAAACTCCACTGACTTAATTAAAGGAACAATAACACCAAAAAACAAAAGTGTTTTAGGACAGAGACAAACGCTCAGATTAGTCGCCCAGCAACAAATTGTCTCTCTTTCTGGGCAACTTATCTCCCCGATCTGCCTCCCTCTGGCTAGATTGTAAATCGTCGGCAGGATGGCAAACAGTGCTCATCCAGCCAGTGATTTAGATTCTAGCCGGTGGGAAGTAGTTTGTGGAGATTAGTCGCCCCGAAGAAGAGGCGTTTTTTGTCGCCGGATGAGTACATCTCCCCGTTTGTGTCTGCCCATAAGCAATGAAAATATCATGTAGTGTTGCCTTGCACTGGTAAAACTGATATGTTTGCTTCAGAAACACTACTATAGTTCATATAAACAAGCTGCTGTGTAGCAATTGCGGAAATTGAAAAAAGGCTATGTGGCTCAGGTTAAATAGTGGATAACAGATAACACCATTATGTTCTACAGAGCTTATCTGCTATCTGCTGTGTAACCTGAGCCTTTTCTCCTTTGAATGGCTGCCCCCATTGCTACACAGCAGCTTATTTATATAAACAATAGTAGTGTTTTTGAAGTTAACACAACAGTTTTTCTAGTGCAGGGCAACACTGCATTATATTTTTTACTTTAAAACTATTTCATTTTTTGATGTTACTGGTCCTTTAAGGCTATTGTGTCTGATTCTGATATCCAAATTACAACACTGTTTTTAGAGGCCTTCTTCAACAGTTCCACTAGTTCAGTGTCCAATATGTCTAGAAAAAAGGATAGAGACCACTATGACAATGTTTGTTTTTAAGCCTGTCTCTCTGTTATGGTTGGGGAGGGTGGTGTACAAAACACTTTTAACTAGGAAATTACTTTTAACCAGGCCTGAGCACACAAGTCCGAAGAGCTCTTCTCTAGGTGAATACATGCTTGGCCAAGTCAGGCTGATCCAATTGTTTGGTCCATGGGCCAGCGATCAGCTTATAAAGGGCATCATTTTGTACAATCTTTTTATTAATTTGTTTAACTATAACACTATAAAAAATAAATAATGAAAACCAATTGAAAAGTTGCTTAGAATTGACTGTTCTATAACATAATAAAAGTTACCTTAAAGGTGAACCACCCCTTTACAAAGCACATTAGAGGGCATTACAGACCTATAGCAGTGGGAAAAGATAAAGAACTTTAGGCCACTCCATTAGACTTGCGTAGATGAATTTATAAATTTAGAGAGCGGTGAGGTTGTGGAATTCCTTGCTGGATTATGTGGTGCTGGTACATTTATTAAAGCCTTTGAGTGGATGGATGACTTTTTGAAAGAGCATAATATCTGACTTTAAGATTTATAGCTAGTTTTGTATAGGTATCAGAGTTTATATTGGTGAGTGTACACCTAGATCTGTTTGTTCCTGGCAAGAAATACCTCTGAAATGGGTTGAACTTGGTGGACCTTTATCTGTTTTCAGTGCACATTAACCAACTTTATAACACTGAGAAGACAAGATAAAAGTGTGTACAATACAACTTTAAGATATTCGCAGATGTTTTACTAGCACAATGATCTGGGCTTACTTCCAGGACATATTGTACCACACTAAATTACTACCTGAGAACAGCAATGAGTCATTGGCATTACACATAAGCAGTGTGGTGTGTACAAATGAAAGTGACATTTCAAAAAATTTACTTAATTAAATTGCAGTGAATTAGTTCTCATGTTGGCATAACCTTCATCAGGATATTGCTAATCCAATTAATATTTAGGTGTTATTTTGCTTATTTACACAGGCTACACGTAGCCTTTAAAGGCAAATTAAAAAGGTTGTTCAACTTTGCTATAACTTTTAGTATGACGTAGAGTGATATTCTGAGACAATTTGCAATTTTTTATTATTTGGAGAGACTGGAATATATATAGGAGAGGGCCTGAATAGAAGGATCAGTAATAAAAAATATAGTCAGCAACGCCCATTTGAAACTGCAAAGAGTCAGAAAATAAAAAGGCAAAAAACTGTAAAAAATAAATAATGAAAACCAATTGAAAAGTTGTTTAGAATTGACCGTTCTATAACATAATAAAAGTTACCTTAAAGGTGAACCACCCCTTTAAGGTTGAAACCTTATACCAGTTTTAGTGTTAAGGACAGAATTCAGTTTCTTGTGATTCTCTTATCATTCTTGTTGACTCGGCATAGACCATCGTACACTTCAGGTGGCTATAGATGTAGAGATGTCGCCACACGAGCGGATCTCTGCCCGATATGCCCGAATTGAAGTGGGCGACATCTGGCATGATCCAATTGTGATTGGATCATAATGCAGAAGAACAGGCGGTCGGATTGTGGGACCGCAGAGATGCGGCCTCGATCCAATGGGATTTTTTTAACCCGCCTGATTGAGATCTGGCCAGATATAGATCTGGAAAGGCCATTAGATGGCCCGACACACGGGCCAATAAGCTGCCTACTCGGTCTGTCGGCAGCTTTTATCAGCCTGTGTATGGGGGCCTTTAGATGCTCTGCTCCATTTCCATAAAAATAAGTAAACTCTGTTTTGTGAGATTCTGCACCATTTGTGGTGGCTGTAAACGGCTATGATCATGGGTGAGCCATCTTCCTAGCTGGGTGGTAAATATGGGGGTTCTACCACTCTAATGCCAAAGACTATATGAATGTGCCCTACTGTGATAAAGTATGTTAGATAATTCATAGGAGGGTCATCCGTCTTTGCTGTGCATGATGAGCTTGTATTGTTTTTATGTATTAGGCTTACTGTACAGGTGACTAATCCAACCCATTACTATGGATAATTTTAGAGTGAATTGGGGTAAATGCAGTGATGTTGGCAAGCACTTCCAAGTATAAGGTTTATTAACACGCTGATTTATAGTATGAGTGAATGCATCTTTATACTATCTGTCCAGTCAACTGACAATGAATAGAACAGAAGCTCCACACAGTAATGTCCAGCCAGCAACAAATTACAGCTGAAAAAACAGCATGTACTGCTGGTGTTGCAAGTTCAAATTGATTCATATTAGAAAAAAAAAAGGGCAGTCTGAGCAATTTTACTTTAATTTGTTTTGGGGAGCTTTGTTCCCTTAGTTCCAAACTCTGATCTTAAAATGCATTTGCTCCTTATGAATCATCTTTGCAAGAAGTAGGCTATTTGCTGTACTTGATTTATGATGCACATTGACATTTTTTCCATTTTCTAAATGGTTTCATTATGAGTGCATATTTGTAAATCCTTACCTAAAGTATACTTCAACTTAGTTTTTTTTTTTGTGAAGGCAGCACAGTCTAGTGTGCCACTGCTGGTTTAGTTGCTTATTTTCAGATGGCACCTGCAGTTGAGAGTTGGCAGGGGTATAATTGTAGATAATCACTTGGTGTTTATTGTCCTAAATTATGTCAGAATGGGCTGTGGGTCAAATACATTGTGACTGAACCCAAGATTGTTACATATGACGTACAGGGGCAGATTTATTAAGGGTCGAATAGTGAATTTCACACATTCTAATTGTAATCCCCCAATTTGAATGTAAGATTTATAACACATTGACCATGGAAGCAGTTCTGATTTGAATATTCTCCACTTAAAACCTGCCGATTTCATTTACAAGTCAATGGCAGATGCTTTTGAACCATTTTAATTTGTTAATTGCCTTCCTGACATTCGAGTTTTTTTCAGAGGGAAAACTCGATTCGAAATTGATTAAAATTTTCGGGGCTATTCGATCGAATATTAGAAGTTCAATTATTTTTTCCTCCAATTCAAGTTGTGAGTGTATTCAAATTTATTAGAGTAAAAAAATAATTCACATAAATTCAAAATTCGACCTTTGGCAACTCTGCCCAACAATGTTGGGCAAGAAATAATTTGTTGTTCAGTGTTGTATTGTAGATAAGAACAAATAATTGAATAGCAGAAGAATTAATCCATTCATTGTGAGCACAATATTTCCTTTACTAAATGTTCATTTTGTTTGTATTCTTTTTGATATGGTTTATGGGTAAACAAACTAAAGGGGCGTTTGAATTTCTACTGTTGCAATTAGGAACCAAAGAGGACTTCAAAGGCCATATTGCATTCAATGAAAAAACCTTATCACCTCGTTCACTTTCAGATTTCAAAAGAGTTTAATGCCATAAGTTGTGAGGGTCAGTTTGTTCAAATTAGTTTTGCTTACGTTATTGTGACTGGAAATTGCTATTTGCAAGGGAGGCAGATTACTGGCGCTCATTAAACCGTCGCATGAAGAAATTGTTCTTTTTTTTTTCTGGATGCAATAAGCTGGTGATAGAGCTGAAACAAAAACTGAATGTTATATATAGCACAGTGAGAAAATGCAAATGATTTTGCTTTTGTGTATCATATGATTTATGACGTGTATATGCAAAAATGAGTTGGGCTTAGGCTTTTCAACTTTTTACCTCTCTGGGGCAAGAAAATTTTTTTCTGAAATAAGATTCTAGGAATGCAATGAGAAAAAAAAAAAAAAAAACACTTGCAATACTCCTATTTGTGCCTGTAATTTGCCCTTCCACTTAGATAGTAAACTTTGGGGCAGGGATACACTGTAGTTTCTCATAGCACTTAATGTTTGTAAATGTGCCTCTTTATATTTATTGCCAGTTATTCTTTAATGTTTGCACTGCTACTGTATTGTAAAAAATATACAGTGCTGCGTATGATGTAGACCTAAGGGCCCTTGGTTATGGGTTTTCATGCATTTGATGCACATGTGAGACGTGTTTGAGTGCACCTAAAAGCATCAGCATTTTATTTCTGCCTGTTTGTACTTGCATGCTTATTTAGAATTGTTTTATTATTGTAGTCAAGTGTAATTGTGTTTTTTTTAAAGAGCAACATCCTGCATACTTTTGTGCTTGATGTATGTTCTTAATACATACCTCGCAACATTTTGGAAATAGAAAGAGAGAGGAGGATGCAGTTTTTTACTGCTCTCTCCATACCTATAGGATATACTTTCATATATATACTTGTATAAACTACAATTGTTGCTGGCACAAAAATATTTGGGAGGTCCTGGTCCTGACAACATATATAAAATATAAACAATGTTCTTAACAAATGAGATCCAGAGAATTTGATGTGCATTGAGCACATCAAATTCAATCTTAGTGACCAGTAATGTTTCCTATAGCAACCAATCAGCATTTACATTGAATAGTCACCTACAAGTAAAGGTGGCCATAGATAACAATTATGATCTTTCCTGGAAAAGATCGTTCGATTCAATACACACGTGTAGAGCACTAACAATGGCCTATGTTTGGGTGCCTTCAAAGGCACCCGATCAAAATTTTCCGTCCAGCCCGATAGACGAGCCAACCGATATCCAAGTCTTCTGCCAATATCGGTCGGCTCTTTTTCCACCATACATGCGCTGAATATAGTATGAAAATTAGTTTTGTAGCATATTATCTGTGCGTCTATGGCCACCTTTAGAAAACCAAAGCAAAGATGTTGGTTGCTGTGGGCAACCTCACAGGGTATGTTTGTCTCCAGTGTTCATAAATATGCCTCTTAAGTGGTTGTGTCCATTTGGCATCATTGTTAAATAATTAGTAGACTGTTTACTAGGCCCAGCTGTTCCCTCATGTTCACGCACTACATGCCAACCGTATCTTGGATGCAAAGCCCTATTGTCAGCTGGTTTAATCTGTAGCTGTTTTTTGGCTTTATTGAAGATTATTTGATGTTTACTATACAGAAGTATAAATTCTAATACACTGACCGTTTCGCTTTCAGAGACCGAACGTCTGTTATTAATCACATGCTGTCAAAAGGCAACTAAGTAATCTATGTAACCAATCATAGAATATGTAACCAATCGTCAAATAAGTTGCAGCTCCTGTTGGGTGACGACAACCGAATGGTCACACACAGGCATGTGTCTGATTCCTACGGTTCTAGTGCTTGACACCACAGTGATGGATTTGACATGCTTCATTTTGAATGCATACAGGTTATAATGCGAGGGAGCCGTTTCCCAGTGGTTAAACCAGACCAACACGAGTAATAGATTTACTTGTGGCGATCTAAATGTTATCCTATTAAGTCTCTCTTTGGCAGATTCGTCACCTTCAGTAGAGGAGATTGCAAATGTCTTTGTGTGCCATCACCCTTTAAGGGGTGGTACACCATTAAGGTAACTTTTAGTAAACTAAAGAATTTTCAGTTGGTTTTCATTATTTATTTTTTATAGTTTAATAGGTATTTGTCTTTTTCTTCTGACTCTTTGCAGCTTTCAAATGAGCGTCGCTGACCCCTTCTAAAAGGAAAATGCTCTGTAAGCCTACTATGAATTGTTAATGCTACTTTTATTTACTAATCTTTCTATTCAGGTCCTCTTCTATTCATATTCCTGTCTCTAATTCAAATTAATGCATGGTTGCTAGGGTAATTTGGACCCTAGCTAACAGATTACTTAAAATGAAAATTGAAGAGCTGCTGAATAAAAAGCTAAATAACTCAGAAACCTCAAATAATGAAAAATGAAAAACAATTGCAAATTGTCTCAGAATATCACTCTCTACATCAGTGATCCCCAACCAGTAGCTTGCAAGCAACATGTTGCTCACCAATCCCTTGGATGTTGCGCTCAGTGGCCTCAAAGCCGATGCTTATTTTTTGATTCCAGGCTTGGAGGCAAGTTTTGGTTGCATAAAAACATGGGGTACTATGTGGAACTCTTATTGCTCTGACCTCCAAATGGAGGTATAGCAACCAAGAAGGACGTTGGGCGTTTAGACACTACTCTCTTTCCGTACTCCATTTCTGTTGGGTGCCTCTCCCTCTCATGAGGAGGGGAGACCGGATAGACTCTTAACATTGGAACGCACTACGGATCTCCCTACGTTTATAGCACTATGAGGTGAAGTTAGCTTCTTGCTCTCAGATAAGATGCACTGCTCAGTACCACGCATTTTGTCTTTTCTTTTTTGAGTTGTTCTTTTCTGTTTAACTTTTGTTTACTGTGGATATTGTCAATGAATGACCATATACATAATGTATGTCTACATTGTATCTTTCTGAAACTGGTTGTGTACCGCTTTATTTGTTCCTGACTCTGTGAACTTCAATAAAAACACAGTTGAAGAGAAAAACATGGGGTACGGCCAAACAAAGCCTCCTGTAGGCTGCCAGCCCTGTTTGTCATCTACAGGAACTTTTTCATGCTTGTGTTGCTCCCCAACTCTTTTTCCATTCTAATGTGGCTCACGGGTAAGAAAGGTTGGGGACCACTGCTCTACATCATACTAAAAGTTATCTCAAAGGTGAACAACCCTTTTAAAATAGGTAGCTTGTATGAAAAATTATGCATTGCTCGCTTTAGTCATGATATAGCCATTTAATGACCATTGCACATAGGGAAATTTGTTAAATCTGTGCTACCAAGGGTGACAAGTCCCCCGAAAATCCTTTCACGCTGGCAATAATTTAAATTGCCATTGACAAAGATAAGGAAATGTCGGCAACTTCAGAACACAAAGTGACTTATGTTTTGCACCTGTGATTTACATTAGTGCTAGTGGAAATACATTTTCAGGAGACTTGGTGGCCATGATGGAGCATTGTTCAAATGTGCAATTGCCCTGCCCTTTGCATTTGCATGTTCTGCTCATATCTATCGTGTTTGTTTGCACTTCCTCGCCAAGTTTGCAATTCAACGGCTGTTCCAATTCTTGCAGTTCTTTGTCGACCCCATATGCTTGAGAGTTTTTTTTTTTTTTTTTCAAAATAGGGGTTTCTATTCCTAGTAATTAAGATGTTTTATAAAGATATAAATATGTCTAAATATTTTATATTTAAACTGGCAGCTTACTGACTTAAAGGCAGTACCACGCCCTGAATGCAGAATGTTGATCTGTAGCAATCCTTCTCATCAGATCCTTACGTGGCATTGCTTCTTCTTTCATAAGAGTTCAGAAGTTATGGGAGTTATAGGTCTGTGTCAAATCAAGCACAACTGCTTTCCTGGCACAATGACACTAGGGCAATGTGAAGCAATGTCTTAGCTTATGCTTTTAAAGGAGAACTAACCCATAAAAACAAATGGCTAGTGAACTTATTGCACCAGCCTAATGTTTCAGCTTGTCAATAGCAGCAATGATCCAGAACATCAAAACTTGTCACAGGGGGTCACCATCTTGGAAAGTGTCTGCAACACTCACATGCTCCGTGGGCTCTGAGCAGCTGTTGAGAAGCTAAGCTTAGGGGTAGTCGCAAATTATCAAGCAGAAAATGAGGTTGGCCTGTAATATAAGCTGATGCTACAGGGCTATATTAATTACTTCATATTCTATGTGTATTGTATATTGAAAGTGGGTCTCTAAGCTCAGTAAGTGACAGCAGCACAGAGCATGTGCAGTGAATCAGCAGAAAAGGAGATTGGGGAGCTACTGAGGCATCTTTGGAGGCACAGATTTTCAAAGACGTCTGAAGTTGCCTTATGAAGAAACTTCAGGAATTGCATTATTTACATTTTAGCCGGCGGGAAGGCAAGGCAGTTTGGGGAGATTAGTCACCCCGAAAAAGGACATATGTCGCTGGGCAACTAATCTCCCTGAATCTGCCTGTGTGCCCTGACCCTAAACATTTTTCAGGTCTTATCTATTTAATATTTTGTTATATAATTCCCTCTCATTACAGTAGCAACATAATTGCTTTAAATCAACAAAAGCAGGAAACTTTACAGCAATAATCTCTGACCTTAAGCCTCTGTTCCCACTAGCTGCTGTGTTGAGCAAACTTCTAGAATCTAGATAATTGGATCCTGCACATACAAAGCTACATATAGCTGTACCAGATGTTGAGTCCATCTGCATGCTGCTTCACCAAGATCAGTGGAGTTGCAATTGCTTTTCAAGTTCTGGGATTTAAGTCCCATGGCACACTGGGCATATTTTCCCCTGGCTTTTGTCAGCCCAAATAAAAGGACGTGTGTGTGTGTGTGTGACCATGCTTCCTATCATATTCTTGAGCCATGCCAACACAAGCTGCAACAGGTGGATTTTATTAAGAAGTGCACATTTGAGAGTTTTCTGGACAAAATCTTTAGTGGCATTCAAGTAAATGACAACCTACACAGCTGTGTTTGAGTTCTTCTCTGGCTCAATATGTCTTGGCCTAAAATTATTAGGGCTCTTACAGACCAGCGTTTTTACCTGGAGTGGACGCTAGTGATGTGTGGGTCGAGAATTTCTTGACCCAGACCGCCCCTGGCCTGGGCCTGCTCTCTTTTTATAAACCTGTGCCCGACCCACCCCACAGTGCCATCACAAAAGGGGTGGGTTGGAGGCAGGCGGAAGTCTATAAATTCCGGTGTTGGAAGCTGGCACTACTAGGTCGCAGGTGGGGAGAGCCTGCAACACATAAGTATGATTTACAGTGTGGAAATCGGCCTGAATTTACTGGAGGTAAGAAAGCATTAAAAGTATTTAAAATGTGGATGAAGACCCCTTTTCTTGACCCACAAGATCCGAAGGTTTCGTGCAGGAGTCCCGCACATCACTAGTAGACGCCCTGAATTCTTTTCAATGTGGCTGTATTCACACAGACGCATGTAAGCACTGAACACAGGAAAAATGCAACATGCTGCGTCCCAACCTGCGTTCAGCGCTTACATGTGTCTGTGTGAATACAGCCCCATTGAAAAGAATTCAGTGCGTCTACTCCTGCACTCCCCTGCGGCTGAATGCATGAAACCGGAACGCAGGGGAGCGCAGGTCTGTATGAGCCCATAGGGATATGGTGTGTAACTGACATTTATTGGACGATTAAAAAGGGGGTCTTCATTCACATTTTGAATAATTTTTATGCTTCCTTACCTCCTTCAGGCCTATTGTCCACACTGTATGTCATACTTATGTGCTCCTATCCTAGAACTGTGATTACTTGACTCAAATGTACTCCATACTTGGTGTACTTAAGTAGGTTTAAATTGAGACATCAAAATAATGCGTAGACTTGGAAGTAGTTGCACAAGAATACAATTTTACGCCAATTACAGTGAGTAAGAACACGTTCTATTGCATGGACTGTGTATTCCATAGGCTCAAAGGCTCAAATTAAGTAATGCACTTTAGTGGTAATGTCTTGAGACATGGTAGATGATTTTACTCAACAAATAATTTGTGAGAGAGAATTTCCCAGATCCTATTGCTTTTCTATGCAAGCAATCAAAAAATGATGTATTGTTTTTTTACAGTCTGATGTTAGTAGCCAAAAGTTAAATTAGCCAGGCAAAACTTGGCTCAGAGAATGAATGCATAAGCAGTGGTTATCGTTTATTTAGGTATCCCTTCTGTTTGGACCTACGAACATTCCCAAGGCTGGAATGTGTAGTAGTCATTTCACACCCAGGCTGTTATGGAGGACTACAAATTAACGAAGTGTTAGGAATGTTTGCAATGCCCTCAGTCATCTATGCAGTGGGCCTGTTACTAGCACCCTGTTGGTATTTTAGGATACTTTCTGTTTCACAAACAGCTGCATTGTTTCTAAGTAAAGAATGTTCAATTAAAAATGTTCAGGGAGTGGAATTTTCCTAAAGCTCAAAATCTAAATATTGTCTGCCAGTATTATTATAGGTCTGAGGGGACCCCCCTCACCGACAAGTTTAAAAGCACTAGCAGTGGTCCTATATCCAAAGTGTTGTGCTTTAAAGGTTACTAACCCTGTTCATCGAAACCCATGTTAACCAATGGACTATACTAACCATTTAATCTTTAAAATGTTAAAAAGAAAAAGTAAATCCGGAGTGTATTACCCTTTTTTCTTCTTTCTGTAACCCCTTTGAAATTTCTAATAAATCGGAATTTAAAAAAAAAAAAAAGAAAAAGTAAATCAGTTGAACAAGAAACTTAGTTTACAAAGAATTTGTTTTATGAATTATGTTTACCAAACCATTATTATTTTTAAGAACATCCAGATGTCCCTAAGTCAAATTTCGAATTTAAGGGAGTTTTGGAAAAACGCCCATGAATTTGAAATTTGACCCTTGATAAATGTCTCTAAATGTAAAATCGCAATAGTTAATGAAGGCTGAATATGCAAGCACTAGTGCAGTTTTGCTGAACTACAGTGGAATAGTTACTGGGGTTATAGATAATAAAACAGAGTATGAAGGAGGAGGTTGGCGCCTCTGTGGTCACTTGGGTGTGTGTGAAACCGCATAGCAGTGGGAACATAGCCTGGTGGCTTGCAAAGAGTCCTAAACACAGCATCCAGCTAAGTGTGTGCGTAAACACTAGGGCGTGGCTAGGTCTGGACTGAAATATGCCCTGGCATTTCAGGTACACAGAGGCCAAACAGCCCCCACACACCCAAAAATAGTGAATGTCTATGCATCCTTTAGAAGCCCCTCTGGCATTTGCCAGAATCTACAGATTACCAGACCTGACTGTGGTTTATCATAATATAAACGTTGAGTACTGATGTCATCAGTTATAAACAGTGAGTAGTGATGTCATTTCTGTCACATGACTCACTGAAACGTGTGTATTATAATAAATAAAGTGCCCCCTGTTGCAAAATATAAGGATTTTATAAGTTCCATGACCTGTATAAAAAAACTCGGCCTTCGGTCTTGTGTTTTTATATGGTCATGAAACTCCTTGGTGACTTATAAAATCCTTATAATTTACAAGAGGGGGTACTTTAATCACTATATATAATACACACGAGCCAAGAATATTCTGTAAAATATATCCTTATAAACTGTGCATAATGATGATGTGATGTAATTTCTGTCACATGACATGTATTATAATAAATAGTGTACCACAAAATATGAGGATATTAGAAGCCACCTCAGAGCTCCATGACCTGTATAATTGCCTTTGGCCTTCAGCCTTGTGCCTTTTTATCGTCATTGAACTACTCTGTAACTTATAATATCCTTATATTCAGTGTCGGACTGGGACACCAGGGGCCCACACAAAAACCTTAGGCCATGGGCCCACCATAAAACCTTAGACCAGGGGCCCAGTCTCAGTACTAATATTCTTCATCTCCACAATAAACCTTTATTCTCCTAGTTTGTTTTCTTTACATACTATAATCACTATTCCATCTATTTAGCCTCTTTGTTCTCATATAACGGGGAATGGCCATGAAATAGGCCAAAAGTTTAGCAGCAAGAGGGCCCACTGACACTTTGGCCCACCAGGAGTTTTCCTGGTATAGCGGTGGGCCAGTCCGACTGCTTATATTTAACAAAAGGGGTATGTTTACTATATTATAATAAATCAATACAAAATGTCTTCTTTTGCCGATTTCTTTTTTTTTTTTCAGGATATAATTTATAAACCCTTCTTTCTCTATGTGAAGAGGTTAAACTTCCACAGCACAAATAAATTTTGGCAGAAATACAAAATGACATAAACTGGTGTTTTCATTGTTACAAAGAAGTGTGGGCAAGGGAGAAAGAGCATCATTCTTTTCTCACAGTCTCATTAGGCAGTAACACATCCGGGGGTGGAAAGGGACTTCTTGCCCCATGCAGTATGGTAGTTAAATTGGATTTTATAACTACTATATGATGTTATCACTTCCTACTACAGTTATGTGAAACAGCAAATACACTCCATGTAAAGATTCTTTCTTTGACACATGTGGACATATGAATATGTGATTGTCATTCATGCAGTATATAAATATAATGGTGGTGTAAATGAAAAAAAAATAATATTTATGAATATAAAAATTATAAAATAAAAATTACTTTGCAACCATTTAACAAATGTAACATATGCCTTTTGTGCAAAAGAAAAAACACCCTTGCCTCTAATACCTGGTATCACCCGCTTGAAGCAGATTTTCTTTTCTTCAGCTTTGTGATATTTTAGGGGTTTATTGCATGCACAATATATATCAAATCCCAAATCATCTGACTGGGATTTAGATCTTGGGTTAACTTTGTCATTTCAGAACCCTCTATTACTTTTTTTTATATAAGCCAATCCATGGTGGATTTATTGAAATGTGTAGCTCTATACTACATGGAGATTTTGTAGGCTAGTGTTGAATCGACAGATCACATACAACACAAAAAAAAATACTGCATTTGACAAGATACAATCTGATGGTACTCCCTGCCGGATGAAGATGCATGAGCAAACACACTATTCAACTTTACCTGATTTAATTTACATTACAAAAGGGGGCTCGGATTTTATAGGATTCCACAAAATCTTCTGTTGATGTATGACCAGATTTTGTGGGTTAGATAAAGCCTGACCCTCAGTCTCCCAGGCTGTTTACGGTCAGGGCACACGCTCAGATTCAGGGAGATTAGTAGCACGACGACAAATCTCTTCTTCTGGGCAATTAATCTCCCCGAACTGTCTCCCGCCGGACCTGCAACTGCCTAATCCGCAACCAGCCGACTGCCATGAAACAGGAAGTGATGTTGCTGAAAACCAGAAGTGACATCTTCAAAAGTGGACAGGGACAGAAACAAGTTTTGTAAAACTTTAAAAGGAGCCAAATATAGACAATAGTATAAAAGATAAGAAATAGTAACACAAAAGAGAAAAAGATTAACCCTTAAAGTTGCACCACCCCATCTTTAAATCCGATGACTCAAGGAACAATAAAACGTAACTTTTAATAAATAAATTAAAACCGTAAGTCCAGAGGAGCGTTTAAAATAAGGTTAGGGACAGGGAGGCAAAGAACCCAGATTCAAATGGGCAAAAAAGTACACAGCATACAGTGGGTGTTTGGGATGTCAAAGAGTAACCCACGAGCCTACAAATGTAAATACTGGTAAGTCACATTCAATCATTTAACAGCCATAAGTCGGGGTTAACCTTGTATGATGGCTTTTAGGCCTTAAAATATCCACCACCCCTTCACCCGCAACCCGACCCGTATCTGCACCTGAAAATCCTCCCCTCATTCCGCAGGGGGCTTGCTTTTTTTGCGGCTACCCGACCCGCTGCAGTCCGCTTCCATCAGGTCTATTTGTGATGGCTATAGGGATGTTCTTTTTCCACATGCAAAATTTGAATGTATGTTTATCTAAATGGTCCATCTGTGACTGGCCTGTTTTGTTGATACTCTTGCTTGAGCGTATATATGGAGAGTAGTAAAAGGTAAGAGTCTTGCCTTTACTATTCTCCCTATATACGCTCAAGCATAAAATGCTCTTGTGCTCTTCCTTCTCCCAGCCAGCCCTGCCTTGGCATAAATACTTGTGCTGAAGATGAGGCCAGTGTAATGCGTGAAAGTAATAAGCATTCTATTTCTTAACTGGCCAGAAGTCATTAGAAGTCAAGTCATTTTTAAATAATTTACTTGCTTAACGCTTGATTATTTAGAATGCAAACAGCGGCCGTGTTAAGCGAAAGGAATTGAATAATTTATTAACTCTTTTGTGGATCAGGTATGCTGTTTGCGAATATGTAATACAATACTACCTTTACAGAATTGTTATGAAAATATATCCTTTCCGTATATGAGAATACAGTAACATTCTGTTTGCTTGCATGCTTTCTATTCCTTATGCCTCTAACACTAGGGGGCGCTTACGTCTTCTGTTAGAGTCCTTTCTGAACAAAATGCAGTCCATGAAGAAGCCGCTCCCGTTTTTGTCCTTATTACTAACAAACTGATACCCAATGAATAACTTTCAGTTTTAAAAGGCACACACCTCCTCCCCCGTGTGTGTGTGTTTATCTGTGTGTACAAACCCATTTTCAAAAACGGTGCACTGTAAAATATAACCAGAATGCAATTATTTAAATATAATTTAAACCCTCTTAATAAAAGTACAGGTATGGGACCTGTTATCCAGAAAGCTCCGAATAATGGAAAGTCTGTTTCCCATAGACTCCATTATAATCAAATAATCTAGATTTTTAAAAATTATTTACTTTTTTTCTGTACTTGAAACTAAAATGAGTCCTTATTGGAGACAAAACCAGCTTATTCTTAATGTTTACACTATTTTCTAGATCCAAATTATGGAAAGATCAGTTATCTGGAAAACCCCAGGTCCCAAGCATTCTGGATAACCGGTCCCATACCTGTAGTACAGTGTGCCATCGTTTTTGGAGTTGTACGTGCTGTGTAACATGTTGGTTTAATGTAAATAACTTGTAATGATGTCAGTATATGTTTACAAGACGTTTAATCAACTGTAATAAAAAGCCTGGAGGGCTGGGAACACATTTGTCTGACCGTTAAAAGATCCAGTTTTTACAGGAGGTCTCTCAGTCCTTCTTCCATCACAAGCTGTACATTGCTATTTGCAGGGACTCCTTTAAAAATGTAACCGTGAAATAATTTGCCACGTGACAACTCTACTACTTGTATATGATCCATTATCCAGAAAGTGCCAAATTACTTAATGGCTGTCTCCCATATAAATCAAATAATTCAAACTTTTAAAAAAAATTATATTTTCTTTATAATAATAAAACAGTATCTTGTATTTGATTTGAAGATATCTGTAATCATTATTGGGGCCAAAACAACCCTATTGGGTTTAAATAATGTTTACTTGATATTTTAGTAGCCTTAAGGCATGGAGATCCAAATAACAACAGAAAGACCCCTTTTCAGGAAAAACCCCAGGCCCCTGAGCTTGTGAATAACAGATTTCCTACTTCTATATACTCATGACCTTTTTTTTGTTTTTTCAATCTGTGTTTTAACTTTAAAAGTACTGCCCAAAGGTAGGATTATGAATTGGAATCCTTCAATAAATCCATAATGGGAATGGCAACTCATTATTACTGCTGCAGATTTATTATACAAGTCTATTTTGGTCTAGTTTTATTTATTAGCTTTGTTGAGTCATGTCACAGGGACACAATTAGGAAGTGATAAATGGAGTTCCTTTTTAAATTTGCAAACTCACACTAACAATTACTTTTTCTATGACTGGGAAAGGGGATTTTAGCAGCTCTGACACTTTTTATTTACTTCATTTTAAAAATGTCTACCAAACCTGCATTTTTTTCTATATATATTTTTATTTTTTATATAATCCTATATATAGTCATATGAAAAAGTTTGGGAACCCCTCTTAATTCTTTTAACTTTTGTTTATCATTGGCTGAGCTTTCAAAGAAACAACTTCCTTTTAATATATAACATGCCTTATTGAAAGTAGTATTTCAGCAGTGACCTAGTTTATTGAATTAACAGAAAATATGCAATATGCATCATAACAAAATTAGACAGGTGCATAAATTTGGGCACCCCAACAGACATATTGCATCAATACTTTTGCAAATTTAACAGCCTCTAGACGCCTCCTATAGCCTTTGATGAGTATCTGGATGGCGGTATTTTTGACCATTCATCCATACAAAGTCTCTCCAGTTAAGTTAAATTTGATGGCTGCCGAGCATGAACAGCCTGCTTCAAATCATCTCATAGATTTTCGATGATATTCAAGTTGGGGAACTGTGACGGCCATTCCAGAATATTGTACTTCTCCCTCTGCATAAATGCCTTTGTAGATTTCAAAGTGTGTTTAGGGTCATTGTCTTGTTTGAATATCCAACCCCTGCGTAACGTCAACTTTGTGACTGATGCTTGAACATTATCCTGAAGAATTTATTGATATTGGGTTGAATTCATCCAACCCTCAACTCGAACAAGGGTCCCAGTCCCTGAACTAGCCACACCGCCCCACAGCATGATGGAGCCTCCACCAAATTTGACAGTAGGTAGCAGATGTTTTTCTTGGTAGCAGGTGTTTTTCTTCCACCATGCAAAGCGCTCTTTCTTATGACCAAATAACTAAATTTCTGTCTCATCAGTCCAAAGCACTTTGTTCCAAAATGACGGTGGATTATCTAAATGAGCTTTTGCATACAACAAGCGACTGTTTGTGGCGAGAGAGCAGAAAGGGCTTCTTTCTCAATACCCTGCCATACAGATGTTCTTTGTGCAAATTGCGCTGAATTGTAGAACGATGTACAGATACACCATCTGCAGCAAGATGTTCTTGCAGGTCTTTGGAGGTGATCTTGGGGTTGTCTGTAACCATTCTCACAATCCTCCACATATGCCGCTTCTGTATTTTTCTTGGCCTGCCAGACCTGGGTTTTACAACTGTGCCAGTGGCCTTCCATTTCCTAATTACATTCTTTACAGTTGAAACTGACAGTTTAAACCTCTGAGATAGCTTTTTGTAGCCTTCCCCTAAACCATGATACTGAACAATCTTTGTTTTCCTGATCTTTTGAGAGTTGCTTTGAGGATTCCATGCTGTCACTCTTCAGAGGAGAGTCAAACAGAAGCACAACTTGCAATTGGCCACCTTAAACACCCTTTCTCATGATTGGACACACCTGCCTATGAAGTTCAAGGCTTAACGAGCTAATCCAACCAATCTGATGTTGCACAGCCAGTTTTTCACTTTTGATTTAATTCCATACAACTGAATACTGCTTCACTAAAAATCTTTGTTCAGAAAACACCACAGTACTCCGATGTTCCTGGGAAATCAAAGACATACCACTGCTATCTTTTTTTTGTTGAAAGTGGAGTAAATTATTATGCAGGCTGAGAGGGGTTCCCAAACTTTTTAATATGACTGTAATTATATATATATATATATATATATATATATATATATATATATATATATATTTATATTTCTTTAAACTTTTATCTACAAGATGTTGTGTCTCATAGGCCAGGTCCCTATCCTTCAGCTGCTTTACTGCCTGCAGGAGTTGTGGGGCTGATCCAGTTGTAGATAAATTTGTAAGAATTAAATGGGTGGTTCACCTAAGTTAAAGTGTTTGTTCACTTTTGACATAACTTTTAGTATGATCTAGAGAGTGATATTCTGAGATAATTTGCTTTCATTTTTTATTATTGAAGGTTTTATAAAAATAATGAAAATTAATTGAAAAGGTGCCCGTTTATTGTGGGTCAAATTTCGAATTCATGTGCGTTTTTAAAACTCCCATAAACACTAAATTCGACCCAACGAAATTTATTAATAAAATCTAATTATCTCGGCTCGGACAAATTGAATCGACCCTAAAACTTGAATTGAAATCAAATTGCATTTAAAAAACCGTATTCGCGTTTTCTTTTCCGAAAAAAAAAAACTTGAACATTAGGAAGGTTGCAAACATCTCCAAATTGATCCCTGGACCTCTCCCATTGACTTATACAGCAATTCAGCAGGTTTAAGGTGGCGAATACTTGAATTTGAGTTCTTAAAGGGGCAGAGTATGATCACTCTCGAAATTCGAATTAAAACTCGAATCAAGTTTGGATGTCACAATACGAATTTGAGAGAATTCGAATTTTCACTTCAACCCTTAATCTGCCCCTAGTGTGTTGTAGAATGGCCATTTCTAAGCAAATTTTCAATTGATCAATTTATTTTTTAAAGTTTAATTTGCCTTTTTCTTCTTGCTCCTGCCATATTTTAAAAGGGGGTTTAAGACTGACTCAGTCTTAAAAAAATGCTCTGTAAGGCTACACATTTATTGATATTGCTACTTGTTATTACTCCTCTTTCTGTTCAGGCCCTCTCCTATTCATATTCCCGTGTCTTATTCAAATCAATGCATGATTGCTAGGGTAATTTGGACCCTAGCAACCAGATTGCTGAAATTGCAAACTGGAGAGCTGATAAATTACCTAAACATATACATCCACACAACATATAATAAAAATTAAAAACCAAATTCAAATTGCTGAAAATCACTCCCTACATCATACTAACAGTTAACTCAAAGGTGAGCAATAAAACAATGTGTGCCGTAGAATAATCAGAATGTGTTATAATATTTGGACTCTCCTCTAGTACAGTACTGCAAAAAATATGCTTATTTACTAAAATTATAACTGGAACAGTATCCGTAGGATTTTCAGTGCAAGTTTGAAATTGTATTTCCTCCCAGCTTCTTATTTTGTACCACTCCTGCACTAACCTAGCTTAACCCACATCTGTTTCACATACTTTCTTTCATCGGTTGATGGGAGTGCTTGGAGCATGTGCTTGTTCCTCTCTGTACCAGGTTCTAGATTATAAGGGGGTATAGTTATCAAAGAATGAAAAAGAATTTGCCAAAGGGAAACTCAGTTGTTTGTTCACCTTTATAACATTTATATTCCCTTGAGTAGTCCAGTCCTAATTTTCATTAAAAAAAAAAAGGGGCAAAGAGAGGTTTGCTCTATTCTCACCCTTTGGTCTGTAATTCTACATATAAGACAGATTGGTTAAAATAAAACAAAACTCTTTGCCCTTTTGTAAACATTCACTTATAATCGTATACATATACAGAGTATATAGATTGGTATCTTGCATTGATAAATATTACAACTTAATTGCTTATTTTTTATATATACTGTGCATGTATTTATAATCTATAGGTCAAAGAAAGGTACTTAAAGCATTTTATGAAATAAGTTAATGAAAATCAATTTTCTAGTGATTGCCTTTCCTTTCCACTTCACCTCATAGGAATAACAAGGTTATCTTATGAACAAACAAGCTGTCCCACAGGGTTTACTATACAATAGCATGTTAAGGGCAACAGGCTGCTCATACTCGGAATTGCTGCTTTGTACACAAGGGCCCTCTTATCTATTGCCTCTCTGTTCAATGTTAGTACCGTGGAGACTGTTGTTTTTCACAGATTAATTAGCTTTCTCATAGTGAGAGGTGCAGACGGTACCAGCCTGCTACAATATCCTATTATAGAGCAAATATGGAAGGTTTGAAATTAAGGGTAACTTATCAGTGGCAGTTTATGAGTGAATGTCTTCCTGGGCAATAAGGAGCAATTTTTTTGTTTGTTGTCATAGAAAAGAACTGTTATAACAGTGATTAAAGACTACAGAATACTATATTGTATCGTATTGGATTGCCACTTGGGGTCAGGAAGCAGCAGTTATTTATACAAAACTGCAACCCACAATATAATGCAAGAAAAAGGGGTGTTCCTTCCCCATGCAAATAATTATTATTGTTAAATATTTGTAAAGGTTCAACCTGTTCTGTAGCACTGTACAACAACAGGGTCTACTTTCTGTAATTTAGATCTTCATACAGTACTAAAATCTATTAGAAAATCTTGTAAATATTAAACAATCCCAATAGACTGGTCTTGATTCCAATAATGATTAATTATATCTTAGTTTGGATCAAGTATAAGAGACTGTTTTATTATTACAGAGAAAAAGGAAAAATGTGGATTATTATTACAGAGAAAAAGGAAAAATGTGGATTATTTTCATTAAAATGAAGTTTATGTGAGATGGCCTTTCTGTAATTCAGAACTTTATGGATTTCAAGTTTCCGGATAACTGATCCCATGCCTGTATATCAAGTATACAGATAAGTTACAAATACTGACTGGTACAAGAGGTTAAGAGGGCCCAATTGAGTTTACAATTGAAAGGGGATTGGGCAAAATCATCAGTCATTGTGGGATTAAATATTGCGTTTAGCAGGTCGCAGTGGCTTGTGGCATGGTAGGCAGTTTCTCTACCTGTGTTGAAATGCATGCAGATAAAAGCCCATCCACTGAATTTGTGTTTTCAATACATTGACAGGCATGGAGTCTGCCCGTCAGTGTAGAATGCAAAAGACAGAGAATGTCTAGTGTGCTTTTGGCTTTAGAGTGTATCAGAAACAAATTCTGAGCTAGATAAGGCAAAGTTCTCCAAATAATATGAGATTATTAGAATTCTGAAATAAGGGGTGCACTAAACACTTAAATGCATGCATGTATGTAAAAAGGTAGATACAGGTATGGGACCTGTTATCAAAATGCTCGGAACCTAGGGTTTTCCGGATAAAGGATCTTTCCGTAATTTGGATCTTCATACCTTAAGTCTTAGAAAAATAGAAAAAATCATATAAATATTAAATAAACTCAATAGGCTGGTTCTGCATTCAATGAGGATTCATTACATCTTAGTCTGGATCACGTACAAGGTATTGTTTTATTATTACAGAGAAAAATGATTTTTAAAGATTTGGAATATTTGGATAAAATGGAGTCTATGGGAGACAGCCATTCCGTAATTCGTAGCTTTCTGGTTAACTGGTTTGCGGATAATGGATCCCATACCTCTACTTGTAAGAGTTATTTTATTTATTCAGAAAAATCTGTGAAGATGAGTTTAATATATATATATATATATATATATATATATATATATATATATATATATATATATATATATATATATATATATATATATATATATATATATATATATATATGTGTATATGTGTGTATATGTGTGTGTGTATATGTATATGTATAAAAAACAGTTTTCTAGTTGGGTATGGTATCTATAAACCTGTTGCCCAAAACATACACCATAAGGCCCAATGCTTTAATAAATAATCTAAATTTGATTTTTTTAATGTTTAATTTGAATAGAACTTTTATTATACAGATTTTTGTGACCGGTCCACTTTCACTCTCCATCTTGTGCTGGATTAAATATCTGACACACGATACAGGAATGCAGTGTAGTTGGGTGCAAGCTGGGTGCTGTCCAAGGTGACTGGTTTTTCCTCCAACTTTTCCCCATGGATACCATGACTGACATACACAGGCAGTACTTTGTACATGGGGAAGAGAAAGTATTAATTTTGAAGTGCAAGACCTACACCGGAAGGCACATTTATCAAGATTCGAATTTCTAATTCATGTGTTTTTTTTGTTTTTTTTTTTGTTTCTTTTTAACTCGCATGAATCTGATTTTACTCGAAATTCGATTTGCGGTAATTTATTTAAAAAATCGAATGTCAAACTCGGACCGATTTTATCAAACTGAAAACTCGAATCGAATTCAATTCAAATTCGACCAAACTCGATTCAAGTTTTTTCTCTGAAAAAAACTCCAATGTCAGGAAGGCTACAAACATTTGATACATACATACAATTGATAAGTGGACCTGTCCTTCTGACTTATACAGGAATTCAGCAGGTTTTAGGTGGCGAATATTCAAATTCTAATTCTTAAAGGATTCAATTTTTTTTTTTTTTTTTTAAAACTTGAGTCGAGTTTGGATAATTCAATTTCCTGGATTTGACAATTTTCACCATAAAAAAAAAAAAAATTGAGAATTTGAATTTGCAATTCGACCCTTAATAAATCTGCCCCCTAGTGTGCTTTGTGTGGTCGCAAAGTGAAAAATACATGGTGGGTTGCTCATTATACCCAACTCCACATTTCTTAAATGAGCATTTTTGCACAGATTTACTGTGATTATTTTTTTTGAGCATTTTTGCAAAAGTTGGCCATTTTTGTATGAAAGAAATGAGTTTCGGCTGTAAGAGGTAATATGTCTTTTTGGCTAACCTTTTTTTTCCCCCCTGAGTTGGCTTTGGCATTTTCTATTGTTAATTCTTTATGAACTGCAAAGTTTTTCCGTATTCTGCTCAAATAGAGAGAATAGGAATGCCTGAGCTCTCCCCATTCCTGAAAAGGGTGAAGCTGCTTTTTCTGCTCATTGTTTGTTGTTTCAGCTGAGAGCCCTAGAAATTCCATTTCCATTGGCCAGTCAGGAAAGCCTCGGTGCATGCCAAGCATTTGAAGCAATCCTTGTGGCTTGCAGAGAAAGAACAATGTTACTGGGCAACCCTTTCGAAATAAAAAAATAACAAAAGTGGTATGAAGGTGATACCTTTGTTGGCTAACTAATATAATCATAGCAAGCTTTCAGAACATTTTTGTTCCTTTTTCAAGCTGATTACTGCAATGTTTCTCTTAGATCATATGTTGTATGGCAGCATTGGAAAAAAAAACCTCACAAAGGTTGTGTAACGCTGGGAAACTGTGGTGGCTGGTCTATTACTGGAGGTAGATATGGGATCCATTATCTGTAATCCTTTTATGCAGAAATCCCCAAAATATTGAAATGCCATTTTCCATAGTGTCCTATTAAAACAGGTCATTTTACAGTTTAGTCTCCTGAAATAACAAGACTGTACTTTCATATCACAGATTTAGTTAACATAAATCTGTGTTGATACATTTTTAAAATGTTTTTACTACTCTTAAAGAGATACCGATGCCAGAAATTAAACCATTTTTAAATCTATCATAGTATTGGCTTTGTTTGCTTCTTATAATCTTGCCAAGTATTTGCTCAAAGCTTTTACATTACAGATCTGACTCCCTGTGCTCGTCTATGAGGGGGCTGCCATATTTGTGCAGCAGGCGTCTGTTAGCATTAGAAACTTTGACTGAATGGCTGAGATGGGACAGCCAGGTTGGCAAAACAGTCAGGTTTAGGAACATCAACTAAAAATTATTTACAAAAACAAACCTCTCCGCAAAAAACGATCAACATGACCTATAGGTAACTTTTAATGTACATTCATATTTTAAAAAGTAATTTTTTAATGCCAGTATCACTTTATGGCATTGTTCTCCACATTATGTAAAAGTGCCATACAGGGCGGTTTCTTGACCTGGGCTAAAAACTGCCTCTTCTCTTGAATCTGTTGTGTCTGCACCTGAAGCCGCTGACTTGGTCCGGGTACAGACACAGAGCTGATTTCAGAGCTGAAATGCACACTGCATGTATAAGCGCAGGCCGAGAAACAACCCTGTCTGGCACATGCCTAATGCAGAAGTTCCAAGCGTTTCAGATGATCCCATCATTGATTTCTTCCCTCTAGACATTAGCTTACTGAGGAATGATTTGAACATATTATGATCTCATTCCACACAAGGGAATCAGAGGTTAAATGGGACCCGTCACCCAAAAAAATATTCATAATCCTATTTTATCACATCAGTCAAGCAAAATTAACTTTAATTACACTGTATAAATTATTTGAATCTTGTTCCCTCCAGTCTGGGAATTCATAATTATAGCAAGAAGGCAGGAGTCATTTTGTATACAATGTTATTAGGGCAAGCCTTGTATCATCTCAGAATCTTGTTTGTGCATCAGAATAGGGGGGCCTGATGTCCATCCCCATGTATTGATTACACAATTAAATGGTGAAGGGAATGTGGGGACAGCAGCGATTTTTAGGAAGTGCTGAATGGAAAGTGAAAGTAATTGTCTGCTCAGCCTCTATGCCCAGGGCATAGAGGAGGGACAAACAATATTTGATTGACAGCTAAGATGTTTAAATTAAAAAATAGAAATTGGATTTCATGTTTAATTTGAAAAGGACTTTTATTATACAGCTTTTTGTGTCTGGGTGACAGGTCCACTTTAAACGCTACTATGCTATTTTCATAAGTCTACTTAATACAATGCACTAAATGCATAACAGGGGAACTGTGTATAGGAGAGACTGGGAAAAGTCTGAGAGAAATACACACCACCGATTCACTGTTCATCACTCCATAAAGAATCTAAAGGCGAACTATTGCGAAAACGAAAATTTAAATACAATCAGATTCTGCATTGTTTCTAAAATAATCAAGTTTATCTCGACTATTCCTCTCTCTCTCAGCATCTCTTTCTCTTCGTTCTCTCTTTCTGCAGGAGTTGGGTGTCATGAGTGAACATAAACTTGTTTATTTTAGAAACAATGCAGAGTATTTCATTGACTGTAAGTTTTAAGACTGTAAGTTTCTTATTTCAGTCTGATGAAACTTCTATTAAAATTACATTTTTGAGATAGTTCCCCTTTAAGAATTTTGGAACTTAAAGGAGAACTAAACCCCCTTTCTAGTAAAAACCCCTACCCTTCATAGTCCTCCCCCCCACCGCACAGGAGTTAACACAAGTAAATAAGCCTAAGCTGGTAATAACCCCTTGTTGCAGAGTCAGCGGAGCTCACAGGAGCCATTTTTAGCCGCTTTGGTAATCTTCGGGTCTGCTTCCGGGGATTCGGTAATTTTTGTCACTTTTGTCTCGTTTGTAGCAAACCAGGAAAATGCTCCAACTTTGCGTCCGCTGATACGGAGTTTCCTTACTGAAATTACCGAAGCGGCTAAAGATGCCCCCCCCGCGCTCCGCTGCCATTTTTAGCCGCTTTGGTAATCTTCGGGTCTGCTTCTGGCGATTCGGTAATTTTTGTCACTTTTGTCTCATTCTCGGTTGTAGCAAACCAGGAAAATGCTCCAACTGTGCGTCCGCTGATACGGAGTTTGCTTACTGAGATTACCGAAGCGGCTAAAGATGCCCCCCCATGCGCTCCACTGTGCTGACTCTGCAGCAAGGGGTAATTACCGGCTTAGGGGTATTTACTTGTGTTAACTCCTGTGCGGGGGGGGGGGAGCAGGGAGGGGGGACTATGGAGGGTAGGGGTTTTTAGTAGAAAGGGGGTTTTGCTCTCCTTTAAGGGCAATTTCAAAACAGAGAATGAAAGAAAGGTGTGGGAGTACAAATAAATGGAAACTTTTAATTCTCTGCAGAAGGGACTAAACCTGGGCCTTGGATTTATGGCTAATTATGTGGACTAAAGCTCCGTGCGGTTAGTGGGATTCGAACGATCATACATCTTACGATTTTTCGGCCGACATCTGTCAGGAAATTGATCGGCCAGGTCAAAAAATCTTTGTCGGTCCCAGTGCAGTCAATGTTTGCAGGGCCAAGCAGGCAGCTCCCCTTTGTTTTCCTGGCAAATTGGTCTTTTTAGTTGATGGTCAATTCGTACGATCGTTCTGAGAAGATCGTGGTCTCACGATCAGGATCTGATCATTTAAAAATCTCAACATCTATGGCCAACTTTAGATGTTCTGAAAGCTTGCTATGATTATCTTAGTTAGCCAATAAATGTATCACCTTTATACTACTTTTATTTTTTTTTATTTCAAGAGGGTTGCCCTGTAACATAAGTTTTCTAGATTTGAGCATTGTGTGAGAAAGACTTGGTGCTAAGCTAAACTGTATATAAAGCACTGTTTGCTTTAGTGAGTCATTACAAATAAAGCCCCTTGCAGATTAAGGGCTATAAATAGTTGAGGAGCTTGTTTACATAAATCATGGAAAGATCGGTTATCCGTAAAACTAAGTCCCAAGCGTTCTGGATAACAGGTCCACTACCTGTACCTGAGTGTAAACGGTGTGCTTATGTTTTGTTTTCTTCTGTTTTGGTTTAAACTAAAAATACTGGGTGCAAGTTAGTTAGCCCAACAGCTGCTATGAAAATGTGTATTTGCTTTACCTGCAGACCAAATGTCACCCTTTAAAGGGGACCTGTCACCCAGACATAAAAAGTTGTATAATAAAAGTCCTTTTCAAATTTTTTTTTTTTTAATAAAAGCATTCATAGCTGTTGTAAACTCATTTAAAAATCTCAGCTGTCAATCAACTTTTGCCTGCCCCTCATCTATGCCTAGGTGTGGAGGCGGGGCAGTCAATTACTTTCACTTTCCATTCAGCACTTCCTAGATGTCACTGCTCTTCCCACATTACCCCATTTTAACCATTTTATTTTAACCATTTAATTGTGCAGTGTCCACTAAATGGCTCCTGCCTGCTTGCTATAATTATGAATTCCCAGACTGATGGAAATAAGATTCAAATAATTTATACAGTGTAATTAAAGTTTATTTTGCTGGACTAACATGATAAAATAAAATTTGGAATAATTGTTTTGGTGATGGGTCCCCTTTAAGAAAAACAGCCACCCCCGAAATATTAAGCACAGCTGTATTACTGACTCTAATGGATTTAGTGATATCACAGCCACTCTAATGCCAGACAAATCAGTGTTTCAGGTATAGGATCTGTAATCCATAAACCTGTTATCCAGAAAGCTCTGAATCACGGAAGACCATCTACGACAGGCTCCTTTTTAATCCCAGAATCTTTTCAAATGAAAAGATTTTCAAAATGATTTAATTTTTTTTGTAAAAATAAATGGTACCTTGTACTTGATCCTAACAAAGTTAGAATTGTGATTGAAAGCAAAACAATGGGTCGCATGGGTCATAACTGTTGCTTTTCAATCTGAGCTGAATGCTGAGGATCAATTGCAAACTCTCTGAACAGTTATGTCCCATGTGGCCCCCCTTATAGTCACTGACTAACTCCGAGTTAGTTATCTGAAAAGCAGCAAGTGGTGTTCTGGCTATTCTGTTAGACATCCAGTCACTCCAGCCTTTATACATTAAATTTTTGACTAACTAACTATATTAGAAACAATTTTTTTGCACATACAATTCATTTACCCAGTTTTTATTTGTACACTGAACTGTTCCTTTAAGATACAGGTATGGGATGCGTTATCTGGAAACCCTTTATCCAGAAAAGCTCTGAATTACAGAAAGGCCTTCTCCCGTAGACTCCATTTTATCCATTTATTAAGAGCATACTGACATATGTCCTTTTCAACCCTGGTAATTGGGAAATTGAGTTGCTGTACATTAAACCCCCTGGCTAATCATTTGTTCCACTTGTAATATATTCATGAATTTTGGCATTTTACAATAGATAACAATTGAGATAATATAGCCATATGTGCATAATTTAGTGTGTGGCCTTTCAGGTTGAGCTCAAAGGAAAGTAAACCTCGATCAAGGCTGCCTAAACAATGTATAATGAAAGTTGCTCAGCAATACCCTACAAGTAATTTTGTATTCTAAAATCAATTTCTTCTCTTGGGCTTTCAGTACAGAACCAGGTTGCAACCCACTTATTCTTGAATTAACCTTATAAAGCAATGACGCAAGATTAGATACAAACCCCTGTAATTGTTCATGGAAGAGGGAGGAAATCCTGTTTCCTCCAGTATAGAAGCAGGAATTAAACAGCATTAACCAAGAGGCCAGATCTGCTGTAACCATTGAAATAACACAACTACTCTCTAGGACATATTACCCTTGGATAAAACTAAAATTGGGCCTTACAGCAGTTAATGGGAAGTAAAGCTGGCCATAGACATGCAGATTTTATTCTCGTTTATGACGAACAATTGTTCATTGCAATCTTTTGGCCTACCACTAACCCTTCGGATTAAAGGGGAACTAAAGTCTAAAATAGAATAATGCTAGAAATGCTGTATTTTGTATACTAAACATAAACAGGAACTTACTGCAGCAGAAGCCTAAAAAAAACAAATCATTTATGCTTTCAAAGTTGGCCTCATCTTGTAACTATGTTAAACATCTTTGCAAGACCAAGACCATGCACATGCTCAGTGTGGTGTGGGCTTCTCTTTGGGAGGCTAAGCTTAGTGGTTGTCATAAATGATCAAAACAGCACAAGTCAAATAATATCTGTCATTGAAGCTGATACAGCAAGACTGATTAATAATCAGAATATGCAGACTGCACTGGGTCTGCAGATACAAATCTCTACACAGTCCCTCCCCCTTACCGTTTGAAAGTATGATCATTTCCCTGCAGAGCAGCTAGGGACTATCTGAAGTTTTCTATCCGCAGCAGTCAGAGCAAGTAAAATGAAGGGGGAATCTCACTGCATACAATCAGGTTTTTTTGTAAAAGCTGTTCTCATTTTTTAATCAAAGTATATTTGAGAGAGAAAGTAAAAATTGGATTTAATTTTTTTTGCCTTTACCTCCCCTTTAAATAAAGTAGTAAAAATAACATCAGATGATGTTTTGGCCGTTAATTGACAGATGGCAATCGTACGAAAGTTATACCCAACAAATAGAAGTGACAATCAACCATTGATATTGTCGGCAATAATTGCAGAAATATTATCGTTAGCCAAAATATTCTCGTTAGCCGAAATATTCTAACCTGTCCAATCGACTAAATGACCGATCGCCATGGTATGAAAAATGTCGGGACAATTCGCATGCGGTCCAAAAATCGCACAAACCTTTGATTTATATGACTTTGTATTTGTGTCTATTGCCAGCTTTACACTTGAAACTAGCTAGTCATAAATATTTGTGTTATCCACCCACTTAACATGGGATGCAGCATGGTGTTCTGTCTGAGTGACTTATTTATGGAAAGCAATGTTGACAAAATGGAATGAATAATTTCTGAGTATCATTTTAGATATGGCACAAGATGGCAACAATTGCCTCAGTCTGTGGCCATTTCTGTTTTGAAGTGAATACCCTTTTTTGTCAGAACCATGGTCATTCTCAGACCTTTTTCTAAATATTTTTCTGGTGGAGTGATTTTGTGCCTTTAAATTTTCCCAAGGAAAAACACAAAACCCCAGGAAACGCACTCTGTGCCATTGTGCCAAGAGCCAACTGCAATCATAAAAGAGCTATTATGTCTTTCTTGTCTGGAATAAGTATCTTCGCGGGATATAATGTGTGTGTACCAATCCTATACCTGTGTGAGTTTTCAAATTTAAAAAGGTGTTTATTGCTGTTGCTATTTGTCTTGGTACATACCCCAGTGCATAACCTTACACTTGTCCATGGTGAACCTCAATTGCCAGTTTGCTACCTAGTTCCCAATTTAGTGAAATCGCTCTGCAAAGTGGCAGCATTCTGCATGGTGCTTTGATTTTGGTACAATTTAGTATCATCAGCAACAATATAGAGACAGTACACACAATGCTTAATAAATAAGTTAAACATATCAAGGACTGTTGTAACTATTCAGTACAACACTCTAATATTCAGGGTTAGATGACCTATCGGAGTTCCTTGGTATCAGATTCTTGCTCAGCAGTGATGTAGTTCCACATAAATCATTTGATGCTAATAACTTTATTTAGAAGAAATGCATAATCAAGAAACCTGCAGAACCTATAAGCAATGACTTCCACCACACACACATGAAATTGCATGGTAACATGTGGCATATGCATTCTGGGAACTGTAGTATTCTGTATACCATAACTAACAGATCTGTAATAAAGATTCAACAAGGACAGACCCCGGCAAATCTCCACTAACAACACTGATCCAATTAGAAACTGTTTTTTTTTTACCACCACCACTTTTTGTAATCTGTCCTGTAGCATTGTAGCATCAAATGCTTCAGCAAAATCAAAGTAGATCACATCATCTGCCATCCAAGGGTCTAGCTTTCTGCTCACCTCCTCTTAGAAGGTAATTGAATTAGTCTGTCAAGATCTGTTATGCATAAAACCATGGTGGGACAAGCTCATAGCATTGAGCTGTGTATTGTTTTCAAGTGTTTTATTCATTATTAGCCCTTCCAAAAGCTTTCCTACCACTGATGTCAAACTAAAAGGCCTTTAGTTTTTAGCCTGAAAATGGGATCCTTTATTGAACAGTGGCACCACATTAGAAATTTGCTGATCTCTTGGCACTGTGCCAGACCTTAAAGAACCCTGAAGTAAATAAGTTTGGCAATCACAGGGCTACATATATAGACCTAGCTATAGAGTTACATACATAAACTATATATGCCCATCCTAAACTAACTGTAATCCCAATAGCCTCAGATATAATGCTTGTTCGAGGAGCCAACATCCAAGGTGCTCTTACAGGAAAATATTGGTGAATGAATTAATGCATTTATCTAAGCCTGTTTAATGAAAGGGGATCATGGCCAAAGGTTGGACCTTCAAACTGGCTTGAACTAAAAAGGTTTGAAAACCACTGCTTTAAACATATCTATTGCAGCGCTGTCAGCAGACTGGAAAAAGTTCCATGTACAAGTAATGTTTTTTCAATATCTCAGTAGGCAGCGGCAAATTGTCTAGTGTTGCTTTCTATGGCACTTGCTTGGAAACTTGGCTGTCTGTGTTTTCAAGCCAGTCCACCTGACAAGTAATTTGCAAGAATTCTTTCCGGCAACTGCCATTGCAGGCGTGGGGTTGGGAGGAATTTGGCACTGCCTCCTTATCCGCTTAAAAATAATACAGGCCTGAAATTGTGCTGGTGGCTGTATTGTCACTTGCACTAAAACTGTAGTCATGAGGTTTTTTAGATATTTAAAACTTGTTTTTATTTTTTTTTGATGTGTATCACTTACTGGGAGCGGAGGTTTCCACTTCTCTTTCCTTTGCTGTAGTTCTAGTCCTATGCCCTCACATTTTCCAGTGGAAACATATTTTACCCTTAAAAGGAAGCGGAGGTGCCTTATGGGTGGACACAGAGGAGAAAGTAACCACTTTCATTCAGATGAGAGACATGCAGAGTAGCTGAGCTCATGCTGCTGCTTCTATTAATGTATTCATATGAATAAAGGCACTGCATAGCTAAGTGACGGCATATCTGGAGATGGGGAAGTCCGATCGTTCGAGGATTCGAGCGATCAAACTTTCTCCATCTCCAGACCTGCCATTAACCTTTCACATCAAAAAAAGTAGTAAAAAAACAGATCAGTCGATGTTCTGCCCCTGACAGCAATCGTACGAAAGTTATGTCAGATAAAAACTGGTTACAGCCTCCCACTGATATCGTCTGATCGCAATACATGCAGAGATATCGGCAGCTGACAGAAATCTTTTAACCTGTCCAATCGACCAAACAGCCGATCTCCATGGGACGAAAAATGTCAGGACTCTACACACACCGTCCGAAAATCGTTTGAATACTCGATTCGTACAATTTTTGCGTCTATGGCCAGCTTAAATAAAGAAGTAGCTAAAATTGTTGCACAATATGTTTTTGTTCTACACCAGCCCAAGGCAACCACAGCCATTTAGCAGTAAAGATCTGTTTCTCCAAAGATGCCCCAGTAGCTCCCCATCTTCTTTTCTGCAGATTCACTGCACATGCTCTGTGCTGCTGTCACTTACTGAGCTTAGGGACCCACTTACAATATACATAGAATATAAAAGTCACAATATACAGCTGATTAGTAATTAATACAGATAATTACTACATGGCTGCACAAAAATCATTGCAATAAGCATCAGAATTTAATAATCAGCCTTGTAGCATCAGCTTATATTACAGACAAATCACATTTTCTGCTTGATAATTTGTGACGACCCCTAAGTTTAGCTTCTCAACATCTGCTCAGAGCCCACTTAACATGTGAGTGTCACAGACACTTTCCAAGATGGTGACCCCCATCAAGTTTGGAGTCCTGGATCATTGCTGCTATTGACAAGCTGAAACTTCAGGCTGATGCAATAAGTCCAGTATATAAAACATGGCATTTTAAGCCTAATAGATTTTTAAGGTTTACTTATCCTTTAACAGTTATCCTCACAGGAAGTGCATGCAAAGGTCTAATTTTTTTAGCTCTGCCCAGGAGACAGCGATATTACCCAGCAACTCTGCTGCTCTCATGAACAATTATGCAATGTATTTAGATTCTTTGGGCAAGAAGAACTTTTTTGCTTTAAGCTTTTGTGTGACATCTGTTCAGGGTTAATCTCACTAGTGTGATATATAGAGAAAGTGGGTAAAAAGTACAGGTTATGGAAAGTGTGTTCCCACTTAGGGGCCAGTCAATTAGAGCAAAAGTGAAGTTCCATGCTGAGTATGTGTAAATTTTCTTTTTGCTGTCCCCACCCAAGGATAAGAAAGAGGGCAAGTGTTAAATATTGAGTGCGCCTGTGAATTGCTTCTTGGACATATTTTGAATGTGTAAGATCAGTGTGGCATGGGTGTTGTTTTAAGCAGCAGAATCCCACTCTTACGAATCCTTACTCTGTTTATAGTGCTAAAAATTTGGAGTAATTTTATAGCATCAAACCGATTTGCTTAAAGGGGTTGTTCACCTTCCAAACACTCTTTTACCAATTCAGTTGTTTTAAGATTGTTCCTCAGAAATAGACTTTTTCAATTACTTTCCATTTTTTATTTTTTACTGTTTTTCCAAAATCTAAAGGTGGCCATAGATGCAAAGATCCGCTCGTTTGGCGATGTTGCCAAACGAGCGGATCTTTCCCCGATATGCCATTAACAGGCATGGCTATATCGGGGGTAATCTGATTGTTCGGCCGTACGGCCGAACGATCAGATTACGATGTGCCATGAGCTCCGGCGGGATCGGTCGGGTCAAAATCAAACCTGACCGATCGACCGATCTCCGCCGGACGAAAGAAGTCGGCACATGCCACACACGATCCGAAAATCGTACGAATCCTCGATTCGTACGATCGAATCTGTGTGTCTATGGCCACCATTAGTTTAAAGTTGAATGTTCGTGTCTCTGGTGTTTCAGTCTGGCAGCTCAGTAATTCAGGTGCAGACTCTAAACTGTTACAATTTTGCAACATTTAGTTGATACATTTCAATTCTAACAGCTGCCTGTAATGAAACTCAGAGATTCTGCTCAGCAGGGACAAAGATAAGAAATGGATCAACTAAATGTATCAATTTAGAACAGTTTACAGGGTCGGCGACCCCCCCTCCTAGGGTTGCTTCAGAAGGTGAAAGATGACACTTGACACTTCAATATTAGAACAACGGTCACAAGTAGAAAGTAGAAAATCATTGGAAAAAGTCATTATTATGGTGATCTATCTGAAAACAACTAGTTGTTTGAAGGTGAACCACCCCTTTAACTTCAGCCATGGAATTTAATTCCATGTTGTGATTTTTTTAACTGGTGCCAGTAGCCTTCTGTTCTTTGTTTACATATTTACAAAATCCGGCAATTCGGGTGTGCAATACATTTCAGCTATCCGCATTTGTATTAGGGATGCACCGAATCCACTATTTTGGATTCGGCCAAACCCCCGAATCCTTCACAAAAGATTCAGCCGAAAACCAATCCGAATCCTAATTTGCATATGCAAATTAGGGGTGTGATGGGGAAAACCTTTTTTGCTTCCTTGTTTTGTGACTAAAAGTCATGCAATTTCCCTCCCGCCTTAATTTGCATACGCAAATCAGTATTTGGTTCGGCCAGGCAGAAGTTTCGTCCGAATCCTGCTGAAAAAAGGCCGAATCCCAAACCGAATCCTGGATTCGGTGCATCCCTAATCTGTGTGTAGAACCCCATTTCTTCAGAATGTCAATAGTGTTGAATATTACAGTTCAGTTGAAGATGCTGGGACTTGCAGTTGATCAAGGACTCTGTGTTTGACATCCCTCTTTTAGCTATCCTTTTGCAAAGGAAATGTTACTATATAAATATATCTACATAGTACAAAGCACATTTTAAGAATAATCTTATTGCACAAAATCCTGTTTCCATCACTTCCAGATTGCTGCTCCAAGCCTCCTATTGCATCACTTGTAAAAATATATAGAAAATGTTATTGTTCTTTCATGGAGCCAGTGAATTGTATTATATGTATTCTACATTTCCAAATCTACTTATTGTACTGGCCAAGTGTTCAACACACAAGTGTTAAATGTTTTTTAATGGTAAAAAATAGTAATGTATGGGAGCGGAACTTGTACATCAGTGGTTTTGTTTTCTGTTTTCCTTCACCATTCATTTAACTAATGCTCAGCTAAATGAAGCGGACTCAGGCAAGGTGTATACCATTTACCTGGTTACTATGAAATAATCCCTTTTCTTTCTTGTTTGCTACTTCAGCAGGAATCTACAGTCCAGATATATCTAAATATTGTTATACCTGGCTATTGCAAGAGACCCATCCAAAACTTTCATAAAATTTTGTATAAACAGCTCTAAATGATACCTCAAATATTCACTCTAAATGATACCTCTAGTATTCACTCTAAATGATACCTCTAGTATTCACTCTAAATGATACCTCTAGTATTCACTCTAAATGATACCTCTAGTATTCACTCTGATTCCCCTAGTATTCACTCTTAATGATTCCCCTAGTATTCACTCTTAATGATTCCCCTAGTATTCACTCTTAATGATTCCCCTAGTATTCACTCTGAATGATTCCCCTAGTATTCACTCTGAATGATACTTCTAGTATTAACTCTTAATGATACCGCTAGTATTCACTCTAAAACATCGGTCCCCAACTTTTTTAGCCCAGGGACCAGTGTAGAGCCAAATTTTTTTTGCAGGGGGAGGGGGGTCGAGGGAGTCTGGAGGGGTCCAATTCTGGCATGCTGGCATCCAATTTGGGCGCAACTATGTCCAATTTGGCACGTTGCGGTAATTGGTCGCTGGGCTCGTGGTTGGGGACCCCTGCTCTAAAAGATACCTCTAGTTTTCACTCTAAAAGATACCTCTGGCAATCTCTAACGGATACCTCTAGTATTCACTCTAACGGATACCTCTAGTATTCACTCTAAAGGATACCTCTAGTAAAGCAGTCCTATAAAATCCATATGCTTCATTTACAAAACTATATGGATGCATAATGCAAGACTACATGGTTATCAATGCAGTATTTATATTAACCTTTTTTATGGGTAGGTCATCTTTAAACTTCCATTATGATGTAGAAATACTGTAAAATACTAAAACTAAAAGTTGACTACCCCTTTTAAATAACCAAAATAAATGTAGGTAATTTGCTTTGCAATTCAAAAATGTGGATTTGAACCAGTTCTGTCCTTTGTTTTAATATTTTCAGTCTAATAGAAAATGTCATTGTGTGCTGTGGTGTTACAGTGAACTACCCTGAATAGCATGAGTGCCGGTTGTTCTGTTATGTTGACATATTTCTTTTCGGGATAATTGTAAGCGGCAGATACAATCTGCGCCTGGCCATAAGTGAGAATAACTTCTAGTCACTGTTAATAAGGCAGAGGCTCTCCCTTTCTCTGGAATCCCTGTGTCTGACTTTCTTACCTGTATGAGTGGGCGTGGGCTCTAGCAAATGAAAACACTTAAAACAACTGCATCAGGGTGCAGAACCTGTAGGAGTGAAAGGCCCACCAATCACAAGCCTCGTTTTCATGCTTTGTGTGTTGTTTTTATTAGGCTTGGGCTCCAGCCCAGCATTCCCAGCCCCTTTTTCCCTTCATTGCTTTTTGTTTTCATTCCTGTCTTTCCCTGCCAGTGACGCCTGAACTCATGCTGGAGTGTCTTTAATTTTTCTAACCATGGAAAAAAAGGAATATTTTATGTAATGTCCTACATATTTCCTGTTTTTATCTGAAATGAGCCTACATTTTCAGTAGAAGAACTCTCAAAATTGTACCAGTAAGCAGTCTTTTACAGAGGATGGTTAAATACACAGTGGAAATTTACTAGACTGATTGTACCAGTTTCTGATTCAAGATTGGATCTAACTTCCACCTGAATATACAAGTTTTCATTAGCTTCAGGACTTCTGCTTAATTTGAAAGTGGCAATGATGTACAGAGCAGCGGTGAGCTCATATTGTTGTTTTGGATCCTGCATGCGGAGTTGAATCATATATAGCAAACGGCTCATAATTCAGTCAGAGCGTTAATGATTCTTTTAAACAGTTTAAGAGGAGCTAGCATAATGTAGCTGCAGCTAAATGTTTTTGAAGACTCCATAATAGGGTTGGGTTAGTTAGGCATTTCCTGATAAATATGATTTTATTCAAAAGCTGGAAAAAATGTCATACATTTAGTTTATGTTGCCTATTTTTTGTATCTTTGTTGTGAAATGAGTGAGTTAGCTGAATATTTGTAAAGTTATCAGTATTTTTGTGTTTTTTTGAGATTTCTGCCATTACCTTGCTATTCTTTTGCCTATGTAGCATTTGGATTACATGTACTTGAGCCCAGGTGGGTCATTTTGACAGCGCATTGATAGCACCTCCCCCAGACATGAGGATGTACAGAAATTCGCTCAGCTGGAGGAATGATGTAAGAATCTGTACTGCACTTCCACAGCACCAAAATAATGTTACTATTATTAGACATATTTAGACATATTTACATAACAAGTTAATTGCTTTTGTACATTTACACTGAAAGTGGTTAGAAATCATATTACATGGCTGCAGGATTTTTATTGGCATTTTAGGTGCTTGAACCACCATGACAGAGGGATAAAACCAAAAGGAATAGTTCATCTTTAAAGGAGAAGCATTAGTTTGTATTGACTTACCTGAAATCCCAGGCCGGTGCTCATATCAGCAGAAAACTGCACCAGCCTGGGGTTTTACCAGTGAGCACCACGGAGTGATCCACTTCCGTCTTCTGCTTTCTTCAAATTTCCTAGGGCAAACACATGCGCAGTTGGAACGAAATAGCTGACTTTTTAGTTCTACTGCGCATGCAGTAACTCATCAAACATAAAACAATACATGTGCCATAAATGCAGTTGTTTCTATTACAGATCTTTGAGCAAAATATTTGCTTAGAGATTTGTTTAGTAATTTAGTTGATACACTCATCATCTAAAGTATAGTTGAAACGTTCATAAATCTAGATGCGGATGTTACTTCCCATGTACCTATCATTGATCTTGAATGGTAACAGCATGTTCTACATGAAATTAATAGATTTTGACTTTATATTATAAAGGTTTCTTTTCATGTTAGGGAGCCCTGTCCTCCTTTCCTTCTCCTTTAGTGCAATTTTTAATATGATGTAGACCGTAATATTAGGAGGCAATTTGTCTTCGTTTTTGTAGGTTTTAAGTTTTTTTTTTTTTTGTTCCACATTGGAATTGCAGCAGTTATCTTGTTGCTATGGTCCAAGTTACCTAGCAACCAGACTGTTGCATGAATGAGATGATTTGGAAAAGGCCTTAATAGAACATACTGTATATACTCGAGTATAAGCCCAGTTTTTCAGCCCCCAAAATATGCTGAAAAACTCTACCTCGGCTTATACTCGGGTCAAGGTAAGTAGAAATAAAACTGATGCCTCATATCACAATCGCTTCTTTTTTGGCTGCCAGTTTTAGTGATCCCCTATTGCAAAATTGCAAGCTCCAAAGAGGCAGAATAGAATGGGAAATAACCTCCACAACTATCAAAAATGACCAACTCAGTGTAAAAATAAGAACTGGGTAAATAAATAGCCTGTGCAAAATAAAAAATATTTCTAATATATTTAGTTAGCCAAAAATGTAATTTATAAAGGCAGGAGTGACTGGATGTAGAACACTACCTGCTTTTCAACTCTCTTGGTTTCCACTGATTGGTTACCAGGCAGTAACCAATCCGGGACTTGGGGGGGGGCCACATGGGTCATATCTGTTGCTTTTGAATCTGAGCTGAATGCTGAGGATCAATTGCAAACTCACTGAACAGAAATGTACCATGTGGCCCCCCTTCAAGTTGCTGACTAACTCAGAGTTAGAGAGCTGAAAAACAGGAAGTTGGATTCTGGCTGTTCACTCCAGCATATATATATATATATATATATATATATATATATATATATATATATATATATATATATATATATATATATATATATATATATATATATATATATATATATATATATATATATATTAGAAACATTTTTTATTTTGCACTGCCTATCTATTTACACAGTTTTTATTTTCAGACTGAACTGTTCCTTTAAACCTCCAGGACTAGGGTTTGAGCATGCTCAGTTTGCTCCTGTCTCCCTCTACCCCCTCCCTTTTCCCCCTCCCTGCTGTAATCTGAGCTATGAGTGAGCAGGGAGAGACTCGGGCAGGAAGTGATGTCACACCAAGCCAATATGGCAGCTGCTATCCTAAACAAACAGAGAGAGCTTCTAGAGCAGATTATTTGGGTATGGTAAAGCATTCAGCAGATCAAATCTAGTGTTATAGCTTGCACTATTGTGGCAATAAACAGCCTCCGTAGCTTTCCTTCTCCTTTAAGATAGAGTGTGGCCAAGTTGACCTAGACACTGAGCCATATTTAGCAATTCAAAACTGGAATAAAGGCAAAGTGTGATATAATACAGTTACACAGAATTCCCTAATGAATTTTGTGGAATTATTTTCAATGTGAACAGCATGCTAGATGAGAGCTCTATTGATTGTGCATTGTGTTACAGTTACATTTTCTATTTGCGAGCAGCTAAAGGATAAATGTTGGGTTGTACATTATATGTACCGATCAAAATGTGAAAAAATCATTAGAATATGTTATCTAATGTAATTAATTGCACCTACCTGTGCTGGTTAATGGTGTTTTCATTGTAGTTTTCATTGTAATTGTTTTTAAAGGAGAAGGAAAGGCATCCTGCACTTGGGGGTGCCAAATGTTAGGCACTCTCAAGTGATTGTATTGACTTACCTGAATCCCAGGCCAGTGCTCCTATCAGCAGAAAACTGCACCGGCCCGGGGTTATACCAGTGAGCACCACAGAGTGGTCCTCTTCCAGCTTCTTCTTGCTTCAAACTTCCCCGGCAAACGTGCACTTCACAGAAATACTCGACTTTTTAGTTAAAGTTCTGCTTTTCGTTCTTTCGTTCAGTAATGAACCAGAATGACATACTTTAAAGGAGAACTAAAGCCTAACTAAAGAAGTAGGTAGAAATGTTGTACATGATGTTTTGTGCTTCTGTACCAGCCCAAGGCAGTAAATATCTGTGTCTCCAAAGATGCCCCAGCAGCTCCCCAACTTCTTTTCTGCTGATTCACTGCACATGCTCTGTGTTGCTGTCACTTACTGAGCTTAGGGACCCACTCACAATATACAGTACACATAGTATAGAAATGTCACAATATAAGGCTGATTAGTAATTAATACAGATCTTTACTGCATGGCGGCACAGAAACCAATGCAATTAGCATCAGAATCTTTGGAGACACGGATCTTTACTGCTAAAGGGCTGTGGTTGCCGTGGGCTGGTACAGAAACACAAAACATAATGTACAATATTTCTAGCCTACTTCTATAGTTTAACTTTCCTTGTCCTATAAAGGTGAACCACCCCTTTAAGCAGCTGACCTCTGCTACATTGTTTCAATTATAAAAATCTGAACTTCTCCGAGACATGCTGATTTCAATAGCAGTTACTTTCACAGGTAACTAAACTCAATCAAAATGTAAGAATAGGATATTCTTTTATTTTGCACAGTAGACCAGTGCATGTTGCCTCAAATGGCTTATTTGGAGGGATTAAATATATATATTTTCAAGGCAATTTATCTGCATCCCGAGAACCATAAAACCAGCCACTTTAACAGCTAAGTAGGATTTTTCTTGCAGAAATTAAAATCTGTTATTTAAAAATGAATGTCAAGTTTCACTGTCCCCTTTTTTTATGTGTCCTGTCAGTTTTGTTCTCTATATGAGACCTCTGTCCTGGACATGTATTTATAGTGGCATGGCCTAGAGCATATCTTTCCTAATGAAAAGGTTTTGTCCCTGGGGAAGGTGACGTGCTCTGTGGTTGGCTGTTGTAATACCATAGGGGCCCTTAACCACTATGCTTAAGTGCTACTCCTTACATAGTTTACATAGTGCAATAAAGGCACAATTGTTATTCGGATCATGGATGCCAAAGGGTTTTGGGCACTGGTGCAGGAGAAACGAGCAGCTTTTATTCCAAAGGACTACCATTTGCCCCAGCACGAAGATATGGCTGCTCAATCTGAATCTGATGAAGAAAAAGAAATGAAAAATGCTCCGTGTGTTCCTAAGATCCAAGTGACACAAGTCACAATAGAGCCAGAGGTAACCTAGTAGTTATTTGAACTACAGTCAAGAGTATTTTATTTCTCACAGCTTCTTTAGCATCATACATATATTTTGAAATAGTACAATTATTTCACCTTACAGCATATAGGAGAATGTTTATGGGATTTGACTCTTGCTACTGAAATGTCATCAGGTTGCGTTTGTTCTCTGATAATTTGCCATTGTACACCCTCATAAGTAGTAGGGATGCACCGAATCCGCTATTTGGGATTCGGCAGAATCCCTGAATCCTTTGTGAAAGATTCAACCGAATCTGAATCCTAATTTGCATATGCAAATTAGTCAGGAAAGGAAAAAGTGGGAAAAGAATGTTTTGCTTCCTTGTTTTGAGACGAAAAGCCACGTGATTTCCCTTCCCACGCCTAATTTACATATGCAAATTTGCATTTGGTTCAGCAACACACTAGTCAGCCGAATTCTGCTGAAAAAGGCCGAATCCTGGATTCAGTGCATCCCTAATAAGTAGTTATTGTGTGCTGCATTCATAGGTGATTCTTACTGATTTATATATAATTTGTCATATCATATGAGTTAAAGGAAAAAGTGGGAAAAGAATGTTTTACTTCCTTGTTTTGAGACAAACAGCCACACAAGGATTCGGCCGAATCCTGCTGAAAAAGGGCGAATCCTGACCGAATCCCGAACCAAATCCTGAATTTGGTGCATCCCTAATAAGTAGTTATTTTGTGCCGCATTCACAGGTGATTCTTACTGATATTTATATTTATTCATTTATAATTTTTCATATAATTTGTCATCTCATATGAGTGAATCTGTTTTGGCCAGGGTAAAATATGATGTCGCAGCACATCTGAAACCCATCCAGTGATTCAGTGTAAGTGATTAACCAGTTTTTTGTTTTATTTTTGCAATAGTGCTAAAGGGACTTTTTCAAGTCTCTTGTCATGTCCTCTTAATCAGAATATTGATGGGGCTGGTATTTTCTTATGTAATTTATGTTACAGCTGTTCAACATGACTCTTTTGCTTCTCATTTGTCAGTGAAAACCCTTGTGCTGCATTTAGTAGGTAGGCTGCAATTTAAAAACAATTGTGCATCCATCTGCACTGAAAAAAAACAAAAACTTGGGACATAAAAGAGCAGTGCCGACCTGAGGACTGACGTTATTGATTACAATCACTGGGGGATGCCTAACAAATCGTCATCCCCTTTCCCCAGCGATTAACCCTTTTGTTTAATTAGCTTTAAATGACTTCTTTTATGAGATTCTTCAAAAGTCACTTTTATGTCATCTCCTGCAGGAATAGAACATCAGTGTTAAAGGAATAACAACAAAAAATGAATGTTTTAATTAAAGTAATAAAAATATAATCGGGATGCACCGAATCTACTATTTTGGATTCGGCTGAACCCCCAAATCCTTCACGAAAGATTCGGCTGAATCTGAATCCTAATTTGCATATGCAAATTAGGGGTGGGAAGGGGGAAACATTTTTTACTTCCTTGTTTTGTGACAAAAATTTATGCAATTTTCCTCCCTGCCCCTAATTTGCATATTAGGATTTGGATATGGTTCAGCCGGGCAGAAGGATTCGGCTGAATCCAAATCCTGCTGAAAAAGGCTGAAATCCTGGCAGAATCCCAGCCGAATCCTGGATTCGGTGCATCGCTAAAATATAATGCAGTTCTGCCCTGCACTGGTAAAACTGATGTGTTTGCTTCAGAAACACTACTATTGTTTATATAAATAAGCTGCTGTGTAGCAATGGGGGCAGCCATTCAAAGGAGGAAAGGCTCAGGTTACACAGCAGATAAGCTCTGTAGAACATAATGGTTATCTGTTATCCACTATTTATCCTGTGCCATATAGCCTTTTTTTTTTAAATTGCCACCATTGCTACACAGCAGCTTGTTTATATGAACTATAGTAGTGTTTCTGAAGCAAACACATTTTATCAGTTTACGGGGCAAACCGTACATGATATTTTCATTTATTTAAAACACATTATTTTTTTAAGTTACTGTTCATTTAATTATCTGTGTAGAGGGTCTCTGCTTCTCGCATATTTAATTTTTATAGTCATTAACCTCCCCTTTTTTAAGAAGGAATATTGTTCATGGAAACCATACACGATTGCTGTTCCACATTGATTGGACAGTTACGACTATGCTGTTATACGCAGGTGAAATGATTATGCAAGGTAATAATTGGGTACTGCAGAATTACTTACAGCCCGGTGTGTGCTGTTGTGCTATTTATGCTTCGTCATGGAAAAACAAATCATACTTTGCAAAGCCACTAATTACTGTGTAGTTTTTGTGAAAAAACAAACAAAACGTTCTAAGATATTAATTTGGGATATGATTTTTTACATATATACATATATATAGATATATATATATATATATATATATATATATATATATATATATATATATATATATATATATATATGTGTATATGTGTATATATATGTGTATATATATATATGTGTGTATATATATATATGTGTATATATATATATATATATATATATATATATATATGTATATATATATGTATATATATGTATATGTATATATATATATAATCTCTCTATCTAAAGAAATTATCCTGGTGCAAATAAATATTTACTTCCATGCTTTAAAATGCTCTCACGGACTAGGCGGAAATTTTTTTTTTAACTTTTATTATATGCTAATTGCATCTACGTATTTAGATCCCTCGTGGATCGTCATCAGGATGTGATGCAAAAAGTGTATGTGCAGCTTAAATCTCAAACGTGTCAAATCAGAACCTTTCTCCTACAATTTAAATGCTCTGTGTATTATGTTCATATTAATGAGTGGAACCTAATTTTTTTTTTTCTTTACAATTTATTTTTTCATGTGTCTGAATGTAAAGTGACTCTATTTTCTTTGGCCTTTTAGGTCTTGTTACTAATGTTTTTTTTCTGGCCTGTTTCCCATTCAGGCTCCAGAAAGCGACGGAATCCGGGTCACCATGGAAAATGCCTTAACGGCCCGCGATCGGGTCGGTGTTCAGGACTTTGTTCTTTTGGAAAACTATACGAGTGAAGCAGCTTTCATAGAAAACCTAAGGAAACGATTTAAGGAGAACCTTATTTATGTGAGTTTTGCTTTCACTTAAATGATTCCTGGTCCATCTATATCATCAAATGTAGAGTACAGTGGGGCTGGTGTTATGTCATCTTTGTTTCCGTCAAGAGGAGAAAATGCCAGTCCACTACCTTCCACTCCTAAATGGTTGTGCAGTAATATGCATGGCTACAGCCTGTTGGCACATAGAAAGGACAGATTTTTCCATTAAAATGCATAGTTTTGTTTCTCGACAAATAGACTGTTGCAGTGTCTGTCAAAGTACAGTCATTTAGGAGCATAAGGCAGTGGATCAGTGTTTTCCCTAGGGATGCACCGAATCCACTATTTTGGATTCGGTTGAACCCCCGAATCATTTGTGAAAGATTCGGCCGAATACCGAACCGAATCCGAAACCTAATTTGCATATGCATATTAGAGGTGGGAAGGGGAATACATTTTTTACTTCCTTGTTTTGTGACAAAAGTCACGCGATTTCCCTCCCTGAACTTAATTTGCATATGCAAATTTGGATTCAGTTCAGACAGGCAGAAGGATTCAGCCGAATGCTGCTGAAAAAGGCCGAATCCTGGATTCGGTGCATCCCTAGTTTTGTAACATGGTCCTAAGAGTGAATGTATAATATATTGAACTAATTATTTAGCTGAACACAGCAGGTGGGGTCTGGAAAAATATACCTAAAACCATGATCACCTCACCTGAATGGTGATGCTACGTTGACTACATTTACATGAGTGCATATTTTGCCACTGTAGGGTCGCAGATTTATCAATGGTCAAATTTCAAATTCATTGGTGTTTTTTAAAACTAAATCACAAGAAGATCAAGCCCTCTAGAGTCACTTTGAAGTCAATAATAGATTTTAAAGTATTTAATTTTTTCTCTGTAATGTTAAAACAGTATCTTGTACTTGGTGGTAACTAAGCTGCACAAATCTATATGTATGGCAAAACAATCCTATTGGGTTTATTTAATGTTTAATTGTTTTTAGTAGATTTATGGTACAGTAATCCACATTATGTGAATCTGGAAACCCCAGGTCCCAAGCATTCTGAACATGCCACAATTACTATTTTTGTGTGTTTTAAAGTTTGTTAAATAAACTCTAGCTGTGCATAAGCATTTACAGATATGTTGATTTTTAACACCCTGATTCCTGCACTGACTATGTAATTTGGTAGGCAGTGCATTATTTTATACACTTCTACACTGGGGAAGGTAAAGAGTGCCTTTGGGAATTATTACCTTGGATTACGTGCGTTCTCGCTTAGTGCTTGGAGACGGTATTGTCAGCCCAGGAATTAGATGGGAGGAACTTGGATAAAGAGTGCAAACTCAACATAGAATAACATTTTCTATTGTTCCTAATGGAACAATTTGTCCAGGATACAGTCAAACACTATGCCACAGATGGGGAAAAAAATAGGGATGCACCGAATCCAGGATTCGCTTCGGGATTTGGCCAGAACTCAGCCTATTTCAGCATGATTTGGATTCAGCCGATTCCTAGTGCCTGGCCGAACCGAATCCTAATTTTCACATGTAAATTAGAGTGGGTAGGGAAATCACGCGAGTTTTCGTCACAAAAGAAGATTTTTTTCCACTTTTCCTTTCCTGCCCCTAATTTGCATATGCAAATTAGAATTTTGTTTGGTATTCGGCTGAATCTTTCACCAAGGATTCAGGGGATTCGGCCGAATCCCAAATAGTGGATTCGGTGCATCCCTAGAAAAAAACATGTCATTATTTTGTATTTAGTTTTTGCCTAGGGTGTGTACTGTGCACCTGACATAAATGCACCTAACTAGAGCCATGCTCTGATATTACTATAATGTTCTGTACATTTTAAAGGACATTTAAAGGAAACCTATACCCCCAAAATGATTATTTAAGCAACAGATATAACCGTTATCTTGTGTTAGGGAGTTGCTATCTGGTTACCTTCCCATTTTTCTTTTGTTTGGCTGCTGGGGGAAAAAAGGGAGGGGGATGATATCACTAACTTGCAGTACAGCAGTAAAGAGTGATTGAAGTTTATCAGAGCACAAGTCACATGACTTGGGGCTGCTGGGAAATTGACATGTCTACCCCCATGTCAGATTTCAAAATTGAATATAACAAAATCTGTTTGCTCTTTTGTGAAATGGATTTCAGTGCAGAATTCTGCTGGAGCAGCACTATTAACTGATTCATTTTGGTAAAAAAAAATTTTTCCCATGACAGTATCCCTTTAAGTAAATATTGCCCTTTTACATCTCTTGCCTTGAACCCCCATTTCATGATGGTCTGTGTGTTGCCTCAGAGATCACCTGCCAGAAATACTACAACTCTAACTGTAACAGGAAGAAGTGTGGAAGCAAAAGACAGAGCACCGCTTTACAGAGAATATACATTATCCTCATCTGATATTTTTTATAGTCACTGTCTATTGTAGCTGTACACAAGCGCCATTGGGTCTTGTCGTCCTCTGTTTCTTAGTGCTGTCTACTGAGAGCTGTCAGATTAGCCATTTGGTCATTGTCATTATTGTTAGTGTATTGCAGGTTTTTTTCCCAGTTTTTTTTCCCATCTGCCTGAAGCTCCTGATTGGGCTGCTGTCAACCGCTCCACCCGATATAGGTTGTTACACAGCATGCATTGGGGGTAGGCATTCCTATTGAGGGCCTTCATTTGAGCTCGTTTGCTTACCTCTAGAGACCAGCAGTGTTAAACAACAGTGCTGGCAGGGATGGCTACCTATGATTCAGAGTGGCTGCCAGAATAGGGAATTTAAAGGGACAGTAACCCCAATTAATGAAAGTAATGAGCATATAATATAGTGTTGCCCTGCACTGGTACAACTGGTGTATTTGCTTCACAAACTCTACAATAGTTTATATAAACAAGCTGCTCTGTAACCACGGGGCAGCCATTCAAAGCTGAAAAAGGAGAAAAGGCACCGGATACATAGCAGATAACTGATAAGCTCTGTAGTATACAATGGGATTCTTCAAAACTTTTATCTATTGTGTATCCTGTGCTTGAATGGCTTCCCCCATGGCTACACAGTAGCTTGTTTATATAAACTATAGTAGGGTTTCTGAAACATACCAGTGCAGGGCAACACTATATTATCTGTTCATTCCTTTAAAACACTTTAAAGCCTTTGACTATCGCACAAGGAGGAAGAAAGATGTTTTTGTTTTGGGGGGGGGTTTAGATAATCTGCCATTAGAGAATTTCTACATGTTACCATTAGTTCAATTTAATGGCAGGATTTTGAATTTAATATAATAAAATAGTATAAGTTGGCCTTGGTACAGCCAATTGCAACAAGTGTTGACCAATGTAGGGTAGTTAACAATTATAGCAGATAAATTTAGAACAGTTCGTTGCCTGTAGATTTCACAAAGGGAGTGTACCAAGGAGATTCAGATAAGTGAATAAATAGTGACACAAACATGGGCATGCTGTCTTTGCAAATAAAACTGTTTAAAGTTTTTTTTTTTTTGAATGATGGTGCATTATTAGACAGTGATTAAACACATTGTCACTAGACTCCCTATAGACAATAAGGGCACTTTTCCTTGTCTACCATATTATTTGTTCTATATAAACAGCACAAATGTTGCAGCCTTTACCGCCATGGTTGAGATTTATTTTTTTTGTTTTAACACAAGTATCTTGACCTATTGGTAAGTTACCTTTATAGTAGCTCATATGTTAACACAGTTTTTTCTCTCTTTAGACCTATATCGGATCAGTTTTGGTCTCTGTCAACCCATATAAAGACCTGGAGATCTATAGCAAACAGCACATGGAAAGATACCGAGGGGTCAGCTTCTATGAAGTATCACCTCACATGTAAGTAAAATGTCACCTGTGTTTTTATTTGACTAGTAATGTGAAGAAATAAATATCATTTGACTTGTTTGTCAATTTTACCTCTTAAACTTAATACACATGCTATTTATTAATCAGGTTCTTATTCCTCTGGTCAAGTTTATGAACTCAGGCCACACTAGGGAACTGATAGTTCTTCTAAAGTCTATTAAAGAAACAGTTCAGTGTAAAAATAAAATTGGGTAAACAGGCTATGCAAAATAAAAACATTTTCTAATAAAGTTAGCCAAAAAGTAATGTATAAAGGCTGGAGTGACCAGATGTCTTGTATAACAGAACACAACTTCCTGCTTTTCAGCTCTATAAATCTAACTGAGTTAGTCAGTGACTTTAAGGGGGGCACATGGGACATAAATGTTCAGTGAGATTGCATTTGATCCTTAGCATGCAGCTCAGATTCAAAGGCAACCCTTATGACCTATTTGGCACCCTCAAGTCTCTGATTAGTTACTGCCTGGTAACCAATCAGTGGAAATTAAGAGAGCTGCAAAGCAGGAAGTAGTGTTCTATTAGTAGTATTATGTTAGACATCCAGTCACTCCAGCCTTTATGCATGACATTTTTGGCTAACTATATTAAAAACATTTTTTATTTTCTACAGTCTTTCCATTTACCCAGTTTTTATTTTATACTGAACCATACCTTTAATAATCTAATACAAACATATAAGAGTGCCTGTGCAACAATAAGTATAAGCTTGAAATACTAGTGGTTCAGCGGCCCTCTAACAATGGAGATTCAAGCCTCCAAATTTTGCATCTGCCTTTTTTTATTGTAATATGGACTAGCAGCCCTGTTAAAGAAAATTGCTTATGGAATGCTATAGATGTGTGTGAAATCTCAATGAAAACAAATCTGTATACTGGTTAGCATTAGAAAATCTACAAGTAGACATTTTTAGGTCACAACCCTGATCCTCCCTGGCATACATGTTCTGATCCACCCAAAAAGCTGCCACCTTCCCAGTAAAACCTTACCCTTTAGGTGTGTCTTATGCAGAACTATCATTGATAAATATGGACCTTTCATAGATATGAAGTTATATACAGGCATGGATTCAGTTATCCGGAAACCCATTACAGAATGGCTTCCCTTTTACTCCATGATAATGATATAATCCAAATTTGTAAAAATGATTTCCTTTGTCTCTGTAATAATAAAACAGTGTGTGTATATATGTGTTGAACTCCCACATATATATATATGTGTTGAACTCCCTTTATTCACAAGTCATAACAGTCTGTTAATCAGAAACATTTATATATTTTATCAGTTCACATAAACACATCAAAGTTGTTCTCATGGTCTTGAAGGGCAAAAGACTGCACGTGGGAAAATTTTGGTATTCATTTCTTTGTCTATCTACGGTTTCCATAAGTCCAATAACCAATACAAGAGATGAAGATGGCCCAGCCCAAAAGATACAGATACAAACATTGTCTGTAGAGGTTTGAGACAATTCCAGGGTTTGTATATTCTTGTTTGCAAGAATATACTCCAAAGTTTTCATCACTGCAGTTCTTTTTAAGAGGGCTGCGCTTAACTATAATTCCTAATTGCAGTGGGCTTTAAAGGGCTAATTTTTTTCCTTAGGTTTAAAGTTTGTGTGTGCTAATCTAATAGAATCTAAAAATTCATGTATTTCTTGATAACAATGTCCTATTTTATATGAGGTATCAATCCTGTAGATAGACATTTGACCCCTATTAATCATGAATCATCCTGTGTAAGAACTAACCTCATATTCTATATATTGTATCTGCTATGGTATGTAAAGGTGGCCATACACTATAAAATCTGCTCGTTTGGCGACAACGCCAAACGAGTGTATCTTTTCCCCGATATGACACTAACGGCAGGCCTATATCGGGGGTAATCTGAATGTTCAGCCCTATGGCCGAACGATCGGATTACGACGAGCGCAATGGGCTCAGACGGGTCGGTTGGGAGAAAAAGCAAACCAGATATCGACCGGAAAGACCCGTCGGAAGCCTCCATACAGGGCGGATTAGCTGTCAAATTGGTCTAAACGTCTGATATCGACAGCTTTATTTGCCCGTGTATGGCCACCTTAACCTGTGCCTTTTCTCAGTTTTTAGCTTCAATGGCTTCAAAGCATCTTAATTTTTATAAACTATAGTATTTTTTCTGAAGTAAGCATCCAATTTTTACCAGTGTAGGGTAACCACATATTTTATTTTAATAACTTAGAAACATTTTCATTTTTGGGTTATTGTTTAAATTCAGATAATCCTCATTACCACAATGCAACTATTGTCCTTTGTTTCAGTGGATTGTCTTTTTTTTCCCATAATCTGCAGTGAAACCGACAAAATGTAATTTTTTTTTAATATTAATACAATTTGTTTATATACAGTAGTGCTGGCAGATTTCACACCACTTTACATAGAAGTTATCATTCTCACCTGTCCCAATGGAGCTTTTAGTCTACTTTTCCTTTCATAACCACACCAATAACCAGCATGTTATATGTTCCTGAGAAGCTCATGGTGATGGGGTATTGCTAGACATTTCTGGAACAAAAATGTCTGTCTATTCCTTCCTTTTGAGCTTGAACCATGCACCAGCAAACCAGGGAGTCATGTCACTGAAACATATTTTACTTCAGTCTAGATCTGCAGGTTGTTGCCATTGGTGGAAGAAACAGATCACTGTTAAATCCAACCATATACAATAATACAAGTGGTGTACAGTCTAATGAATTAGACAACCCGTGTGCTGGCCTGGCACGTAGGCTAACTTTGTTTCTGAACCTCTGCATCAGCTCTTTTAACATGTGGCAATTATTAATGCATGGTTAGAGAGACTTTGAAACTGCACATTAGATAACGCCATTAATTGTCCACATTTATACTTTCTGAGCATTTACTTTTCACTAGGTTGGGAAAGGACATTCTTTTGCACTACCAATTTCTTAGTAGGATTAGTGGAAGGGAACCAGAAACAGAATTCTTTCAGGCCTAGCAGTATCGCACTTCGAGACAAGCCAGGGCTATTTTAGCTGATCTGATGACAGGGCGGGTAACTTATTTCAAAGTAGCAGTTTGCAAACTTCTGGGATTAATCATATATTCCATCTGTCAGGCAGGGCAGGGGAGTCAAAACTACTGGAACTTTCCTGTTCAGTTAATTGTTGCTGTTCTGTAAATCTGGAAAACCTATTTTTTTTTTAGATTTGCCTTTTTTCATACCATGACTTTTTTTTTTGTTATTTTTGACCAATGTTTTTTTGCCACTTTACTTGTTGCTAAGCTGCTACGAACATAAAGCCCAAAGAATGTGCATATTTATATTCAGCAAGAAACTCCCATTCCATTCCATGGGAAATCAGTTTTTTATAAGGGGCTGTCCAGATTTTGATTTCACTTTATTCTTCTTTAACCATATTTTGGTAGAACAACTTGTGTATTTAGGATCGTTGTCTTGCTGCATGGCCCACGGTCTCTTGAGATTCAGTTCATGGACAGATGTTTTGATATTTTCCTTTAGGATTTTCTGGTATAATTCAGAACTCATTGTTCCATCAATGATGGCCAGCAGTCCAGGCCCAGATGCAACAAAACTGGCCAACACCAGAACACTCCCACCACCATGTTTCACAGAAGGGATAAGGTTTTGGTTTCATCTGTCCACAAAACATTCTTCCAGTATCCTTCTGGTTTGTCCAAATGATCTTTCAAACTGTAGACAGTCAGCAATATTTTTGGGGGCGAGCAGTGACTTTCTTTGTGTTCTCCTGATGGTGGACTCATGAACATCAGCATTCGCCAGTGTGAGACAAGCCTTCAGTTTGCCCTGGGTTCTTTTGTAACCTCTCAGACTATTAGACACCTTGCAGTTGGAGTCATCTTTGAGGGTCAACCACTTCTGGGTAGGATAACAACGGTCTTGAATGACTATGAAGATTTTCATTCATCCAGGTCATGGTATATGTAGTATAGGTAAATCTAAAAAAAAACTGGACACAGATCTATACATTGGGTAGACAACAACTGCTCTCCAAGTGAATGGCTCAGCATAGGAGGGCGAACTCTACAGGGCAAAAAAGCTGTCTTTCTACACCTAAAAGACAAGGGACATTCCTTTGAAGATCGCAAGGCTCAAATCTTGGATAAAGAAGACCGCTGGTTTGAATGAGGCATGAAAGAGGCGACTCATGTCAAGGTGGAGTAACCATCCCTTCGACACCACCTGTCTGCTACATACAATGCTGTTTTAAGATCTGTACCCCGGCGGTTTCAGAACGCTTCACACATCCATTCATGCAACTCTCACAAGTAACACCTGTTTCTAGGAGTTGCATGACACATTAAATAATACTTATATAAAGCATAAAAGTTGGTGCAGGGCACACTGGTAAACTCACTTATTGATCAGACCAGAAAAATAGTAATTAAAAATGTAAGCTTTATTATATAGTCATCTCTCCCCTGATGCATTTCGTGTCACTGGGACACTTAATCATAGGCTTTTATGCTTTATATATGGATTGTCTGCTCCCCTGAGCTGATGGCCTGGGGCTGGAGCACCTGGGCAACGTCTCCATTGTGGTGAGTGACTCCACAGATTTATACTTGCTTTATGCTTAAATTGTTCTTGGTTCAGACATTGGATAATCCTATCACAGTAAATACACAGAATCAACACCTCTGTGAATTTCTTCAGATGTCACCTCTTTGAAGAGTTACAATGTGCCATTGTGATTGGATTAGTGGAAGAGTTTTTGTTTTTAGATTTACCAATACTAGATAGAACGGTCTTGAATGTTCTCCTTTTGTACACAACCTGTTTGACTATTGATTGGTGGACTCCAAACTTTTGAGGTAGTCTTGCAACCTTTTCCAGCTTTATGGGCATCAATAACTATATTGTGTCTGAGGTCTTCAGACACTTCCTTTGTTCGAGTCGTGATACACATCCACAAATGTGTTGTATGCGTGATCAGACTATACTGGATCCCCGTTCTTTAAAAAAAAACAGGCTCACACCCACATCTGATTGTCATCCCAATGACTGAAAACACCAGACTCTGTTTTCATCTTAAAATGATATGATAATCATGAGGATTGACGTACTTTTGCCACTTGCAGATATGTTATCCGATACTTTTTTTCAATAAATACATGACCAAATATAATATTTTTTTTCATTTGTTTAACTAGGTTTTCTTCATCTACTTTTAGGACTTGTTCAGATCATATTTTGTCATAGTCATATAAAAATATAGAAAACAAACGTTCATGCACCACTGTAAATCCTAAATAGCGGAACAGTCTACAATTAGATAAGCACAGCCTGAGTCTGGACTGGTCTGGGCTGAGACAGAAAATTTCAGCTATTCAGAGGTCCAAACAATCCCCACAGGCCTAAGTGTATTTGACGACTTTTTCAGCTGCCCTTCTGGCATTAGCCCCAATCTACAAATTGCCAGGTCAGGATGCAAACTCCCTTATTATTTACAATATCGGGTAAAGTATTCCCTTTATATGTATTTCAGTGTTAAGATTTCACAAGGTCCAAAACATATTCGCTTTTTACACATCTTTGATATGAATAATCCTCTCCATCTGGCAGAAGAGTTAAGTAAGACAAGGTTATGCTTTTTTTAGACTGTAAATTTACTTTCTTTGGAAGATTAAAAAAGAAAAGTTAAAAGGTGAATTTAGGTCTGCTTCACACAAATGATAAAAAAGTTTTTGTTCTTTTATATTTGTATTTATTCATGAGTCTACACCTTACAGTGTCAATTTTTTTTTACTACTGCATTTACAATAATTGACAGCAGATTTTTGGTTGTTTTTTAATATTCTAGAAAATGTGATTTGGAAGGCCTTTGCTTCCAAAGGTGCACATTCCCAATATGTACCAATGACAACTCAATTTTTGTTTTTTTTAAAGCACCACACTGTAAACTAATGTATTATTTAACATTCTATTGCATTCAAGATGCATACATTTATTTTCTACTTCAAACTGCCAAACTTCAGCTAAATTTTGCAACATCTTAGAGCTTGGGCTTTATCTCGTATCCTACAAAGATAAAACTTTGTTAATAAGAAAGCTGTTGGTTGCACAATATGTATACAATGACACAACTATGAATGCACAAGGTACATTTTAGAGCAAGATAACCGAAAAAACGGTGCATGCGAGCCCACAATAAAAAATAAGAAGAATAATAAGAGTACCACTAGGGATGCACCGAATCCAGGATTCGCCTCCCCTGTTTGAGGGTGTGTATCAATAATGGGAAATGGTGGGGGTTTTTAAAAAAAAAAATTAAAAAAATTATATTACCGTATATACTCGAGTATAAGCCGAGGTACCTAATTTTACCTCCAAAAACTGGGAAAGCTTATTGACTCGAGTATAAGCCTAGGGTGAGAAATGCAGCAGTTTCTGGTAAGTTTCAATCAAAAAATTGAGGGTTTCTGCTCCCAATGGAGGTGCCTGCGACCATTCTTGGACACTGGCGAATATTCTTGGAGACTATTCTTTGATGCCGGCGACTATTCTTTGATGCCAGTGACTATTCTTTGATGCCGGCGACTATTCTTAGGCGCATGCGACTATTCTTAGACGCTGGCGACTATTCTTAGACGCCGGCGACCGTTTTTGCTCTTGACCCGAGTATAAGCCGAGTTAGAGTTTTTCAGCATATTTTGGGGGCTGAAAAACTCGGCTTATACTCTAGTATATACGGTAAATCCTTTATTAGGACAAAAATTACCTAATGCATTTCGTGCCTGTTTGGGGCACTTACTCATAGGCTTATGCGTAAGTGCCCCAACAGGCAGCAAACGAAAGAGGCCATTTCTGTATATTTTAGGGCCTTAAGTCTTTATGGCAAACATTTAACCTCTGCATGCACAGTACACTTTATGTGATGAACCTGTTAGTAAGTTGGCAGTGGCAAACTATTCAAAATGAGCTAGTATGTCTGCTCTGAGATGCAAATCATTACTGAATTAAACTTTTATTTCCCCATCATAGCATTGATATCTAGTCAGTAAAGTTAATATGTAACATAAAGTGCCTGAAGTTTGGAGAAGAATCCTTGTTTTATGATAACACCGTTTAATATGCGAATTCCTTCTCCATGCTTTGCCTTGTTTTATAGTTTGTACATATGTTTTATAGTACTTGTTATGCTTTAGCCTTGCATGGTATAGTACTTGTTATGCTTTAGCCTTGCATGGTCTTGTTTTCTGTGGCTATTGAGGTTTTATAGTCTTATTTGTTACTTTTATAAGCAGTCCAAACTTAGGGTCACTGCTGTGATGTACTGTAACTGCATGTTTTGGACAGGTCATTGTTTCCCTGTGTGCATAAGTAAAAGAGTTTGGTGTTGGGTTTTTATGGTCGATAAGCAAAGTACATTTTTGTAAATTTCTCCACCATGTGTTTACTCTCTGGTTAAAAGGGTTGTTCACCTTTTGAGATAACTTTTAGTATGATGTAGAGAGTGATATTCAGAGACCATTTGCAATTGTTTTCATTTATTATTTAAGACTTTTGAGTTATTTCGCTATTATTATTCAGCAGCTCTTCGATTTGCATCTTAAGTAATCTTGTAACTAGGGTCCAAATTATCCTAGCAACCATGGATTGATTTGAATAAGAGACTGGAATATGAATAGGAGAGATCTGAATAGAAGGATCAGTAACCATAAAGTAACCATACATTTGTAGCCTTACAGGGCATTTGTTTTTTAAAACGGAGTCAGCGACACCCATTTGAAAGCTGCAAAGTGTCAGAAGAAAAAGGCAAATAACTGTAAATAATGAAAAACAATTGAAAAGTTGCTTAGAATTTGCTGTTCTATAACATAATAAAAGTTACCTTAAAGGTGAACCCTGCTTTAATACAGAACAAATGAGTAATTCTCCCTTAAATATTTATTTTTTGTTAACCTTTCTTAGCTATGCAATAGCAGACAACTCCTACCGGTCTTTACGAACAGAGAGGAAAGATCAGTGCATCCTAATATCTGGAGAAAGTGGTTCTGGAAAGACAGAAGCCAGCAAGAAAATCCTTCAGTACTATGCTGTGACATGTCCTGCCAGTGATCAGGTGGAGACTGTGAAAGATCGCCTTCTTCAGTCCAATCCTGTTTTAGAGGTAATTGATATTTAGAAAGTGCAAATTGATAAATGGAACAAATATCCTCCATTCCTTTTTATTTCAAGCTTTAGTTGTAAGGCAAAGTTGTTTAAGTCGCAGCCTACTCATTTGTCTTTACCCACAAGTGGCAGATTTTGCAACAAATTAATGATAACAATTGGCAGCCTATAAGTATTTAATAAAGTGCTCTGTAATTGTGGCCATGTGCCTCTGGAACAAGTACAAAATAAACATGTTTAGTCTAGTTAACCTAATGCTAGGTTTGTCTTTTGTATTTCTGTTTGTTTAGACCTGTATTGCTTTCTGTTCCTTGCTGCAACACATGCTGCTGTGGAACTTACAGATAAGTTATAGTAGCTAAATCTCTTTAACAGCATTATATTTTACCTTAAATCTCCTTTTCCTACACTTGTATGTATCAGTTCCATTTGTAAGAACTGGAGGATATTCGTGGACCTTTAGCAGCTCTCTGTCTCTTATAGTGGGAATCCCCATGCTCTCCCTTTATACTAAATGGCTTACTAAAGGAAAAATAAATATAAACACACCTTGTAAGATGTAGTATACTTTAAAAGAGCCATGTATAACTATGTACACGTTTTTTCACCATGAGCAACTTAAATGTCAACATGTTGCTCACCAACCCCTTGGATGTTGCTGTAAGTGACATCAAAGATGGTGCTTATTTTTGATTTTCTGTTTTGGTTGCATAAAAACAGTGTACTGTCAAACAGAGCCCCCTGTAGTCTTCCAGTTCACATGTGGAATACCAAATAGAAAATCATAGCCCTTATTTAGCACCCCTGGGACTTTCATGCTTGTCTTGCGCCCCAACTAATTTTACATTTGCAAGTGGCTCACAGGTTAGAAAAGATCCCTTGTCTATGACATACAAACTGGAGTAGTTTGTTGCTGGTAATCTGATTAACAACCATCTCATCCTCTTTGGGCTATAACAGATGGGGTGTTGTTGTATACACTTCCCTCCAGTCACCATTCCTCCTCAGTAAAGAAAAAGCCAAAGATTTGGACATACATAGTGGTGAAAGTCAGATCTCTTGGTTAAGTGTTTTGGCACTGAAGCCTGCATGTCACCAATCTGTAAGAATTTTGACTGTTGCTGTATTGCACCACAGTGTAGTGGCAGTCATATGCTAGTGTTCAACAGCCCATTCAATTTCTTGCAATGAGCAGGAAGCTAAAAAAAAATGAAAATAGTTAAAATTTCTCTAATAACACAAAAACATGCCATTTCTCTATTGCTTACATTTAGAAAAGTCCTAATTATTGAACTAATTTAAAAGAACACTGGGATATACTGCTCCTTTGAGATGAAAATGTCTACGTCATTACTCTAAGGCAATCTGCTATTAGAATAGAACCTCAATTTTATGTCCCTGGATTTTCAATTTTCCTAGCATTGACCATGGTTTTTGCAGTCCCTTTTTCATGTTTTGCAATGCTCTGACTCACAATTTCGATTGCTATCTATCCTCTTAATTGCCTTAAGGTGGCTATAGACGCACAAATATCATACGAAAAAAGTTTTGTACAATATTTGGTGTGTGTATGGCGGGTAGACGAGCTAACTGATATCGGCAAAAGACTTTGATATCAGATGGCTTGATCAGGCACCCAAACATCGGCCGGGGTTTACTGCTGAATCATCAGCTACAGGTTGAATTCTATTGTTTCTACTTTTATATCTGATGATTCAGCTCTAAGTCTTTGTACTGAAAACAAATCATCTTTCATGCAGGAAAGATCGTAATTATTACTTCTATGGCCGCCTTCACTAGGGCAACAAATTGGAAGTCTGAATCCATAATGAATTTAAAAGGTGCTGAAGAGAAAGATAAGCAATAAAAAATAACATTAAAATATAATCTTTGCAATCAATCTGGTAGCATTTAAATTTACAGGATAGAAAGATTCCATATAGGGTAATAAATGAAAAACCATGTAATCGAACAATGAAGGCCAGTTAAAAAGATGCATAGGATAGGTCCATCTGTATTCTACGAATAGTCCTCTAAAAGGTAAATGATTCCCCAACAGCAAGCCTAGGAAAATCATTGGGCAGTAATATAATAGCGCAGGAAGACTGCTGTTATAATATATATATATATTGGATTTTTATACTTGGCTTTTCAGTCTGTCTGTCTCAGTAGAATTTGCCTTCTAGTTTTCTTTTGCTGGTATGAAGACTGGTATTTACCTTTGCAGAAAGAGAAAAAATAGACATCAATAAGTGATGAGTGCACAGAAATGGCTTTGCTTAAAACTATTTACAATAATAATACTCTCATTTTTTCCACTGGTTAAAATATTCCCATGCATTCATCCTACATTTTATACTCTGCCCTCCTTTTGTCATAACTTGGTATCTGTTTACGTTGTTATACTTTTGCTTTTAGGCATTTGGGAATGCAAAAACGTTACGGAATGACAACTCTAGTCGATTCGGAAAATACATGGATGTACAGTTTGATTACAAGGTTTGTGAACACAGTTAATGTAAATGCATTTAACTTGTATATGGTTCACATATAATCTTTTCTGCCAGTGAACAAAGACACACTTTAAGGTCTGGTAACCTTTCGTGTTTGTGTATTTGAAGGGTGCCCCTGTGGGTGGTCACATTCTAAACTATCTCCTGGAGAAGTCACGAGTGGTGCACCAGAACCACGGGGAAAGAAACTTCCACATTTTTTACCAGCTGTTGGAGGGTGGAGAGGAGGAACTGCTTCGCCGTCTGGGCCTTGATAAAAATGCACAAAACTACCAGTATTTGGTAAAGGTAAGTTATAGATGGAAACAGAAACTATGTGCGAACCATGATATGCTTTTGTATACATCATATAGAGAAACTGCCTAGTGAAAGTAACTGAGATTTGCATATAACAGCAGCAAATACATCTCCTCAGAAAATCCATAATAAAAACACTTTCTAAACTATTTTGTCTGGTTTGTAAAAAGTCGGGAGCTGAAAACTCTGCTTATAACAGACATTTGCTATATTTCTACAGGGTCAATGTGCCAGGGTGAGCTCCATTAATGATAAAAGTGACTGGAAGACAGTGCGACGGGCGTTGTCTATCATCAATTTTAATGAAGAAGACATAGAGGTTAGTTTTTGTACATAAATACATGCACGTTCCCACATTGTGAAGATAACTTTTTAACCTCCCCCTTGCAGACTTATGTATTTTAAGTCTTGTTTTCTATGCATGCTTAATTTGTATATTTCAGGAATTGCTGAGTATTGTAGCCAGTGTCTTGCATTTAGGCAATGTGCAGTTTGCATCAGATGACCACAGCCATGCTCAAGTCACAACTGAAAATCAAATCAAATACATCGCCAGAGTAAGCAACCGTTTATTTTCAGTGTTCTTTATTAAGCTTAAAGGAGAATTCAACCTGTGATTAAAAAAAAAACCCTCCACTCTACCCTGGGTAGACCCCCCAGCCTACATTCCCCCTGGGCAAATGCCCCTAATTTTTAATCACCCCTCCATGCAGATTCTGGCCTCGGAGTTCACGACAGCCATCTTCTTTCATTGGTCTTTTTCGGAAGTTTCGGCGAATGCGCAGTTATTCAGGACCAGAAATTTTCTCCAACTGCGCATTGCGCCGAATATGCTTTCAAGACACAAAGATTACCTGAGAAGAAGAAGATGGATGCCATGAACTCCCGAGGCCAGAATCTGCACGGAGGGGTGAGTAAAAAAATGTTAGTCTGGGAAATTCTCTGATTTTTTATCCAATAGGGTTGAACATGTTTATTACTCACTTATTCAAGTCTTTCTACGTAGTAAAATCATATAAATGTGTGAAATTCTACATTCCCACTCAGTTAAATGGTAGATTTTTGCCTGTATACAGTTATGATGCTCTTCAAGCATGTAATCTTCTTCGCATCTCTGTCCCTGGTCTGGATAATTAAATATACAGATCCAAAAAAAGAAACTCACATGCCCGTGTTATGGCCTCCATTGTGTCCACTCCCGATGGTGTTCGGGTCTTCTCATACCCTACATTCTACTATTGCAAATTCAGAAAAAACTGCAAATGGGTTTTTTTTTCTTTTTATGAAACGGAGAAGCAGCCTTTATGTAACCTTTTTACACCTGGTTCATTAGAAGTATTTTTAACCCACTGAATGTTCTTACTTGCATTTTAATTGCCCTTT